>JAKTTR010000002.1:0-743425 GCA_030581575.1 Teunomyces aglyptinius
GCCTGCCAAAGAGTTCAAACCAGAGAAACTTTTGCGTCAGATAAAGGAAGAAGCAAATAGCTTCGCTTTCTGTCTTGATATTGATTGTTTCCTGAATAATTCTGTTACATGAACCCAGTCCTTGATGGTACTACTTTTTAGCATATGCCGCATGATTCCCAAAACAGATCAATTTGCGATTAAAAAATGACTAATAATCAGCAATGAGTAGCGAGCCTCCTAAACGAAAGCCGGACACCAAGAAACCAGGAAGGTCTGGAAAACAACCAAAGGTTAAGAAGGGTGATTTGACGGCATTACCGAAATTTCTTCAAATCTCGAAGCTTATTAAGAAGTATAAGCCCGTTACTATCAATGGGGTGCCAACCAATACGTTGCACGAAGAGGTTAAGAACAAACAAGCTGAAGAACCAGAATATTATAAACAGTACAAGAATAGTGAGCGTCTTCTGAATCTCCAGAAATATCTACTTGAATGTATTCGTACCCAGCCCGAAGGAGCAATCTACATTTCGTTCAAGATGAGACCGACCGATCCCGATTTCCCGTTTGATTTGGAAGTGTTGAAAGTCAATTTGACAGTACCTGGCACATATATGCATAGTAAGGAAGCCAAGCCATCGATAGTTGTATTGAACGAGGAGATCCCTCGTGGATTTGCTGCTAATATCGAGCTTGGGTTTAGGCGAATCGCGAACGTTGCCTTGAACAACTACCAAGACGAAGAAATCGTGTTGGTTGACGGTACGGGTCTATTGTCGATATTCTTGACGTTGGATAAGTACTTGGAGCTCTTCTTGAAGCAGGAAAAGAGACAGACCGTTAAATTTGTGAAGACGATAAGGAAAAATACAACCGAGCTGAGATCAGAACCCGTTCCATCAAAGGGAATAGAGCATAAACAAGCTACACCGTTGCATCGTTCGCATGTGCAAGTTTCCAAGGAGGTTCTTGATCACCGGAATCTGCTAATTGAGGAAATGAACAATAAGCTCGGAATGTATCTTCGGCTATTTAAGAAATCTTCCTCTGAAAGTTGTTATAAGTTACAATTACCCGTTTTGACCAAAGACGCACCCCGAATCTGGGTCCAGAACACCACCGTTGACTTGATGATCACAGTGCCTGTTGCTTATCCGCAGGAACCGGTTATGATCAGCGTAGCCAACAATTATCACACAAATGCCATTCTCAAATACTGTCGCGATAGTGATGCCAAGGAATTGTTACAGTTGACAAAGGAGTATAAGAGGCTTGAGAAGACGTTTGTAGGTAACTTGAGGAACTACAAGTTTGACGATGAAAGTTTGGTGGCAGTCATCAACTGGATAGCCAACAATCTCACGCTGTTTTTGCTATCAAAAGATGACTTTGTTGAGTGGCAAAATACTAATCGTAGCTTTTTGGTAGTTTAGATCAATATCAAGTGATCATAAAAAAAAATCAATGTGAGTGTCATTGGAGCATATTTTTTCATTGGCGTAAATGGCTTACGAGTGTGAGGCGCAATTAGCGAGTTTTGATTTCCCCTTTTCGGTATTTTTTTTCTTTCTTTTAGCGGGTTACGACACCTGTACATAATCTCTGGAGTTGTATTGCGTTTGGGTTTCAGGTGAGAGCACAACCAGTTGAAATTCAATTTGTTGGACAAGATGGAGGCCAAGATACCTATCCAACATCTGGCACTGTTATCTGAGCAGCTGAAACAGCAAGCAATGATTTCTCCTGATGAACAGATCAGTTTTCAGTATGCCAACGAGTGCGATTTGGAGATCCACTGTTCACCGTTTGGGCTTAGTGGGTTGTATATCAAAATCACCGGCACGAATCTTATGGGTATTGGATCGGCCATGGGACTTATTACAGGCTCAACTAAGGGTTTGATACACTACAATGACTCTAATGATTTCATTGATCAGAAATACAAGTTATACGTAACAGTTGACGATGAGGGACTCTTGAGGATCGATTTCACCAAGATCTTCAAGTACAAGAGCGAAGGCGTCGATGGCAAGAAGCCAGGTGTTTCTAGTGACGACACTAGTCCCAACACGTTTACGTCTGGTGGTTTGAGCAGCGATGGAAACAGCAGCCGGTCGCCCAGTTTAAAGGAAGAGGTTCTTGGTGAAGATATGCAGACCGAGAGCGAAGTCCCCACGCTTATTTTCAGAGGAAAGTGTCCGGAGGGACGGCCTGACAAAACAGAACCTTTTATAGGTATCTTCTCCTTTGAGACAGAAGATTAGACTACTTCAAATATGCCCTGTATTATTATTATCATTATTTTATTTTATTAAATATTTTGATCCCTATATTAATGCTTGTGATGACTATGGTTTTTCAATAATCAATATAATTGTGTGAGGGCTCTTTTTCGCTGGCTATTTTGCTCCTAACAGTGTGGGGTGGCGGAAACTAAGCATGAGGGTTCTTTGCATTTAGCCTCCCCTACAGAGAAACATAGTAGCGCGCCCACTCAAGCCTGCGCGTGAGCGAAAAAAAGTCATCTATGGTACGTGATCCTCGGTATCTCGTGTCCTCGGTAAGTGATTTTTGCGGAGACCCGACAGGTGTGCAGGTTCAATTTATTTTGCTCCAGAATTTTTGCCTGTCGCCTGTGATTTTATGGGGAAGTATAAAAGGCAATCGTTTCCTTGATCGGACTTAGCTTACCCCATATATTTCTTTAAGAAGAATACACACAATATAAAATGGAAAGATTGAACCAATTATCAGGTCACTTGAGCCCTTCCTCTAAGCAGGCTCTTCTCCAAAAGAACCCAGACGATGTGGTCATTGTCGCCGCCTACAGATCTGCCTTGACCAAAGGTGGCAAGGGTGGTTTCAAGGACGTTGGTTCCGACTACCTTTTAACCACGTTCTTGCAAGCTTTCCTTGCAAAAACCAAGGTTGACCCTAGCTTGATTGAAGATGTCGCCATCGGTAATGTCTTGAACAAGGCTGCTGGTGCTTCCGAACACAGAGGTGCTTCGTTGGCCGCCGGTATCCCAAACACTGCTGCCTTTGTTGCCATTAACAGACAATGCTCCTCTGGTTTGATGGCCATTTCCGATATCGCTAACAAGATCAAGTGTGGTGAAATCGACTGTGGTTTGGCCGGTGGTGTCGAATCCATGTCCGCTAACTACGGCCCTCAATCCATTCCAAAGATTACCAAGCAATTGGAAGAAAACGCTGAAATGCAAAAGTGTTTGATTCCAATGGGTATCACAAACGAAAATGTTGCTGCCAAGTTCTCCATCCCAAGAAGTGTCCAGGACGAATTCGCTGCTGTTTCCTACCAAAAGGCTGAAAAGGCCGTTTCTTCCGGTGCCTTCAAGGACGAAATTTTGCCCCTTGAATCCTTCTTGGCTGAAGAAGACGATGACGATAATGTTACCTACAAGAAGATTGTTGTTGACACCGACGAAGGTCCAAGAAAGGGTGTCACTGCTGCTTCTTTGGGCAAGATTAGACCAGCATTCAAGAAAGATGGTGTCACTCACGCCGGTAACGCTTCCCAAGTTTCCGATGGTGTTGCTGCTGTCTTGTTGATGAGAAGATCCGTTGCTGAAAAGCACGGCTACCCTATCCAAGGTAAATTTGTCTTGTGTCAATCTGTTGGTGTTCCACCAGAAATCATGGGAATTGGTCCTGCTGTTGCTATTCCTTCCGTCTTGAAGAAGACCGGATTGACTGTCAGTGACATTGATGTCTTTGAAGTTAACGAAGCCTTTGCTGCTCAATGTTTGTACTCTGCCAAGGCTTGTAACATTCCAGCTGAAAAGTTGAACATTAACGGTGGTGCCATTGCTCTTGGACATCCCTTGGGTTCGACTGGTGCTAGACAATACGCTACTATCTTGAGATTATTAAAGAAGGGTGAAATTGGTTTGACTTCCATGTGTATCGGTACTGGTATGGGTGCTGCTTCCATTGTTGTCAAGGAATAAATTGGTTTTATAGATTAAAATCACTACTTATTTATTGAAAGAGAAATAAAAATATTATTAACTGATCCAATTATATATTACATGGTAATTATAAAAAGTATACAATTTCGTTCAATGTAGAATGTTTGCACCACGGGTATAGTTCGTTACCCATCACTTAAAGTATACATTTGAACTCTTTCTTCGTTCAACAACAGGCTCAACTTGGGGTTCTGTTCCTTCTCTCTGGTGTGCGCGGTGGGGGAAATATACAACATTAATTGGTGGCAAGTAATAGACATTGGAAATGGGGAAGTACTTATACTTATCCACTGACTTTAAGTCCAATGAGGAGCCACCTGTTTGGAGCGCAAGAGATTGTTCTCGGTTTGGAAAGTTTTCCTTGTTGTCTGGTCTATTAACTTCCTGGATCTCCTCTTCTCCAGTTGACTGCTGCGACTCTTCATCGTGTTTGTCACCAGCAGCACCTCCGTGATCCTCATCTCCATCATTTTCATCGTCTTCATGGTTTGTGTCTTCGTGATTTGAACCGAAACCCTTGTACTCGTCATCATCATCCGAAAGCGCCTCTTCCACCAACTTGTAGCTTCGTTTGGAGGCACTGCGTCTTCCTTTGATCAAGATATCACTTCTATCCGCATAAAAGTGTGGGTTACGTCCTCTAACAATAATAGGAACGCTCATAATTTCACATAACACTACCTCGTTATTGTCCAGGGTACCGTTGTTGTTGGCACCATTATTCATTTCTTCGTCAACATAATCATCATAGTACAAGTCTGCCACAACGGCAGATAGTTTGATTCGTAAATGGTAATAGTTTTGGAATGTCAAATTCCCATTGTTTGGAGTAGCGTTCTTGAATTGCAACTTCTTCACAATGAAAAAGTTGTCAATTTGCCCATCCTTGACCACAATATCATCATTGAGAATGACAATATGTTCCTGGTCAGAAATTGTAGTGAGTGGCACCATATCATCCTTTGATTGTGGTCCTATGGAAGGTGATGGTTTCTTGGGTAAATCCTTTGCCTTAGGGTTCTTAATGATGATGGGGACATTTTTGTTTGTTGAGACATTGGTTCCAGCCAAAATTTCAATTTTGAAATACTTGATGATTCTGGTTATGGTATAACCGTACTCGCTGCTCTGTAAGCGTAAGAGCTTGTTGTCGGCCTTGAGTCCACTTATATTCATGTTTAAGGAAATCTGGATAAAGTTTCTTCTGTAGCATGAAATGACTTTCGGGTCAGTGAGCACAGGCACCGGCTTGTCGCCGTCCATCAAAATCTTGGAATCATCACTGTCGCCCAAAACTTTTTTCGTGAATAAATAGTTGTTGTTATCGGTGTCATTAGTTAAGAAACGGCCATTAAGGAACCCATTGAACTTAATGGAAATATCGTTATTGTCCTTGTCGATAACCTTGTAATCGCTGAATCCCTTGGAATCATTTGCAACCTTGAAATCCAAGAGTCTTCTCAACTTGGATGATTTGTAGTCGATAGTGAATTCGGAATGTTTCATGTCTCTGTATGATTTGGATTTGGACTTTTTGCGTTGGTCAGAACGGGAATCTTTGTAGGCAGATCTGTCAGAATTTGAAAATTCTGGAGTCGAGTCTTTCGACTGTGTTGAGTTTCCGTTATTGATCATCATACCATCAAGGCTATTGTTATTGTTGTTGCTAGTGCTGGTGTACCACTCGTTGTTTTTCAAGTTGAAAAAGTTTGAGGTTGAGTTTGACGAGTGGATACCAGGGTACGAATATGAGTTCAGATCCTGCTGAGGTTGCAGTTGTTGGGAGTACATGTGGTTGAACTGGTTCATGGGGTACATGGCCATATGTTGGTACAGGTGTTGTGAAAGAGCTGAGGCATCGTACGGTATGAAGTTAGCATAGTGGTTCATATAGCCACCAGCACCATATTGACCTGTAGGCATTGTCAGAACCAGGGACTGGAGAGGAGAATGTTGCTTTAAAGCAGGCTGTGATGCGGCTTGGTTGGATGCCAGTGGAGTTTCACTGGTAGGTGGGTTCATGAGTGGTGTAGTTGAGTTGCTGAGCAGTTGAGCTGAGATAAAATTATTATTATTCATAAAGGTATTGAAGTTGGTGGTGGTGTTCGTTGGTGAAGTGACGCCAGCAGCCGGTACGGTTGTAGAATTATTCATGTAGTTGTAATCAAATTCCTCTTGCTTCACATTGTTATTGATGGTGTGGGGTGACGCATTGTTGATGTTTGATGCACCTGCGTGTAGTATATCTGGCATAAACAACGATGCTAGGTCTTCCAATCTGTCCTTAGATGAGGGATTCATGGTATGTCGAGATGTGAATATTGTATAAAGTGAATTCGAACTTTGTTTGGCGGGGTGAGCGAGGAATTTTTTAGTCTGAGAAACAAAATTCGGTGTGAGATTGAGTTTGCAGCAAAAAGATTCAAGAGCTTTCCAATGACCAAGAATTAAGAGATCTTGCAGGAAAACAAAAAACTTGATTGTGTAGTATTGAAGATACTTGACAAAGAGATGAAATAATTTTTTCTGGACTTGGTGGCACACCTAGACTTATATATTTCCAAAGGCAGAAATCCAAACCTAATCGTATTCAAAATAGGCTAATAATTTTGGTATTAAAAAGCACAATGGTCCTCCAGTCGGCTCAAACTACATCAATTAGCGAGCGCAGTCTGACTGACTGGTATTGTAAATAAGAAAAAACTTCCTTCTTCGGGTAAAAAAATATCGGCTCTTACTCCCAAGCGATGTTACACTCGGCGTTGTTCCAACACCATATGACATCGGGCATATATGCGTACTTGCCCGAACACTATTGGATGACCACTGGTATACGATAAACTTAACTGGATTTTTACGTATTGGTATCAAGGAAGCCCCAGTATCAGGCTGCAGCGATTTAAATCGGCTGATCTTGAACCATGTAATCTCATTAAAGACTTCGAACAATAAAATGAGGAAAATAAAAAATCCAAATAAAAAAAAAAATTCCGTGGAATCTTGAGGTGTGTGTCTAGTCCAGGTATAGATTAGTCCAACGGCCTCTGACGGCACCTTGACGGTGTATTGTACCCTGTCGGATCTATGGGTTAAAAAATATTTTTAGCAAACTCGATGCGATGTATCATCTTACCATTTTGTTAATGTGGTACAAAACAGTTCAAGAATATTGTTACATGCGTTCCGGAGGACACCGATGTTGGTTGAAAGTGGAGAACAGAGGGGTCCCAAAGGCGAGGTAAAAATAAAAAAATATTAATATTAATCATAGTTTTGTCCCTTGGACGAATTTCATTCGCCGTTCAAGAGGAGGCATCCCTTCTATTCTTTCCACGTCATTATCAGATCATTTTGGAACTACGATGGCTAAAAAAACATATTTTTCTTGTCACGAATTCTTTTTCGTGAGGTGTATTTCTATGTGTGGAGATGGGAACCAATCGCGTAACCACGTAAAAGTTTGGAGATATTATTTTGCTAAACACCACTACCCTTCAGGGTTCATATCGGTCCGACATTGCCTTACATTTTCTCAAAGAATTGAGTGTCCCAGATGCATTTATTATTTTTTTTTCTTTATGTTTCTGCATCTTTTTTTTTTCAAGCACTATTTATTTTCCATGTCTGTCTATTTTGTGGTGTCGAATTAGGCTTTTCCCGTAAATACCTGAAACCGAATTATTTTTTGTACTTCACATCTTGTCAGTTTGCGTGCCACAACGTAGGTGAGCGCAAATGTCCCATTAGATTCCAAGGCGCCATTTCCACCACGGAAACCAGCTAGTAATGACGCCCCACACCCACTTTTATGGCAATAGAATACATCCCTTTTCCCCTCCCTCACTAAGATTATCAACGGAACTTTCGAGAACAAAACTAAAGAACCAAGCCAGGCAAGAGCAAGCGACTACAAAATTGATAAGCCAGGTATAAATAAACCAAGTTTTGCGTTTGGTGCTACATAATACTAGTAGCACTAAATAGGAAAGTGGTACAAACTCAAAAATTATGGTCAAGCAAGAAGTATTCCATGTGGAACACTTTATGGATTCGTATGAATCGAACGTGCAATATAATATGGGTGAAACATGTGTGGACTCATTAAGTTTGGATGATCTAATTAAATTGATCGATCCAGAAGACATTCAGGATTTGAAAAATAAGATTCACCAGCAGATTTTTTCTCGCAAGTTGACTTATGGTGATATCAGAGGCTCGTCTGAATTGAAAAAAGCAATTTTAGCTTTGTATGACGTTCCTGGTTTAACCTGCGACAATATTGTTATCACCAATGGGGCCATTGGCGCAAACTTTTTATCATTCTATTCGCTTTTGGACGCCGGTGATAAAGTAGTTGTTGTGGATCCAAGCTATCAACAATTGCAAAGTGTGCCTGAAGTGTTCACCCAACAGCAGATAATCCGCTGGAAGTTGACTCCAGAAAAACAATTCTTGCCTGATTTAGACCAATTGGAAGAATACTTTGCAAAAGAACCTGTAAAGTTGTTGGTCATCAATAACCCCAACAATCCTACCGGGGTAGTTTGGGGTGATGTAATTGTAGGCGAAATTGTCAAATTGTGTCAAAAGTACGGTGTGTGGCTCTTGGGGGACGAAGTTTATCGCCCATTGTTTCATTCGGTGACTGTTGCACCAAAATCGGTGCTCCATTACGATTACGACAATATTATTTCGACGTCATCTGCTTCCAAAGCATTTTCCTTGGCTGGAATCAGATTGGGATGGATCGTAACCAAGAATACGGAATTGCTTACTGATTTGTTCAACAAGCGGGATTATAACACCATTTCCATTTCTATTCTTGATGACGCCGTAGCCACCTTGGCAATATCCAACTACAAGTTGATTTTGGAACGAAACTACAGAATTTGTCGAGCAAATTTAACATTATTGGAAAATTTCATCGGAGCGTCAAACGGTCGCTTTCTGTGGGTTAAGCCCACAGGAGGATCAACCTGTTTTGTCAAAGTCAATATTCCAAATATCAATACGTACGATATGTGCGTAGACTTGGCCACAAATCATGGCACCTTAATTGTTCCTGGGGAAGTGTTCAACTGGGGCCTGTACCTACGTATCGGGTTTGGCAACAACCGTGCGAATCTCGAGGGTGGACTTGCCACGTTGGGCCGCTGGGTAGAAGCCCAGGGCCTTTAAGATGGAACCCTGTATTGCAAGGAGGTTGCATTTCAGTCGTAAAGGGATTGGAGATTACGGGCACACAACACCCAACCACGTAACATATTTGCGCGTCGGCGAAGCGGTGACATCATTTTAGGAAAGTTCCGGTGCGGATAATTTCCATATATGGATCGTCGAATTGTCCCACTGTCGGCAATATATGAGTAAATTTATGAGTACTTTTTTTTTCTCGGTCTTGTAGAAAAAAAGGAGAACATAAGCCGATATAGGCGAGAAGAAGTCGGCAAGACTTTTTTGTGTGTGACTACTTAGTAGCGCCGTATTGCCATAAGCAGTACCAGGCCATAAAATGCAAAGCATGTTAAACACTTGTTTTTCTGAAACTATTGCCGTAGGCAATAGTTATAGCAAAAAATCGGATTTTTTTGCGAGACCCATTGAAATTCAACCTCGAATTTTTATAAGAACCAAGACATATGCAACGTGTAGAAAGCGACTCACATGTCATTAAGGAGCACTACTCGCGTATCTGATAATGTATTTGCTGTTAGTTTGTAACGTCGGTACATGCCAGCATGGTGTGCTTCTCACACCATGTGGTTTGGGTTTACTGGTTTATTTTTAACTGGTAATTACATGTCAATATTGAACCTCAGCTAAAAATACCTGAGAAAAACAAACAAACCATAATAAATTAACCAACCAAGAGAGAGATACAGAGGGATCCACACAACCACAACATGTTTAATACTACAAAGCCAGCACACATATAAAGACTATTTATATCAAAACTACAGTTTTCCCTTTTTTTTTTTCTTTTCTTTAACGGTTTCACACTCCCACCCCAAAATTGGAATATTTCTCAATTGTCTTTTTCCCGCTTTGTCGCTGTTCTGTACCCTCGTGAATCCCCCTGTTGATACTTCTGAGGTTGCGAACGTGACAACAATCTTTTGCCAGACTCGCACTTACATATTCTGCACAAAAGTCTAGAAACATAGAAATTTTTCCCAACATCGAGTATCACAAATATTTACTAATTTCAAGCGTGGAGCAACTGGCCTTCAATTCTTAACATCGCGTTGTGCCCTCCCTTAATTTTTTAAAAAGCAACATTTTGGCCAAGTCAACTTCTTACCATTAATAACTACAACCACAATTGATCATGTCTGAAGAAGTGTACTATGGCCGTTCCGTAAACAAGGTATTTAATCAAGACTTTATAATTGACAAACGATTCAAAATAGTCAAAGAATTGGGCCATGGTGCATACGGAATTGTCTGCTCCGCCAAATATGATGATGGCTCTGAAGCCGAACCTTCAGCTGATTCAAATACCTCCAACTCATCGTCATCGGATGGTAGCTACGTTGCCATCAAGAAAATCACCAACATATTCAGTAAGAAGATTTTGTGCAAACGATCGGTAAGAGAGTTGAAACTTCTTCAGTTCTTTCGGGGCCACAAGAACATCACCTGTCTATATGATCTCGATGTTATCCCCAACCCCCTCACCGGAGAATTTAATGAAATATACCTTTATGAGGAATTGATGGAGTGTGACATGCATCAAATCATCAGATCAGGGCAGCCGTTGACCGACTCCCACTATCAATCCTTTATATACCAAATCTTGTGTGGTCTCAAGTACATTCACTCCGCGGATGTCTTGCATCGTGACTTAAAACCAGGTAACCTTTTAGTCAATGCAGACTGTGAACTTAAAATCTGTGATTTTGGTTTAGCGAGAGGCTTTTCGGAGGACCCTGAACAGAATGCAGGCTTTATGACCGAGTACGTGGCTACGAGATGGTACCGTGCTCCCGAAATCATGTTAAGTTTCACCAACTACACTAAAGCTATTGATGTATGGTCTGTTGGATGCATCTTGGCTGAGTTGTTGGGAGGTAAACCTATTTTCAGAGGCAAGGACTACGTTGATCAATTGAACCAAATCTTGCTAGTTTTGGGAACACCAAAAGAGTCTACCCTCACAAAGATAGGCTCGGTAAGGGCCCAGAATTACGTCAGATCCTTACCATTCATGAAGAAGGTTCCATATCAAGATTTGTTTTCAGATGCCAACCCGTTGGCTTTGGACTTGTTAGAAAAGATGTTGACTCTCGATCCTTACGAAAGAATTACTGTTGAAGAAGCCTTGAGCCACCCATACCTTTCCATTTGGCATGATCCCCAAGACGAACCAGAATGCCAAGTTAAGTTTGATTTTAAGTCATTTGAAACAGTTGATGACATGGAATCCATGAAGCAATTGATTATTGAAGAAGTTAAGAACTTCAGAGAGTTTGTCAGAAAACCTATTCAAGAGCAACAACAAATACAGTTGCAGCTTCAGATACAACAACGTCAGATGGAAGAAGCTGAAGAACAAAGGAAGCTCGAGCAACAGAATCAGATTCAAAATCAAATGGACGTTGATTCTAACCAATTTGAAGTAATAGGTAACTTCAATAATACAAACACTAATGTACCAAATGCTGCAGTCAACACCAACCCTTCAGATCTTCATAATGAGGAGGATGTCCAATACTATCAGTCCGTTCCAAAACCACAAGAACTTGATGAGTTTGCCTTTTCTCACAACTCTCTTTACAATGAACTGCCTCTCCAAAAGGATTATCAAGACTTTGCACAACCTCCAACTGGCACCTCTGATTTGTTCAGGTTAGAGGAAGAGCTCGGCTTCGGCTTGGATGGTA
This sequence comes from Teunomyces aglyptinius, assembly GCA_030581575.1. Lineage (NCBI taxonomy): Eukaryota > Fungi > Ascomycota > Pichiomycetes > Serinales > Debaryomycetaceae > Teunomyces > Teunomyces aglyptinius. Next base: position 11,858 of record JAKTTR010000002.1, read on the forward strand.
ATGGTGTTTACAACAATTTTAACAATAACTATGCTTGAACCTCTCATGGTTTTTCTTTTCATACTATGTACAATACAAATTGCGTAGTGTCATATGATTTTCTTTTTGGGCTGCTTGCCTTTATGTATAGCTCCTTAAAGCTTGAATATGTCTCCATTTTTACCAAACACATACAAGTTCATGCTATCGAGGAAAACGTTGTCGATCTTGCCGTTGTGAATCCAGCACGAAAAGTCCAAAGTTGAAATAGGTATTTCTATCGATGGAACTAACTTGTCATCGATGATCGAGTGAAAAATCGTGCGGTATCTTGTTTTGTTTCTGTAATGTTTCTTGGTTCGTAAATCAAATAAAGATTTATAGAGAGACGTCACAACCTCAAGCTGATCAGCGGTATCTCCACCATTGGAGGCAGGGACATCGCTGTTTCTATTACCTGATGTTAAAATTGATGTCATGTTCATGGTAGCTCCATTAGAAAACCGCAAGTTAGATGGACTAACGTTTAAAATAGATGAAAAATCTTCAGTATTTATCGATCTGGTTCTGGTATGTACACCAGAAACTTTTATCACTGGTGTACCAGTGATGTTATGGCCGACTTTTTTGTTGGCAGTGGTCATTGGATTCGGTGGTTTTGGAGACTTGGAAACCGATTTTCTCTTTCTGGCTTTATCCTTATCCTTCTTTGGTACTTTTTTGACCTTGGGCAATGCTTTATAATCAAACTCCCATACAATAACTTTACCATCAAACCCATGGGTAAGTAACTTGTACACCGAACTCGTAATCGGGTCCAATTGAGCCAGTTCATCAGATACAAATTGAACCCCTTTAATAATGTTACTATGTCCCTTCAAACGACATACTGTCGTAATGTCCTTTAGTAAAGGTGGATAATGCATTGCAACCTTCTGGGTCGAATGTTCACCCCGCGCTATATCAAAACTGTTAGACGGAGTAAGATTCATTTGTGATAAGAATAAACTGCTTGAGTTCTGGACTGGTTGAGTATCAGAATTTGTGCTTCCCATGGTACCTATAGTACCACTTCTAGAACGTCTTCCAGTGGAGTTCAAGGCACTAATGTTTGTCTGGGATTGTGGGTGACTGAAAGTTGACTGATTTTTACTCAATAAACCATTGACATTGTAGTATGTCATCTTGAACATCTCAACGATATCACCCTTGCCCACAATACACATAAATTTGAAGTCTGGAGTGAATTCAACTTGGGTGATACCTTCATTAAAATAGTTTGAAACGATATCGGTAACTAACGACGAGCTAGTCGCTTGAGTATTGCCATAATTCATATTATGAGTGAAAATGAAATCAAGAATTCGGACAAACCCGTCATCAGATGCAATTGCTACAAGATACGGATGCTGACTTTCGTGTGAGTTGTAGGTAATGGTTGATGCAATGGATGTAATTGCTTTGTTTGTGACCTTGAAATGACCAAATAAGTAAGGTGGGTATGTCTCCTCCTCATTTGATTCAAGTTTCTTTGCAGAAGGACTCAAATCAAACTTCTTAAAATATGTGACGTAGTCATCACTATCGACGACTTTCTTGACATACTTTGATCCATCAGGCTTTTTGGTTTTATCATCATTGTTTCCAAGCCCCAAAATGCTATTGGAACTGGTGCTTTCGTAGAATGGATTGATAATCATTACCTCACCATTGGCAAACCCGGCAAGAATTAGAAAATCAAAAGTAGTATTATCAATAACGTGAAGTGCCGTTACAGGAACTCTACCAAAATTGGGCGAGTAGTTTGAATTGAACGACTTGATAGAACTGGAATCTGCAGTGGCGGGTTTTGAAATTCGAGGTTGAAGTCCCAAGTCATCGTAATGTTGATATGTCAAGTTTGTCAAGTTAATGACAACGATTTCACCGCAATCTAATCCTAAAATAACGTATGGTTCGTTGTGTCGATTAACAAATGATTTCATGCAAGTGATAACGCCATTTGAACGGAACTGGATCCTCAAAAGCGGCACTTCTATAGATTTTTTGTTAACCGGCAAAGGTGATTGGTTTAATGGTTTCTCTTTATTCTCACTGGGCTCCACATAAGTATCTTCTCCTGTGTATGGAATAACTGGCTTTGTCGTCTTGAGCTCGGTTGTATGTCTATATTTTCCCGACTTATCAATGGCAATCACGTTCAACACATTAACATGAGAAGATATCATTAACTTGGAGGTATTTGGTGATTGTAACTCGGTCAAATATGTTTCCGGATCGTAGTTCAATACCTTATCTATGATGTGGAATGGCTTCTTGTCTAGTGGTAGGAGATTATTGAAGTTGTGATGAGTTTTATCGGCACCAGTAGAAAACTTCAAGAGCCGATTAATGTTCAACGATAATCGGTTAAAGGGGTTCTTGTTTGGTGGTTCTGATATGTTTCTTTGAAGTGAATTCCTTACTGGTCCATCTAGTTCAATTATGGTCGAGAGACATCCAGGATTCCACTCGAGTAACTTGTATGGATCATGGTTCAATGGATTGATATTGGCAGCAATATGGATATTACCATCCAACTGTTTGTCCTTGAGCTTGACAAGCAGCTTAAAGTAGTTGGTTACGTGGTATGGGAGCGAAACATAAGTAGTTGACTCGTTAGAGCCGGCGACGAACGGTGGTCTGGCGATATTTAAGTATGAATCTTCTAATTCTGCTTCTGACGTAGTCTTCAGTGTCAAGGGCCAATCGATACGTAGTGTACCCCTTTTGGATTTATCGCTCTTGATACTGTAATGGACATTGTCGTCTAGAAAGGAGAATCCGGGCGACACCGAAGTCAAGAATGGCAAAGTTGAAGGTAGATCGCCATTCGCCGTGGATGTCAGTGTCATGGCAAAATAATAGGTACTTTTATTAAATACAGTGTTTGATAGGTGATTCGATGGTTCTTTTTTGTAATTGGTAATCTTGTGCCTCTATGGCTACTCCACTCCAACTCCACTCTATTATTGAACTATGGTTGGGGATCTTATCTGCAGCACGTGTTGTGTATGCAGATTTAGTCTCTTCAAAATTGCATGTCCCCAACAGGAGAATACAAGCGGCAAAGTGCCAAAAGAATGAATGAAAAAAAAAAGAAATTATATATATTACGTAAACTACATTTGCCTGCAGGCAGAACATTGTACATGTAATTAATATATGTTTCAGAAAATCCCATTAGGTTTCCCATTTCATATTCTTGGTGGATGGCCTTGCTACTTCTCTTCTTTAAAAAAGAGATGATTTAAATTACCTCAAACCAATCTTATATCATAGACAATAAACACAGTCAGTGTACTGTGTCTTTAGAGTGGCAAAAGACATTATTGGTCGATGCTCTATATGGCTGGTGAATGAAACAAAGGGGAGTTTAATAGAGAAAGGATGTGATTATTCAGGGTACTGAAGAGCGCTTTGAACAATACTGTCCTCGTGATACAGCCAACTTAGTGATACATCACCTTACTCCTCTATTTGACTCTAGTTTTTGGAGCATAAGATCTCGTTGCAAAAAAATTCATTTTCACAAGATACATTTCCAGGTGATGATTTTCCTCATTATTGGTTCCTGTTATTTGCGTATTGGTGTCTTAGATAGGTAATGAGTGTTATTTGGTACTCCAGTTTTTACTAACATTAGGCTTGACCAATCCTATAGTAAGGAGTTCAAATCATTTAGTCACGTGTTAAATCGCGTGCCATGTGACACAAAGATAACTATTTCCGCCCACCAATAACAATTCGACGCAAAACAAAAAAAATTGACAGTGTTTATTATCCAAACCCCCTGTTGTTAACACAAATTCGCCACCCTACCGTTCCTTGATCAAGCTTAGCTAATCAATCCGGATTTACACTTGAGTCCACCATTTGCTTAACATCCTTACACACTCAGTCACTAACTGCAACAAGTAGAAAGGCGTGCCCGATCAACCCGGATTCCAATCAACTACTACCCCTTCCTGTTGGACGTTTTTGTGTAAGCATTGTTAAAATTTTTAACGGAAAGACGGAAGCAAACAAGACATCAAGCGCGAAACATCCATACATCAGTATTATACAAGGGTTTTTCATAGGTGGCCAACATCGACACCACCTTACCAGGAGCTGTCGATTCATCTGACTATTGAAGTGGAATCACAGGAGGAAACCATTTGTAACTTCTCACTTCAAAAGATAACAGGTTAGCTGTCATTAGTGAAGTGTTGAGTCCCGTCATTTCCAATAACAACAATGGCCATCCTTCCGGCAAAGAACTCCAGCAATGCTAAGCAACATGCTAGTGGGGCTAGATTCAGACAACGGAAGATTTCTGTCAAGCAGCCTTTGACAATATATAAACAAAAGGAGATACCAACACTCGATCTCAATAATGAGTTAGAACCAAGTCAGATACATCATCTAAGTGCAAATGGTACCGGCCAACAAAATCGAGATTTACATTCTATTGAAACTGGGGTTGACAAGAATGAGGAGGATGAAGTTCACTTACAACAAGTCATAAATGCAGCCCAACGAGCTTTGCTAGGATCGAAGGACGAATCATCATCAGCAACGAAGAAAGACCAGCCAAAGGAAGCACCAAGTGTCTATATCCCTACCCCTGATGCTTCTCGTATATGGCCAGATGCCTCAAAGTATTATAAGGATCAAATCTTTATTGAACCAGAATCATATATCAAATTCAGTGCCACAGTGGAAGACACTGTTGGAGTGGAATATAATATGGACGAAGTTGATGAAGCATTTCTCGTTGATACCTTGAATAAGTCTTATCCAAAGATAAATCCAAAGAAGTCAAAGAATGAGTCAAGAGAGACTAAAGAAATAAATTCACGAAAATGTTCAGATACTGAATTTGAAATTGTATGTGACAAACTTGAGAAAACAATAGAGGAAAAACAACCATTTCTTTCAATGGATCCTTCTAATATACTTTCCTATCAGGAATTATCCTCATACATAATAGATGAATTCAAAAAGTCAAATAAGAATTCCCAGTATTCTTTCTCGGGATCAAATTTAAAATATCTATCCACCACTGCATTGAAAGAAAAACTTTCTAAGGAATTGAACTTGAATTCTTTTGCCACGGCTTTTGATAAAAACCAAGACGAATCTCAACATCTGACTATTCGACCAATCCCAAAACTTTTTGAGTTGTTTGGAGAACCTATATACAACTACTGGAAAGAGCGTAAAATTGAACGTAAAGGAAAATCAATTCAACCAATTTTGAAGTTTGAAGACCCCAATGCCAATGAAAAGGAAAATGATAATGACCCCTATGTTTGTTTCCGTCGTCGTGAGTTCCGACAAGCTCGTAAAACGAGAAGAGCTGATACGCTCGGTGCAGAAAGAATTAGATTGTTACAAAAATCTTTGCATAAGGCTCGCGAACTCATTATGTCGGTGAGTCAAAGAGAAATTTTGAAATTGGAAGACTGGAAAGCAGAGGAAGAAATCTTTAAAATCCGTTGTGAGGCTAAGAATTTGAAGAGATCCGTTGGAATCAAAGGAGACGATCATTTGTTTTACCCTCACAAGCGTAAAAAGATCATCAAAGTTAAGGAGGATGATGATAGAGATTACAAAAAGAGAGAAAAGAAACGTCTTGACATGCGTGATCCCGCTTCTTCTGGTGCTTCCTCTGGTTCTAGTAAAGAAAAGCTTCAACAACAACAACTTCAACAACAGGATGGAACTGCATCATCATCAACTCAACCATATGTCAAATTGCCTCCTTCCAAGATTCCAGACATGGACCTTGTTACCGTCTCGTTGGTTTTGAAGGAGAAGAACGAGACTATTAAAAGGGCTGTTTTGGAGAAATTACGCAAGCGGAAAGAGCAAGATAAGGGATACGTCAACGTAACAGATGACGCTTATCAGCCATACTTTAACATCTCCACTAATAGTTGTAATAAGGAATTGAGTCACATCCCATATTCATCAATAGCCTCAGCTAATTTCCATCAGTTTAACACCACCAATTATGTTGGTGATACGTTGAAAAAGTTATTGGAAGAAGGTAAGAAACCATTACCGGGAATGAAGACATTTAGAGGGTCTAATGGTGAGCTTATTCCTTCTAAAGCATTTCCACATTTGTCATCGTTCTTTCAGGATAAGATTAACGAAAACAAGTATAATTCTGTTGGATATATTGCCCAGTTATTATCCAACATAGAAACTCACAATTTCAGTGCATACAATAATGGGTACAGCTATCAGCAGCGTCAACATGAGAGTGAGGTTGATGATTCTTCGAAATTTTCCGACCCAGTTTTCAGATTACGTAAAAGAGTTAGTCGCTCCAATCAAACCTTTATTGATAGACGAGGTTTGATGACTCGTCCGGACGATGCAATTGACGAATTTCTAAAGTTTGATGATGATGGTGAAACCGATAAGATTAGTGTCCCTAATGTGTACGATTCGAAGGAAGATGCAGTTAAAAGATTGGATTCCAGGTGGAAATTTGATAATGATTTGACAGAAAGTCAGATAGGTCTCAAAGACCCGTTTAGTTTGGATCCGTCTAAATTAAACTGCATTAGTGACGATACGCAATCAATAAGATTTGGCTCGATGCTATTGTCCAAATCATATGGATTATTACGCGAATCTGTTCATCAACGGCAGCAAGCATATATTCAACAGGCAAAGATGAGAGCATTGCAGCAACAGCAGCTTGCAACTAAGCAACAGCAGCAACAGCAACAGCAACAGCAACAGCAAACGCGACCACTGTCACAACAGCAAAACTCTTCGTTCCCACAAAAGTCACACACTCAAAAGTCGCTCTCTAGGCAGGGATCTACTGTTCCCAACTCTCTGACACCTTATAGCAGAGGTTCTTCATCAGGAGCTGGATCCAATTATAATAGCCAGCCAAAGAACACACATACACCGAGCGGTTCTCCTATCAACCAAGGTCCTAAGCAACTGCCTAAAAGAGTATCTAATCCTTACCCTGTACAATAAGTCTTTAATTATCTGGACACTTGATATATATCACAATTATTATGACGGTACTCTAGATGAGTTAATTATGAAGGAGCCTAATTATATGTATTATAAGATACACAACAGCAATAGCATAAAAATAATAATCTGTATTCGGAGACATTGAATAAGCATGAAGGGCCGTCTTGGGTTCCTAAACTTACCAATAAAGTACTTTAGTGAAACATATTTCCGGACTTGAAAGTCTCTCTGCACTTAATGAACATTGGTGATTCTTGGTTCAAATGTAGTACCAGCATATGAGGCCGTAAATGAAGCCCTAGACTTCAAATTTCATGATTCGTCGAGTTGGTTGCAAAATTGTTCTAAAAGGCAAGCTAGAGAAGCACCAGGAGTGACAAAGTTACATCTCATTAGCCAAACTAGTAGCCATACAACCAACCTTTGATCATGGCACTTTCTATTCTGTGGTTTTTAAGTCGATGGTGTTCCCTAGTGATGATGTCTCCGGCATATACTTGGGATAATCCCGGGTTCAATATTTGGAGCTGTGGCTTGTCTCAAACAATGTAATCAAAGTGTCCACAAGCAGAAACAGGCATTCAATTATTTCCAATCCAATACTATGTCTTATAAACGAATTGTTATTTTTGGTGCCCATGGAAAGGTTGGTCAGCACTTGTTACGTTTAATCTCACAGCCTGGATCCGTGTTTGAGGCTACGGCTGTTGTGAGAAACGACGAACAGGCACAAACTGTAGCCAAGCTTTCCAATAATTCAGGCAAAATAACGACCAAGAAATTCACTTTGGATGATGCTTCAACAGATGATATTTCCAAGGTGATTGTTGGACATGATGCTGTGGTCTTTACTGCTGGGTCTGCAGGCAAAAACTTGTTGCAAGTAGATTTGGACAGTGCTGTGAAGACTTTTGAAGCTTCTGTTTTGGCTGGTGTGAAAAGGTATGTGATGATTAGTGCAATTTTTGCTGATAAGAGGGAGTTCTTTTCAAAGAATACACTCCGGAATTATTTTATCGCCAAACACTATGCTGACAGAATTCTCCTGTTGGAGTTTAAAGATAATTTGGACTACACCATTCTAAGACCAACCATATTAACTGATGAGACACCTACAGGTAAGATCCGTGTCCTCAAAAGTGATCTGGAACCCGTAGGTGTAATTACCAGAGGTGATGTTGCACAGGTGATTTATCAAGTAATTAATGACGAAAGTACTTTTGGGAAGGCTTTTGACTTTGCCAATGGTGAAATCACTATTACGTCTGCCATCAATAATCTTGAATAGTTATAAATGTTAATAATTTTACGAATAACTCTAATTTCGCAGTCAAATTAAATTTAATCTCTGGATAAAATCTATCACGTCTATAATAATATACAAAATGCTATCTAAAATAACCCCTCAATCTCACCATCATCATTCACCTCCACGTTCATGAACCCAGCATGAGTGGGCAAACCGGGAATGGTCATTATTTCTGCAGCCAAAGCATACAAGTAACCAGCACCAGCGGAACATCTGACTTCCCTAATTGGAACGGTGAAACCAGTTGGCACACCTTTCAAAGAAGGATCGTGAGACAATGAGTATTGAGTCTTGGCAATGCAGATTGGCAACTTGTCATAACCTTGCTTGGTGTAGGTTTCAATCTGTTTCTTAGCCAACGGCGACAATTCAATAGCAGATGCACCATACATTTTGCTAGCAATAGTGAACAACTTGTTTTCCACTGTGTCATTAACATCGTACAAGAAAGTTTGTTGACCAACTGGATCAGACTTCTTGACAGCCTTGGTAACAGCTTTGGCAAGATCGACAGCTCCGGCACCACCTTGGGCCCAATGGTTGGAAGGAACCGCAAAATCGGCACCTGCCTTGAGAGCTTGTTCTTGAATCAACTTAATTTCAGATTCAGAATCAGTTTCAAATTGATTGATACAAACAACAACGGGAACATTGTATTGTTTAATGTTGGAGATTTGCTTAGCCATGTTAACACAGCCTCTTTCCAAGAAATCGAGGTTTTCGGTAACATATTCAGCTGGCAATGATTGTCCTGGTTTGACGTCTGGAGCACCACCGTGTAACTTTAATGCTCTGGAAGTTGCAACCAAGACAACAGTGTCTGGCTTGTAACCAGAGGTTCTGCACTTGATATTAAAGAATCTTTCACCACCCATAGTAAAGTCAAAACCTGCTTCAGTAACAACGAATCCCTTCTCGCCACTGTTAATTGGGTTTGATGGAGAAGTCAACTTAAGGGCCAAATTGTCAGCAATAACAGAAGAAGCACCAATTGAAATATTGGCAAATGGACCAGCGTGCACAAACACAGGAGTACCCTCCAAAGTTTGCATTAAATTAGGTTTGATGGCATCCTTCAACAAGGCAGTAATGGCACCAGCACAACCGATGTCTTCAGCAGTAATAGCTTCACCAGTTTCTCTTTGAGTACCAACAACTACTCTACCAACTCTTGCTCTTAAGTCTTTCAATGAGGTAGAAAGAGCCAAGATTGCCATCAATTCAGACGCAACAGTGATATCCATTCCAGACTTACGTGGTGGGTATTTCGATGCTTCATTCTTTCCTTCACCAATGGTGATTTCACGAACAAATCTATCGTTACAATCAACCACTCTCTTAATTGTAATGGATTCAGGATCGATATCCAACTTCGCAAAACGAGCAATTTCATCTTCAGTTAAGTCATCAGGGTTTGTCTTGTTGATGCCAAGTTTAGTCAATCTAATCTGCATCGAAGGGGTAAACGATCTGACACCCTTTTTGATAGGAATCAATCTCTTAAAAAATCCCCCGATCGACTTGGAAGTGGCTTCGTGGAACATTCTAGTGTCAACGGCAGCGCATAACAAGTTCTGGGCAGCGGAGATGGCGTGGATATCACCAGTTAAATGCATGTTAAATTCATCCATAGGAATAACTTGAGCATAACCACCACCAGCGGCACCACCCTTGACACCAAAAGTAGGACCCATAGATGGCTGTCTTACGTTAGCAATAGAATTGTAGCCCAAGTGAGCTCCCAATGCTTGAGTCAAACCCATTGTGGTGGTAGACTTACCTTCTCCCAATGGTGTAGGTGTGATACCAGCAACCAAGACGTAGTAACCCTTAGCATTCAACGAGCCTTCAGCTTGTTCATCCAAACGGTCAATAACTTGTTTAGGATCAACCTTGGCTTTAAAATGACCATATGGTTCCAATTCTTTTTCCAACAACCCTAATTCTTGGGCAATCTTCGTAATTTTTTTAGGTTTTTGGGCACGAGAGATGGCAATATCGGAAGGAACAGGGTTTATCAAATCCAAAGGTAATGGCTTAAAAGCATGTTCATGTGCTTTCTTGGCTTGGATAATAGCAGCATCGTAAACGTTAGAACATAACATTGCGACAGTCATCGGGCCTACTCCACCTGGCACAGGTGTGATAAAACCAGCTTTCTTGGCAATAGGTTCGTAGTCAACATCACCAACTAACTTCTTTCCATTTTTTGCACTAGGATCTTCCTTATAGTTGATACCGACATCAATAACAACGGCATCTTGCTTAATCCAATCAGCCTTGACGTATTCTGGAATGCCAACTGCAGCAACGACAATATCAGCACTCTTTACAACTGACGGCAAGTCAACAGTATAACGATGGCAGATAGTGACAGTACAGTCTTCATTTCTCAACATGGCAGCAACTGGTGTACCAACAATATCGGATCTACCAATGACAACAGCATTTTTTCCTCTTAAGGAGATCCCAGTCGTCTTGATCAACTCAATGATACCGTTAGGGGTACATGGCTTAAAGGTTGGAGTACCACCTCTTTTAGCAAGTTCACCAACGTTATAACGGTCGAAACCATCAACATCCTTTTCAGTAGCCACCGAGTTGGTGACCAAAGTCTCATCGATGTGTTTAGGTAATGGCAATTGTATTAACAAACCATTTACCTTTGGATCTTTGTTTAAACGTTCAATCTCTTCCAATAAAGCCTCTTGAGTTATGGTCGCATCAAACTTGAGTAAATTGGAAGCGATGTTGGAAGACTGGGCAGCCTTTAATTTAGATCTGACATATGCTGAAGAATCAGGTCTGTTACCAACCTGAACAATAGTCAAGGCTGGCTTGAACTGCAAGTTCTCAAATGGGATAGTTTGAACATCTGCGAACTCCTTGAAGTGAGTCTGGTTATATTGTATAACCTTATCCGCGATTTGGTTTCTGATGGTCTTGGCCAATTTGGTACCAGAGACAACCACAGCGTCAAGATTGGTAGACGACTTGTGGAAAGACCTGGCAACTAAACGGCGCATAACTATATTTCTCGATAACATACTGGATAGAAGTACGAGGTTATACCACTATTGACTGTTAGGATTATCGTAATATATATAGCTTCTTACGTATCTAAAAAAGAAAAAAAAACGGTTCTAGCCTGCAGGTTTCATTACCTAGAGAATCCCTAACCTCTAGTGAAAAATTTTCAGTTCTTTATTAATAAGCGATGAGTCATTTTGTGTTACTTGCTATTGGCTGAGCGATTCCCGTGTATTACCAAAAGTCTGATATCAATAACTAGCCATATAGAAACACTCCATAAAGAAACCTCAAGCAATGAAGCTCTTTTTGGAGTAGATAACTGAAGAGTCAGATTTGAAAAAGAAATAAACCAGATGAGGTCCGAGTCAAACAAATTTCAAAAGACGAAGTCAGCATTTTCACATGATGCCGCATGTCCAGAGTCAAATTTAAAGTCAAAATTTCATACAGGATTTTGCACCCATCGATCTGGTTTCTATTAAATAATTTAATTACAAGGATAATAATCATGCTTATATGCTTAATCTCTATTTCCCTCTTCCTCAGCTTCCACTTCAGCTTCAGCTTCTCTTTCCTCAACTTCAGCTTCATCTTCATCTAGTGACTTGATAGGAGGCTCAGACCGCTCACTCCGGAGCTGAATCAACATCGCTTGAGCACGCAGCGTTATCTCATCCATCTTGAAAGTACTGGTGATTTCTGATTGCTTCTTTCTGTTTGTCATCCTTCTTTTCAAAACCGCAACACTTTCATATTCATTAATTCTTGATGCCAGGTCATAGTCCCCTTGCTGATCCATCAAATTATCAAGGGACATGTTCGAGTAAAATGACATTGCCTTCACACGTCTATTCTTGTTCTTCCTTTCTTTACTTGACGATGATGGTGCACTAGATTTCAATCTCTCCAATAAGCTATCAATAACAGCAGTGGAAGATTCACCAGAAGTGGTATCAGACGTGGAATCTTCATCATTTCCCACAACTTCAACACTGGCAGATGAAGCAGTTCTTTTTGATGACAGAGTCAATCTAGATTGCTCAATAATTTTCTTCCTTGACTCATAGGCTCTCTGCTCTTCTTCCCGTTGAATATTCTCAATATGCGCTTTTTTGAATTCATTAACAAAAGATGCAAACTTATTAAAGAACCCATTACGTGCTCCAACATCATTAGAATTTTCACCAAAATATTCCATCAAAGAATCAAACTCAGACAATGTTCTTTTGAGATGACTTTGTAACAAAATACTCATTTCCTTGGCATTTCCTAATGGACGTTTTACCTTAACAATGATCTTATCGTCTGGATGCATTGACGTAGGATCGCTCAAGTTTCCTTTAGCGATAGAGGTGCCAACGTTCTCAATAATCTTGTTAAATGCCTCACAATCGTTTTCTAACTGCTCGATTGAAAAGTTTTGCACATGGTTCAACGAGCTCAATTCGTCAACAAAGTCCCCATACTCAGGAAAGGTATTTCTAATAATTTTCTCAATATAATGCAAGAAGTTCATCGAATTGGAACCGTCTTTCATAAATTTCAATCTTTGTAAAGTACTCAATTTGAAACCCAAAGCCTGCTTGGAGTGATCATTCATGAAATTACCGACAGAACGTATGATAGCTAAGACATTCTTTAAACTTTCTGAATCTCGCAAATTCTTATTTACATCATCGATTAGACGAAGTCTCTTTATTAGATCTTGATGATCCTTCTTGTATGTTTGAGTCAACAATAAAGCTCGAGATCTGGACTTCCAGTAGTGTCTCAAGTTGAAGCATAACTCAAGGTAAACTCGATCGGGTCTTTCCAACTCTTCTGGGTTCTTGGATGGCGGTTTAGGATTTTTAAAGTCAGTAGAATAAGGTGTGAAACTTCTCATCATAGTGTCACTTATTTCTACTAGCCCATCACTGTTAAAAAATTCCAAGACACTAATGTTCTCCAAAATTTCTTCTTCACAATGCAAAACCATCATCACAAATTCATCCACGGAGTGATTCACAAACATATGGAGATTTATACCAAAAGACTGGGCCATATCTCTTGTCAAAATCGAAACTTTGTTGTTCTTGGCTGAATTTTTAGTAGGGCTATCGCTGATATCTTTTTTAAGTTTGATAGCTGACGTCTTGGCGACAAAGACCTTCTCAACTTCAGTCAAAATACCTTTCTCCAACAAAGTATCAGAAACCTTATCATGCTCAATATCAGACCAAAAAGTCCGTTTGATGTCATCGATTTTATCCCAGTGCATCTGCTTCAACTTTGTCCTTGGTCTTGCAAGATTAATAGCTAAATCCAAAGCACTTTCACTTCTCGGAATAACACTGGGGGATGATGGTGAACTTAGACCTGAAATATCGCTATTATTGACTGAATCTTTTGACTTATTACTTGTCATTAATGAAGGTGGCGGAGGAGGAAGAGGAATGTTGGATATGTTACCTAATGGAGGTGGAGGACGGATACCATCAATAAAGCCAGGTATTGGAGGAGGAGGAGGAGGTGGTGGTGGTGGTGGCGGTGCAGTAATAGTAGCCATGGCTGATTTTTGAGACTTCACAAAATCAGGCAACGGAGGAGGCGGCGGAGGAGGAGGCGGAGGAGGTGGTGGGGGAGAAGCTGGTGGAAGTAAACCCGCTGCTTGACCCTCCTTGCTCAAAAAGGAAGGAAATGAGGGAGGAGTTGGTGGTGGTGGCGGCGTTGCCGGTGGAGGAGCAACTCCTAATGATGATGATGATGACGAAATATGATGAGAATCCTTTTCACTGATAAGTTTCTCAGAATTGCCCAGTTCTTCCAGCAATTGACTTAACTTAGAAGGCTCCAGGTTTTCTAGCGGAATCGGAGTTGTAGCATCTTCTAATTTGTTCAGTGACATAGAAACAAAGTCCAAATTGTCGGAAGGAGTAGATGAAAAAACAAATTGTGACATGTTTGGAGGAGTGGAAGGAAGGTCTTTACTTCTAACATCAATGGGGAGCTTTCTAATTGCGGAATTTCCTTTGGGGGCATCTGGAAGATTATTTGAATTAACAAACCAAGTATCTGCATTAGGATCTCTCTTAGCAGGAGAGTACTTTGAAAAAGTATATTCTAGTTCCAGTACAAAATCATCTTTGTTGGTATCACTGGTTATATTTGCCTGAGAAATATATGATTTCAGTAGATTTAATTCCGCTGTTCGTGCAAGTTTATTCTTTTCCTCTTCCAACTGCCTAATTTGAGATTGCAACAAGTAAATATGCTTCTCTTGTTCTGTGATTTTTGCTTTACTATGACGACAAATCTTTTTCAATTTGGCAATGGTTTCATCGTGTCCGTAGCTTGCTTCTAATTCTAATTGTTTCTTTTCATCTTCAAGTTGCTCAACAACTTTCTGTAAGTCTTTTGCTTCAAAAATAGCTCTTCTAGCTGTGTCATCTGTAATCATTCTATCAATCAACCGTTGGATTGAACTAAAGAGAACTGAGTCAGGGTCTGAACTAATCACTGTGGATTCGGCTATAATATGCTGCATCACTGAGTCTATCAACACCAATACCTTATTGTTTTCAGTTTTGTTTCTTCCACTGTCCTTGATCATTAAAAGCTTTTGAAAAATAGACGTGATATATTTGAAGTCCGAACTATCGCTATCAGCCTCCTTATATTGACTCTTGATTTCGTTGAATAGTTCATCAATTCCAAGTAGTTTCTCAGAAGTCTTCTTGACAGTTCCTAGTTGAAAAAACTCAGTATAGTCCTCTTCAGCAAATTCTTCATACTTTTCAATCTCCTCATTAATTCTGTCGTCATTTACCACTTTTAACTTGTCAAACACCTTTAATAAGCGGGAGTCAACAAATTCTCTTCGCAATGTGATACGTTTCTTAATAGATTTCGATCCTGTCATTATAGAATTGATCAATAACAATGTGACCAAAGCGTAGTTTTTAAAATTGAAATCACCACCAGATCTGTCCCCAGTGGTAAAATATTGATCCATGAACAGCTCCAAAGAGTTTAGCCATGGCTGAAATCTGACATAATCACCAAGTAGATCTTGAAGATTGACCATACTATCTAGAATATATGGTATGAATTGGTTATTCTGATAGTAAGACAAGAAAATCAAGACTTCTGTTACCAAGATTCTGGTGGCAAGTCTTGGAGAAATCAATGAAAAGATCATGGACTTTATGACATGAGACTTATTCTTCTTTGTTGCTAAAGATATAGACGAATTATCATCAAGATCCCTTTCCTCGTACTTTTCAGAATTTAAAATATGCTTAATACACTTCAATATAGTGTATTCCTTGTCGAATTCATCATTCGATTTGATACTTTTCTTGTTGATACGAGAAAGAATCACCGACAAGGCAGTCTCTCCTTGAGCATTGATAAATATGTCAACCCAAAATGTTCCATATTTAGAAGAAATCGAATTTTCAGACAACTTCTTTTCTAGCTTTTTGTACTCTTTTACAGAGAGCTTGTTAGACATTATTCTGGAAACGTACCATTCAGGGGAACCATCCTTAAGTTTTTGCTTTTTCAAAGTAGAACCTATTTCAACTTCGGACGTGGTAGATGAATCGCTTGGCTTCCTATTAGACAGTCCATCATCTGTCCTCTTAGAAGTCACACCTATCATTGACATAACCTTCATCGCAGAATGGTGCCTGGATTTAATTTCCAGCTCTTCGCTGACTCGGTTCACATCCGGCTCAGCAAATTTTCTTTCGTGGTAGCTTTCATAAGTTACCTTGTTCTCTTTCAAAAGTTTTGAAGACTGAGTGGCCTGCTTCGTCAATGTCTTCAAGTCAAAATTAGAATTGGTTTCATTTTCACGGAGAAGTAGTTCCCATTTTCTTTTGGTGTTTTGCTCCTTTAGTGTTCTTACTGCTTTGTCAGGGAATGCTCTTGTTGATAATAGTTTGTCGAATAATTGGTCGACAATTTCGGGGCGAGGCATTTGGTTCATATACGTGGCTGCGGTTGCAAAAGATTGGACTGCGTGGTTTGCAGAAGCTTTGGAGGATGTCGAAGAGGACGACACAGTACGTGAGCTCGGATGCTTAATTCTAGTGCTCAAGGAATTTAAAGTATGTGATTGTTTCAAGGAAGACACCAGTGGAGTTTCCCGTTCCGGTAATGAAGATGAGGATGAATTATTTAGACGTAGGCTCAGGGGGAGGGAATTGATATGCATTGGTTTCATCGTGGGAGGTGGCATAAGTTCCTCGGTTGAAAGACCGTATCCTGCCAAATTTAACCCTACCTCGGCAAGCCCTGGCTGGCCATACTCAGAAGTTGATTTGGGGTCAAGGGAAGCAAAATTGCCTGTGTGACTGGTGCTGCTGCTATGAATGCTGGCAGCATAGGATTCCAATTCCATATGATCTCGGGATCCCTTTGAATCCAGTGAGTTTTGAGAACTTGTTGATGTTTGTCTTGAAGAGGATGGGTGTTTAGAATGTCTGTCGGGTAAGTACATCACATGGATTGGTTCCTGTGTGGGTGTAGTGGAATCATATCCAATGGCATGGAAAGCAACAGTATCACTTTTGGAGTTGAGATCCGGAGAGTCGCTTGAATTTACTCCCAAAGCAGACGAAATTGAGTCCGTAGTATTTCGTATAGATGTTGGTTTGGTCAACTTTTTGATTCCCTTGGAGAAGACGCCCGGTTTTCTTTTGGGTTCTTCCAAGGATGAACTATCACTACGTTCAAACTCGGAACTTTTCATATCAGTAAGGGTATAATTGTACTAACAAAATATAGAAAGGCACAATTTACCGTCCAAAACCGAGCAATTTGGAATATACGAATGTGTGGAGTATAGTTGTTTAAAATGGGTATGTATTACAAATGTTGTGTACAAACCGATCTGTTCATGTGATCTATAGTCATGTGGGTGTGTTATCGAAAGAGTCTTTACAATTTACCTAAAACCTTTACATCAAGTTCATTTTCAAGTCGTTTTACACACCAGATTCACAATTACCCCAGACTTGTTGATTGTTCTCAGTCATCTATCAGGTTTGTCTGGTAGGGTCTTCCACTGTACCCTGTAACAATTTTTACTGGCGTTCATTTATGTGCACTCCAAATCGCGTAGTACGCGTACATTTGATCTGGCAGTATATTGTTTTAGTTTTCGTTGTGACATGAGTTCTAGCCGACTGAGGACTAGAAATGAACCTGTAAAGGGACAACGAAGCATATCGTCATTTTTTTCAGCTTCTAAAACACCTGTCAAGGTTCAACAAAGACCTAAGTTCACCACACCAGAAAAAGTCGTGTTATCTCGAAGCACATCGGTACTTTCTAAGGCTAGCAATAATAGTGGGTTCGATGAGATCGATAGCTCCGATACATCATATGGATCAATTGAGGTTAATAACTTTTCAAATCCCAAGCTAGCTCGATCTTTTCAAGGTAATCTGTCGACTAACAGTAACTCATTCACCACGATCGAGATACCGAGTGATGATGATGAGGTACGCGAAACAGGGTTCCGCCCTGCATCTCAAATACCCACGGCTCCTTCACAGTTGAAGCGTTCTGATTCCTCATTCAAACGGTCAGCCACTGACGTATTTCACGGTATTGCTTCTGGTCAAGCGAGAAAGGTTCCAAAATTAAGCACACCTACTACACCAAGTTTTGCCACAATGCAAACTGAACTTAAAGACTTGAGCACAGAACAAAACTTAGTTATCGAGGCTGTTATGAAAGACAAATCCAGCGTTTTCTATACTGGCAGTGCTGGGACAGGTAAATCTGTTGTTTTGAAAAAGTTGATTGTTCAACTCAGAAATAAGTATCGTGAAAACGTTGGCTTGACTGCATCCACGGGTATGGCTGCCTGTAACATTGGTGGCCAGACTCTCCACAAGTTTTTGGGGATAGGTATCGGGTCTGCCAGTGCTGATGAGCTTGTTAAAAGAATCAAAAGAAACCAAATTGCATTAACTAAATGGACTCGTCTCAAAGTTTTGGTTATTGATGAAATCTCGATGATTGACGGGGTTTTATTTGACAAACTCGATGCAATTGCTAAATCACTCCGCAAGAACGATAATCCATTTGGGGGTATCCAGCTTGTTTGTACTGGAGACTTTTTCCAACTACCACCGATTGGCAAAGGTGCAAAAGCATTGTATTGCTTTGAAACTAATGCATGGAAAAAAGTTATTACAAAGACCATTGTTTTGCACCAGGTTTTTAGACAGAAAGGAGATAGTGAACTTGTTGATATGTTGAATTGCTTGCGAAATGGAGATCTTGATGACCAAACGATAGCTAAATTTTACAAATTGTCCAGAAAAGTCGAATACAGTGATGGCATTGAACCTACCGAATTGTTTCCTACAAGGGAAGAAGTCAAACGAGCAAACCGAATACGTTTGGATATGTTGCAGTCGCCACCAATGGTCTTTCGTGCCAAGGATAACGTTCAGCTGGAGATATATTCAAAACTATTAGGAAATCTCAGATGTGAAGAAGAGTTAGTTTTGAAGGAAGGGGCCCAGGTGATGTACCTCATCAACTATGATGATAACCTTGTCAATGGGTCGGTTGGAACTGTGATGTTCTTCATGACTCCTAAACTATGGGAAAAAGTTTCAGAGTTGTATGGATTTTTTGACAGTTCTGAGACTGATGTGGTACAAGAATTAAGAATGCTTTCTACTAGGATCGGAACAAGTCAGAGCTGGTCTGAGATGGATGCAGAGTATTTCAAAAACATGCCCCTTGAAAGAAAAACGAAGTTTGAAAGTCTCTGTCAGTCTGCAAGCAAGGAATCGGCTAGTGATAAACTTCCAGTAGTCAATTTCATACTCAATGGTATGGATAATTTCATTATAGTCATGAAGCATGAATTTCTGATTGACATGGGCAGATCGAAGACTCAGTTTGCTACGACAGAAGCACCAGATAAATTGACCCGGGAACAACTTCCATTATTACTATCATGGGCTCTATCAATTCACAAGGCTCAAGGTCAAACGATCGACAGATTAAAGATCGACTTGAAACGTACTTTTGAAAAGGGTCAAGTTTATGTTGCATTATCAAGAGCTACAAGTAAAGAGCGGCTAGAAATTCTTAATTTTCATCCCCAAAAGGTCCAAGTCAGCGAGGTAGTAAAAGATTACTACCGGAGAGTTGGCAAGGAATAGAACCATAATTACATTTACTATGTACTGATTATCTAATCGTGTAACATAGCTTGGCTTGCAGCAGAGTAAATGGGATAAGTTTTCTCGACTACGGTTGTGGTAAGGGGCAATTTACTGGATATTCCGTAATAGGAAAGCAGTGGCTGCTTTAAGGCTAAATACTATATCTAATGTAACCCTGGATTAACTTCTCTAGATGGATATCTGTGATTCTAATGCGAGATTAGAATGTGTATATTTGCCCTTGTCCTGGGAATCACCCCTTTTATAGAACATCTCTCTTTCTACAATCCTTGACATTAGTTCCCAAATACTAGATTAGATTCCGCTCGGTTATTCCGTTTCTCCAAGGTTCTGGATGCCAACTTCAGTGCTTTATCCCAATGTTAACAAGAACTGGTGAATCAAGCGAAAAAAAATCAGTTTTCGAAAAATTATGAT
Source organism: Teunomyces aglyptinius (assembly GCA_030581575.1). Lineage (NCBI taxonomy): Eukaryota > Fungi > Ascomycota > Pichiomycetes > Serinales > Debaryomycetaceae > Teunomyces > Teunomyces aglyptinius. The sequence goes on from JAKTTR010000002.1 coordinate 31,835, forward strand.
TCATAGCTAGATATCTAACCTTCTTCAACAAGTATGACCGAGGCTGATGGTTTAGGATACAACGGCTTTGCAGTGTCCTTGAATTACTTTTCTGCATTACCAAATCCTTCTTCGATCAGCAATGGTACAATTTCCTTACTATTCAAGTCTTTATTGAAGAAAGATTCAATCACCAAAGAGAAATCTTTGACTGAGTTGGCCAGTACATTCGATAATGAAGAATTTAAAGAAGCATGCCAGGACGACTTGGTGATAATATCATGGATTCAATTGTATCCGAAGTTGGCAATAGACAATTCTCGTAAAGTCAGAACTCTTAGTCATCAAGTCCAAGCAAAATTGTTAACAGCAGTTGGAGGCAAGAACTTCAGTAAATACTTGAAGAGTTCTGTCCCTGTATGGTTACTGGGACTCCTCGATCCAGAAAAGACTGTTTCTACAGCAGCTCAAAGATCCTTGGTTGAGTGCTTCAATGAAACACAAAAGATTGATAAATTGTGGATATTGTTTTACGATCAGATTTCCAATTACTGTGTCAATGCTGCCGCAGAAACTCACGATAGCTTATCAGATAAACGGTATATAAAAGAGCTGGACTCCGTTGTCAAGTATGAAAGAGTATTGAATGGCGTGGTACAATTGTTAACCAAGCTTATTGATGTCTTCAATGCCAATGACAATTTAGATTCAACTGCTTTATCCGAACTTACTTTAAACGAAAAGATGTGGGATGCATTAGGACCAGCTTCTTCAGAGAGTACTTTGAATTCAGCTCTTTTGAAATCCCAGCTTGTTTTAGCTCGTTCCATTTTTGCCAAGGATGATCAACCAAAAAAGTTTGTTTTCAGTATTGACGTTAAGTCTCTATATAAACTAGTTTCAAAAAAAGTTGTCAAACTTGTTAAATTCAAGAGCCAAACTCCAATTATATTTTCCAATATCATCTTACAATTTTGGGATATGATTATTGTGTTGACAAAGTTCTCCAATTTGTCACAAACAGTGAGAAAGGAACTTAAAATTAAAAAGAACTTTTGGGAATTAGGTGGAAGCAAGAGTTATACAAGACTTATTGAATACATCAAGTTAGGGCACTGCCAACTGGATCCCGTATACTATAATTTTCTTGCCCACTTTTTTGAAACGTTAAGTGAAATAGAGTTTAACGATGAAGAGTTTGAATTTTTGTCATTTAAGTCCTTGGATGATGCCAACTTGCTCTTCAAAATATTTTTGGCCCAATTGAATAATCCGAACGGGACATATGTTGTCAAGGCATATCCTTTTATCTTAAAATTGGCGAAGCTTTTCTATAGGAATTTGAAAGAAGGTTTGCTACCACTCTTGGAAACAGTGACTTTTACTGGTATCAATGTGTTCTCCAAAAGGTCGAGAATAGATTTCACTCCTTGTATTACCAATTTGGCTGAATTCCTTGAGACAACCTTGGAGAAATCTCAAATGGAAGCTTTGTTCAAACCTTTCAACACAAAATTACTTGAGTTCAGTCTAGGTAAAACTGAGGAAGTAATTGAGCTATCAGTTGTCAAGACATACGTTAAACTTCTCAATACCCTAGAGGATAAGGAACACATGGTTCTGCTCAAAGACCAGTTGTCAGATATTCTTGAAACGGAAGATTTAGCTGATCCGAGTGTGGTTTTCCAGGTTTTGATCTTGTATGTTCAAGCCTCGGAAGATGTTTCCTCTTGTGGAATGATCACTGCCTTTGAAATTGCTCCCTGTTACATCACACCCGATTTTGTCGAGCTTCCAGTTGCCTTCTTTGAGGAACTTCTTAAATACAGTGAAGCACCTCAGTACTTCGACTTAGTTACTCTTTCCTATTTCTTGAAAATTTCCGTGGAATGCCCAGGTTATTTGGCGATCTTTGTTGCCATGATTTCTAGCAGCATAGATTTGTTAGATAAGAAGAGATATTCAGACATTTACGAATATATCATCAAAATTTCTGAAAAGGAGAAATTATCCGAGGAAGAAGCTAAGCTAGTTTACAAATTTTTAAGCATACCCGAGGTTGTTCAGAACAGAATCACTGCATCAAGAGATAATGATCACTGTGCATTACAATTCATTAAAGAGTTATCTAGTTGTGATGTTTCACTAAATGAATTTGGTGATGATTTACTTCCCATCTTGTTGATCGGTTGGAGCCATGTTAGCAACGAGGCTGTTTCCTCCTTTTTGACGAGATGTAAATCATACCCTGTGTTTGAGAAATCATTGTGTGCTTACTTAGATACAGCTACCTTGACATCTGATTTCAATGGTCTTGGTTCATATTTGGCGAAAGTAGATATTACGTTACACCAGGTTGAGACGAGAATAAAGTTGGCCATTTCAAACATACCGACAAATCTTCTTTCAATTTCAAATCCGTTGGGACTAAATGTTCTTTTGACTGCAGGAAGCAGTGAGATTGACTTGGATGATTCGACTGTTGTCTACGGTAAGCTTATTGCAGAAATTCTCAAGTATTCATCTGAGATGAAATATTTATCGATGGCTGGATATTTGAGTGAATATATCAATGATTACTTATTCCTAAGCAGCAATCCTAGTGATTTGATTCTCCCTATTAAAGAAGATTTGGAAAGGATTCTAAGAAAATCATTTGAAACCACTACATTGCAAGATTTGTTACCTGTATTCGAATGTCAGACCCCGATAGGTTCTTCGATTATTGAGTTCTTCAGTAATCTAAGCGAAGACTTGAAGGAGATCAATTCCCATTCATTGTATTCTGCCAGAATTTTTTCCAAAATATTGAGTTATTACTTTGATGGATTGAGTCTTCAAGAATTCGAAGCACTTCCATTTGAATTCAACAAGATTCCATCCCTTAGATTGAGTGTGATTTTGTTGAATAGTGCCAAGTTTTTGACACTTCTGAACAAATTTAACCACATTCGTAATTATGTCGCAGCCGAAATCTTGGGGGCCAGGAAGGAATCCCAAATTTTACTGGATGGTTTAAAATGGTTGACTTTGTCGATTAATTTCTTCAACTCTGATGTACCCTATGAAGTAATTCCACCTCATAGATTGGCTATGATTTTGAATCATTTTCTGGGTTGGTTGGAGTCAGGTATTGCTTACGATGAATCCTTTATTGTTATGAGAGTACTTCTTGCAAGATTCTTAGATGGTTTGATATTGATTCAACTGAGTGTTCCTGATAAAGTTTGGGAATTAGCAATACAACTTATCAATGATAATTTGGGCATTTGTCAGACTGAGAAGAAAAGAATAGAATTGAGGTACTTCACTCTCAGATTGCTTCAGACAGTATTCAAGAAAGCGAGTGACTCCGATTTATGGCAGGAAAACAAGGAGTCTATTTATGAAGAATTGATTGAAACGGTTTTGAATGAGGATCTTGCAGACATTGATTCGATTTATTCGAACCAACCTGTTCGATTAACACATGATCTATTATCAAGAGTGATTCTGACTATTGAACTCCCAACCAATTTACTAGAGAGTAAAGTCACTGAACTTTACTCTCTTGTATCCGAGAGTAAGTTTGTTAAAATTCAAAGAATTGCAGTGTCCATTTTGCACAATTTAATCTTGAAGAATCAGCAGGATTTTGTGGTGGAATATCAACTCCAAAAGACTAATTTGGGTAGCAATAATGAGGTACTTGAAGCTAAGTTACCTGAGAAATTGTTGGCTAATGTTAGAAGTCCGCGTGACCTTGATATTGAACTCGATTCGGCAGAAACTAGCAAGTACTTGTGGAGTTGGTACTTGCTTTTTACTCATTTCGAGGATATCACTGTTTCTATTCGTACAGAGTACATTAACCATATCAAGGAAAACGGTGCTATCGATGACTTGTTCAGCTTCATTTTCGAGCAAATTAATGTCAATGATAACAAGTTCTTAGGAAAGCTTGTTACCGGAGATTTCTCAAAGATTAATGTGGAAAATATCTTGATAACACACTACAACATTTTAGAGGGGTGTATTGGGGAAACATTCGTCTTTGAGCTTCAATTTTTGCTGGTACACCTTTTCTATCTTTTGGTTAAGTATGTTGGTTCTTATGTTCAACAATGGTTCAAAGATATTCGTGACCTACAATTGAAACAAGCAATAGAAAAGTTTTCTGTGAAGTTTGTTTCGCCATTATTGGTTTCTAATATGTTGGAGTCAGTACAAGCACAGAAAGAAAAGTTGCAGAATAGTGATGAGAATTTGACCATTAAGGTTAACACAATTACAAATGAGATCAAATCAGTATATATTATTGATGAGCAAATTATGGAAATGGTTATCAAGGTACCAGCCACATTTCCTCTTGAAAATGTCACTGTTGAAGGTCCATTACGGTTAGGTGTGAAGGAAAACCAATGGAAGGCATGGCTTTTGGCTTCTCAACGTATTATATCCCTTACCAATGGATCTATCATGGAAGCAATTGAACTTTTCAACAAGAATGTCAACTTGCATTTTTCAGGATTCGAAGAGTGTGCCATCTGTTACTCTATTTTGCATCAAGACCTTTCTCTTCCTTCCAAGAATTGTCCTACATGCTCGAACAAGTTCCATGCTGCCTGTCTCTACAAGTGGTTCAAGAGTTCAGGAAGCAGTTCATGTCCGTTGTGCCGTTCCGCTTTTAATTTCAGAACTAGAAGCTGATTTCACAGAGCAAGCAATAATGTATTATCTTCGAGGTATTGTATTCTGGTTTCTTTTTTGAGCCCAAGGCGCTGCAGTCATCGAAACATTGGTTGACGTGGTATTAACTCCCTTATAGCCATTTAAGAGACCATCATCTTCATTCTCTTCTCGTTTGTTGATGGGAAGTGGCTTTTTGGTTTCAAAATGTCTCCAAGGGTAAAGTACCCCACCAAACCAGAAATGCTGTATGACAGGAAATTTACCAAAAACCTCGTCGTCATACATTCTTAACAAGCCTTGCAACACTTTTGCCCAGAGTTGCACGTTGGTCTGAATGTCAAACAAAATAGGCGAATGCTCGTGGAAAGGACCCAGTTTGATCCGGTAAATAAATGCAACTGCATTCACGTATAGGTTAGTTTTGGAATAGTAATTTATTACTTGACTCGATAAAACTTGTGACACAGATGGAGCAGACTTGGAGTTTGAAAACTGGGCTGCTCCCAAAATGAAAATCAAATGAAAATGATCGTCCAATCCCCATACACCATGCGATCCTGCTGGCTCCAAGTTGTAGTCTAAGATGAGTCTACGGGCCAAATCATAGTAATGTGAAAATATTAAAAGGAGTTGTTCTCCAGAAATTTCCTTAAGAACTCCAAATTCAATGAGACTACCAATAAATGCAAGGTATGATAATTCGTGGCCAGTTCCATAATCTAGTCTGACCAGAGAACCAAATGCATTAGATAAGTAGTATGCCAATTCTTCATAAAACCCAGATTCATATTCTGTTCCAAGACATTTCTTAAGAATTGAGACCATATTCATGTTAACTTTTTCGTGCCATTTTCTGCATGCTAAGTTACCAAACCGTCTTGGGCCTGCCAACGGTGGCACCTCGTCAATATAAGTGTTTAATTGATCTAACACAGCAAGAACTCCCTTCACACTCTCACTTATTTCAAGCTTATTCTGAAATTGGGGTGGTTCAGGTGCGGCTAATTGCAGAAATTCTTTTTCCTGGTGACGTTTTACCAATGCTATGTTCAATCCATTAGGTGGAACTTCCCGTCCCTGAACTTCTTGCACAATAGTATAGAGAGTTTGACGTAATTTCTTAAACCCTATGGATCTCTTAAAATTTGATGAATCAGATACTTCAAAAATTCTTTTGGTTGGAACTTCCCATTCAAACTTGGACATACTGGCTACCTAGGTTGTATTATTCAACAATGTCTGGAATTGCACTCGTAAGTAATTGTTGGTTTGTATGAAGGTCTGGAAGATATTTTCCAACCACTAAACACGACCACTCGTGTTGTGACACAAAAATATAACTATTCACACATTTCATGATGTATGTTTCAGACTATCCTTTGCATCCCAGTTTAGGATATTCCTATGGTAATCGTGTGGGAATGGCTGACCGATTAGGAAATGCCGTATCTACATTTACCTCGATCTTTCAGTATAATCCAGCGTTATATTCGAATATAAATAGAGAAAGATAATCCCGAGAATATTGAAAGGTTATCCGTTTAGATTAGTTTTATAACTCATACACAGTTACATCTTACTATTAGCCTAAAAGAATCCCCAATTCCCCGTCATACTATTTTATTAGGACTAGGTTATAAGTTGCATCCTGCATTTATCACCTAAAATTTTATTATAGTTCATCAGTAATTAAATGTATGAGGAGTGTATATAGCTATTCATTTTGTTTGGCTAACTAATCTCCGAATCCCGCACCCAATTCGCATCTATCTCAACAACCGAGTCATCTGAGTCACTGTGTATTGAGATAATAGAATGGTCACCATCAGTAGTCTCGGGAAAACTGGTATCTAAACGGCATCTTTTAACTGGTCTTGAATTTGAACTTGATGTGGAACGTAATCTGGTTGGTGATTCACTAGATCTCCTATATGAACCAGGACTGGAAGCTGGCCGTTTTAAATTTAGATTTGGCTCCATCGTTGGATGGAGGAAAATCGGCCGGTTCAACAAAATACTCGGTAAATTGCCCATCTTCTGACTTGCAGGGTCCAGAAATGGATCAGTATCTATTTCATTGATTTCATCATTCTCTTTAAAGTATGTGTCAATCATTGATTGACCTGGCGAGAGAGCCTTCTTTGTATTCTTGGGAGACACTGATTTGCTGAATTTCGGTGTTGGAACCTTTGGAACCACCATTTCAAATCCTTTATCTATTTGTGGCAGTGATTTGAGCATGGTATACTTCTCAGGTGACATGAAACTCTGAAAGTGATCCAATGTTGTTTTCTGTAAATATTTTGGTGGAGACTTTTTAGATTCCAGCTTTCGCTGCTTTTCTAGTTTCAACTGCTCGTACTCCTCTACAATTTCCAGATTTATCAGTTCAACAATTACTCTGGGGATCCAGAGGTAGTCTAGCTTGGTCGGAGATTGCATATCCTTTAAGGGAGAGAGTTCTTCTACCTCTGCCGCCTTTCGGGTTTTTGGAAATATCTCTCCTATGCAGTTAGGATCAAACTTCAACATTAGTTGCTCTATTTCATCTTCGACCTTTGAATTGGTAATCCGAATCACCTTTCTTCCTTCAGGATACATAGATAACTTTACGATTATACTTTTCATGGACCCAAAAAATGATTTAGGTATGGGTAGCACAGTAACAGCATAATCGAAGGAAACTACCAGCTGAAATTCTTGGAGTTTGATACCTTGTCTGGAGTATGAAATTTTCAGATAGCCAATAATCCGGTTATTGTTTATCCTTGTAATAATTTCTGTTTGTACGGTTTCCCCTATAGGCCAACAAGTAGGAAGTTTTAAGTCATTTTCTGAGTCCAGAAGTTCACCATAGCTTAATGATTTGGGTATGAATTTAAAGACATCTCTTCTGACTATGGGAAAAAGATAAAGTATCGTAAAGAATTCGTCTATTGTAAAATCTTGTAATCTCAAGCGACGACCAAAGATGTGAGTATCATTAGCTTGAATGATCTCATTTAATGAGCTAAGGAATTTTTTAACCTTTTTGTTTCTTACCTTGGAGTCTTCTAATGATTCCCATATTGAAAATACTTGAGGCTTCTTCCTGACGAAGCAGTCAATAAATTCAATAGAAAAGTTTGAAAATATCTGCTTTGGCTTTTTAGAAACTCCCTTGGGTAGGGACTTGGTCTTGTAAGCTGCAAAATCTGTATCGCAGACTACCACATTATAAGCATGGATAATGCCAAATTTTTCGATTCCCTTTGAATAATCGCCACCTCTGAGGGTCGCCAAAAGAACTAATCTTTGAGTATTTAAACCAGTAAACTTTTCAATGTTAGCCATATGAACAGGTGTAATGTAGTATTTTGTAGTTTTTGTTGGAGATTGGCTCTCCAATTTTGCCTTGCTAAACTTACGAAGCAAGCATGTAGCACCGAAAACTAGGGTATCCACATCATCTGATAGTACATAATCAAATATTCCACATTTTTGAAGGTAAGCACACTGTGCCTCAGCTTCTGCGGGCGCTTGTATGTAATCGATCGAGTTAGATCTTAGTAGCGATTTGATGTCTTCAACTATTGGAATGTTCTCGTTGTACAGGCTAGTTGAGGTAGCTTTGAACAATGCATACTCGTGTTCGTAGTTTTGGGATTGGGTTTCCTTTCCAGAAGAACGGATTTTATTCGGTTTAAATTTACCATCAAGCACCACTACTAGTGATACATTGAGAGATATTAGATAGTGCAACTTGGCCATAAAGTTACGTTTTATGATATTAGCCTCATCGTATTTGATATCGCTATGGTTTGATTGAAATAAAAGTAACGGTCCGTCTATGGCTATTCGAGGCGGTCGTCTATGATTTTGCACAAAGGTTGCAACAAATTTGTCAAGTGGTATGCGTTCATCGATTCCTGGTTTCAAAACATCCCAGAGATCGGCAATACCCATGATATGTAGCGTGGAAAGGATCTGAACTCGCTCAAATTAACTTCTTATTTCTTTCTTGATACATATTTAAACCTCGCCGAGGTAGTTTTGGTTGTAAAAAAATGTGTTGATGTGAGACATCAAGATTGTTCCATTATAAAAGATAAACAACCCGGAGCGTGCACATACCAAAACTTTGGTCTAGGTTCCACCAGTGATCGAGGAGGATTCTGGTAATGAGGTACTTAGAAGAGGTGAGATTTCAAAGTCTTACTTCCTGAAATCTATTAAATGTACTCTTGTAGAGAGTTTTTTTTAAATAGTAAGCAAGATATGTCGCCAATGTAACGTTCCTCTATACCCCAGTTAAGCGTCGAAAAAATAAACCGTTTAGTCAAACAGCATCAGTTTGGAAAAAGAAAAATATCAGGAAAACACAAACTGGCTCTGCCGATTTATACGAGATGAGCCTTGTCACTATCGAAGACTTTCATGCTGGACAATTCCTTTGTGGTGGTTTCCAGGGGACGTCTGTCACTCCTCAGGCTTATCATTTGATAGTGGACCACAAGGTATCGACCTTACTTCTTTCTCGAAAAAATACTATGTCTGTGGCCCAAATGACCAAATTGATTCGTGATTTGCAGTATATTGCTTATAAGGAGGCAAGCTATGAGTATCCCCTTTTAGTTGCCATCGATGCGGAAGGAGGAATGATGAACTCCCTTTTTGATACTGAGCATATCGCACAATTTCCTTGCAACATGGCACTTGCTGCCACAGGTGATACCGAGTTGGTCTATGAAGTATCAAAGGCTATTTCAATTGAATTGAAAAAGATTGGTTTTCTGATTATTTTGGGTCCTGTGCTAGATGTTGTCACCAAACTTTCCCATCAACTCTTGGGTGTTCGCAGCTTCGGTACTACTCTTGAAGAGGTGTCAAAATACGGTGCTGCTGTTGCTCGTGGGATAAAAGACGGAGGTTTGTACACTGTTGGTAAGCATTTCCCTGGAATTGGAAATGCCACAGTTGACTCTCTCTTGGAATTGCCTATGATTGGCGATTCCTTGGATCAAATTAGAAATTTCAATAGTGTTCCCTTTGCTAAGTTGATTGAACAAAACTTACTTGACGGTGTTAGTGCGGCTGGTTGTGGGGTCCCTACTATAAGTCCTGACGAAACACATGCCTGCATGTCTCCAATCTTGATTACTCAGTTACTACGTCAAGAGCTAAATTTTGATGGCTTTGTTATTAGTGAATGTTTGGAGATGGATGCCTTATATCATTCCATGGGATTGGAACAAGGGGTAATCTTGGCTATTTCCGCTGGTTGTGACTTGGTAATGGTATGTCATGATCAAGCAACCCAAGATGAAGCGATCGCATCAATCCAAAAGGGTTTACTGAATGGGAATTTGGATGAAGAAACAATTGCCAAAAGTTTCCATAGAATTCGCAAAATACAGAAAGGTCTTCCATCGTGGCAGACCATGTTCCCTCGTGGCAAGGAGTCTGCTATTGAGGATGAACTTATTCCATTCAAAGTTGAATCACCAGAGCTCTGGGAGAAGCATCTTAAGTTATCCAGCACAGCATATCAGAAGAGTATTACTTTGGTTCGTGATTTCAACTCTACGTTACCTATTTCAAAACTTTTTACCAAGAAACATGATGATGTGGATAATATCTTGTTGTTAACACCATTATTGAATCCTATTTATCCTTCGGTTCATTTAGATCACAAGAAGCAACCCCAGTTATTCAACGGAGAAGAAGTATTCCAAAAGTTCGGAGATATGTTGTCAAATCACCCGATCAATAAAGACAAACTTTATAATGTTTTGCATACTACATATACGGCAAATGGGTTGACTCCACTACACGAATCATTAATTGAAAATTCCAAAGTCATTATTGTATTGACATCGGAGGCGTCAAGGAATATGTACCAGATAGGTATTGTGAAATATGTGTCCATTCTCTGTGGTGCAAACCCTAGCTCATTTAGTCACAAGAATGCCTCCTACACTCAATTACTGAAACCATTGATTATAATTGCGACTCTGTCTCCTTACGACTTTTTCTATAACAGAAGTATCGGTAGTGCGTACTTGTGTTGTTATGACTATACCAATAATGCTTTAAGTAAATTGGTGGGGGTCTTAATGGGAGACTTCGAAGCTGAGGGATGTATTCCAGGTGAAAAGAAGTTTATTGACAAGAATAAGAAAAGAAAAGCAACTGACCAAATCAAGCTTGAAGATAGTCCAAAGCACGTCAAGGGTTCTCCTCCAAAAAGAAGATGGTTAGTCGATGATTTTGATTTGAACCGTGATTTATCTGGTTTGGTTAACTTATGGAAAAATAATACCACTGATGCTGAATCATTTATTCTGGACAAAAACATTGTTGATTATCTGAATGAAGAATTGTACAAGAAGTTGTATGGATTATTGGCCACTTCAAAAAATCAGAAGCATTTTGTGGTGAGAAACTCATCTCTCAATATCTTGTATGGAATTGTGCTTACTTGGGTGACTGAGCATTTACCTCTTGATGAGGATTTGACAGAAGAATCCTACAATGCTGGAAGTATTGTTTACATCATTGTCGATAAATCGAAGCGTTTACAAAGTATTGGTAAGAACCTCCATGCAAGAGCAGTACGATACTTGACACAAGAAAAAAAGTGTACCGAAATATCCCTAGGAACTTCGTTTCCCCTTTTAGCTTTCCCTGAATCCTCAAAGACTAAAGTCAGCAATTTTATTCAAAGCCTTGGTTGGAATGTTAAGGTTGAGAATTTGAAGAAAAATCATGTAATGGTCTTGGACGACTTGAATGAGTGGCAAGTACCGAAGAAAATCTTTAGGGAGTTGATGATTGTTGGTGTTAGGTTTGATATCTGCAGTGATCTAGAGAAATTGATGAAATTAATTAATCGTTCTATCACAGATAAGGATAGTCCTGAAAGCGAGGACGAAAAGTGCTCACTTAAAAGCTTGTATTTGGAAGCAATTAAGCATATTCAAAACACCTCCTCGCATGGTGTGAAAATTATCATTGCTCTTGAGCCAACTAATCAAAACGTTATTGGAAGCATTATTTTGTTTACCAATAAGTCTCAACTTTCCAAGTTCTTTCCGTTTATTGATGAATGTTTCACTGAGAAAGCAACAAAAGTACCATTGATAGGGGGTATTATTGGACCAGTAATAGATCCGCTGTACTCCAATCTTACAGAGATTTTTAAGTATGGATTGATATGTTCAGCCATTACTTACTTGAAATCAAGTTTGAACGAGAGTGAGGTGCAGGTTAACCAATGTATGATGCTAGGAATCAATGACGATAAGTCAATTATAGGAGTCAAAGAGATTGGTTTTAGAGAGTGGAAATATTATTATGATCATTATGACAAGAAGTTAACCCAAGATATGGTTTAGGTATAGCGTTTTGTATTATTTGAAATGTATTATTATGAAGAATCTCAACTAAATTTAGAATCCCTTAAATTTGTAAATTTTTTACAAACTTCTAGAACTTGATGAAATGTTCTCCCTCCAATTTTCTTACAGCACGCGATAGTTAAGGAAAGAAGATCTCAGCCGTTAGCTAAAAGATATTGTTACACTTAATTAATCCCGCCTCGCAAAGTGAATCCCGGAGTTGTAGACCGTTGATGCAAGGTTGGAGCTTATCTCCTAATCGGCTCCGTACTTCAGGACTACAGCTATATCCGGAAAAAGACGGAGGAACATTGGAAGGGTAATATAGCAAGGCTGAGTGAAGTTTCAAAGATTAGTGCATATAGGTCCCGGCCCCCGGGGAAAATCATACCTGTATATTGACGGTTGCCCCGCGAAATGCAATGGTAATACAAGCGAAACGGACTTCTATTGGTTAAAAACCAGTTACGAGAATGCGCCTTACCGTAAAATGCAGGGATGATGGTCACTTTAGCATGCTAGAAGTTATTTTAAGCGGCAATTTAAGTGGGGGAATCGAGTCAAAACTACATACAAATTCCAGTGTTCACAATAATTCTCCCAATTTGGATAATCGTTACCTGCAATGAAGCCGTGGATAATTGCTGTTGATTGAGAGAGTGGAGAGAGAATTAGCAGACAGTGGGTCGATATTTACAAATACATAGGCCCACATAAAGAACTTCCCACGGCAGATGATTGCAGAAAGTAGGAAACTGTAGCAGCATGTAAACTCGAAGCTCGGTCTAATGTGCTGGATATCCTTTTTCCCGGACAAGCGCCTTAAAATGCCGGGTCATTACGTAATAGGTTATTTAATCGGAGAGGATCGGAAGATGCCTTAACTATGTGAGAGTTGCCCCGGTACACTCCTTACCCCAGACTTTTTTTCAGCGTCTGTCTTCTGAAATGAAAGTTCCATCTCTCCGGGGTGAGTTTTGCTATGCTCCCCAGACATATAAATAGAGATGCAAAATCCCCGAATATGCTTTCTTGTTTCTTGTTATCTGTCTTATTAAGTTTTCAACACTTGTAAACACTATAATATTAAAATGGCTCCTCCTACTGCTGTCGAATCATCTATTAACTTTGGTGGTCATCCAACCATTAAGTCTACTCAAGATCCATTGGTGAAACAGTTGTCTTTGGGTACTGAAACTATTATTCGTCACAACGCTCCTCCTCCAACCTTATACGAAGATGGTTTGTTGGAAAAGGGTACCACCATATCCTCCACTGGTGCCTTGATGGCATACTCCGGTAAGAAGACTGGTAGATCTCCAAAGGACAAAAGAATCGTCGATGAAGAAACTTCCACCCAAAACATTTGGTGGGGTCCCGTTAACAAGCAAGTTGACGAATTAACCTGGAAGATCTCGAGATCAAGAGCTTTGGATTACTTGAGAACTAGAGAAAAGTTGTTTGTGGTTGACGCCTACGCCGGTTGGGACCCAAGATACAGAATCAAGGTTAGAATTATCTGTGCCAGAGCTTACCACGCTTTGTTCATGACTAACATGTTGATCAGACCAACTGAAGAAGAATTGGCAAACTTTGGTGAACCAGACTTTACTATCTACAACGCTGGTCAATTCCCAGCCAATGTCCACACTAAGGGTATGACTTCTTCCACCTCTGTGGAAATTAACTTCAAGGACATGGAAATGGTTATCTTAGGTACTGAATACGCTGGTGAAATGAAGAAGGGTATCTTCACTGTCATGTTCTATTTGATGCCAATTAAGCACCAAGTTTTGACTTTGCACTCTTCCTGTAACCAAGGTACCGAAAAGGGTGATGTTTCTCTCTTCTTTGGATTGTCTGGTACTGGTAAGACTACTTTGTCTGCTGACCCACACAGAAAGTTGATTGGTGACGACGAACATTGTTGGTCCGACAATGGTGTTTTCAACATTGAAGGTGGTTGTTACGCCAAGTGTTTGGACTTGTCTGCTGAGAAGGAACCAGAAATTTTCAACTCCATCAAGTTTGGTGCCATTTTGGAAAATGTTGTCTACAACCAGAACACCAAGGTTGTTGACTACAACGACTCTGCTATTACTGAAAACACCAGATGTGCTTACCCAATTGATTTCATTCCATCCGCCAAGATCCCATGTTTAGCTGACACCCACCCAACCAACATTATCTTGTTGACTTGTGATGCTTCCGGTGTTTTGCCACCAGTCTCTAAGTTGACTAACGCTCAAGTCATGTACCACTTTATTTCTGGTTACACTTCTAAGATGGCTGGTACTGAAGAAGGTGTCACTGAACCTGAGGCTGTCTTTTCTGCTTGTTTCGGTCAACCATTCTTGGTTTTGCACCCAATGAAATACGCACAACAATTGTCTGACAAGATCAGTCAACACAAGGCAAATGCTTGGTTGTTGAACACTGGTTGGGTTGGATCTTCTGCTGCTAGAGGTGGCAAGAGATGTTCCTTGAAGTACACTAGAGCTATTTTGGATGCCATCCACTCTGGCGACTTGAGTAAGCAAGAATACGAAAACTTCCCAGTCTTCAACTTGAACATTCCAAAGAGCTGTCCAGGTGTCCCATCCGAAATCTTGAACCCAACTACAGCCTGGAGTGAAGGTGTTGATTCCTTCAACAACGAAATTAAGTCCTTGGCCGGTAAGTTTGTGGATAACTTCAACAAATACTCTGACCAAGCCACGGTTGAAGTTCAAAAGGCTGGCCCTGCTGTGTAAGGATTTCTACATATTTATTATTCTAAGTCGTCATTATTTCAATACAAGGTTGTCAAAATCACATGTAATTTTCTTTGAAGAAATGTGGCAAAGATTGAGTCGCAAATAATCGTCATTTAAGTGGTTTGTATTCTGTACATCGTAAAATCTTCCTTTGAATATATATCCGATCAAGAGATTTGGGGCGGAAATCACCTTCTATTTACGGTTTTTTTATCTTGGTTTCTGTAAATGATAAAGGTCTTCAAAATTCACATGCATGGTTAGTGTTGAAAAACTTGCTCCCAGGTGTCATATGAGAACACGGAAACAGTTGTATTTTTTGTTAAAGAAGTAGTTGCGTTGCTGCCGCACCCCAGAATTTCACATGTCCTATAGAAGATAACAAAAAATATGCAAGGGACGCATTTATCTCCACTATTGAAAAATAAAAAAATTTCCTAGTTTGAACATGTCAGGTATTCTTATACTGGAGAGAGTAGCTTTTTATAGTATAAATTTATGACATTCCCCGATCTCCTGTTGGCTACGAACGAGAAAAAAATTGACATGATTGAATCATTGGACAAGATTCAACCCTACTTAACTAAGTGGTATACGATCGCATTTTGCGGCCTAATTGTATATTT
Source organism: Teunomyces aglyptinius (assembly GCA_030581575.1). Taxonomy (NCBI): domain Eukaryota; kingdom Fungi; phylum Ascomycota; class Pichiomycetes; order Serinales; family Debaryomycetaceae; genus Teunomyces; species Teunomyces aglyptinius. The sequence continues at coordinate 47,246 of JAKTTR010000002.1, forward strand.
AGTTGCCTCTTGGTTCAACACCAGGTTTTTAATGAAAAAGCTTGGGGCTAAACCATTTGCCAATGTCGAACAAGATGGATTTTTTGGATTTAAAGTTCCGTTTGAAATGCTTGCTGCTAAAGAAGATGGGTTAATGATGGATTTTATGTTGCAAAGATACAAGGAAATCACGAATCCATCAATTCCAACATTTTCGATGAAAATGTTTGGTATGTCAATGATCTCTACGAGTGATCCCGAAAATGTAAAGGCTGTTTTGGCAACCCAATTCAATGATTTTATTTTGGGCAAAAGACATGATCAATTCATGCCTCTCTTAGGAGACGGTATTTTTACGTTGGATGGGGCGGGTTGGAAACATTCCAGAGCCATGCTCAGACCACAATTTGCAAGAGAACAGGTTGCCCACGTTAAAGCATTAGAGCCACACGTTCAGTTTTTGGCTAGACAAGTTAAGGCCCACAATGGTAAGCAGTTTGATTTGCAAGAATTGTTTTTCAGATTGACAGTAGATTCTGCTACAGAATTCTTATTTGGAGAATCGGTTGCAAGCTTACAAGATGGTGCAATCGGCATGGAGCTGGATGCTATTGATTTTGATGGTAAAAAAGGTTTTGCTGAAGCTTTTAATGCATCTCAAAACTACTTGGCTAGCAGAGCAGTTATGCAACAATTTTACTTTTTGCTTAATTCTCAGAAGTTTAAGGACAGTAATCGTGCAGTTCACAAGTTCGCTGACCATTACGTTCAAAAGGCTTTGGCGGCATCTCCAGAAGAATTGGAAAAGTATTCCAAGAATGGCTACATTTTCTTGTATGAATTGGTAAAGGAAACCAGAAATCCTACTGTTTTGAGGGATCAATTGCTTAACATTTTGATTGCTGGAAGAGATACTACTGCTGGGTTGTTATCTTTTACATTTTATGAAATGTCAAGAAATCCACACATTTGGAAGAAATTGAAGGAAGAGATAGAAGAAAAGTTTGGGAGAGGTGATGAGACTAGAGTTGACGAAATTACATTTGAATCCCTTAAAAAATGTGAATACTTGAAGGCAGTCTTGAACGAAGCATTGAGATTATATCCATCTGTCCCTCAGAACTTCAGAGTTGCTACCACAGATACGACATTGCCAAGAGGTGGAGGTCCTGATGGTAAATCTCCTATCTTAGTTAGAAAGGGACAAACAGTATCATACACCGTCTATGTTATGCACAGAGACGAAAAAACATATGGCAAAGATTCCATGGAATTCAGACCAGAAAGATGGTTTGAGTCAGAAACAAGAAAGTTGGGCTGGTCCTTCTTACCTTTCAATGGTGGTCCAAGAATCTGCTTGGGACAACAATTTGCTTTAACAGAAGCCTCGTATGTTGTGGCGAGACTTGTACAGATGTTTTCCGAGTTGAAGTCCTTCAATTCCGATACTCATCCACCAAGAAAAAATTCTCAATTAACTATGTGTCTCAGAGAAGGCTTACAAGTCTCATTAGTTTAGTATTATATTGTTAATAAATATAACTGAGTATGCAAATTAACTACGATCCAGAGCTGCGAAATCTTCAAAACTTAACTTTCCGGCATACAACCGTAACACAAACCTCAATAATGTAAACAAAATTTTCTCATCTTTGGGATACCAGCACTCAACGCCATGACTACCAACAAGCCATTGAATTGGTCTGTAGGGATATTTGCAGACTGTTACAAATTCATCAAGAGCCGCAAAGTTGTTGATGTGGATCTGCTACTTGATTTGAAGCAGGATTTAATATCAGTTTTAGTTATTCCTCCTAAAAGTGATCAGGCCCGCAACCAAATCTCAGACGAATCGAAACCAATCGAGTTTCAGAATGGCGACGAAGTAAAAGTCAATAAAGCCTTTGTTGAAGCCGCTTTTTTGTTATCAAGTCGATTTGACTTAAACGAAGCAGCAGCAGCAGAGTTACTATACCATTCTGAACAGTTGCACTACCATAAGGGAACAACATTCGAAGATAGCGCTGTTTTAGCGTTCTACTCAAGGTATGAATACATATTAAACATATTGGGATACTTGCTATCTACCAACCAGTTACATTTGATTTTTAATGACAAAGAATTGGATACTTTATTAGATACCATCCAACAGAGTTTCTCCAAGATTTACAAACTATTAAACATACTTAATGATCTCATAGATAAACAAAAGGTGACAAGTGACATCAACAATCTCAATTTTATCACCAGCATCAACTATGAAAAGTCACAGCTTTTCAAGCTCCACGAGTTAACAGCTCAAATCTTGTACTTGTGTACCCAACATTATTTTCACAAATTTGGTACTTTAAATAACTACAAAAGGTTGACAGATTTTATCAACACCAATGTCACCGATGATGACATTATCGTGATTCATTTCCTCCCAGTCATCTTTTGTTTTATTACCAACTTGTTCAACGCACCCAATAGTGACGATCAAGTGCCTGGATTTGTCACATATTTCAGCAACAAGTTAAAAGATGACCACATGAACGTGGTTGAAAATGACGTTGTTGACTTATCCAAATCAAAACTTAAATCGATTGAAGCAGTTGCAAGTTTAGTGTTTTACACCTCATTTATTTCTTGGTGCAAGAGACAGGAAAAGCGTGTCCAAAAGTATGATTTTAAGACAGATATCTTGAAATATATCGAATGGTTGATAAATTATGATGTAATGGAAAAATTGTTGAATTATACAGCGGAATCTGCAAATGATCAGACGAAAAAGTTGCTCGATTGGGCAAACCATTATAATTTCAGGGCATTACTACAAAGAAAGTACTTATACCTTACACCAGTTAAGTTCATCTATCCATCTATACAAGAGTTACTTTATGCAAAGGATTTGAAACCAGGATTCGAGAATGTTCATAAATTGGCCGAGGTGTCTAACTTTAAAATCGGTCCAGATTTCAACAACACCTTATTGGCACCTTATTTTCATGAATTTTTTAGTGGATTCATTTCCAACGCTGCAATTATTTTAACCCTGTTGAGAGACAGCGAAGAGGATTTCTTGCTTTCATCTATTAATAGGAAACACATCGAAGAGAATGATGAATCAAGTGAATTCTCTTCTACAAAGAGAACAACCAGTATAACTGAAGGAGAGAATAACAAGAATGATCAAAATACTAGTGATGCAAGCTACGATTTGGAGGAAATTGCTTGCAGATCCGATTTAGAAAGATTTTATTTGTCCTTCACGTACACTTACAGTAACAGGCCAAATTTGTGTGCTTCTTTCTGGGAAACTGAAGACCTGACTAATGACTTAATTGGTTTTATTAGCTGGGGTCTTAGCAACAATACCTCTCCCCTAATCACTGCTACATTTTGTTTGCTTTTGGGTTCGTTGACATGCGGAGGAGATGACGCTTCTTCTAGATTATGGGATATTCTTGTTCACAACAATAATTCCACTCTCAAGAAAAACGATTATTCGAAAATATCCATTGATTCTATTGTTGATTCGTTAAACTATTATGTTGATTCTCTTAATGAGAACTTCGAACAAGACTTGAATGAAAAATTAAGACTTCAACAGAAGAGACAAGACTTTTTGTTTTCCAATACATCTTCCAAACGTGATATCACTGATAAAGCTCACGAAAAGATAATTATTGAATTATCAGAAGACTCAATTGTGTTCATTTCAGGTTTTATCCAGCTTATTGCCGACATTGTGAGAAACTTGTCGTCGGTCAATGAAAGATCAAAAGAAATAAAGAGAATTGCATTTGAAAGGTTCTTCCCAGTGATAATCAACTTTTTGAAATTTGATAATTTGATAACTGGTGGAACTACGATCTCAGTAGATGTCAATGCCCAAAGCTCAACTGATCCCAAATTAATTGATTTACCAAGCGTACTTGTCAACGACGAGAATAGAATTGTGTTGACCAACCTTATGTTATCTTTGTTAGGAAATTTTGCTGAAGCTGACAACAACTTGGATTTGAGGTACAAGATTTGGAAAGTTCTTGATTCTTGGATATACCAGGGCTTACATGACAATTCAGCGAACAGTAATCAGAGTTCAAACTCAGTTGACTCACTATTATTATTACGTCAACCTCAAAGCAGACCAAAATATTCCAATAAGAGAAACTTGAGAATTAATCAAAGTTTTGAAATAACATTGACTCACTTCTCACAAGTGGTAAACTTTATTTCATTGTTAACAAAATTATTGAAACCATTGAGTAATAGCAAACAGGCATTCACGGAATATTCATTATTATATCCAGCTGATTTAGGATATGGTTATCGCAACAATAACCAAATAGGAATTTGGCCATACTTGGAATACTTACTAATCCATGTTTTTGCAAAGTCAGATCAACTTTCTGATTTACAGGACAAATATAATTTGCAAGAACAAATTTTGAATATTATCCAGGATTCGTTAAACGAGATAGATTGGGTTTTCCTAAATGACTTTTCTCGTAATGCAATCCATAACTTGAACAATTTCGATTTCCTTTATGACTCCAAGATTCCAAACATTACATTGAACTACAACTTATATGTCAAATTGCACCATTCTCTTGCTATCCTCAACTACTTGTACGATGATCGTGCATGTAAGACATTATTTGGCATTGTTGGATTAGGAGTTGAAGCAGATAATGGGAATCAACAACTATCTAGTATGGTAGAGAAGTCATTACTCATCATTGAGTCTGTTTTGAAAGTCCAAGATACATTCATTAAGAGGCTTCTCCCAATTTTGAAGAATAGTGATATTGTACCAGTACCTTCTAACAAGGGGACTATTGGATTTGGGACTAGTATGAGTTTAGTTTTGTCAACCCCAAGATCAATCTTTGACAATTTATACTTCCCAAAGAATATCGGACCAAATGGAGCAGATGATTTCTATGAAGTATTTTTGTATTACTTATCAACTGTGGTTCATTTTGCTTTGTATGTCGGGAGTTCCAACGAAAAGGTAGCTAAGTCCTCGTTACGCATTCTTAGAAAGATTGCAATGTCTCAATCGTTCGTTGCAAGACTGAAGTTTAACGCAAATGACCCAATTTTAAGAAAAAACAGATTATTGACAACCTTGGAAAACATTGATGAATCTGTCAAAATCCAGTACACATTTGTTGATCAATTTGAAAATGGATCGAACGAAATTAAATATGAGATCCTACAATTTTTGTATGATAACTTGACTTTTTCTAACGGCAAGGAACCAAGTGTTACTCATTTCTTGTTAGGGTACGAATGCAGAGGGGAGAACTTGTTGCTCGAACATAACGAAACCCACTCCTTGTTTGATGCTTTGATTACTACCTTAAGTTCAAGTCTTGATTCACTCGCAGAAATAGACTACTACAACGGAAACATTCACGTTGTCGAGGTGGGACCAGCTAAACTCACGTCACTTATTCTTGATACTTTAGTAAAGTTGAGTCAGGATGAAATTACCTGTGTTATTACCTTGGACTACTTGCGCCAGTACGATAATTTGTTTGAAAAGTTAATTAAATACCAACCCAAAATTGACTCAGAAACAGTATGGAGTCAGAACAAATTTGATGGCGACTTGCAGAATGGCAATCTTAACAATTTCATTGAGAGTACAGAAAGCGTACAAGCATTTTTCTCCTTCATTAACCAAAGAAATTTCCTCTTGCAATATTTATCATTGGAATTCCATCATATTAATTCCGTGTCAAAGAAGGAGTACTACATTCAAATGTTGTTGGATAATAAGGAATACTTGAATGGCTCACCAAAGATATTGAGTTTCTTGGATGTGTTGAACCCCAACTTTATTAGTTTTGAAGTTCAACATTTCGAACCACTCAATTCCAAATACAATTTACAATTGATTTTGGAGGAAGTCAAAAATTCCCAAGATCAGAATTTGGATTTGTCAATATTGAGTAAGATTTACAAATTAGTTTGTCAGAATGCAAAGCCAATCTCTAACGAAAGTAAGTTGGCTATTTCGTCTGAAGTTATGACAGATGGTAACAAGATAAAAGAGTTTGTTATCAAGTATGTGGTATCAAACAAGTTGAGGGAAATACAATTGAAATGTCTTCATTCATGGTGTCAACTTATTGAAATATTGATTACTGATAATAACATTGGCTCCAAACTCTTGATATTGGAGGTGCTTCAAACCATCTTACCAAAGATCAATGATTATTTGGAAACTGACATTTTATTTTCAGAAGAACTTATTTCTTTAAGTGTTGTACTTTTTGATTTATATGACAAGGAAATCTTGGCAGACAGCAAAGACGAAATATTTATCCTTGGAGTCGAGAGAATCATCCCTTTATTTAAAACATGCCTTAGTGGGATCTTAAATTCGAACTCTACTCCGAACTTGAGATCTGATTTATACGTTTTAGCAAACAACTTTTTAATTAAGGTGTTTGATAACGAAAAGTTGGTGAATGAATTATCAAAAATCATAAAGTCATTTGACAAGAAGGTGGTGGAAATTATCAGTAATGATGCTATTTATTCAGAAGGCTCATCAAGAATTACTTCTATTTTGCTTTTGGAATCCTTAATCCACTTGACTTCTATTACTAAGACTAACTTTGTTTTGGATTTATTGGTCAAGAGCAATTCGTTATTGTTACTTGTGAAATCTATTAAGAGAACAGACGAAATGTTGCAGCTATGCTCTGACGCTAAATCAGGTATTGGTTTGGATACTTTATTGTATGAACTCACCGCGTTTAAATCAACTTTATACTTTCTCATCAGAGTTGCTCAATCAAAGGTAGGGTCGGTACAGTTGATTCAAAATGAAATCTTTTCCATCTTGAAACAGTCAAACTTGTTGAAAATTGATCCTGACTTAGGTTTAGATTTAATGATTGACGAATCAAATGATGCAAAGAACATCAAAGTTAGACTCTTGTTGGATACACCATTATCTTTGCGTGACTTATCCGATCATAGCTTTGTCCATGGCGCCAATAGTATATCATACTTTGAATTCTTGATACCAATTTTCCAATTAGTTGTCACAATATTATTGGCAATGGGACCAAGTTACAAGCCAAGCTTGATTCAAGCAAAGGAGTTGATGAAAATCTTTGACACATTAATTGTTGGGATAATGAAGCGAGATGTATTAATTGAAGGAGAACAAACAACCAACTTGAAGAATTCAAGCAAACAAATTTTGCATGGTTTAGAGGAAATGGTCAAGCTATTTACCTTGTTGGATTCCTTGGTTAATTATCAAGACGAGTAGTTAGATAACAATATAATAAATTGCATCTTATTTTCGGTGTAGTGTAATAAAGACACTACTCAACTTTGTTATACATATTAAAACACCCTTCAAATAATATATATATATATCATTTGTAAGATAGTAACAAATGGTTTCGTGGTCTAGTTGGTCATGGCATCTGCTTAACACGCAGAACGTCCCCAGTTCGATCCTGGGCGAAATCATTTTTTAATTTTTAATTTATTAAATAAGCTAAGGTGCTTCAACTCTCGTTCTCTTAACAAATACTATGCCTGCATTCCTCTTAATTAATCAGGAGTGATATATGTTGGTTTAACTACATAATTGAAGTGTTGTGTTCATGATAAATGGTTTTTGCACGACTTCGATGGAGTATTGTGTCAAATATCAAAGATGAAAATATTGTAGTTGTCCTAATCACGAGTAGAGAATAAATCAACTATGTCGGAAGTAGAGACTGTGAAAACCGATCCATCCAACTTTTTGAGTGAAATTATTGGAAGTTCCGTTCTTGTGAAGTTGAACAATGGTATCGAATATTCCGGGAACCTTCAAAGCATAGATGGTTATATGAACATCGTCTTGGATGATGGTAAAGAAATGATTGGAAACAAAATAGGTGAATCTTACGGCGATGTATTTATCAGAGGAAACAATGGTACGCATACTGTGATATCAAGCAGAGGACTTGGAACAAGAAATCAGAAGAATTTGGCATACTAACTTTTCAGTATTATATATAAGTGAACAATAATGGACTCATATTTCAGCCAGAAGTAATTGATTGCCAAACACAACAATACTAGTAAACCAAATGTATATTAATGCTATCCTTTTTGCTAAAGAATTTGTAGGAATCAATAGGTTTAGGTAGGTAATATCGATACATGCACGTGATTATATTGCACAAACCGGCTGACGAATCACAAACAGTATTCAAAGATCCGAGTTAACTACCGGTATAGGGCGTGCCAAACACAAAACACCAGGAAAATTCGGTGGAAAATCGACTCGCTATATGTTATTTAACGTTTAAACAGATATAATCTTCGTCAGTAACTATGTCGTTCGTCATCAGAAGACAATTGTCTACTTTGATTCCACCAAAGATCGCTTCTGCCAAGGTATGTATATCCTACAATAAGGTGCTTGTTGTCAAAGTAATGAAGGAGGAGGTCATGATTTATGACAGAGAATGAACGAAGATGCTCTTAAAAGAAATGATACAAACAAGAAACCCGAAGTCATTGATACTACCAATTGAATAGGTGAAAGATAGCGGTATCTCACAACAACAACAACACATGTAATACCAAAAGGTGACCATATACTAACATTTAGAACATTGGATCTAATCCAAATGCCAAGAGAATGGCCGAGGTCGTTTCTTTCTACAAGAAGTTGCCAACTGGTCCTCAACCAGCTGCTAAGAAGCCAACGAACCCATTTTCCAAGTACAAGGCTGCTTACTTTGATGGTGACAATGCTTCTGGTAAACCATTACTCCACTTGGCCATTGCTGTTGTTGTTTTGGGTTACACTTGGGAATACCAAACCCACTTGAAGCACCACAAGGACCATTAGGTGTATAGTGAATAAAAAAAGAGTTTTGAAGATAGACACGTACGACATTTCATCATACATAACCGGAGCGTTCGGTGACATATAGAGTCGGGAAAGCCAAGAGAAAAAGAAGTAAAAAGCAAAGAAACTCCAAGTTAGAAAACTGTAAGCGGAACGCCTCTCCGGAATCACGATGACACGTATGTGCAAATTCGTTTGCGATGCTCTTCCGTTTACGATGCTCTTCCAATTGCCTATTCAACGCTACGAGAAGTTATGTTATGTAGGAGTGACATCCTGTACACAACATGTAAAGATGGCTGGCTCTCGGTAGCAGGCGGAATAAGTGTATCAACGCTCTGGCTCTAAATCCATATTAAGTCCAGATGTCAGCAAGCAAGAATAGTCTGACAAATTGAATGGGGCTCAGACCAAAATAGTTGCAAACTGCATCCCGCTACGAAACAATTTCTAAAACAACCATATTACATTGCTAAGGTACGGTACTGGGGTGCGCTTATCTTATTTTTCACACGACCGCGTAAGGGTTCAGGTGAATGGTTAGAGAACAGGGGTAAGCTGAAGGGTGGGGTGGGGGGAGGGGAGGCGCAATTGATTCATCTCCTGTTGTATTGGTAAAAATAACAGAACCAGTTAGAGCACCGAAGATATAACACAAGGTACCCATTGTAGTTTCCTTTCCAGAAGAACCGCAAAGTTTCTAGATAGCCGAGCTGTCTACTATTTTGTTCTTTCCTTTACACACTCCCCCTTGATAGACAAAAAAAACTTCTCCCCAATTAATTCAACACTAGTAATTTTTTCTAACCAACACTGCCAACATTCTTATTAATCCTAACATAATTGTACATCAACAAGTCGTGTTTTATCACTAGCCTTCTTGAAAACGATCTTATTCCCTATAGAAAATGGAGCCTCTGGACTTGCAGTATCAATCGAGGCGGACTGCCAGTGCTTCGTTACAACCACCGCAACCATCGGGCACTCACCACATCGACCAAATCCCTACCGCTAAACCCGGCGAACCGGCTACTCCACGAATGTTGCGTAGTATTAGTGGGTCATTAAGGAGTTCCAAAACAGATCTCAACTCCAATTCTGGACAAGCTCCCCAAAATAACCGCCAGAACGAACCGACTTCCGATTCTCCCAATTATGTGGCAAGCGACTTTCACAAGGCCCATTCTAGAGATCCAAGCTTTCAACAAAGACAATTCCAACAACAACAGCAACAACAACAGCAGCAGCAACAGCAACTACCACATCAACAGCAACAGATGTTCCACAAGCGAACCATATCCTCCTCCCTCGATCCTGCTAACACACATGCACAGACAAACGTACAAAGGAAACCTGAGCTTTTGCCACCCGCAGCTATAGCATCCCCTAAATCAAAAGAGCTTAACAATTCAGGCTCCTCTGCGTCAAAACAGCACTTTGCTCCTCAAACAACAGCACCTTCTGTACAACAAAATGGACAAAACCATACTTCTAGACATTCAAAATCGCAATCTCAGCAGCAACACCTGCAACTGCAACTGCAACTGCTGGGATCAGGCCAACACCAGAACCAGGGTCATGCACCTTCCACCAACCAACAGCAGTTTCACAGAAAATCCATTGGTGACTGGGACTTTATAAAGACAATTGGGGCTGGATCCATGGGGAAAGTCAAACTTGCACAACATAACGCAACCCACGAGACATGTGCAGTAAAAATCATTCCTCGTGCAGCTAAACTATACCAGAGAGCCCACGCCGATGACCCACCACCAGCAACATCCCAGGAAGCAGCTCAGAAACATAAGGAGTTTGAAAAAGAGATTGCCAGAGACAAACGTACAATACGTGAAGGTGCATTAGGGAGACTATTATTTCATCCATTTATCTGCCGTTTGTATGAAATGGTTCCCATGACAAACCACTACTATATGCTCTTTGAGCACGTTGAGGGTGGGCAGATGTTGGACTACATAGTTGCCCATGGTTCATTGAAGGAGAAAAATGCTAGAAAGTTTGCCAGGGGTATTGCATCTGCATTGGACTATTGTCATAAGAACAATGTCGTACATCGTGATTTGAAGATTGAAAATATTATGATTAACGAAAAAGGTGATATCAAGATTATTGATTTTGGTCTTTCTAATTTGTATTCTCCGAAGAATTTGTTGAAGACATACTGTGGATCCTTATACTTTGCCGCCCCAGAATTACTTTGCGCGAAACCATATATCGGCCCTGAAGTTGATGTCTGGTCTTTTGGTGTTGTGTTGTATGTTTTGGTTTGCGGAAAAGTTCCTTTTGACGACTCTTCTGTGTCAGTCTTACATGAGAAGATCAAAAGAGGATCTGTGGAATATCCTAACTTTCTTTCTAAGGAATGCGTTTCTTTACTTTCGAGAATGTTGATTGTGGATCCAACAAAGAGAGCAACACTACACGAGGTTATACATCATCCATGGATGAACAAAGGTTATGAGGACAACGTACCTTCTTTCCTACCAAAGCGAACTCCGTTGTCATTACCGTTGGATGCTGACATTATTAGAACAATTGCATCATTCGATTTGGGGTCCGTGCAACATATCACCGAAGAATTGACAAATGTCTTAACGAGTGTTGAGTATCAAATGAGTTGTGAAAACTGGCAAAAGATCACTGATCTGGGTCGTGATTATGCTTCTGCATCAAATGCCCACATACTACCTGATCCTACTGGTGGTTTCCATCCGTTGATTTCCATTTACTTCCTTGTTGAGGAAATGAAGAAGCGAAAGAGAGCTAAAGAAGATGCTGTGAAGGCACAGGTTCAAGCACGTGAAAAACAAAAACAAGATACCATAGACCAGCAGACCAGAAATGCAGAATTTGTCGCTGTACCTCCTCTCCCTCCAGCACCACCTCATCCTCAACATCAACATTCCAAAAGTGAAAATATTGAGCTTAAGTTATCACAACAAGAAAAACCAACCAGAAAGCAAGATCTTCCTGTCTTGTCATTTCCACCACAAGCCCACACGTCTACAATTCCAACCAGTTATGAAAGAAACTCTTCACAATCTCCTGTTTCTCATGAAGACAAGTTAGTGGCCCCTGTGATTCCAGAACAACAAGCTCTGAGTCCAAAGGATGCCCCATCAGAAACATTAGATCCTAATAGTGGTAAAGCTACATTGGGATTCAACTCCATTTTAAGAAGAATCTCCACCAAGAAGAAATCAAGCCAACCTTCATCTCCTACCAAGGAATCCTCTTATACCAGTCCGATCATTGCACCAGCTATACCGAAGATATCGTTATCAAGCAACTCTCCAAGTTTATCACCACAAAATTCCTTCTCTTCTTCGAAGAGGGATCCTATGGTTCGTCGCGGTGTTAGCATGAAGATTACAGCTAAGGAAAAATCTTCTTCATCCACATTGCATTCGTCGCCCAAACAACCATCACAGCAACAGCAGGAAACTGTTTCCAGTCTCACTAAAACACCTGAAAAGAAGACCACACATTCAAGAACCAGCAGCACCGGACAGAACAAATTTAATGGATTTATTCCGGTCGAATACCTACCACCATTGCCTGATTTGAATGCACACAAGGCAGGCGCTACGACAAATACCCACACTAATGTCAATAGTGTCACCAATACGTTATCGAAACCCACTGCTACTGGATCTGGAGGTCGTAAATTACACCCTACTGCTAGAGCCAAATCTGTGGGTGGTAATGTTAGAAGGGATTATTACCAATTCAATGGCGCACCAAACTTCCCACCATTACCAAATGCCATGTACTCTCAAAATAGTGAAGAAATGGTTAGCGGATCTCGTGATTCAAACTCTGATGGATTCTTCGATGACGTTCAATTGGATGACGTTGAGTTACATGAAGTTCCTCACCTTACGGAAGAGCAAATCATTCAACAATTTAACCACGCCAAACCTAACAGTATGCCTTCCATTGAACATTGTAAGACGTTGTTCTTGAAGGGTTTCTTCAGTGTGCAAACCACTTCTACCAAACCATTACCAGTTATCCGGTACAACATTATAAATGTGTTGAGCAAATTGGGTGTTAAGTTCCAAGAAGTGAAGGGTGGCTTTGTCTGTGCCCATTCACCTTCCTTGCATCAGCCGTCGACTGATGAACACTCTAACAATACATATGAATCTCAAAAGGAATATGAGGAAACTGTGAATGACGACGCAACTAGTGCTGAAAACAAATTGTATGGAAATGCATTCAAATCTACTTCATCATCAATCGACGAACAAGTGACAAAGATTAGAACTCCTGATCACCTGATTAGCAGACAGCCTTCCTTGCATCTCAATACTCAGGGCTTGACACCACCTAGTCATAAGTCTCACCGATCTTCCAATTCAATTGGTGGAGGACACAGACGTAAGTTTTCGATTGGTAACTCAATTCTTGGCACATACCGCAAGAAGAATGGTTCTGATGGATATATGCCACCAAATACTCCAGCTGCAGCCAAGGTATTGAGAGGATACGAAAATGGGGAGGAGTTCTCCAGCGAGAATTTGTTTAGAGAGCAATTAGACGTTGATTCTTATGATTCATTGAACGGTATGAATCTCGAAGGTGGCAGTGATATGTTGGTATCATCCAGAGTGGAACAAAGAGCTAGACACCAGCATACTCCAAGTATGTCCAATATGAAGGCCAAAAAGTCGCCATTGAAATTTGAAATTCATATTGTCAAGGTGCCATTGGTTGGTTTGTATGGTGTTCAATTCAAGAAATTGTTGGGTAATACCTGGAATTACAAAACCTTGGCAGGGCAGATTTTAAATGAGATGAACTTGTGAATTGGTTATTCTTGAAAAGACCAATGTTTCTATCAAAAACTTTTTCTATAATAAGATCGATTTAATTATACAGTCGTAGAATCATGAGAGTGAGGAGCAAGAGTAGGGGATTCGCCTTTAGAAACGGACGAGGCTGCTTCAGGTTGTATAGGCAACAGAAAATCCTGAATGTCTTGCAGTGGCTCAGTTGTTGCTTCTGGAGTTACGCCTAATCTTCTTCTCAACAAGCGGTCATCACGGGACAAGTGAGTATTGGTTCTACCATATACATGTTGTTCTTTGATCAATCTTCTTCTTTCGAGTCTTTTTTCAGCGGCGATTTTGAGTTCTTCCTCTTCTTGGAGCTGTTGTATTCTAATTTCTTCCTGGCGTTGCTTTTCCTTAGCCTCTAACCGAGACGATCTCTTTCTAGTAGCAATTAAGCCCAGCAACTGAACCTCTTTACGTTTTGAGGTTATGTATCTTCTTTTCTTGAGCTCACAGGCAAATATGGCGTTGATAATGTTTTCTTCCATGATTTCATCGGCAAGGTCCTCACCTACAGATCCAACTACGCCATCAACCTCATAAATGCTTTTGAAAACAAGTTCAAATTTGATATCGTTCTGGATATCAAACTGGTCAGGTTTATAATGGTCATTGGGGATATCTGGAGCTAGCTTCCTCTTTTTGGGAATCACTAGCTTGTTGAAGGTGATAATGCGCTTGTATAATCGGTTGTCAAAGAGGAATAAATAGTCTTCAGTTGCTCCCGTTGTTTTCGTTGTGTGGATTGTGTTCATGCGTAGCGATTCCATGCTTAAATCGTTCTTGTCAAGCCAGTGTCTAAACCCGGCATATTTTGTAATATACTTGATCAAAATGTACAAGATTTCATACTTATCTCCAATGGATAATTGGTCAAATTTGACAAGATTGTCGTCAATGTGAGTTGTGGTACCAGATTTATCATCATCGTCATCGTCATCATCAAGACCACCCAAGGGAGTTTGCGAGCCAAACCAGAGGCGGAAAATCTTTTCAAAGTTATTGACGGATGATAGTTTGGAGTTCTGTACGTTTGACATCAAGGCTAGTTTCAATTTCGTTATGAATAGAGAGTTTTTTGTTTCCTGAGAAGATGAATCATCGAGCAAGTAGTAGTTTGGGTTGAAGATTGTAAACTGGTTGAGGAGTTCTAATTCAAAGATATCCACATCAAAAAATTCCGACTGTAGCTTCAAATAGCCTCTAAAATGATGAATCCAGTTGTTAACATAGAGATACTTGTAGGAAACACGTAAACTGTTGAGTTCGGCTATTTGATGATCCATCGCAATATGATTTGCAAGATGGACCGGGTGTAGTTTAGCCAACGAGGCTATTTGATCAGCATCACCAATAGATAAAGTTTTGGCTGGGTGTGAATCATCACCTTCTGTTTCACTGGGAGTGCTTTGTTTATGTTTGGATACCATTAACTGTTAATTAGGAAAAGGAATGGTATGTTGCTGAAATGGCGAAATTTATTCTGTCGACGCGCCTGCACCACGACATATTCTTACTAGATAAAAATAAATATTTCATTTCCCATATATATATGTAATATATACCAAACCCATTTTTAATTTTTTTATAGTACATCATTAGTCGTAGCCAAAAAAAAAACTGGTACCGGTAACAAGTTCATCCCATAAGCTCGCTGATATTCTTGCGCTTTATTTCCTCTACCTCATTGACGTCTGCGTGTGCACCAGATTGAATCAATAATGTCTTCAAGCCCTGGTTGAGATCCAGAATCAAAGATATTTCATTGCTGATTCTGATCAATGCGCTATGTTTTGATAAGTTTGGCAAGCCATCCTTGGTCATACGTGCACGTTTGCTCTTACGCTGCTCAAATGACTCGCTGGGCAACCTGTTGAACGCTTCAATATCGATAATCAACCGGAGACATCTTTCGTAAGCCAACTTGCACATCTGCCTACGCTTTTGTTCTGAGTGTGAGTGGTTCAATCTCTTTTGTTCCAATGAAAGGAGTGGTTTTGTTGAAGATCTGCGTCTTTTCTTTGCTTGTATACTAGCATCACTACTACCATGACGCACATCCCTGCCTTCTTCCTGAGAAGGAGGACTGATGGTTATGGAGTTTTTCATGTCATTAATAAAGAAAGACGACGATGATTCACGCGATTCTGATGGCGTTGGTAGCTGGTTTTGCGGTGAAAGACCAGACGTATCAAGACGTCCAAGATGTGGTTGACTGAATGCCTCAGTAAGCTCTTTTCTTAAATTTTCATGGTCTATCGATGCAGCGGGAGTTATTGTTCTTGCCTTCTGTAACTGGAACCCGTCTGTGTTGGGCACCGCCTTCATTGTATGCAAATCAAACAAGTCATTAAATTCATTCAGCGATTCTCCAGTCGGTTGCAATAGCCGATTGTTGGCACTGCTACTGCTACTGCTGCTGTTGTTATTGCTATTGTTATTGTAAAAGTCCAACGGATTTTTAAATGCCGTAGGGTTTGCCAAGCTGTCCAAAAACTTATCCAAAGCGTTTGATTCCGTGTTGGAAAAGAATTGGTCAAAGTCATCTTCATCTTCGTCACGAGATTTGGAATGAGAGGATGACTCGGACTTTGACTTAGCCATGTTGTTTCTTGGCGATGATTGTTGTGTGGAATACGTTTTGTTGTCTAAGTTATTCATGAGACCAGAGGTGGACGCTTGTGGTTGGCTGTAATTATAGTTGGACACCTGTGGAGTAGCCGTATGCTGGGCGTTGGACAAATTAAAGCTAAACTGGTTGTTTCCTGGAAAGCTTGTTGCTGCGCTAGGTGTAGCATTGTTGGAAAACAGCGGTGACAAGGTGGTGATATATTGTTGATTCAACATCTGAACTTTTTCCAATTGTTCAATCGAAGCCACGGCATGCTTATGCTGGAGTGTAGTATACATTGAGTATGCTTGTTCGAAATCCATATCGGCAGTTACCATATCAAGAAACGAAACTGAATCCCTTCTTTGTTGGGGTGAAGCAGGTGATGTGGTTTGATTCGGTTTGTTTGACTTGGCCTCAGAGTTGTATCCGGAGTAGCCACTCATTATAAAAAGAAATGAAAAATGTCGGACTATATATATATCCCCATATGAAATTGGGCAATAATAAAAAGTATTTAATACGCCCCTTACGCCTAATGATAACTTGGAGAGTATTTGGTTGTGAGACCAAATTTTTTCGGTGGGGATAGTACTAAAAAAAAAAATTAAACAATTTAAAAAAAAAAAAAAACCTGTTGTAATCACTATCGGAGTCACAAGTTAAGCTATTTCTCATTGTGTACCACCGGAGTGGAGACATGTTATTTTTAAGCTCGTAGAAGAGTTTGGGAACTTATTGCACAGAGAGGAGAAACAAGCTAGGTTAGGTCACTCGTTCTCCGAACGACCTTATGCGACCAAAAAAAAGGATGTTCAGTATCTTTGCTCCCATATTTCCTCTGTTTCGGCCAGGTTCGCAACGGCATATAGGGGAACGGTTTTTCTATCTCTGAATCTAGCCGACGCTACCCCCACATTAATGAGAAGGGATTGACGGAAACAGCTGACGTCAGGGACCTAATCAGGTAACAGGATGATATTTTTTAACTGAAATGGGAAGGAGTTGCAAGGAAATTGACGGCGATGGGAAGCGCATTTTTACGACTTGTCTCAATTATGTATGAGGACACTTTCCTGGCCTTAGCAGACTTTCAGGTTGATTCCCCTCTGCTACTAGCCCCTCCACCCACCAACAGCCTTCATGGACATACGGACGAATTCCTTTTTTGAAAACTATACCTCACACCCCTCTCCAAAAAATTGATGGTCCCTCGGTGATCCGGATGGTGCCCCACCACAAAGCCGATCAATGAAAACATCCTGGCTTTATGCAAGCCGTTCGGTACAGAACGGCTATTGTCGGTCATAAACACCAACTCCGTATAAGCTACATAAACAATTTTTTTTCTCTTTTCCTTTTACAATAAAAGCATTGATTCGAGTTATCTCTTTCTGTCTAATTGCAGTTTTATGAAACAGGTCCATTCTCATTAGCTAAATTATGCTACGATGGGTTGGGATATTCGGATCCTTATTTTTCTCGGTTCATGCATCTTGCGGGGATTATGTCCTCCATAACTTGTACTTTCTTATTGTAATCTGCAAAGTGATTATATTTTTTCTTCTCGTTTATGTTTAACGCCGCTTCCCCGACATATATTGACAGGGCAAACGGACATCACCCCTTTATCAAGGCGAAATAAACCAATCATCAATCTTCTTATTGTTTCCTTTTTATTTTTGCGATTCAGAATACATTCTTGATATCTTTTGGGCTAATCGGTTGCTTTTGTTTCTTTTTCTATTTTGGCAGCGAGGTAATACTTCAGTTGAACAGGGCACGAGTAATTAAGTTGCGTTGATCCGTAATCCGTCATTATAATTCAAATTTCCCCGTTTGATGTACAGTGTCTTATTATTAGATAATAGAAATACAGTAAGATACTCCACCTTTTTGTCTCTCTTTTATCATGCCAAGTTCCGCCGCGAAGAAGATGGAGGGTCTATACTGCATGCAGGTAAATTTCAACTTTTTTTTTGCCTACAGACAACAGAAAGTTAAGACAATGATAATAGATGGACCGTTTACTTGATGATTTGGCACAAGTGTTGCCCCAGGACTATCGATGTAAACTCTTTTACATCCAGAGCAAACCAGCATATGTCAAATCTGTGGTTACGCCCCACAGAGGTTCTGCAATAAGCACTATCAAAATCAGACACTTTTTCAGCTTGATTGATACGTACACTAACGTGATAATTTACGGGATCGAGTTGTTTGTTTATATCACATTAAGCTCCAAGTTGGACCAATACATATTTGTTTCGAAATGTGATACCGTTGGTATACACGACTTGAAGGTGCGGTTTGGACTCGTTACGAAGTGCTTGCTCCAGTACTTGATTGCATACGACTTGAACAAGTACAATTTGACAAAGAGAAACAAGAGTGTTGAGACCGTGTCTACTTCCATGCGTAAGCGCGAGTATGATGTTTACCAAAGGGATCCTATTTTTGGATTGAATCGTCTCATCAAAAACCTTGATGATCCGAAATACTATGCGTCGTTGCCGTATTACAATGAACATCCGATCACAACGGAACGTGAGGGCGATAAGCTCCAGTTACCGCAATTAAAGACAATTAAGATTGCCCTTTTCACTCGGGCTGCCGAACAGTACTTGTTTCCCAAGTCCCACAAGAATGCGAATAAACACTTGATTGATGGTCAACAGTTGCTTAAGTGGTGGCTTAAGGTGATCGACAGTGCATTAACGACGAACTGGAATTGTAAGGTTCTTATCCCGGGAGCCGAAGAGTCCTCGATGCGCAAGTATATTGAACCCTTTGGGGATCGATGGTCGCTCGGCCATATTTTCGGCAACGATGCCGACACTACTGCTGTATATAATATTCCGTTGTTTCCCGATGACCCCAAGGGCCGGTTTCTTGAACATTTGATTGTGGAAAACCGGTACAATTCGGTTAGTATCGATCAGTTTTATCAGGAATTAGGGTTCCGGCAAGAATTTCGGTTGAGCAGTATTGTGGGGCTTATTGGCTGCGAATTAACGGTCGTGCCAGTTCATCATGAACTGTCAACGATACTGGATACCCCTCGTGTGTTGCATATGACTGATTACAAACAGGTACTCAACCTAATCAAGGACATTGATTATAGTCAAGAATCTGACATTATCAATTTGGTAACGCATTCCATCCCAGCTACAATGGGAAATTTTGGCAGCAAGCTGGCGTACGTCGATCTTGTGGGGCGGTGTCCACAAGCAAGCAGCCGCATGACGCTGCGTGCAACACAACCAGTTGTACAAACACTCACTGTTAAACGTAAGCCCAAGGTCAACAACTTGAGCCATTTAGTCAAGAAGAAACGAGTTTAGGGCTACCACCGAGATACACGACACGCAGCGCCAAGGGAAGGAGCAAAATCAGGTGACCAGATATCAACCCTTCAAAAAAAAAGGCCTCTTCGTTCCAAAAACGTGATCCAGGCTCAGGACACAAAGAAAAAACGAGAGTGGAGATTAATCCCCTCCGCAAGATAAGCTAAAAATATATATGTAATTGACAAACCATTACCATTTGTTCACCATTTGATATATATTTTGCTACGTTAGAGAGGATGTCCAAGAACTATATTCATGATTCACAGTGTATGACGCTACCACACCTTTCCAGTACACCCACCGTGACCAGTCTGCAACAGCGAGAGGTGACATTTTCTCCGCAAATGCCGCAACGCCAAATCGTACCAATCAATACCTCACCATTACTTTTGCACCAGCAGCTGTACCCGCACCCCAAGCAGCGCCGAAATAGCATCAGCACACTCAGCGCCAATCCTGCAAACGTATCATCAATGCAAAGATCAACCTCAGTGTCGCTACATAGAGATAACAACTACAAACGCTACCTGGTTGCTGGGCACGAATACCAGGCCACAGCACCACATGCTCATCCCACAGGGCCTCCCACCACAGACCAGATCTTTGACATGATGGAAAGAGAACAGGATGCCATTGTGCTCAAGCTTATGCGTGAGATCGAAGTGTTGAAACAGGAAAACACCCTGCTCAAGACTTCCATGGCCACAGGTTCAATGGTGACAGTTAGACGGTCTCTGTCGGTATCGTCTAACAATCGCCACTCCATTTCGTCGTCTAGCTCCGCCTCTCAGCCTCCCACTCCATCTACATCTGCTGCAGGTAGAAACAGTATTTTGTTTCCTACAAGCCAACCCGCATCATCAGGAACAGGAGCATCGCCCAATGACGACTTATTTAAGAGATTCAAACTCGAACTGGCTATGAACCCACGAATGAGAAGCAGAAACAACTCGATGTCATCTGTTGACCAGCTCTTAGAAGAAAACAAGACATTGAAACAGGAAATTAAGCGGTTGAGAGCAGAATTGGACTTGAATAGATAAACCTGAGTACATGCATTTTTTTTATGATCTCTCTTTTGCATGGGATCTCCTATTTTTTTTCTGGAGACCCCTGTGATGTAAAATGTCGGTATGTCAAATGCCACAAAAGCTTTCTTGATTTGGTTCAGACAAAAATAAAGAATGGCTGCGAAATCCACAAAAGGGAAAAAAAGGTTCCATGCCAAACATGAACCCATTAATTATTGCCAGTATTGCATCTCTTGTTCTGAGTCTAGTCATTTCTGAAAGACACGTTTCCAGTACGTACGAATCAGAAATCACTTTATCTGCTGCTCAGTTACTGTTTCCGCAATGGCTCACTGAGATTACTGGACTCCTGAAATGGCCAGGAATGGACCCGCCCTATATTCCACTCCCAATTATAAACTTTGATAAGATACCTCCACTAGCACCTCATAACCCACAAGAGTGTAATGAAGCAACACGTGAGATTGCCTGTTCGTTTGACTGTTACAATTGTGTCAGTTTTGACGACGTGTATACCTGCCCCATTTTGTCGCAGACATTTGACGATGGACCCACTCCTGCGACTCCCCAGCTTCTTCTGCAACTCCAAAGGCCAACAACCTTTTTCACATTGGGAATCAATGTGGTTCACTATCCCGAAACGTATCGTCAAGCTGTCGCCAGTGGTCACGTAATGGGCTCGCATACCTGGAGTCACAAATTTTTACCGTCCCTTTCGAACCAAGAAATTATTGCCCAGATCCAATGGTCAATTTGGGCTATGAATGCGACTAGTCACCATCTTCCTAAATGGTTCCGTCCTCCATTTGGTGGACTCGATAATCGTGTGAGGGCCATTGTTCGCCAATTTGGCATGCAGAGCGTTTTGTGGGACTTTGATACCGTCGATTGGCTGCTCCAAGTACCCAAGTCAACCCGAACTGAAGATGCGATCTTCTCCGATCTCACTCGTCATAAAACTCAAAACGCTGATAGGGGGCTCATTTTAGAGCACGACACCACTCAGCGCAACATTCACGTTGCAGCACATATCAATAAAAATATTTTGGGCGACTTGAATCAAATGACAGTGCCTCAGTGTGCCAATGGCAATGCTTATCTCAAGGAATTTGACCCAAAGTAACCTGCTCTTTAATACTAAAAAAAAAAAATATATAAGTAGGTTTTCAAGCCACACACCCCCACCCCCAAAAATAGTCAAACTTTATGTTCGATCCCTTATCTCTCAAACGGATTGATCGGTTCAGTCCCTCCCCTCGTTGGCTTAATTGCTAAATCGGTGTCTTCCAAAACCTTAGCTTTTGTCTAGACCACCAAGTTTGCCCGTTCTAGTAGGTGTGTTTCTAAAAGCAGTTCGGTATGGTATATTTAATAAAAATAAGCTAAACTAAAAAAGAAACGAAGGGGTGGAAAGAATACATGAGGGAATTAAACACTACCCTTTCTAAGCCGACGAAACAATTGGGGCAGCTCCCTTCAACTTGTCAGCGATTTCCTTCGTGGCAGGTGAAAATTTGTCTTTGGTAGATTGAGTGATTTCAGTTACGTAGTTTTCAGTTTGAGTCTTCAAGGGTTTAATGAATGATTCATTGAGTTCTTGAATGGATTTTGTGGCAGTAACGTAGGAAGCAGATAAGTTCTTGGTAATTTGGTTGGATTGGTCATTAGCAGATGACTTAATTTCTTCGTTGTACGTTGCAATAACCTTGTTGGAAACTTCAGTAGACTTGCTTGATATCGTGTATGCAACTCTGCTCCATGCTTCCTTTACAAGCCCAACAGATTTGGATATTTCAGTCTCAGCTTCGTCTTTGACAGCTGCCGTCTTTTCAGTAGTTGCAGGTAAAAACTTATCTAAGGTAGCAGAAGAATAGTCGTTGACCTCCTTCAATTTAGCAGCTGGTAAAGTCAATACGAGCTTGTCAACAGCATACGACAAGACCAAATCATCAAAAGTTTTGTCTGCAGTAGTCAAGTTGTCGTGAACCACACTGTATTTGGAGACCACAGAGGTGTTGATAAATGTCCAAAGGGGTAACACAGACTGCGAATAAATTAAAGTCACCAACTGAAAGCTTGCAACATAGTTGACGACAGCAGCAACGTAGGTGTAGGACAAAAGGTGTACCAAGGATTTGGATTCAAAGCTAGTCTTGGACATGATCTATAAGCAATGCTTTAAGGGATAATTTAGTGTAGATGGCCCGGGAGAAAATAGAGTCGTATTTATAAGGATACCGATGATTAGCAGCCATCACGTTACACAAAAGCTTTTTCTAACCCTCGGTATATGCACACCTTTTCTGTTCTTGGCAATAGAATTGCATGTGAAAAAGCCAAACTCTGTCGATCTGTTCATACACAAACCGCCTTAATCGCCAGATAAGGTTTCGGTGTGGCAACTTCTTCCACATAGAGCGCTTTCGTAATTGTGCATTAGCTAAGAACAGATGCTTACGAACGATCCCAAACAAAACAGGGTATTTTTTTTCTTTTCTTTTCCCGATTCAAGAACGTTTGCGTGTGTTTACACCCGAATTGGCTATAGTCATCTGAGTCAAATCTCATGATTCTTTTTTGCTTAGTTCGTACATGTTTATAAAAAAAACTGAAAAAGTAAATATAACCTTTCCTTATTGCTGCTTACACTCAGGTGGGTTCTGTTTAGGCTTGCCATCGTCTTCGTCGTCTTCGTCGTCGTCGTCTTCGTCGTCGTCACCTTCTTCGTCTTCATCATCATCTTCGAGCTCTTCTTCCTTGCCATCAAAAACAAGATCCAAGAACCAGTCAATGGGTCTTTGAAGCAATAGATTTTTAATATCTTCACCAACCTCGTAATCCCACGATAAGTTTTCTTCCAATTCAGAAGCAACTTCTTCGTCAACTTCTTCTTCGTCCTCTTCATCCTTTGGTGGTTGTGGAGGGTCAAAGAAGTTGAAGAAAGATTCGGTAGGTGTCAACTTCTCAATGGTTCTTGTCTGCTTGGTGGTCTTGTTTCTTTGCTTTCTTCTTTCGATATCAATGGTAACATTGACTTCCTTTGACTTCCAGTTGATCTCGCACCCTTCAGCATGGTCATAAACCAAGTCACCGGAGTCACTCAATTCTTCCTGGTAGTAGTATGTCTTGGTCAAGAACTGATTCGAGAAAAACTCATTTTCCTTGCTGAACTCAAACAATAACACATATCCCAAATTATCCATGTACTCTAATTTGATGTCGATCAAATGTTGCAACACTTCAGCATCTCTGTCGGTGATAAGCTCAGCAACACTAGACAAGTTCTCCATGGCAGTGAACCAGAACCCAGGGATACCTACAACACCTTCATCATCTTCTTCGTCTTCTTCATCGTTTTCATCTTCGTCTTCTTCATCTTCGTCTTCTCCCGTGGCTTCCTTGACAAGAGTCTCACCTTCTTCGATCTCAGCGGCAGTTGGTTCCTCGGAGCCAACAATGATGTTACGTCTTCTCGTATTCAATGGTTCATATTTCTTGAGGTACTTCTTTTCCAACTCGAAAAATTCACGATGGAACTCGGAAACAATCTTTAATTGTTCATGCTGAAGCGACTTTAAGGCATGGACTCTTTGCTTGACCTTCTTGGGCAACCCATCGATGTATCCACTCTTTTGTCCAACAAGGGAACCTAGTTTGCCTTGGATCATTGATAAAAGAGCCGGATTGTTGGCCAACTGTTGGGTCACGTCGTCACTTTCTTCATTGATGGTAGACACAGTGGGAGGCTGTGATCTCAAGTAAGAGTTGGTGACAGAACTAGGAGTGTTCTGTGGTGTTGGTGCCTTGGCGATGTCGCCATTCTTGCTTCTAATTGGTTCCGCCATTAGATCCTTTGATTGAAAACGTGGTGGTTCCAAACAAGCTTCGTTCCGAATATGAACCTTGCCTTCAAAAATTGAGAAAAATAAGGGAAAAACGACTATTAAAAACTGTAAAAAAAAATAAAAAGAAACAGTGGGAAAGTAATAAAAAAAGAAATTTCATAACACGCGTATTTCATTTACATTGTCCACCTACAAACGATAATACTGGGGAAAACCAATTCGTAACATTAAATAATTTCATCAAACCTTGACGCCCTGTGGCAATTCCATGGTTGTTTCTTCTATATCATCGTACTTGCCATCCAAGTAGAGCTCAATGTCAGCCTTTCTGTCTTCCCATGCCTTGACCTGACTCAACTTCTCTTTAATCTCCTTGATCTCGTTATCGATCGACTTCAAGTTTTCTTCTGAGGTCAAGTCGTGGTATTTCCAATTCTTGCCTCCGTCTTCGATCTCAAGGACAAAATCATGATACTTCATCAACAATGGACGGTGCGACAAGGTAATAAAGGCAATTTTCTTTCTTTGTAAGAGCTCAAATAAGTAATCTTCAACATCTGTCGACACTGCATTGGTACTCTCGTCCAATACAACCAAACGTGGATGCATAAACAACACACGGGCTAAACTGACTCTCTGCTTCTCTCCTCCACTGAAAACATCCTTCCAGTCCTTGACAACATTGAAATTACCTTCACGCTTCAACAAATACTCCAACTTTACCTCACGCAAAATATGGTACAAATAATCATCGTTGTACCCCATTTCAAGCATGTCATCGTAGCTGTATGGATATATAATCTGGTCCCGCAAGTTTCCGGTTGTGAAGTACGTCTTTTGTGGCAAGTAAAAGATATCCTTGTCGTCAGGCTTCGATAACAAACCACGGTACAATGGCCACAATCCAGCAATAATACGTGCAATAGAGGTCTTACCACATCCATTGGCACCTAAAATCAACAAGTTCTTGTGAGGATTAAGCTGGAAATTCAAATCCTTGATCAAAGAAGGACCTTCGGACCCTTGAGTAGATGGAATAATAACTGGAATGTTTTCAAATCTAACACCTTCATTGTATCTGTTTTGGATCGTTCCATGGATATCTTGGATACCCAATTCCGAGCCATAGTCAAACCGAGGTGAGTGGACCTTGTGAAGGTTGGTCAACAAGTTAAACACTCTGTCAGTGTAACCGGTCAATTCCGAAACATCCTTGATCGAATACATTAACCTCGAGCCAGCGTCAGCAATCGACAACATCAATCTCTTGTTGATGATAAACTGTCTCATGTTATGTGTTTCATTAACCTTGACTGGTTTCGTCGTATCCTCCTTGGGCCAGATCTCATCCAAAAATACTGGCAATCCAGCAAATACATAACCCCATGCAGACCAAGTGTACTTCAAGATATAGTCTTCCAAGACTGAGTAGTAGAAGGATATATTAATTTCAACATTTCTGTGCTTTAGCAACTCGGCAAATTTTTCGTGTAATTTGGTCTTCTCAATCACTGATCCCTTGTAGAACCCAATTTCTTCACAGTTGGTCATTAAATTCAAGTGCTGGTTATAATATTGGCCCTCCAAGTGGGTCCTTTTCGCGGTCAACTTCCCAAATGGAGGTGTGAATTTCTTCAAGAACATTGCTGTCATAAAGTAATTGGCAAAAATACCAATAATGGCACCCGTTCCCAAATTATCCCGCAAGTAAACCGCAAAGAAAATCATATCCATAGCTGGTTTACCCATACTGGAAAACAAACCACAAATAGAGTCACAAAACTTGGCCACATCATTAGTAATGTATTGGTCGATATTTTCAATCTCGCACCTATTCAAGGTTATCTTGTAGTAAGCCATTACTTTATCAAGATACATATCGTGTATATATCTTGTCAAGTTTGTTCTGAAACTGAGGGACAACATATCAGTCAAGTACTTGATGGCAGCGTTGGTGTACGAAGCAGGGAAAGCAATCAAGAGCCAGTAGATCAAATCACGAGAAAACTTCTTGCCGTTACCCCCAATCAAGTTCTTGACAATCTGACCATCTAACTTTGCTACTACCAAAGACAACCAAGTTCTTAACACAAGAAAGAAGATCTGGGACAATAACAACGTCATGTTCCTTGACGTGTATTTCGGCATAAGAATTCTCCAAATGATACGTAACTGACTCAAAAATTTCGATTGAAAGATCTTTCCAGGCTGTTGACTGGCAATCGCTTGGTCGATCATGAAATTCTTGTACAAGTACTTATCAGCAGCGTACTGGTCCAAGTCTGGCTTAGGGATAATGATACGTGAGACTTTGTTTTTGCCTTTGGGGATCAAGATTTCTCTTGATCCGTTCTTAAGAATGGTGGACGACTGCCTGATCAATGCGGGTCTGTTGCTGCGTTTGTTCAACTGGTTTTCATTGTACTTGGTCAACAAGCTTCGTAGCGTAAAAAACACACCCAACCCAAACGTCGACACAATCGTACTAAGGAAAAGAACAACAGGCCGTGACAGGTAGTTGATCTTCACATTGCTCGTGGCTACTGCCTCTCGCAAAAGAAGAATCGCGTTTTGTACGTCCTGCTTGGACCAACCCATCATTCTTGAGATGGCAATCATGGGTGGTTTAGGATAAAAAGTATCTGATAGCTGGTTTTGAAATCCCCCACAAAACCGAGGTCATGGAGGGGAAAAAAAACTATGTGCAGAGAGACGTCTGCGGTCCTGGTGTCTTTAGTACCAGGGAAACAGACAGAACCCCGAGCCTTGATGGTCAGCGGAGTTGTTCAGACAAATGAATTTCTACGTTGCGCTGTGTCAGCATCACACTCCAAGTATATCAATGTCTATTACTTCTATTTACCATTTTTTACCCAACTGGTTGGAGATGCATTGCTTGAACCGGGCGAATTCTTGAGCACACGTATCTTTTCCCAATGTCTGGTATCCATTCAACACACATTGACCGTATGCTAAGCCTTCCGTGGAACACTTGGCACCACTGTTTATCAACTTCTTAGCGGGTCTTATTTTAGTCATGGTTGTTTCTCATCGCAATTCGCACCTCAAATTTTTGGTTCTTCCAACAATTAGCAGTGCAAAATAAAACGAGCCTACAACTCTGTCCCAATAGTATTAGATCTATGGATATATATATTATTCATTAAGTCTAAGAACACCATATCTTGAATTGACAGGCCGAGGCAACTTATCAGAACACAGCACTTTCTTAATTGCAATTCTCCACAAACAGTTACAGTGGCCGAGTGGTTAAGGCGACACCCTGCTATTCCAGCGGTTCAGGTGTTGGGATTTTCCTTCGCAGGTTCGAATCCTGTCTGTGACGCTATTCTTTTTCGTCTCTTTTTTTTTACGGTTTTGTGGTCATGTGCTGGTACGACACCGTAATGCAAGGCTGTTTCGTCGTCCTAATAAATCAATCTGGTGGTGGCATTGAACTCCGATCGCATAAAAAAACTTTGAAACCAACTTAGACTTGGTTAATCAGATGGATCCTAGCAACGATCCCAACTTTACGCGGCCCCTGTTGAACCAGGAAATCGAGCCCACAGCACACTCATCCGAAATCCCAACAAATATGCCCATACAACCATTTGTGTTGGCCGATTTGGGGAACCCCGTCGACGCTCCGTCTCCACACCCGTCTACCACAAAAAAGTCAGCGAAGCTGGACGACGAAGGCAAGTTCCATTCCAAGATTCCTCGGATCCACAGCGACTTGGTCAACTCCTCAAGCGACGAAGACCAGCCAGAACCAATCTTACCCCCTACTGTCGAAGTTAAGTCGTCTCAAACGGCCGACTTGGAAGAAGTGCCACATGGCATCCAACGACAAGCAAAAACACTTGACAAGTATACGTTTCCAACCCATCGATTGGCCACAACGTTATCAGACGACTCAAAATACCCTCTTGTAATTGTGGCATGCGGGCTGTTCTCACCCATTACATATTTGCATCTCCGAATGTTCGAAATGGCATTGGACGCCATCTCAGAACAAACCCGTTTTGAGGTCATTGGAGGCTACTACTCACCTGTCTCATCCAATTACAAGAAGCAAGGATTGGCACCGGCACATCACCGGGTCCGCATGTGTGAATTGGCGTGTGAGAGAACGTCGTCATGGCTCATGGTGGACGCATGGGAGTCATTACAGCCAAAGTATACCCGTACAGCTTTAGTTTTGAACCACTTTAATGAAGAAATCAATGTCAAAAATGGTGGAATTATGACCAGGCTGGGTGAGAAGCGCGGGGTCAAGATCATGTTATTGGCCGGTGGAGACTTGATAGAGTCCATGGGTGAGCCTGATGTGTGGGCTGATCAGGACTTGCACCATATTTTGGGCAAGTACGGTTGTTTGATCGTTGAAAGGACTGGATCCGATGTCAGAAGCTTTTTGTTGAGTCATGATATCATGTACGAACACAGGCGAAATGTGTTGGTGATCAAGCAGTTGATCTACAACGATATCTCATCCACAAAGATAAGGTTGTTCATCAGAAGAGGCATGTCGGTGCAGTATTTGCTCCCCAACTCAGTCATTAGGTACATCCAACAAAACAAATTGTACTACGAAACAGAACCAGTCAAACAGGTAATGAGTGAAAAGGCAGATTAAATAATATGTATTAGAATTACAAAACACCCCAAATATCTTCACCACTCCTGGGCCTTGAGACCATACAACGACTTTTTGGGGCCCTTGATGGGCTTAACAAGTCTGGATCCACCTTCCAAGAATGAAAACTTTTCTCTTCTAATAGCTTCGTACAGAGTAATGAAATCTTCCTTCTGTAATGTCAAGCCAATGTCATCGAGACCATTGACAAGACAATGCTTTCTGAACAGTTCGATCTCAAAGTTGTCCACCAAAACCTCGCCAGTTTCACCGTGCTTAATCTGTTGGTTGGGTAAGTCGATGGTCAACTTGATGCCAGCAGTCGCAAGTGGGTACAACTTTTCGCGAATAACTTCTGCTGGTAATCTGATGGGCAACAAGCCGTTCTTACACGAATTGTTGTAGAAAATATCACCAAAGGAAGGTGCAATCATACACTTGATACCAAAGTCCTTCAAGGCCCATGGTGCGTGTTCACGTGAAGATCCACAGCCAAAGTTATCACCTGTGACCAACAAGATCTCAGCTTCACGATTCTGGCCGACATTCAAGACAAAATCAGTTTCGACATCTCTTCCATTGGCATCCTTAACGAATCTGGCTTCGTAGAATAATCCATTCTTCAAACCAGTACGCTTTATGGTCTTCAAGAATTGTTTAGGAATAATAGCATCTGTGTCAACGTTAGCCTTATCCAATGGGGCAGTGGTACCAGTCAACACGGTGAACTTGTCCATACCAGAAGGAGAGGTTTCAGTCTTGGTAGCCTGTGACTTGGGGATATCCTTAACCACCTCGGATTTTGAAGCTGCAGTATTGTCGACAGGCTGTTTTTCGTCCTCATAGACAGCATCCTGCAAGGCCTTGTCCTCTTCAGCTTGAATAGCAACAGCTGGTTCGTCGGAGATATCGTAGTCAAACTCACGGATATCGGTAAAGTGACCCTTGATGGCAGCAGCAGCGGCCATGGCTGGCGACATCAAGTGTGTTCTCGAACGTGCACCTTGACGGCCTTCAAAGTTTCTGTTGGAAGTAGAAGCACATCTTTCTTCGGGGTCCAAAATATCAGGATTCATTCCCAAACACATTGAACAACCGGCTTCTCTCCATGAGAAACCGGCAGCTTCAAATATCTTGTCCAAGCCTTCTCTTTCGGCCTGGGCCTTGATTAAACCAGAGCCAGGAACAACGAGTACTTCCTTGACAGATTCAGCCTTGTGGTGACCTTTAGCAACTCTTGCAGCAGCACGCAAGTCTTCGATTCTGGCATTTGTACACGAACCAATGAATGCTTTGTCGATCTTGATACTCTTCAATGGAGTGTTAGGGGCTAAGCCCTGGTATTCCAATGCTCTCAACATACCAGACTTCTTGATCGGGTCGGAGACGTTGGCTGGATCAGGAACACTGGCAGTAATTGGTAAAGCATCCTGAGGCGAGTTACCCCAAGTGATAGTAGGAACGATGTCAGAGGCTGGGATCTTGATGTCGTAATCAAAGAATGCGCCTTCGTCAGAATGCAAAGTTCTCCAGTACGCAAGAGCCTTATCCCACTCAGCACCCAGTGGAGCCAATGGTCTTCCCTTTATGTATTCGTAAGTGTTTTCGTCAGGCTTGATCATACCAGCACGGGCACCAGCCTCAATAGACATATTACAGATGGACATTCTTGCTTCCATCGATAAGTTTTCAATGGCTTTACCAGCGAATTCAATGACACAGCCGGTACCACCAGCGGTACCAATGACCCCAATGACGTGAAGAACCAAGTCCTTCGAGGTAATTCCAGGTGACAAGTCACCTTCCACAGAGATTCTCATGTTCTTGGATTTGGCCTGGATAATGGTTTGCGTAGCCAAGACATGTTCGACTTCAGACGTACCGATCCCAAATGCAAGTGCACCAAAGGCACCGTGAGTCGAAGTGTGAGAGTCACCACACACTACCGTGGTACCTGGCAAAGTGAAACCTTGTTCAGGACCCACGATATGCACAATACCTTGTCTGGAATCGTCCATACCAAAGTAGGTGACGTCAAACGCTTTGACATTCTGTTCCAAAGTCTCTACCTGTAATCTGGAGTCTTCTTGCTCGATGAATGTGCTAACATCCTTAAAGTTGGCACGAGAAACAGTGGGGATATTGTGATCAACCGTGGCCAAGGTGCAGTCGGTTCTTCTCACTGATCTACCAGCATTGCTCAAGCCTTCAAACGCTTGCGGAGACGTCACTTCGTGGACCAAGTGTCTGTCTATATATAACAAGTAAGAACCGGATTCATCCTTGTGGACTATGTGGTCTTCAAAGACCTTGTCGTATAATGTTCTTGGAGCCATGGTGTTAAAAGTAATAATCAAAGAGTAAAAAGATGGGGTTGTCGGTCGATTATATAGCTGTGGAATTTTCGGCCTTGGGGTGGAGACATAGCAAAAAATAGTAACGCCGGTAACGGCGCGCGAACCGGCACGCTCAGGTGAAAGGGATTCTCGCCAATAAAAGTCCATAGAAAAGTCATCTAGGAGTGCAGGTAGTGACCGTTTATGACTCGCGTAGCTTTCAAACAAGTTGAAGCTATTGTACAGTTTAAGGTTTAAGGCTTATTTGAAATTACAAGTTATGAGCAAAAGGAAGGTTTTACAGCTTAGTATCCTTCAACTTAGAAATTAGGCACGTGTACTAACCAGTAAATCTAATAATTACAGGTTTGTCCCTCTCAAAATTCTATAAACTATCAACTCTCTCTCTGAAGAGTGACTCCAGATGTTGCCATTAGGAAGCAAACGTTCAAAGATCAGACCTCCAAGGAAGTCTTTGGTTAGTTCTTCAGTTGAAAATAATTCTGATCTGGTGGTTGATTATGATCAGTCATGGCAGGTTCTTTCCAATGCCATTTCACAAATCCAGAGCAAGAACGTCTCCAACTTGCTGTATGAACAGTTATACAGAAAATCATATATCTTGGTATTGCGGAAGTTTGGAGCCCGCCTTTACGACAATGTGGCCCTGCTTGTGGCATCTCATCTTTTGAAAAGACGCGATTACTTATTGTCAATCAATTCAGGCACAGAGGATTTCATGAAGGCCATTCTCTTGGAATGGAACGAACACTTGCAGGCCATGAAGTTTATTAGTGATGTGTTAATGTACCTCAATCGAGTGTACGTCAAGGAACACAAGAAGTTACTTATCTATGATTTGGGTATCCAACTCTTCAAAGACAATATCATCAAGCACAATCATAACGAAGTTGGAGACAAGGTTATAGACATTGTTATCCTGGATATTTCCAGAGCTAGACGTGGTGAGGCTATCACTACCAACATGTACATTACAAAAATTATCAATATGCTCGAGCTCATGGTTGAAGTGGCTGGTATGGAAGTCCAGTATGGTGAATCATACTATCAACTGATGTTTGAGCCGAAATTCCTTCTGATATCAGAGACATTTTTCCACAAGTTGGCTCAGGAGTTTTTCAACTACGCTCTGGGTACACGCTACTTGCGGGAAGCATTTGAGTTCATCAAGGACGAGCAATATCGGAGCAATCTATTTTGCTTACCCTCGTCAACATACCCCAAACTTATAGATCTCATGAATAATATCTTGATTAAGGACAAAATTGACAGCATTATGTTACTACCGCAGGAACATCGTGGTCTTTCTTTTTGGTTGGAAACTGTCACCATCAACATCTTTGAAGATAAGAACGAACCCCATGCATACACTGAATTATCCATTTTACGTGAGTTGATTAGCAGAATAGATCCCGAGGCAAAAATTTTACGTCTAAGATTGAAGGAAAGTATTGTGGCGCAGGGCAGTACCATCCCCAATTATGTACGAAGTACATTGGATGCCTCTAATGCAAAGAAGAGTGCGACTAATTCACCTGCTTTCGCCTTGAAATGGGTTGATACCATTCTTTCATACTATACCCAAATGAAACTAATCATAAAGGAAGCCTTTGATGGAGATCCACTCATTGAGCAGACAGTCACCTTTGCCATGCGTGATTTCATCAATGTCCCTTCTTCAAAGAAAGATCCAAATTCAGTCAATGCGCCAGAATTGTTATCAGTATACATGGACCATCATATCAAGCTGTTAAGCAAGAATTCTCCCAAGGAAATTTCGGCAATAAGTACTGATCCATCAGGCGAATTAATTGCCAAGTCCATTACTTTTTTAGGTTTTATCAAGGACAAGGATTCATTTGAAGCCAACTACGCCAATCACTTTGCTAAAAGATTTTTGAACTCAAAGGGATCATCTCAAGTCAGTTCAGGTAACAAGATGACTTTCGACTTAGAGGATCTAATTATCTCAAAGTTAGGAGAAGAAATGGGAACATCATCTCTTGAAAAAGTGATAAAGATGAATCGTGATATCAAACTGTCCCGTGATATTACTTCTGAATGGAAGAAGTATGTTAATGAGAGAACTCAACGGGAAGAATTGGTTAATTTAGAGCTAAAGATCTGTAATGTTTCTGATTGGCCAAAGTCTATGACCAAAGATTACAAAGCGTTTGCTAAAAGCGTGGATCTGGATACTCAATTCATCTGGTCTCGCCAATTGCGTTCTACCATATCTGTATTTGAGGAGTTTTGGTTTGCTGGCAAGAAGAACCACAATAAGTCATTGTTCTGGAGTCCCAAGTTTGGGTCGATGGATTTCCGCATTACATATCCTTCCAGAACATATGAAATCAACATGTCTACATATGCGGGGCTCATTATGCTATTATTTGCGCCGCAATCCACGGAAGTAGATGGTTCACAAGCCCTGGCGTTTGAGGAGAAACGGGTGTATACCTATGACGAGATCAAGGAGCTTACAGGAATACCTGAGCAGGACTTGAAAAGACACTTGCAATCGATTGCGGTTGCACCAAGACTGAGACTTTTGGTCAAGCAGCCAATGTCAAAGGATGTCAACCAAACTGATACGTTTAGATTGAACGAGAAGTTCCGGTCACCCACTGTCAAGGTCAAGGTCCTTACTGTGTCTGCTTCATCTTCGAGCGGTTCATCTAAGAGTAAGGTGAAGACGGAACAAGAAGAAGAGGCTGATGAAGTAAACAACAACATAGCTGAAGGACGCAAGATGGAAGTCAATGCGGCGATTGTTCGTATTATGAAGGCACGACAAACAATAAGACACAACGAGTTAGTGGAGGAGATCATTAAACAACTCACCAACCGCTTCCAACCACTGATATTACTTATCAAACAACGAGTTGAAGACTTGATTGATAAGGAATATATTAAAAGAGATGGAGACACCAAGAATTTATATCATTATGTAGCATGAACCCAAGACTATTAATTTTTTTTTGATCGCGCAAACTTTTGAAAATAAACATCACTAACGTCAATGTCAGCGAACGATATCTTGGATGTGTTGAACATCCAAAGAGACAACAAACCGGCAAAGAAGAAGGTTAAGTTGAATAATGAGCCTGCTCAAAGACATTTGGGAATGGCGCGTGAGTTGTACAATTTGATTGGACCAAACACGCCCCCAGTCAACTTGGCCACCACCGGACTCAACGCCAGAGACAAGCTCCGCAGACCACTGCCATGGACAAAGACTAGATTTGTTCCACAGGATAAAAAGTATTCTTTTGGTCACTGGGAAAAAGGGTCAAAGGAGTTCTTGGAACAAGAAAATGCTAATAAACCATACTTTTTCGATAAATTTAACGTCGTATTGGATATACCCAAGTTAGTAGACGAAGAGACATATGAAAAGTTCATGCTAGAGATTAAGGAAGACGAAAAACGTATAAGAGAAGAAAAAAGGGAGAGAGAAAGGGAAAAACAGAAGAGAATACACGAGAATGAAAAGGAGTCCGAGAAAGAGAAGGAGGAACAGTCCGAGAAAGAGGATAAAGATAAGTCTGAATCCAATGGCAATGAACCCGAGGTAAAGAAGGAAGTTTCCCAAGAAGAACCTGAGAGAGAGGAGTCTGAACCTGAAGAGCCTGAAGAAGAATGGACTTATGAAGAGACAAAATACCTCTTTCAACTTTGTAATGATTTTGAATTGAAATGGCATGTTATTTACGATAGATACCTTTATTCCAGAACGAGGACACAAGAAGATCTAAAGGAACATTTTTACAGAATAATGATAAAAACACTTGAAGAAACAGAAAACGCCAATCCCGCCTTGTTAGACTCACTTCGTGCTTATTCCAAAAACCGTGAAATTGAAAAGAAACAGTACCTTGAAAATTTATTGAAACGGACACCTGCAGAAATTGCTGAAGAAGAGTCGCTTGTTATTGAAGCACGGCGTTTTGAGTTGGCTGCAAAGAAGATGTTGATAGAGAGATCTCATCTTTTGACATTGTTAGACTCCCCTCAAACAACACAATCCGTTCAACAATATCAATCATCACAGGGCCTTACTAATCTATACAATAACTTGATGATAATTGATAGACACCAGAAGAAACGTCAGTTGCAGCAGCAGCAACGTGCTCTGTCTGGTGATCTGGAACCGGTTCCACCTCCTATTCCAATTGCTGCATCATCATCCTTTAAAAAGGACAGGTCATTCCAAACCCATTTACAACAATATCTTTCGAGTCTTGTGAAACAAAACCACAACCAAAATCCACAGGTGAAGCAAGATATGAATGCTATGCAACAGTTGATACAGAAGAGACTTACTCAAAAGGAAGAAGAGGCTTATGGGTTATATTTCCATGGGAACGAGAAACTTAATCCTGGTGTTATACTAAGATCTACTCAGAGACTACCAGGTTTACAACAGAAACAATCGGTTCTAAAATCGGTGAATACAGTATTACAAGAACTAGATATTCCAACCGCTGGTGGAACCAGCTGGAAACCAGTGATGCCCACCAGAAAAACTATGACAAAATACGACGAATTGCTCAGGTCTGTTGTAGCATTGTTGGACGTTAAGAAGGGTAAAGACAAGTTGGAGGCCGAAATTAGCTTGATTAAAAGTCAGAGAGGTCTTGAATAGTGTAATCTATATTGTAATATATAATACAAGAACTAAATATGAAAGTCGAATGATAAACTGTTGATGGTAGGTGGAGTTGTGGTTGAAATTCTCATCCGCAATTCTTCTGCATTCTTGGACAATAGTGTCTTAAGAATGTCTAACGTATCTTCGGAAATAACATCATTTGATGTAATTGATAATTCCGACCTCATAACATGAATATCAAACAACTTGTAGTTGGAATAAAACGAAGCATTGGTCATATCTACTTTGTAATCATCCAAGTAAGAATTAATAATGGTATGAATAAATTCGACATCCATATACCCATCAAAAATAATTAAAGAGTATCGCAAGATCTCCACAATGGAAATGCACACTTTAATTTTAAACAGTTGTTCAACATCTGATATCTTCATGCTGACCACCTTTGGAATATCCAGCAAGAGCTTTAAAAACTTTCTGAATGATGCATTAATAATTTGAAATTTGAACAATCTCAAGTTAGCACTGAAGAATGTTGTTAAAATAAACACAAGCCGCCATTTGTCTGGCTGGTTCATCATAATTGCTTTTGTGTATATGCTGATAAGATGATAAATCAACTCGGTACCTTCTGCAAAAGTGTGATTCTCTAGTACGGCTTCATAGTCAGTGCTAAAATGCAAGGCTTGAACTAAACTTTCGTGTAAAGAAGTAAGTCGTTGCCGCGTTGGCATTGTTTGCCATTGAAACTTATCAAGCTCATATTGCAGAATTCCCAATTTGAATGCTAAAGGACGGAGAGTCTCATTGTCCGTTAAAAGACTAGCACAGTATTTTTGAATAGTGTTTATCGTTGCAGTACAATATTCCTTGTACCACCCCGATGAAAAGTATTTTTCATATTCATTATTCATCGACTTCAACATTTCATTGAGATAAATCTTTTTGGAAACTGTTTCCACTCTTGCCTTTGAGATATTAAAAATAATATTGCTTATCAACTTAAGCCGAAGGTTCAGCAAATGGAATGAGGTTACTTGTTCAGGAATATACTTCTTCAGAAATACCACAATCTCATCTTTGTCTTCATTCAACTGATTCATTAATAAAGGAATGTACCTTGACGGGGCAAACAGAACGAGACTTCGAACCAATGAAATAATTACATTATCTTTGGAGTTCTTAAGCGTAGTATACTTCAATAGCTCCGAGTAGAAACATAGCACGTATTTCTCTCTCAGTTGAGGATTCCCAATATATGGAAACTTTTGAAGAGAAAGAATATTCCAGTTACTGTTTGGAAGTAAATAAGTGCATCTGATCCAAATCCTAATACACAACTCGATAAGTTCATCTAGTTTAGATTCTTCTTCCACACTTGGCAATGGAATCCGACCCATTTGACTATGCATAATTCGACAGGTTTTTTCATTGACCTCTTCAATGATTTTGCAATCTTGAGGAGAAAGTTTGGTCTCGCTGTTAAAGAAGCATGATATTGCTTCATCCACTATGTTCTGGATATCCAATAATAATCTACCTGGGATATCTTGGTTGGCCTTTCTGGTCGCTTCTAGGATCTGACAGCTATATTTTGTCATGTTGGATTGAACTATGGTCCTCATACTTTTCAGTAAAAGTTTCCATAGCTTGATCATCCCGGGCGTATTCATAAATGAATCTGCAATGTGATTTAAGCATGCGGCAATAGATGCCACTGGTAACAAGCCATTTTGCTTTATTGTTACTTCTGAATAAATATTCAAGGCTGTGATACCCACGCCTAACGCCTCGGTATTATTCGCATTGATAACTTGGTTGAGTAAATCAAGTAGTTGGTTTTTGAGATCAGCTCCAGATAATTGATGCAATAATAATACGAAATTCAACCTATTGATAAACATCACAAAATGGGTTTGGTTTTGCTTGTACTGGTAATGACTCGAGGTGATTAACTTGGTTATTAACCGTTTCTTCTGTAATGCAGAGGTCAACTCTGACACATAGTTGTACACCAACAACATAAATCTCTCAAAAAATGAGTCATCAGGGATATCATTACGGGTTCTGATGTGGCCAATTATTTGTGGAACTGTCCATTCATCGTCAAAGTTTGCAAATTTCATTCTCGTGACCAGACCATAAAGCAAAATTACCATCTTTTCTTCTATAGGCCAACCAAATCGTTGGTTTAAGTTGCAAACTATATCCAAGAAACGATTGTAAATCTTGGAGTCTTCTGATGCACCAAGTTGACGGAAGAGAATGTAAAACAGTTCCCAATCATGATTCCTTGCCTTTACAAAAGCAGCAATAAAATATACAGCTTCCAAGACAATTTCAAAGTCGACATTCATTGTAATCTCCTCAAGCACCATGTTGACCAGTGCCCACAAGCCACCATCATAAAACCCAAGTATCGTGTATATCAAATAAAACGATTCTAATTTCTTAGAGACTGGATTGATCTCGGTCATCATTGAATTGAACGAGTGACTGTCAAACAGACATATGAATAACTTCCAATAATGCAGACCGCATTTCAAGATATCTGCTTCTTTTTTTGTTTCTCCTATAGTGTTGAATGTAAAGTAGATCAAGAGGAAATAAGGATAGAAAAACTTGTAGGAATCTAATACCTCAAGCTCCTTGAAATTGTTCATTGTGTGTAATGCAACTTTGATCAATCTTATCTCCTTTTCTGATGGAGTTTCTTGTAATATCAAATACCATTTCAATAATGATTTAAGGCATTCATAGAGTTCATTCAGAACAACCTTACTAATTAATTTGGAATCTCTCAATACCCT
Source organism: Teunomyces aglyptinius (assembly GCA_030581575.1). Taxonomy (NCBI): domain Eukaryota; kingdom Fungi; phylum Ascomycota; class Pichiomycetes; order Serinales; family Debaryomycetaceae; genus Teunomyces; species Teunomyces aglyptinius. The sequence continues at coordinate 86,211 of JAKTTR010000002.1, forward strand.
AACAATTCTTCCGAGTAGGTGTTCCGTGCTAGTTCTTGCTGAGTTTTTATCGATCAAAGACATATAAAAGCTGTCGCCTAAGAATGTAATTGATACTGAATCTCCACTAATAAAATAAGTCCTGCCGGTGCCAATAGCATGAATGCGTTCCACGTCAATACAAGCGGCAATATAGGATGATGGATAGTTGATTGTATTATTAATTGCTTGTTGGAGGCTGCCCTTATGAGGAACAACAGAAATTCCTTTATGCTTCTCTTGAACGAATCTGCTGTCACTTTCTACTTCATAGGCAATAGTAAACTTCTCTGGTTCACGCAGAAAGGAGTAATCCGATTTAAGTAATTCCTTTGGGTTTAATGATTTTGTGATTGGTTCTACCGCAGTTGATTTGCGTTTAGCTTTGCGTTTAACTGTTTGATAAGAAGGGAAGGAGCCTGTCTTGGATGGCAATACATTACGAGGTATGGTGTTTGTCTGAGTGCGTTTCCTTTTGACTTTTTGGTATTCCGTTGATTTTGGTAATAGATGTTTAGTCTGAGACTTTGTTTGTTTCAGCCTCTTTGATCCATTATATTTTCTTCTACTTGAACCGACAAACATTGGGTTTATCTCGGATATCTCCTCAATATCTGAGTCTGTTAGTGTAGTAAGGTCTGCTGTCGTTTTGATTGCTGTTTCTGTTGGTTGCTTCTCAAACAAATCCAATCCTTCTAGTAAATTGATATCATCATCTGAACTAGTTGAATCCGATAGTATCCCAAATGTGTCCAAAGCTTTCATTGGAGGATCGAAGTCTGACATTAACTCGTGTGAGGTATCAAAGTTGCGGTAGAACACACTGTCGTCAGGCTGGACATTATCATTAACAAAACCTTCAAGTTCTCTTCTGGTGCCTCGTTGATGTGTTCCAGATTTTCGAATTGCCAACCCTTTTCTATATTCTATTTTTCTCTTTTTGATTGGATTGGACAGTTTGGAATTGGTAGTTTTGTATATGTCAAGCCTCTTTGCAGATTCAGGTAAAACCCCTCTAAGTAAACTTCTTTCATTTCTAATTCTTCCGCCTACACGAACAACGGTATTGTCTTCAGGGATATCTTCATCCAGATCCAACTCACCTTCGGAACTGCCTTCCAGGTCTGAACCTACACCTAAATTTAAGCCGTTCTTAGGTATATTTATCAAAGGAAATGAGTCTGATAAATCGCTTAAGTCGTCTATTACCAAGCTGGCTTGACTGTACGGGATATTTGGGTAATCATCTGAATTCAATTCGTTCTTGTCGTAAGCTTGCAGTTCTTGTTCGATTTCTTTATTTCTGGCAATTGCTGACTGCCTACCCAATATTGAGTAAAAGTTTTTAGACTTATACTTCTCATCCCTAGGATTTGAACTTTTTAATTTGACGTATGATTTATTCAAAAAGCGGACTATTCCTTCCAAATCCTGTTTATCATTATACATATCGTTCAAGTAATCAACGCTTGTAAGACCCAAGTAGTGTGCTTGATCTGCCAAGTAGGGATGTGTACTTGCAAAGTTTCTCTTTCTCAATCCTCTGCGTGATGAAGAGACAGTTTCGTAATTTCTGGAGTTTAAGTATATCTCCAAGTTATTTTGGTTTTCATCTTCTTGCAGTCGTATACAATGTGAAACCTGCTGGACCGTAGAAAGATCTTCCCATTCACTCTCGGTAAATAAATTAGAAAATTGTGACTGTAACTTCTCCTTTACCTTGGTTCTGTGTTGTGATGGTAATTGGATCAAACGCGTTGCTACTTCGTATGGTGAAAGCATGGAAGAAGTCAAGACTTCTTCCTGGTCAGAGTCAGAGATAGACTCGTATTGCAGCATTTTTTCGTAATGAACTCATATGGTTTTCTATCGTTAAAATAGTTAGTGCTTAAAATGAGGTAAGTTTTGGTTAAGATGGATGTACCGCGTCTGTTTTACAGGTAAAAGCCCTTGGTTACACTTTAATAAGCTGTAACTTCAGAGCACTGATCCAAATCTTTTTTTTCCGCTCTACCACTTTTATCGTTTAGGAAATAATTCCGGACCCACACCGATTTCCGTGGGGTATCCAAGAGATAATAACCCCTTTAAAACGACTTACATAACTTTTCTTATATTATCCTGCCTCTGCAGGCCATATTTTTAATAACCGTTTTCGATAGCACCTCAAGCAGGATCGCAAAAACTAGAGCAAAATTAATCGCAAAAAATCATTCTCCAACACATAGCATTTAAGCACGACTACTATGTCTTATGAAGGATTTCAATCACTGGAGAGGCCCTCTTTGGACATTAACAAGACATCAAGACCAGAAATAGCTACAATGGAAACTGGTTGTGATATCTTCTCCGACTATGAGGGAATTCATGGGGTTGAAAAGTATCTTGTGGAATATGAAAATGAAGTTATTGTGATAGATTCCCACGACTGGCGCAATTCCACTCTATTGAAGATTCAGATTCTCTCTTCATATACTGTTTTTATTCTTTTTGGGCTAGGAGAGCAGGCTGTGGGAACATTAATTCCAAAGTTGCAAGAACATTATCATGTAAATGATGTGGAAGTTAGCATGATCTTCTTGAGTACAGTATTGGGATACTTCATCATGTCAGTTTTGACTGACTATTTTCATAAAAGAGTTGGAATTAAGGGAGTCGTGGTGTTAGGGTGCTCTGCGATGGCCCTTTGTGAGTTGGTTGTCTCTCTCCAACCCCCATATTTTATTCTATTACTTGGATTTGTGTTGAATGGGCTTGGGATGGGATCCTTGGACGCTGCTCTTAATACCTGGATGGGTGGTTTGGTTGATTCTAACCAATTATTGGGGATTATGCACGGTTGTTATGGAATTGGATGTATGATTTCGCCTGCCGTCGTTAGTAATCTCTTGGAACGAAAGCAGAACCCATGGACGTGGAATCAGATTTACGTGGTCTTATCGGTTTTAGGATGCTTCAACTTGCTATTGATGATTGCTACTTTCCGCTTTGAAACACCTAAGAAGTACAAGTATATGCTTCGCATGAAGTCTTACCAGGCAAAACAACAAAAAAGAGATAACTCAATGGAAGGGGACGACGATGATGAAGACACAGAGGTGACTTTTAAGGAAGCCATAAAAACCAAATTGATCTGGGTATTTTCAACCATCTTATTCATATACGTAGGTGGCGAGGTTTCATTTGGGGAATGGTTGGTAACATTCCTCATGAGAATCAAACAGTTCTCGTACAAAAAAGCATCATACATGGCATCTTCATTTTGGTTTGGTTTAACAACTGGAAGAATCGTTTTGGGATTTGCTACTGCTGCCTTCTTTTCCACAGAATTGCTGGCCAATTTAACCTATATATTAGCCTCATTTGTTGGCTATTCGGTTTTCTGGATTATATCGTGGACAAATTATACCTCCATTCTTTTCTTGGTTGTGTTCCTTACTGGAATGGTTGTAGGACCAATCTTTCCGACTACCATTATCAGTGCCATCAAGATCTTACCAAGCAAATATTCCACATCTGGAGTTGGGTTTATTTGTGCCTTTGGAGGTGGTGGAGCTGCAGGGATTCCATTCTTGATTGGATTGATTGCTGAATCTAGCGATGCCGGGCTCAGGATCTTGCCTGTCATACTAATTGCATTATTTGGTATTCTTCTGTTGGTGTGGTTTGCTATTATAAGGAACTACTCCGTAGGCTACTCACGTAATTCAATTTAGCATGTAATATTAAATGTTTTGTTTTCTATAGTACAGGGCTTGACGCAAATCTTCACAAGTTCCCTCCTTGTTTAATCCACTCATCGGCTGTAAACCCTTTTTGCGTGAATGCATGAATCCCGGCAATCTCTTCTTTTAACGCATTGTTGACCAACCTATGTCTCATCAACTTATTCTTTCCATTGAACAAATCGGACACTATAATCACAGCAAATGCCTGTCCACAACCTCCAGACATATCTTCAACTTGGACTAAACTGGCCTGCAATCTCTCTTGGATGATTTCCTTGAATGAGTCGGCCGTTAATGACATGCTGTGGTTTCTTACTAATACTGTGTACTTTCTTGATCAATTATTATCTTTATTTTTTTTTTCGCTACTTTTATTTTTGCCATTCCCCCAACTAAATCTCTTGGGTAGGTCAGCACCTCACATCAACTTTCTAGTTTTTATTAATACATACATATTAGAAAATTCTACTCTATCCTGGAAGTCTCCCCACGTGATTCTACCTGAGTCTTAGACTGGTTACGTACCACGGTATTAGTATGCACCATCTGATTCGAGATTCCCTCAGGTGTATCAAAGGATTGTAGGTTGAAAAAGTCAGGATCGTCCTTCAACTCCCGATTCAAAATAGTCATTATTTCCTTCGTAGAAATATCTGGCTTCAAATTGTTAAATCCACATTTCTCAAACAATTCTAGTAAGTCATCTGGAATAACACTCATTTCCTCATGTAGTTCAATCAACAGATTGACAACTTCAACTGCTAAGAAGTAGGTATCACCCGATTGGGGAGCCGCATCACCACCTCCTATTTTTGCAGACAAGATGTTAGGTGCAATCACAGTAGCAAGATTGTGGATATCCATCTTAGATCCAGTTTCTTCGTCAATTTCGGCAAAAGAAGCGACCCAACTGAAGAAATACAACAATACTTCAAGCAAGTTACGATGGCTTCTTGGCAACATACAGTATGCCAATTGCAAGACTCTCTTTCTTTTGGCTGTGTTAGATTCTCTTTGCGATGCGATCCACAAATCATAAAGATTATAGGTCAATAACGGGTTTGGCAATTCTCTTAACCACTTTTTCATCAAAGCCGCCAACTGGACTGCAGTTTGCAGACTGAAATCAGGAGATTTCAATGGACTCTTGTTGATTTCCTCTGTAAGTTCTCTTAAGCGTTTAATATTGCCGTTAAGTCTGAAGATACCCTCAACCGACATGTCCTTCTGTCGTAATGCATTTATCACATCATCAACTACAATAGGAATTCTCAATTTAGACGGACCAACTCCTAAGTCTGAATCTATTCCATACTTCCTTGTCAAATCAACCAAGTCAACTCCGAAAACAATCATATTTTTATCCTTCTTAGAATCACCACCAAACTTGAACTTGTCCCAAAATGTTGGCTGTTTCTTCGTTTGAATTAAAGTAAGTAATTCTTCTTTATTATACTTATTTCCGCTTGAATGAATCAATGCCTCAACAGCAATGTGTCTCATGATAAAGTGTTCGTCTTTGGTCAACTCAGAGTAATATCTAGTTTTCTTGGCGTTTCCAGGGTTAGCAGGATTCGTGATGGTGTCTTGTGCATTAGTTGATCCAATCAATGGACTGTTGTTGCTTCCCAAATTAGCATTTACTGATTTAACGGATTCCATCGGTTTTTGTCTCTGATACAACGAATTGTGATGCTTGAATGCATTTGGACGTTGATCTCTGGCTTGCTCCGCAGCAACAATTCTTGGAATATCATCTAAGGTCAAAGATTTTTCATTTTTTAATAAATCGGATGTCCTATCAAGTTGGGAATTCGTCATTTTTCTTTGTGGTTCATCTCGAATTTTTAAAGATTTCTTTAAGCTTAGAGTATCACCCTCTCTCTGCTGAGACATAAATGAGAAATGTGATCCAGTGCTTGCTTTTCTTGTAGACTTTGTATCATTAGATGATTTATTGTCAAAACTGATATCACTTAACTCTTCAAGTACAGTTTCATCAATACTATTAACAACCTCCTCCTGTTTTGCCTTATCAGCCTCGGGTGCCTCAAGTATAACTGACTTTCTAGCATTCTGTTTGATGGAATTTGATAATTTTTGACTTTGCCTTCTTGTCCTCAATCTAGTAACGTCATTTAAAGTCTTTGAATAATTATGTTCAGTTTGACTTCGGTTATCTTCTTCAATTTTTGAAAGACCATGATCCCCAAATTCGGATGTCTCCAGGCTCTGCCCAATTTGAACATTCATTACATTCTGGGACCTTGAAATTGCAATCTTGAGCAAGAACATGAGCTGGGATAAGTCACTAATAACTTCAAATCCCTTTGAATTATGAGTTCCGTTGCAATCCTTACATATGATGGCCAGACTTTCTGTGTTAAACCTTGTTTCGTCAGCTTCGTGCGTTGGAATCTCACGATGACACTCAGAACAACAGAAACACTTAATATGCCATCTGCTTTCCTGGAGCCTTAAGCATGATTTTTCAATGCTCTTTCCACAACTAGTACATGAGTCTGTGGCTTGTGAAGAAACTGCAAGTCTGTTCTTTATCATCATTATGTCACCGGGCGTTTCTTCTGGACTGTTGTACATCTCGGACAAAGCTGTCATTTTCAAAAAGGTATCGGTTGCCTCAGTAGATCCGAGCAATTTGTTGAGCTTTAAAGCATTGTTTAGACCCATTCGAATAAGTAATTTCAAGTAGTGAGCACAACCAGTAATAACAGAAAGAAGTTCGGCTGTCAAGCTGCCCGATTTAGAAATTTGATTCGATTTTCTGAGGATGGCCAAGTAACTCATAATCTTTCCAGATATGTTTCTTGGTTCTTTCTTCAATGGTTGGAAGTACTCGTTCTCAAGAGGAATCGATGTATCCAGGTCTTCAGCTGTAATTTGTGGTTGAAAATGTTCTTTTAACTTTGGTAAGGAAGATTTACACAACTTCAAAATAAAATCCAACGCTTGGAATAGCACCTCAATGCTTAGAACCAACGTTCCAGTCGCCAATAATCCCCTTTCTTGGTTTCCCGTACATGCATTTAAAAGCATGTCACTGATACACCCTGCAGTAAACTCTTCGTATCCAGACAAAATTAACCAACATTGCATTACCGTGTTTTCAATCTGCTGTTCAATTGAAAGAAGCAAATTTGGATCAAATGAACTCCCTTCGTCGTCCCGCAAGTTGTTAAGTTTTATTAATGTTAATTCATCAACACCAAAACGTTTCTGAAGTCCCACTGAATCTGCCATAATACAAACGTTCCAGAACTTATGAACCATATAACATTCTGGATGCCACTGTTGATTCCTTCCACCTCTGAACAATTCAACAAATTGCTTGACAATTGAGGAATGACAACCCTCACAATGAGAAGCATAAAGTTTAGAATAATGGTAGTGGCATAAAATTTTGTTCTCGTGCTCATAATAACTTTCATCTGAATCAAATACCTTATGACAAATGGCACATTTGAAATGTTCTAAATGGTACTTGTTTCCCAAAGCAGTTATATACGGACCCCTCAATGCATTGTTACAGTTGTAACAAATCAAACCCAACCTCTTAAAGTAATGATATTCGCATAATGCCACCTGACTTTGCTGGTTTGTTTCAAGATCGGTGATCTCATAAGGGAAGAACTTTGCAGAACATTGTTTGCCGCATTCATGGCAGCAGAAGCATTCGACGTGGAAAGCGTTGTTCAACGCTCTGACAAATTGGCCAGTAATTTCTAACCCACATTCCTTACAAGTTTTTTTTCTGCGTCTAACGCTCTTCTTTCGGGATTGGGGATTAGTTGGATTATGAGCCACTTCTTGGGATGGAGCCTGAATAGTTGGTAAGGCTTTGTTGAGTGTTTGGTATGGATGTTGTGAAGTTGAAGGTGAAGGGTTAGACTCAAAGCTTCTTGTTAAATTTTCAGTGGAAGAAATGGCAATCGAATGACGTTGGTTAGGATTAGGTTGGTTAGAGTGGTCAAATGAACTTTGTTTCTTTGAATAAGGCAGAGATTGTTGTTGGAAGGTGTATGAACTATTAGCTGAATTATTCTGGTACGAAACATCCCTCTGGAAATCTGGCTTGTATGTATTTTGAGGTTTTCCTGGCATTGGTGGAATTAATGAGGTCCAATTTGAGTGATGGTTTTGGTTTGAAGGTGAGTTATTTTGGAAATGAAAACTTGATTGATACATATTCGTGGTGGGAATTTGGTCATGGTGTACGGGTTGAAACAATGGTGGCGATGGAGTAGTATTGTGACTATGGCTTCTACTGTGGATGAATACATTTGGAGATGGTGGGTTGGGGGCTGCAGCTAAAGGTCTCGAGACGTTGGCCTTATTGTTGGGGGAATATACTATCTGCTTATGGTTAAAACCTTCGTTGGAGTCTATCAGACCCTTAAGTAGAGGTGATAGATTTGGATTAGCCAGGACTCCATAATGGGAAACAAGTTGGCTTTTCGTTGGGGTCTTGTGTTGTTGACTTTTAGGGGTTGCCTGATAGTTTCCACTCTGTTGGGGTTGATGGTTGGAATAGGAGGACATTTAAGTGCTAACTGCAAAGGAGTGACGTATAGTTGGAATATGCTATGAGGTTTAATTATGTTTGCATCAAGCAGTCAAGGATAATTAATAAAGACGAGTTTGATGACTGTATGCTAAAAAGCTCCCTGAATCTTTAAAAGCGCAGGTGTAGGACACAATCTAGGAATACCAATTAATCAGACAGCAGTCGTATACCGACTGACAAATAAACACTGCTGGATCTTAAAACGTTGCCTAACTAAACTGACGTCTGGCGTTTAATGTTGTTTTTTCCTCGCCTTTTGGAGTTTTGATTCCAAATATTTTTTTTTGCTTTGGTTTATTTTTACGTTTGTTTGTGCGATCTGAGGGTCGTGTAAAGTTGTATTTTCCGTATTAGGAACAGGGATGTTAGCTGACCGTTTGATCACTTATGATAACTTGGGGAAGCTTTAAGGAACAAAGCAATAACCAAGTAGTTCTAGAAAAAAAAACGAAAAGGATACCGGAAGTTTGAGAAAGACCTGTCAATAATATTTGTTCAGAAAATCTCCTCTTTATTGTCCTGCAACATTTAGGTGACAGAATCTATGCAATCGAGAGATTTGTGATGAAATGTATAAAAATAGATATAAAACACAGATACCCCGGGCACCAAATATTAATACCATATGACCAACATAAGATCACACTTTAGAAAACTACTTCCAAAAAATACACCAGCCACCATTTTGATCGGAAATAAGGGGGGAATGATCAACATGTTTTTGCAACTTAGTAGATGGCAATTGGATAACAAGAATCACGTGGAATAATTCACGTGGAAGCAGGTTTTTTCTCGACCAACCAAATTGGATAGTTAACTTTGAATAGTGAAATACCGCTAGTACCAGTCTGAGTATCAACTGATATAAGAAAAGGTATGTAGATTTCGGTTATTATGGAGTTTGAAACCAGGCATCAGAGGACTCGAAAGTATTTTTCATTGTCAAATAAAAGGAAGAGATTGAAATGCCTTGAACTGAACAACTGGTGATCTCAAATACTAACTAGTCTAGATGTCCACTACTGAACAAAAGGCCGTGCCTACTGCTTCTCAAAACTTATTGAACGACAAATGGGATGTTGTGTTGTCCAACACCTTGATTAAGACCGGATTGGGTTTCGGTGGTGGTGTATTGGCTTCTATCTTATTGTTCAAGAGAAGAGCATTCCCTGTTTGGTTGGGTGTTGGCTTTGGCTTGGGCAGAGGTTATTCTGAAGGTGATGCTATTTTCAGATCCAACCATGGTTTAAGAACTGTGAAGGCCTAAATGTATCATAGAATAAACAATAATGATAACCAGGAGAAGTAGACAGCACTTATAACGAGTTCAGACTTGCTCAGAAATACATATTTATCGTTAGAAGCTATAAATGTAATACCAACCAGTTCACCTATAGATTTCAATTTACTTTAAATTGTCGTGATAAAGTTTTCATAACTGCGAACTTGAATATGTCTGATACTTCACTGATCATCAATGGTGAGATAGATATCTATGACTATCTAGAAGTAAAACCAGACGCTACAAGTCTAGAGATAAGGCGACAATACCGAAAGAAAGCATTAGTACACCATCCTGATAAGCAAGGTGGAGATGAGCATCAATTCAATTTACTTTCCACAATATACGAGATACTCCTGAATGACAACTTACGAAACAAGTACAATGAACTCAGAAGAATACGCTTGGCCAAGGAGATTCAGCAAGACAAGCTAACTGAATCAACTCGTCGGTTTCAACAAGAGCTTGAAGAAGCGGAAAGAATTCACACAACCAAAAATGACACAGCCAGGCATGCTCGACAGAATGTGCTTGATATCCTTCGAGAAGATGGCTTGAAGAAAAGACGGAAACAAGAGCTGAAAATCTACGAAAATAAGGGCCATGCCTCTACATTTGTGCCGTATTCAGCCATACCAATAACAAAATACGTCTCACTCGAACAAACCAGAGAACAAGATTTGCTTATCAAATGGAAACATAAAGCAGAGCTTAAGGATCTTATTGACAAAGAAATTATTACTCAAATCATGGAGATCTTTGGCCCATTGAAACATGTAGAGGTGCAACGTCATTCTGAGATTCACCCACGTTACGATACAGCTATCATCGTGTACAAATCTCCTCAGGATGCAGAAAGGGCTCTTAAACACGACTACAAAAGGTCAGCCACACTCTGGGATGGTACCAACGTTCGGAAATTGGCAAGCTTATTACGTGACTGCCATCCATTAATCGATTCCTCATATGGTGAGGCTGTACACAAACATCAAAACTGTCCCAAAGGTTACAGACCAACTGCTTCTGGTGATGCTGTTGTTGATTCCATTTTGAATAAGTTCACTTTGGATCAGTTGGATGCGATGTAATACCCGTATCTGACGATTAGCGATTGGCAAAGTACTCTCATATTGAGATATCTCTATTCGCCTTGTAAAAGTATAATTAATGTACGACATGACGAAGACTAGAATCTTCATTTGCAACAGCAGATGTAGATTTGTTTCTGCTGGTGCAGTTTTCTTGTCGACTACAAGAGATGTAATCTACAATAAAGAATGAACTCTTCTATTAGTCGTCTCTCCATTTAACAAACACATCGTCAGTTCTAAAACGTTGCGTACACACAGTGTCGTTAATATTGGTGGTGAGTCCCATTCGATAACTGAGAAGCCCTGCATGTGCTATCATTATCCCGTTGTCAATACAGAAGCGTTCGTCAGTGGCATAAATTTGACCGTTTTTCCTGTCTTCTATCATTAACTTCATCATTTCTTGTAACCGCTCGTTCGATCCTACTCCTCCAACAATTAAAACCTGATTGCTGTTGACATGGGCTAAGGCACGTTCGGTTATCTCTACCAACATCGAGAATAAAATCTCCTGAAGTGAAAAACATAAATCTTCAGGAGTGATTGGTTCACCCGACTCCTCGTCAACTAACAGTTTCTTCTGTTGTTTGCCGGTACCAAACATATCCTTGGCCAATGAATCAATATGAGCCAAAATTCCCGACATTGACAAATCCATACCCTTTACTGTGTAAGGCAAGGGAACCAAGTGTTTGCCCCTCTTGGCCATCTGCTCGATATTATAACCAGGAGCAGGTTCATTAGGGATACGCAATGTTCTGGCAAACCTATCCAAGCAGTTACCAATAGCAATATCCAATGTTTCACCAAAGATTCTGTACCGTTGTTTGGAATATGCGATGACCTGAGTATTACCACCAGAAACATATAAAACTACAGGGTTATCGGCACCGGTGATCTCACGACCCATTTCAATATGTCCTATGCAATGGTTGACACCTACCAAAGGAAGGTTCCATAGTTGGGCCAATGTTCTTGCCGCAATAACAACACTTTGAAGAGGGGCACCCATACCTGGTCCCTGTGTAAAGCAAATACAGTCAAGATCACGACGATCGATATTTGCATCATCAAGTGCTTGCTTGATAATCCGTACTACCCAATTTCTGTGGTGTCTAGCGGTATCACGGGGAAGAAATCCTTCACCAGGCGGTGTAATATAGGTATGTCTCACATTAGACAAGATCTCTGCCCGGTTTTTGGAAGTCAACTCACCCTTTGGGTGACGTATTACTCCAACACCAAGCTTGTTAGCAGAACCCTCCAATCCAAGAGCAAGGTAGAAGTCTCTGTCCTTACGAAGGTATGCGTCAAGGTCGACCATAATGGATGTATTGGGATCTTTTTGATTTTCCTACATATACTTGACATGCTGTGATTGTGTCAGTATATATTACGTAATACTTTAGTTAATACCAAACTTGGTAAGATATCGTGTATATCTACCCTCTTTTACAGAAACCTAGGGTACTCCCTAACTCAAAGCAAAATAATATTGGAATTGCTGTGCAACCATAGAAAACTAGTACCTCCGGTATTAATTAATTGCCAATACAAACTATGCGTACTTGTAATCAGATTCAACATTCTCATACACTGAAGTTTCGGTGCACGTGATATTTGTGAGGATATTCTTTAGATAAACAAATTGACTTAAACCAAAACAATCAGCTACAGATAAAATGCCATTGAATCACTTCTTGGAGAGGGTTGATCTGTCTGTCCAGTCTATCAACTCTTTGAATTTTCAGCCTGCCGGTCTTTTCACCAATGCCATAGTGAAACGACCCGATATCACGTCTTTGTTGAAAGATCCATCCGCAGATGAGGGCTCGTTATACCAAGTTACCAAACTGATACACACGAGAACGGGCCCATCCAATCTTAATATGGAAATAAAACCACAACGTATTGATGGGAAATCTATTTATCTTGAAGAAAGTTTTTCTGAAGACCAAGAGCATAAGACTGTGGTCAAATTACCCCGAGTCAACAAGCGTGAATTTGTATCCGAACTAGAAATAGGATCTTCACCGACCAAGAGGATACGCCCAAATACTGTTTTATTCCCTGAGGCTTCTTCTACAAATATAAGTCTGCTTTGTGATCAGGTACTCGAAACCATTCGCAAATACCCAACCTTGATTTCAAATCAAAACTCAATAGTAGACAAGCTCAAGCATCACCAAAACAGCTACGATTCACTAATCAGAGATATTGATACATTGGAGGCAGAAATCGATGATCAAAAGAAACAACTCACAATCTTGAACATCAACTACAGTGATATAGGTAGCCCAATAAAGTCGGGTCAGACACAGTCGTATGAGGAAGTTGAAGCAAGAGTTGATATAGATGAACTTATACGACAGGAAGAGCAAGAGATCGAAGAATTAGAAGCAAAATTGAATGAAAGGGGAGAATAATCTGGAAATCACCTGGGAACATATAGTACAATGGGATAGTACTTGGTTAGAATAGTTAATACAACGACTACAAATTAATTTCAATCTATCGTATATTATACAGTAGGCTCTATTAAACCCCCTTTATTATTATACTAGTTATTAACTCTTCAGTAAAATAACTTAGTTGATAGAAGAAAGGATGTCGGAATCACCAGCATCCAAAACAGCCAAAGTACCGACTCTGAACAACTTACCGCAAACGGTACCCAATTCGTTGTTACCACCTTGGAAGTAGTAAACTTGAGTCTTGGACAACATAGCGTAGTATTCCAATTCAGACTTTCTCAAGACTGGAGTGTTACCAGCAATGATGATCAACTTGGCCTTACCCGTTCTCAAGGACTTGACAACGGACTTGTAACCCAAGGTGTACTTACCGGACTTGATAACCAAACCTAACTTGGCATTAATGTTTTCTTGGTTCTTGGATTTTGGGGCCTATTGTTAGTAAACACTGATCATCAGCTACTTGAGTTCATCTATATTATACTGACCATCTCTGCGTTTTTCTTGTAATAATTACACTCCGGTCTAAGGATACTGAAGGAAACTTTTATTGAGGGATGGGATGCCAATATAAGTGAAAAATTTTGTGAGCACACTGAATGCAGGATATCTAATTCAATTCAAACAATAAAAAAGACAGTCACCGGTCACATGATCACACTTTGTATGTTTCTTAGTTATATGCATGCCGCTATTTTTTCTTCTTCCCACACGCACACCTCCACCACGGTCTGGTGGGAGCACGAAATTTTCACCTTTGTCAACTAAAAAAAATTTCTTGCTTTTTGTACGAGTCTTTATTATCAATAATAGGTAGGTGAAAGATACCATTTAGTGAAACCTAACTAAATACTAACTTTTAAGCACAATGAAGATTGAAGTTGATTCCTTTTCAGGTTCTAAGATCTACCCAGGTAGAGGTACTTTATTCGTTAGAGGTGACTCCAAGATTTTCAGATTCCAATCCTCCAAGTCTGCCTCTTTATTCCACCAAAGAAAGAACCCAAGAAGAATTTCTTGGACTGTTTTGTACAGAAGACAACACAAGAAGGGTATTTCTGAAGAAACCTCTAAGAGAAGAACCAGAAAGACCGTCAAGAACCAAAGAGGTATCGTTGGTGCTTCTTTGGAATTGATCAAAGAAAGAAGAGCTCAAAAGCCAGCTGACAGAAAGGCTGCCAGAGACGCCAAGTTGGCTAAGGACAAGGAAGCCAAGAAGGTTGCTAAGGCTTCCAGAAAGGCTGAAAAGGCTAAGTCTGCTGCCTCCGGTGTTGCTCACAAATTCTCCAAGCAACAACAAAAGGGTGCTTTCCAAAAGGTTCAAGCTACCTCCCGTTAAGTAACCTACTGTTTGTATTAATTGGGATTAGTCCTCTTTTTATAATCAATAAAGTATTACAATAACTTTTCTTTATTTTCTATTTTACAAATGGAATTCTCCATATGCAAAGACCTTACCAGCCTTGGCACTGTCATCAAGCCTACTAACAACGACATCCTTCTTCCTGTCTGTCGAGTAGCCAAAATAAAATGCTTCTGTGCTATGGCAATAAACCAACACTTTCTTGCCATTATTATTAATCACAGCAATAACTCCAACATAAAGTACAGACTCTCCTTCCTGATTTATACCAGCTAATGTTGCTTTTGTCCCTTGTAGGCGAACGATCTCAACAAGCCTGGCACCATAACAGACCTCTTCGTTATCTTCATATATATTGTTGACAACAGAATGTGCCAATTTTGTAGCAATGATATCTTCTCCGTTCCCACTACACATGCAACTAATTTCGACATTTCCATGCCTAGCAAAATCAATAGCAGCACCAACTATACCAGCACATCCTATGCGTCCTGGCAATTTAAAGAAGTTTCCACCTGACGAGGTGACCAATTTAGTTGTGTTTGAGCGAATTTCTAGTAAGCCAATTGTATCGGTTACTTCTTGCTGCTTTATACTTTGTCGATAGGTTTGGTAAATGTGCTGTGCTTGTGGCAGAATAAGATTAAGTGGAGGCTTTTCCTTTTTGGAAAGTGTGTCACGATATGAAGGATAGATGAGTGCATTTGGTAATGATAATCCGAAGCCAGCGTACTTTTCGGAGTAAAGCTTGTCAGTGCTTTCAAACACTTCAAACATTGTATCGATTGGAACATGGGAGTCATCGATTCCCACCAATGAACCTTGATGCATAGTATTTCTGTGCACCACAACAAAGCTTGCATCGCATTCTACATCCCCATTAACATTGAGCGATGATCCATATCCAGTATTGGTTAACGGTGACTTTTCAACGACCCTAGCAGCACTTCTTAAGTTCTCTTGTCTTATGGCTTTTCTTAATAGACTCTTGTATTGATCATGACGTAGAAGTGAATGGTTACCTGCACCTATATGAACAATTAAAACATCATTACTTTTGGTCATTAGCTTAATTCATTCTGACATTCTACTGGATTGAAAGCTATTCAAAAAAATAAATTCTTAAAAAAACAAATGGTCCCTAGCAGGATCGAACTGCTGATCTTGGCGTTATTAGCACCACGCCTTAACCAACTGGGCCAAGGGACCTTTTAACAAATGATGACACTAAAGTCATTCGTACTGAACATCAATGAGAAATCAATTTATCAATGAATACATTAAGATTTCGTTGAGTTCATCTAACTCCGAATACTGATTTGATGTAGTTTTGAAAAAGTTTGAAATTTTGCAACAATTGTACATAAACATAAAATTTAGTAAATTCTTAGAGTTATCCTTCTATCACTAACAATGTTCCGTACATTACTACCTCAAATTAATTCACAATTGTTCCAAGTAAATAATTTATATGACACCTTCACCCTTTAGAAGACCACCCAAGAAGGAAATGAGACCGGAAAGTTGCTTTCCTCTTGAAGATATTGCATTGATGCAATTTTGTAATATAGCAAGACTCACAAAAATGGACATACTAATGTACATCATGTAGATAATAAATGCCACCATACGATCCATGGGAGTCAGAAGTTTAGGAAAAAATTCTTGTACGACTCGTAGAAATCTGTAAATCAAACTGGTTTCAATGACACTGCAAGTGTCGAGGTTGGACTTGGTACAGTTGGTGACTAATAGAGAGGCCAACCAGTTAAAACACCAAATAAATGGGTCTCTCCATGCAAAAGATTTCCTCGCAGAAACAAAATATAAGAGGTCTCCATCATGATGTGTAATTTCCTTGTGTCTCTGTATCAAACCTGGGATACGTGCAAGGCAGAATGTGACCATATCACCTAAAATGCTAGGAGACGAAGAAGCGGTATTGCCAATGTGATTGAAAAATGTCAACAATGCCTTGAAGTGTTGATAGAACATATTGAGAACTAATATCTTCACAATCAACACTCTTAATTGATATATGATTACTGCTAAAGCCGCAGAAAATGCCCTAAGATATTTTTTAACATGTATCATTTGAAAGTTAATTATTGGAAGTGGAAGCAGATAGTACCACCGTATATAGATGAATTGGCGACGTTCTCTTTTTCTTTGTAAACTCAAAAGCCGTCTCTGTTCAGTTAATATCTCGTTTAAAGTATCCAAATATTGATTGTGTTGCTCGAGAGGCAAGTCTTGAAATACCTCGCTGTAGTATGCCTGTACAGCTAACGCTAATTCATTATTCGAACTCAGATCGTCCATTTTAGATGCAAGTAATAAATGTTTCCACTATTTGGTGATGGATCATTGGATTGCTGTGTTGCCTAAAGAGAGACTTCCCCAGATATCTTATACTTTTTTCGTGAAAATGTAACTAAGAATTGAGGGTGAATAACTTTATGTTATTTTACACGACTTTTGCATTAATAGTCTAGTACCAAGAAAGTGTGCCCGTAGTTACACTTTCCAGTGATCTGGTGATTATGATATAGTAAAAATAGAGAAACAGGCCATTGAAAAGGAATCACACTAGATCAAGTATTTTGCCAGAGAAATTTTTGTATCCGTGAGCTTTGGCGTGTTCAACGCCCTTCCTGATTCTTGATACTCAAGAACAATCCATGTAGATACACCCAGGATATTGAAAATAAAAAAGTCCAAGCAGTGCAATGATGGGTGTAGTTAAATTGCAATGTTTCATGTTGAGAGATAAGAATAGCACAAACAATAGTGGAATTCGAAACACGAAAAAGTAAGCTTTGGATCTATCCTGTTTTGAGCGTTTGAACGTGCATCTCCATTAGCCTCGTGCTAATAATTAACCCCATTACCAATACTACAGATCCTGGAAATGGGTATATCGTTTAAGAGCTTCAACTACTTGGGTTATGGAGTATACAATGATATCAAGAGTCGACTACCCTACTATAAGGCTGACTTTAAAGATGCCTATGATTACAGAGTCATCCCATCCACAACCTTCATCTTCTTTACCAACTTATTACCAGCAATTGCATTTGCACAGGATATGCTGGACAACACAAACAAGCTGTACGGAGTTAATGAAGTATTGATGAGTTCTGCCATTGCTGGTGTTGTGTTCGGCCTTTTTTCAGGCCAACCACTCTGTATTGTTGGAGTTACAGGGCCCATTTCCATTTTCAGTTACACAGTCTACCAATTAATACAACCCCGAGGAACACCTTACTTTCCCTTTATGTGCTGGATCTATTTATGGTCATCTGCATTTCATCTTATTATTGCATTTGGAAACTTCATTTCTTTCTTCAAAGTAATAAGCCAGTTTTCATGCGAAGTGTTTGGCTTCTTTATATGTGTTGTGTATATCCAAAAGGGTGTCCTGATTGTGAATAGACAGTTTCATGAATCTGGAGTGGCTGGTGGATACTGTTCCGTCATGATCTTGTTATTGATGATAATATGTGGGGTTGGAAGTAACCTTTTCGGCAACAATTTGCATTACTTCAAGCACACTATACGAAAAGTTATTGTTGACTATGGTGTCTGTATGGTAGTAATATTTTTCACAGGATTCATACATTTTGGTGGCTACTTGGATCAATCACATTTGGCAAGGTTACCCGTTACTAAAGCCTTCCAACCCACCTATAATGGGGCCGACCGTGCTCACGGCTGGTTCATACATTTCTGGCCCAAAACAAACATCGATGTTAGTGATGTATTCCTAGCAATACCCTTTGCTATTTTATTGACATTCTTGTTTTATTTTGATCATAATGTCTCATCCTTAATGTGCCAGCTGAAGCAATACCCGTTGAAGAAACCTTCTTCTTTTCATTGGGATTTCGCCTTGTTAGGGATTACTACCGCAGTTGCAGGACTAATTGGCATACCCCCTCCCAACGGGTTGATCCCTCAGGCTCCGTTGCATACAGAATCTTTGGTAGTCCACAACAAAGAGGGAAAGATTCTTTCTGTAGTTGAACAACGTGTGACGAATACGGCACAGGGTCTCTTGACATTTGCTATGATGTCGGGCCCACTTCTCCTTGTTTTGGGGTTAGTTCCACAAGCAGTGTTAGCTGGATTATTCTGTATAATGGGAATCACAGGCTTGAATGGTAACCCTATCACCAACAGAATACGATACCTATTTTTGGACCTGGAATATATCGAGAATGACCCTACATGCCCCGAGATGTTCAAAGAAATTTATCGCCTTGACACCAAAAAGTGGTTTTACATATATCTTCTTTTACAATTGGTTGCTTCAGGTGCTGAAGTTGGCATTACACTAACAAAGGGAGCAGTTGGGTTTCCTGGGGTCCTTATGTTGTTTGCTATTTGTGCCAAATGGGTATGGCCACTTATTATTCCCCAAGAAGAGTTGAATAAATTGGACGGCCCAGTGGCTGACGAATTTATCATCAAAAACTTGAAAATCGTCGACGATTTGAGAATACAAGACAAGAAATTGAAGCAGGAAAACATCGTAATACGTGATTATGAGATGTAATTTGAGCAGAGATGAGCTCAGAAGTCATTTGCACCCAATTGATTCGTCAAATTTAGAAACAAATGTAATTTAATGCAATTGAATTAATATGAGAGAATACAACATTTTACAACAAAAACGATTGTAGAAACACTGTTTCACCATCTTATTAAGGCCCAGTAAACAGCTAGTTCATCCTTAATGTTTTCCATACCAATCACGTGACAGCATCTACAATTGTGTTTGATCTATCATTGATTATGTCATCTAATATTCAGCTTTCACCTTAAATATTTTTGCACCAATTCACCAAATCTATGAAATGTCATCCATAGAAGAACGAAGAGAGGTATTAGATTCCTTAGAGGAATCGTTTAGAAAAGATTTAGCAACTCATTTATATTCTACCATACTTTTACGCAGAGTTAATCCATGGTTTCCTGTTTGGTCGTGGGGAGCCTGGCCGTTACCAATTGATGAGTACCCTTTAGATAACTCCTCACTCAAATATGTCGATAATGTTGTGGATAATGAAGCATACGGCGAAGATATTGATATTAAGCAAAAAAAGTATAACGAAGAAAGGAGGAGAATGACAGCCTATGCCCGTCACCGAAAACAGAATCCAATGAAGTTTAAAATATTTAAACGAAGAAAGATATCAATCCAGGAAACAGAGCAAAATAGTAATAAGGAAGTGGATAACGAAGACGAGCAACAATTTCTTTCTAGTGAGGAATCCGAGGATAATAACAATGCCGATGAGGTACTGGAAGGTTCCCAAGATGATGATGGCGACGATGATCTGTTCGAAACGGCATCAGAAGGTCTAGATGAGGAAATAGAATTGGATAATACGCAACCTGAATCTAGCACTAGTGAAAATGAAGACGAGGAGGAGGAAAAAGAAGAAGAAGAAGAAGAAGAAGAAGAAGAAGAAGAAGAAGAAGAAGAAGAAGAAGAAGACATATCCAAGAACGACACAGAATGTACTTGGGATGAGATGCTGGGGGCTAAGCGGATTCGAAGCATTCAATTTATTGAAAAAAGCTCAAATAGCAAAGCAGATCTTGTGAACCAAATAAATAGCATGATAGAAGCTAAAATACTGCAACGTATACGGCAGCTTAAAAAAGAAGGAAAGATTGGAGACAACCTAGAGCCGTCGTGCAATATGGGAGGTGAAGTAACCAGGTATATGAGTGAGAAGATTGCTTACAAAGTGGATGCTGTTTTGTCTAAATTATTACTGAATAAGAATCATGAGACAGACGCAAAGCTCCTGAGAAAGTTGATTAATTGGCAACATGTTTTAATTGGTGGATTGGATTCAGATGAGCTGCCCTATACATCAATTAACACCGACATGTACGCAACACTTTATGACAAATGCGAGGAGTTATTTGAAAATATCCAATATAAGTATGAGCAGGAAGATGAAGATGGAGAGACATTCAGTCATTCGCCTTTCGAGGTTGGTAAACATCTAGAATCAATAATTCATCTGGGAAGGCCCAACTGTGGACAATACATAAATGCAGCGGAGAGGTACTCCAAGAAGAAAAGAGAAGATGACAAAAATAAAAGAGACATCAAGCAAATATTTTTGAACAAGCTTTCACTCCAGTTACGGTACAAGGAGATGTTTTGGGAAGGACGTTTCTATAAAAGAGTTATCCTAGATTTGCCTAATGATATACATGGGTCTAGAGAAAAAGCATTAACAGGATATAACACAATCACTTCATCAGACTATATACTAGAAGATTTCTAATTAAACTAATTTCTTTTTTGGAAAGTAGAGGTAATTTCAGTGTTGAAGATAACATCCCAGAACTTGCTGGTAACGCCAAAACCCAATTCGTAGTTCTTGTAGTGATGTTCCAAGTGGTAGGTTTTCAATTCTTGGAAGTAGCTTGGTAACTTGGTGTGGTGCAAAACGTAGTGAGTGATATCATAGCAGATGTAACCAAGAGTTCCACCAGCAAAACCCGAGCAAGCCATGTAAAATGGTAAAAGACCAAACACAAGACGGTAGAATGGGTAACCCAAGATAATCAACAAAACAGGTGGTAAGACCAATCTGTAACCGTCCATTGGAAGATAATGATGGATACCGTGCAAAAGGAAGTGTAAAGCCAAGAATGCAGGGTGGTCAGGTAAGTAACCGTCGAGGTGGAAAATAAATCTGTGTAAACAGTATTCTACCAAAGTCCAAACAAACAAGCCCATAGCCCAGAAACTCAAAGCAATAACCTTGTTCTGGTTAACAAACCCAACGTAAAAGAGAAACATATTAGGTGGCAACCAGACAGTTGGAATGACCCACCAAGGGGTCAATGAAAGTGGCTCCAAGAAATTTCCAAACAAAGGAGCAGAACCCTTGCCAAAGTGTCTTGGTCTGTGTACTTGGTCCAAGTAAAAATCTTTGGTAAAGTTACTACGGAAAATTTGCATAAGTAATGGCCTGTTCAAGTCCAAGAACTTGTGCTTCTTCATGTCTTCATCATAGTCGGTTTGAATGGACAACTTTTCTTCGGCAGGTAAGTGATCATGGAACTCGTACATGTCAAACTCTCTTTCATTAGTCAACCTGACTTCGACGGGGGTCTTGTTCTTGTTGTTGATCAACTCCTTTTCTTCTTCAGGAGTAGCCAAGTAACCAATCAACATACCATCATCAAGCATTTCGTAGGCGCTCTCGGAATGTTCGTGAGACATAGTGTCGGCCATGATCTTGGTGATATCTTTGCCAGCATATTCCAAGATCATATCCCCACCAGCCGGATGCTCATCTAAGAATCCAGTAACATTATAGATCTTACGTTGGTACAAAGTGACCCAACAGTCCTTTTCCGAGTTGTGTTTTGAAACTTCTGTAGAAGTTATAAGTGGGAGAACAGCCATGACGTTAAAGCTTGGTGGTGTTTATCAATATTGCTGACTTACAGGCCTATAAGTATGTCTTGTATGGTGTGATGTTTATATTTTCATGTATCACGTTGGCGACAAAAGAAATTTTATGCGACGTGCACCGGGATTTGACACAGATACTCCATTATACGACGTGTTACGATTGAGAGAATTCTCGGTGACGCCACTCACGGTAGCGCGATTTGTCACCTCACCTGAGGTGGTAACACTATGTAGTTTTGAAAGTATAACCTATATCTAATAACAGTAGACGAATTGCTGCAAAATATTATTTTTACCTGGAACCCCTAATTCTTAAGAAACTCTATACGCTTATTTTTTCCAGGTCAACTTCCATATCTATAGGCATCACTTCTTGGCCACTGTCAATATCTCTGTCTTCCTCAAGAGTTTCGCCTTCTTCGGTAAAGCTACTCATCTGCTGCTCCAAATGTAATGTATGGTCAACCAAATTAAGATAAGCGTACATGAAGTTGGACAATAACACCTGTTCCCGGAGTGACCGCTTAGGGTTAGCAAGCTTCAAGTGCGATAAACGATAGATCGCTCGTTCCACATGCACCGGAAATCTGTAGTCCAACATGACCAAAGTCGATTGCGAGGGGGGTGGTAATGGAAACCCAAACGCCGAATCTGTAAACTGGATCGGCTGGTTTGCTTTGGAGGTACGCTTGATGGATTTTTTCAACTTTTCTTGCACCTCAAGAGTCGTCTGAGCAGGCTTCTCTTCAATAGACTTCTCTTCAACAGCAGAAACCAAATCTTCGTCATCAAACTTAATCACCTCCTGCTGATCCTTTCTCTTGGATTTTCGTTTACTTTCGGATTCCTTTGAAGCTGTACTGGAATCAAGCTTCTTATCCTGATATTCATCGTCCTTATCAAGACTGCCAGCATCAGAAATCTCAATACTCTCATTGTCAGTTGTTTCTGCCCCTGAATAGTTCTCATATTGATAACCCAGACGATTAATACCCGAGTGCAATCTGTCACTGAGAAATTGATCCTTTTCTAAATTTTTCTTGTTCTTCTTCTTGAAGATTCCTCCTGAAAGCTTCTTTGATGCTTTCTTTTCGTTGTCTGATTCGTAATCTACCGTAACTCCACTTGATTGGTCACTACTTTGGTTCTGACCAAGTGATATGTGCGAACTGGAGTGTGGCTTCTTCTTCTTGAATAACTTGGTGATCATATTCTCCTTTCCATCCTGTGGTTTTAACTTTTGCTTCGAATCGGGATCTTCGTCCAATTTGCTATGTACTTCAGGAGTGGATACTGACCTCGAAGGTGATTCAGGAACTGGAGGCAAATTCTTTGAATCGGCGGAAGATAAACTCGAGGATCTATCTCTTAACCAATTCCAGGAAGGCTTCTTTTTGAGCTTTTTTGTGGGACTCTTCTTTGGATCAACATGTCCCACGTTATTTGATAAGATTCCAAAAGATTTCTTCTTACGGATTTGTTTGGTTGGAGATGTCTCCAAACTAGATTCATCAGAAGCCTCAGACTCGGATATTGGAGGGATCATATTGTCAAAGGACTTTTTATTTCTGTCTCTTAATTCAACAGAAGAAACACGACTCGTGCTAAAAGGATTATTCTCATCTTCGTTCGAGATTCGGTTGTAGATTTCGTTACTTCTTCTAATCTGTTCATTCTCGCGTTCTTCCTGTTCAATTTCCATCAATTGTTGATCAAGTCGACGTTCTTTTTCTTTTGGTAACTCAGGAGTAGCAGAATAGTTGGATTCTGATTGGACACCAGAAGATATTTCAACAACACCAGCTTTAGAGCTCTGCAGCAACGGTACCCGTGTGACATCGGCAGGTAGATTGTAAGCTTTTTGACTAGATCCATGTCTGTAATTTTTTGGGGGTGATTGAAGCTTCTTAGTCCTTTCCAGTGAGTTATTGGGTGATTCAATTGGCAGTGATCTCCCTCCCATTGGATACACCACGCTATCTGATGGTAGGGTATCAAAAGACTTACTTTCGAACTGAGCAATCTGTTGCTCCTCTATACTTAATTCGTTCGAAGGTGAGCTTCCATCCAAAATACTCTGAACTTGTGGAAGAAAAGTATCTGTCTTCTCTTGATCACGCTCAAGTTCACGGTTGATTTCGCTTTCAATACCTAAAGTATCCTCATAACTAATATCTTGATAACTTAATTCGAAGCTGAAATCAGAATCATTGACGTCGCTATTGTGGGGTGAGTCAACTCGTGGAGGAGCATTAGTTAAAACAACGGGTTCTCTCATTCCTCGACTCGACTCATCGTTTCTAGTCAAGCTTTCCTTGAAGTCGCTAATTTCAGACCTAAGTAGATCTAAGTTTTGACTGAGCTGATTAGATTTGTCCTTTACCGGGGCACCCATATAAGGCGCTATCAGCTTTTGAGGATTGGGTTTGTTTGTACTACGATAATGGTTTCTTGGTCTAGGCTGTCCCGGGTCTTGTGCAACCAGATATTGGTGATCAACTTGTGCATTTCCTCCTGATGTAGATCTTGGACCTTTTGGAGGAGGGCCTTGAGTACGGTATTTGTGGTTACTGTGCAGTGACTTGTGAGTCGATGAACCTGAATGGTAGTATGCTTGTTTCGATCCAATTGGTTGTGTTGGAGGAGCCTGTTGAGGTTTTGACTTGCGATCGACTCCTAGAGCTGGGTCAACACCATTCCTTATCGATTTAATATTTGAAATCCGCTTTGCAGTCAAATGTCCATATTTGTTAGGAACCAATTGAGATTCAAGCGGAGCATATGATTGGGAACCCCCAGGATATGCGGGGTTGCTAACTGAATTCATTCCGTACGAATCGTAATCTTGTGGAGATGTGCGAGTTTTGTGGCGATGTTTGCTGCTTCTTGAATTATCAGGAGGAGGAGGAGGTTCGTTTGGGTTACGGTAACTGAATAACAACTGGGAATCACGAGCATGGCGTCTTTCTTCTTTAGATCTTTGCTTTAAAACAGGCTTCTTTGATGATGTAGTTCCAAAGTTTTGCTGAAGACTGGTACGTAATTCCGATAGCTTTTCATGTTTTTGATGTTGTAACTCTGATCCCAACAACAAAGGTGCTGAAGAACCCATTTGTTTCCTGTAGTCTGGTCTTCTGCTTCTTTTCAATGATATGTCATGGGGAACTGGTCTTGTATTTGGTGGCAGTCCCAAATAGTTAGTACTAGGTTCGGATTCAGAATTCAGCTCTATCGATTGGTCTTCGTTTGGTGACAGATCATCCTCTTGGTATAAATCGTGTTTATCCGGTTCGCCTTGTGTGAATGTCTGTTGAAATTGCTGTTGTAAGCGTTGTTGTAGATGGAGATTGGATCTTGAAAGACGTTTCCCTCCAGCACCATTCGGTACTATGCGGCTTTTATCGTGTAACGGCGAGTCGGATTCCAGTTCGCCTGTATCTTCTAGGTCATCGTCTAATTCACGACTTTTTCTAGGTGAGTGCAGTGGTGAACTACTTAGTTCGTCCATGGCCAACTTTTCTACATCGGTATAGCCAATGGAAGAAGTCGACAATGTTCTAGCCAAAGTCACTGCGTCTGTTTTGTCCATGCCTGCCAACTTTGATAATTTCTCTAATTCGTTGGTTAATTCACGTAAAGAAGGATTGCTGAAACGATTTTGTGGTTGGGGAATTGATTCTCGTCTTGTTTCTTGTATTTCTGTTGTATCTTCGTCATCGGTATTTGAGCTTGTCCTCAAGGATGATTTTCTGGATAACGAGCTCTTTCGACTCAATTTTCGTTGCATAATCTCGTCGACTGTGGTTTGAACATGCATTTTGAACTTGTCGGGATCGACCTCTGGGTGGAGGTTGGCAGGGACCCAGAGTAAGGAGTTGGAGTCATATATTTGGTCATTATCTTCAGCATCGTAGAACTCTTCTGTAGAGTTTATACTGATGGTGTCATTGTTGTCTTGGGAAGCCTTTTTGCGAGAGGTACTCCGTGAAAGAGCTGATTTCTTTCTTACAGGGCTGGGCGACGAGTTCATGTTGTTGGAAGGGTATCCTGAAAGAGACAGGGTCATTGTAGATGAGCCTGGAGCCACGGCTTCCGTGTCCATGAATTGTTGGTACTGAAATTGTTGGTCAATATCTTCCATGGGCAAGTCTGGATCATAACTCATCATGTTGCCTATGGAAAGACGCTTCAAGGCAGCCACCATTTTCTTTTCCTGCTCTAGATCCTGAACGGCCGACTCATATGAGTGATTATTATTGGTGTTTGACATGCTAGTGTATGAAGAAGATGGACATTAAAAGATAAATTGGCGGAATAGACTAGTCGAAATTTTTTGGATGTGGTAAGACCGTGATAAATAGGGTGTGTGGTAACAGAACTGCAAAGGTTCAAGGATACTATTATGTGAGATGTGGAAGTATATATATAGGATATTTAGAGAACGTAATCCCTATGCAAGATGGAGGAAAATGGGTGGAGGTTGAAACTTGTATAGTATGACTAGTTGTGGACGCCAGTACAATTTTTCTGTCGAATTTTGTGATTCAAAAAATAAACAGCCAGTTTCGAAATACTCTCTGGACGCATACAAAATAGCTTAGTGGTACAGTGCGACATTGACCTGGGGGAACGAGAAGATCAAGGGGTGGAATTTACAGGCTCCAATAAGACGCTTACTACATTTGGGGGCAATTTACCAGTAAAGATGAGCTTGATTCGCAGAGACACGTATCTCTAATTGCTGCTGTTACACGGAGGTAAATAGACGAGAGGAATTTTTTTTATTTTTCATTTGAGGCGAGTTTACTATTGTTCTTCAGGCACCAGACAGGTTCTAAGTAGTGGGTGATTATTAGCTGTAGATTTTAATTGTGACTAGTTTTCTTAAATTTTACGGTAGAATACTGTCAATCCAATTACCAACAAGAAGTAGTAGGCTATTTTGTAGGCACCAGAACCCTCTACTGTCAATGCGGGGAATCCCATCAAATTACAAATCAGATGTACAACCGTGCTGGCCCACACATTCTTCGACGTCAGTATGTATATATGGTTTGCCACAATACCAAAAACAGTGGTGTATATCGTCTGAAATGCAGCATTGAACACAATCATCGAAACAGGAAGTTGTTTCTGTCGGTACAACTCGCCAGCATGGTGGATGTGGGCGATGCCAAACAATAGCGGTGTCCACCACAACTCAGTATAGCTGCCAGCAAGTACGATATTGAGTATAACTGCACGGTAAATAAACTCCTCGGTCAATGGAGCAAAAAAATTGTCTCTGAAGCCATGGATGGTGCAGAAATTTGCCCGGAAGTCATCCATAATCTCTTCATGACTGGCCTGTTTGCAGTAATCAACAATTGGCCCTACGTAGAGGAACGCAGTAATGGATGCGGCCCATGCAATGTTTCTGATATCCTGTAGAAAGCTGTAGTTTTCTGTATACCCAGGCAAAAGCCCCAACGATCGCACATTATTGCTGTAGTCATTGCGGTCCAATGCATATGGAATGCCCAAAATTAATCCTATACTAAGTAGAGTAATTCGCTTCAATCGATAATATATCACCGCCGGCTCATTGCGGTCCTGGCCCTTGAGAGCTTGTGGCTGCCCAAGATATATACTTGTGACATATGACGACGCCACCAATACAGCAAGTCCAATATGGTACATTATCTAGTAAGGAGTGTAAGTGTTAGTATGTGTGTGTCTGATGTTTTCACCACAAGAAAAAAAATTAAAAACTTACTTGGACCTCTGTAATTGCATGCAGGGATCAGTTTAGTGATGCAACTTTCAAAACATGGTTCCGGCAGATACTCGCCTTGTTCAGTTTCGGTTGTTATCTAACACCAGGACCTCATTTCCTGCATGCACTCCACCAATCGATTCCCACTCGTTCTCTCTGACTCATTTGTGTGATTGCCGTTATCGCGGCCGGTGACGCCATGCCGAAATCTGGAGAAATCAAAAGACATCGAAAACAGTAAAAAATTTTCCTTTTATATACAACCAAAAATGAAGCCTAGGACGTTCTTAAGACCGTTATCACTGACTTCAGTGCTTTTACGGGGCCAGAACCTTACGGAGAAAATAGTTCAAAAATACTCGATCACCAATACCCCATCAAAGAAGGTTTACAGCGGGGACTATGTGACTATTAAACCAGCGCATGTAATGTCACACGACAACTCATGGCCAGTAGCCACTAAGTTTATGGGTTTGGGTGCCACCCGTGTGAAGGACCCCAAACAAATTGTCTGTACCTTGGACCACGACGTCCAGAACAAGTCCGAGGCTAACTTGAAAAAGTATGCAAACATTGAAAAGTTCGCTGCAGAACAGGGCATCGATTTTTACCCTGCTGGCAGAGGAATTGGACATCAAGTCATGATCGAAGAAGGTTATGCGTTTCCACTCAACTTGACTGTTGCTTCTGACTCACACTCAAACACGTATGGGGGTATTGGATCTTTAGGTACGCCTATTGTCAGAACTGATGCTGCTAGTATCTGGGCAACCGGCCAGACCTGGTGGCAGATTCCTCCAGTGGCTAAGGTTGAATTGATCAACGAATTGCCTAAGGGTGTTACTGGTAAGGATGTTATTGTTGCATTGTGTGGTATCTTCAACAACGATGAGGTGTTGAACCATGCTATTGAATTCACAGGTGAAGGTGTTAAGAAATTACCCGTGGATTATAGATTAACCATCGCCAATATGACTACAGAATGGGGTGCTCTCTCTGGATTGTTCCCAGTAGACGAAACTTTAATTGACTTTTACGTCGAAAGACTCAACAAGTTACCTCAGCCACACCCAAGAGTTAACCCTACCACCATCCAGCGTTTGATTGACAACGCAGTCGAGTCTGATTCTGACGCTGTGTATGCTAAGCATTTGGTACTTGACTTATCCTCGTTATCCCCATCTGTTTCAGGTCCAAACTCTGTCAAAGTCTCGTCTACTTTGAATGAATTATCTCAGCAAAATATCAAAATTAACAAGGCATATCTTGTTTCGTGCACTAATTCGAGATTGAGTGATATCCAGGCCGCAGCTGAAATTCTTAAGGGACGCAAGGTAGCCGATGGGGTCGAGTTCTACGTCGCTGCCGCCTCTTCGTTTGTACAGAAGGATGCTGAAGCTATCGGAGCCTGGCAAGATATTCTTAATGCGGGAGCCATTCCATTGCCAGCCGGTTGTGGGCCATGTATTGGCCTCGGAACTGGACTTTTAAAGGATGGCGAAATTGGTATCAGCGCAACGAACCGTAACTTTAAGGGTAGAATGGGATCCAAGGACGCCTTGGCTTATTTGGCCTCGCCAGAAGTAGTTGCTGCATCGGCCATTTTGGGTAAAATCGGTTCTCCGGAAGAAGTTTTGGGGCACGAGGTGAATGGTGTGAGAAATCTCGTCAAATCAATTACCATTCCTAAAACGAACAATGTTGCCCAAGAAGAAGGTGCTTCGGGTTCTATAGAGGTAATGGATGGATTCCCACAGTCGATTGAAGGTGAGTTGATTTTATGTGATGCTGACAATATCAACACCGATGGAATTTATCCTGGAAAATACACTTATCAAGACGATGTACCAAAGGAAAAAATGGCTCAAGTCTGTATGGAGAACTACGATAGTGAATTCTATTCCAAAACGAAGCCAGGCGATATCCTTATTTCTGGATATAATTTCGGGACCGGTTCTTCGAGAGAACAGGCTGCTACTGCGATTTTGGCCAGAGGTTTAGACTTAGTTGTTGCAGGGTCGTTTGGTAACATCTTTTCGAGAAATTCCATTAACAATGCATTGTTAACTTTGGAGATTCCTGATTTGATTAATAAATTGAGAGAAAAATATGCTGGTTCCAAGGAGTTGACCATTAGAACCGGGTGGTTTTTGAAATGGGATGTTACCAAGGCTCAAGTTTTTGTTACTGACTGTGATGGTACCATAATACTAAATCAGAAAGTAGGCGAGCTAGGGTCTAATTTGCAGGACATAATTGTCAAGGGGGGGCTTGAAGGATGGGTCAAGGCAGAGTTGAAAAAATAAAATGTAATAGAAACTGTTAATCAACTTCTATCTTTGCACTAAATAGGCAACCAAGATCGACTAAGCGTTCCAAATTAGGCTGTCCAAGTCTAGAACGTTGATCAATTTCCATGTATCCTTTTTTTGCACCTACCTATTTTATTATTATTTTTTCTGAATTGGTGTTTTTAGATGTTGCACATGATTTTGTTCTGATCACATACAGTGGCACTGCACAGGATAGTGGCACCTTTTGACAAGAGAGGGGATAGCCGTTGGTCACCTCCACAAAACACTTGTCAACTATAAATATCACCGATGCCGCCGTGGCTAGAGAGTAGTATACTTCATCTTTCAAAATGTCACTTATGTCTCCTATTTACTCCGTGTTTGCATACTTCCAAGCTTTCATACATACCACGTTTGAAAAAGGGTTCTTGGTTCTTGATACTTTCATATACTACGTCATCAACATGTTGATGATGATACTCATCTTTGCCGAATTTTTGGTAGACACCACTGCAAAAATGATGCACAACTACAACATACTAGTTTGCTCATTTAGACACAAGATGTACAATAATATAAACTGATCTGCTGGCCTGGTGCTTTTTAATGAATACCAATGTGTTTTTGGTAGCCTAGACATGAACCTACAATTCCACTACCCCACTCTTTTTGTGAATAGTCAATAAATTTTTTATCGTTTTTATTTTTTGTTGCCTACTAGCGGGAACGAATTTCGGACCGTTCACTTTTCCGGATAACATTTATTGCATCTATGCATTTCTTGATGGTCTAATATCACACATCTGTGATCTGTTGGTTGTACATGCATCTTTTATTATACTTTCAAGAAGCAGCTACTGACAACCTTAATTCAATTTCCTTCGCCATGGCATCTTTCGCCGTCGTTAACGGGTCATGACACCAAATTTAAAAGACTCAGCTATTAGTAATATGTGCATATCACTGATGCAAATACTTCCTCGCAACTAATAATACTATACATTACCTATCTCATTCAGATGACGATATGATATAGTTTATTTTTTTCTGATACTTTTTAGATGACGAGTTGGCTACAAGTAGCACTCTTCTGTCACATGAAGAACCCAGATTACTCATCTCTCGTAACGTGCTTCCAAGCACAAAATAACGTTACAGGGATTGGTTATGGACGTGGCCAAACAGAAAAAAAACCAAGAACATTTTCTAGAATTTGAAAAAATAAGCTTCTATTGCATCATGAGGTTACTGGGCCAGGAGTTCCTGCTTCTTTGAAAATTAAAACTACTTTGTACATCGACCTACCTTAGTCTGGCTACAATAAGATTTGTTTATCAAGCAAATTATATTAGACAACGAAACCCGTATAAACAAAAACCCAACTGAAGTAAAAGAAAAGTCAAAGATTAAACTACATATTTAAATAATTTATTCTTCGTCTTCTTCTTCTTCGTCTTCAGCGACTGAGTAGAATTGCAATTGGTATTGGTTCTTCTTGACAGAAACGAATCTGATCCAATCTCTGATTTGGTTCTTCTTCAAGTATCTCTTGGACAAGTACTTCAAGTACTTACCGGAGAACTTGGTGTTGGCAACAACGATGACCTTGTTACCTTCGGAAGTAACAGAGATTTCGTCACCCAAGTTACCGACAATACCTTCGACCTTGATGTGTTCAACCAAGTACTTGACGTAACCTTCTTGGTCGAAAACACCGTTTTCGACTGGAGCAGAAGTGTCAACGACAAACTTCTTAGCAGCAGCGACTTTCTTGTTGGTCTATTCCGTTAGCCTACCGCACTATTATCACAATACACATTATAGTGTAGTAGATAAAGACAGCATAGCCCACGGACGGGTTTGCGTTGGTTTCATGATTGTCTAGTTTTGTAAAAAAAAAAAGAAAAAATACACTCAGTAACATC
Organism: Teunomyces aglyptinius; assembly: GCA_030581575.1. Lineage (NCBI taxonomy): Eukaryota > Fungi > Ascomycota > Pichiomycetes > Serinales > Debaryomycetaceae > Teunomyces > Teunomyces aglyptinius. The sequence continues at coordinate 118,179 of JAKTTR010000002.1, forward strand.
ACAATCAACCAATTACTTGGTTAACTGCTTTGCCACCCCATAATCCTCGAAAGGATCTTTACCAATCTGATTCAACGAATGAGAATGGCTGGGTTCCCAAACTAATAAACACTGACCACACTACCCGTTCAGGGAAAGCTTCGTTATCCTTATCCACAGGTAAAAAGTATACATACAATTGGAGCCATTTTCAAAAGATAATTAGTATAATGAAAAAGAAAACTGTATTGAATAATGATTCAACTTTTTCAGCACTCGGTACGATGCCAGTCGAAAAAAATTTTATGAAATTGAGAAAAAAAACCTTTCGAGGGCACTAGCCCTAATTTAGAAACACGTGATGGTTCAAAAATTTAGTATGACTTAGGATGACTCAGGTTGACTTACGCTGACTCAGGTTGACTCGATGTGACTTATTAGTCGGGTTTGCGACCTCCTTTTTTTGCAATCCAAACTCCGAACCAATAAAACATTTGTCATTGGAAATATATAATTCATAAAGTACATTATTAAAATTATACTACACAATGGTTCCAGTACGTTTTTTCACCAATTGTTCCAGAGCTTTCGGTAAAGCCATTCCAATTCCAATCAATGGATCTCAACTTAATTTTAACATCGCAACCCTGAATGGAATCGATAATGCTGGGTTAAGAGCACTCGATTTAGCTTTAGCTCAATCTACTCCCATTAATACATGGACCAAAGAGCAGATCAAGGAGATCTATGAAACCCCTTTGATGGAGTTGGTTTACAGGGCCCAGGTGCAACATAGACGTTTTCATGACCCAAGTGAGGTTCAATTGTGTTCCTTACTTTCCATTAAGACAGGTGGCTGTACAGAGGACTGCAAGTATTGTGCTCAATCATCTCGATATGATACTGGAACCAAAGCTGAAAAACTTATTAGTATTGATGAAGTAATGGCAAAGGCAAGAGTGGCTAAAGACAATGGAGCCACCAGGTTTTGTATGGGTGCTGCTTGGAGAGATATGACCGGTCGGAAATCTGGTTTGAAAAGGATTTCTGAAATGGTTTCTCAGATCAACAATGAATTGGGTATGGAAACCTGTGTTACCTTGGGCATGGTGGATGAGAATCAGGCTAAGCAATTAGCAGACGCTGGTCTCACTGCCTATAACCACAACATTGATACTTCAAGAGAGCATTACCCTAATGTTATTTCAACTAGAACTTTTGATGATCGTTTAGAAACGATCAAGAATGTTCAGCAATCTGGGATCAGTGCGTGTGTTGGTGGTATATTGGGCTTGGGAGAAACCTCGGATGATCATATCTCTTTCTTGTACACATTGGCAACAATGGAAACTCATCCTGAATCATTACCTATCAACAGGTTAGTTCCAATAAAAGGAACTCCAATGGAGAAAGAATTGTCTGAACTTCCTAAGAGCTCTGAAAGAAGATTAGAATTCGATCAGATCATTAAGACGATTGCGACCGCAAGACTTATTATGCCTCATTCTATTATTCGATTGGCCGCTGGACGTTATACCATGAAGGAGCATGAACAATTTTTGTGTTTCATGAGTGGGTGCAATGCCATTTTTACAGGTGAGAGAATGTTAACCACTATGTGCAATGGGTGGGAGGAAGACCATGCTATGCTCAAAAAATGGGGATTGAAGCCAATGAAGTCAGTTAATCGTTTAGAGAATTAAGAACATAGCTATTATCTATCGGAATGTTTTCATCTTCTCCTTCATCTTCGTTGTTTTTTCCACGCAGACCTATCAAAGAATTGGCTTGGTTAACCACAGGCAATGAGAAGGATTCATCCATACTGGCCTCTGCATCGGTGACTTTGAGGATATTTGAAAATGCAGCTGAAAGCTCGTTTGGATTGTTAGTGGTTTCCGCATTTCGTTTAAAGTCATTATCAGCCTTTGTAATCAGAATTGTATCAACTGTTTTATCATAATCTTGCGTTTCGTAACCATTTTCCACTGTATCGAGATCATTGTCTTGAGTTAGTTCACTGGATTTAAAAATGGGTTGGTTGTACATATCTTGGTGATCATCATCAGAACTATAGTTCATTTCAAAAAAATCGGGAGATATGGCTAGCAAATCATCTAACCCACCTCCCGACCATCCTTTCTTAGCAATTCCCTCAAAGATTTCCAACTGTGCTCTAATCAAAGAGCCTGTCTTGATTAATAAGCTGTCTTGGTTGAATTTTTCAATCATCGAGTTAATCTCATGATAATAGTCATACTTTAATCGATCAATCTCGTCCAAGTGATTAGTAAGATGTAATAAATTGTTCTTGTAAGTGTTGAGGTTTCTTGTCTTGAGCTTTGATAGTTTAATGTTTTCCAATTCCTTTTCTCTAAGAATCTTGGATTTTGTCTTGATTTCACGTTGATAGTGAGAATGGTTAACTTCATATTCTTGTTTAAGCTTTTCAATCTTTTTTGCTAATGGTTCCTCGAAATTTGACTGAATCATTCTACTGAGTATTTGATGGTTACTACCAATCATGTATTGAAGTCCCGCTGCATTGCTAATTCCATCGCATATTGGTCTTGAATTGGCTACCTTGGGCGCTTCTCTGATGGTGTCTTCAAGAGCACTACCGAAATCATTAGCGGCGTGTGATAAGGACTCCAAGCATGACCTCAATGCCGCTGCCCTGGATAACAAGGTGTTGTAGTTTTCAATGCTATTTTGAAAATCTTTTTGGGTAACGATATTTGGTAGTTCCAGTACTGATGGTGCAAAGGAAGTAAATGTATTGAGTGATGGCTTGCGGTGAAGTGTGTGTCTCTCTCCTGACGTAGAAAAGCCCTTAGAACTCGAAACACTGGCAGCAGGAGACATCGGTATGTTGTCCTTGTTACTCATGAACGAGTAGAATTCTGAAAGATGCTCAGGTGGTCTATTAACTGGAGTGCTTGTATGGGGGTTACTTGTGGTAGAGGAGTTCATTGATACGTGTTTGTAATTTACTCGGTTGTGACGTAGTCAACTGTTCTTTGCGAGCGATAAGCGCACCAAAATTTACAATTCAATCAAATTTAGAGTATTTCCTGTCAACTAGGGTGTTAGTGGAAAAACATGATTTAATTCATTTTACCTAGTTATAAACTTATGTATCATGGCTGGTCTAAATTGTAAGACGTTAGAGTTTGTTTTTCTCCTTAATAAAGTAAGTGGAAGAATTGTAAAAGTTTCACAGAATTATGCAAAACTATACACACATAAGTAAATAACGACAAATATTTTGGCTTGGCTTTAAAATTACATATGAGGATAATTAGAAACTCTAATTACCAAACATAGTAACCTTGAAATAAAACCAGAGAAACTCAACTAAAAGAAGTGTTTTACTTGTTCTTAAAGTGATGATAAATAAGCTTCCACTAGTATGAAATAGAAGTAGGTCCCTTGGCCCAGTTGGTTAAGGCGTGGTGCTAATAACGCCAAGATCAGCAGTTCGATCCTGCTAGGGACCACTTACAAACTTGGGCGTGTGGCGTAGTTGGTAGCGCGTTCGCTTAGCATGCGAAAGGTCTCCGGTTCGACTCCGGACTCGTCCATATTGTTTTTTTTGTTTGATAATCCCTGTAAGGCTTGACCAATTTTATGTATTATTTTCTATTAAACCCAATTAAACAGTGTATTCATAAAGAAACCTTACATATTTCATCCAATGCTTCAGTATTGCTCAAAAGTGCCATAGCAGCCTTGGTCATGGCCTTCTTTTTTGATTTGTCGTTTGCAACTGCAGTAGTCAAGCCTCTAATTTTCAATTCAACCCGAGCAATACCATTAGTGACCCTGGAAATTACGTACTTTGGAACTTCGCCAATACGCTTTCCAACTTCAGCATACAATCTATTTTTGGCATCCATGTCTAAGAGATCTTCGTCATTGGCAACAATAGGGAACATTGCAGTATCAATGTTACTCGAAACAACAACAGTTTCATCATCACTAGTCTCGCCAGGAATCTTGTTTTCGATGGATTTGGTACGTTTGTTTGATCTGATAGATTCCTTTCTGTCCGTTTCCATTCTGAGCTTATGGTATTTTTCAAGCATAGGCTTGTTATCGAGAGCATTCATAGCAGCGCGCAAACCAGCGTCCTTTTGTCCAGGGGCCGTACCTCTACCAAGACAATCAACCCCCATTCTACATTCTATGGTGAATAACTGGTTAGTTCCGTCACCCTTAGCAATGACATGGTAAGTGGGGTGAAATTGGGCACTTCCAACCATAGAATAAAGTTCGGTTTTTGCTTCCTTGTTGAGTGGTTTCCGGGTGAATTCAGCATCATAAGAACTAAGTTTTGGGCTATACAACTTGGAGAGCCAGTCCTTGATGTCATCAAATTTCAAACCTCTTTCAATACCAAGAGCCCCAACGTATGCTTCAAAAATATCAGCATAGATCTTTTGGTCACCTGCCTTCAAGATCTCATCGCTAATACTTGTACGTAATTTTTTGTTTAGTCCGTACTCAAATGCAAACTCAGAAAGAGTTCTGTTGTCAATCAAATGTGACCTAATCTTGGTCAACTCGCCTTCGGAAGCATCCGGAAACCTGTCATAAATAATCAATGTGGCCAAATTGTTCAAGATGGAGTCTCCTAAAAATTCCAATCTTTCGTTATGCAAATTGGTCAATTCATTCTGATCAAGATATGATTTACTGTTGATTGTCGACTTGTGAACAAAAACTCTTTCATAAAGAATTGGGTCTTGGATACGAGGCAAGGGAGGCTTTGTACCGTCGATACCATTGCAAGATATATCCTGCTGTGGAACAATAGGAATAGGAGTAGTCTCATTTTTGAACTCCTTTCTAATTAGCTTCAACCTGGCTCTTTCTTCCTCAGAAAGAGACACATTGGTCTCCAAAATATCGTCAAAAAGATGCAGATCTCCCAACTTCTGTTTACTTTTCAAATTAGCTGCTAATTGGACCAATCTGTTTTGTTTAACTTCAACCTTAAGACTGGGGTCAGTCAGTGAAGACTCTATAAGCTCTTCCAACTCAATGACGTCGGGCGCCTCACTTATGATTAAACGAATGCTTTTCTGTAAGGTTCTAGAACTGTATTCTAGTCTTTGAAGATCAACTAAGCCAAAGGCCTGTCCCTCAGAGGGTGTGGATTCTTTGCTTCTTTTGTAGTAATCAGGGGATTCTTCATTTTCCAAGGCTGGTCTCTTGATAGCACTTGTGGCTGTAAAGTATTCGTTGCCTGGTGAGTCTTTTCTGGCACCGTTTCTTCCCGTCATATTCTTACGTTGTCCTCTGGCTGCATTAAAGTATAAATTTTCAACTGCTATTAAAAGTCTTTTAAAACCCAGTTTATTGGGCATCACCTACGGTTCACACATCTTGTGAAAAAAAGACGAGGGTGGCCAGTAGCACCAGGGAGTGAGTCAGGTGACTTTACTTTTTTGTGTCGAGGGCTTTGTTCTGAAAAATTTCTTTAAAGCTCAGAGTGAGTAGGCGGACATAAAGACATCTAATAGCAAGAATGTTGAGGTTACTTGGTGGGATAAGCATACGTCTGATTGCACCACAGCGTCTTGTAACATTTGGAACCAGGGCATTATCCCGTACCGCGGTTGTCGGTTCATCTGTGACATCCAACTTCCAACTAGAAGGGAGAAATACTGTCAAGCCAGTATTGTCCAGAAAGACATTTCTCATTGACTACTACAAGTACTTAAACGATGGAAACGAAATTTTGTTGTTTGTGCACCACAATAACATACCTAAGAAAGACAATACCAAGCTCCGTACCGATTTAAAGAAAGTTGGGGCCCAGTTCAATGTTATCACCAACAGTTTATACAAGGTCTATTTGAGATCAGAACATGATGCAGATCCTGCTTCTGTTGACAGTTCCCAAAAGAACAAGAACGTAGATCATCCATTGAATCCATTATTGAACGCGCCTACAGCGGTGATCTCCATACCAAAGTGTGACCCATCAGTAGTAAACCAAGTTTTAAAAATTATTAAGACACTACCAGAAAAGTTATTTTTGATTGGTGCCAAGGTGGAGTCCAGCGTGTACAACATTGATGACATTGATACTTTCAAGGACTTGCCTAACCTTGATCAATTGCATGGCCAATTGGCAGGTCTTTTGACTGTCTTGGGAGGTGCTGGATTAGTCAGAACTTTGGAAGCACAATCAAATGTCTTGTATTTGACTTTGGAAGAGCGTCGTAAGGATATTGGTGGAGAATCAGACTAGAATTGTAAATAGTACATACTTTTAACTGAGTATAAACGCAACGCACTTATCGCGCTCGGCTGAAAAATTTATCGAGCATCGCATCGATTGAATTCGCAGCCTCAGAGCTTCTGTCTTCATAACATTAATAGTATCATGCCTAAGCCACACACACCGAATCCTGTGAAAGACAAGGAGACCCAATTAAGGGAGCAACAGGATGCAGAAAGTAAAAGAAGGGCTTACAGGGACAACAAGGAAGAGACCAGAAAGAAGGCTCGGTTTGAGGCATCTGCTACACCTGAAACCGAAGGAGTTGAGTTGCCTCGTAAGCGTTTCTACAGACAGAGAGCACATTCGAACCCATTTTCAGACCACCTGTTAGAGTACCCCTACTCACCCAAGGAAATGGATTGGGCCAAACACTATCCAGAATACTTGCAAGAGCATCCTACGGCCCAAGTTGAGATTGCCGATATTGGGTGTGGCTACGGTGGATTGATGACTCAGTTAGCACCTGCCTTTCCCGAAAAGTTGATTTTGGGTATGGAGATACGGGTCCAGGTTACCCAGTATGTTGAAGACAGAATAATTGCGTTGAGAACCAAGCACCAGGATGACAAGGTAAATTACCAGAACATTTCTGTATTGAGAGGGAATGCCATGAAATTTTTACCAAACTTCTTTTACAGAGCTCAATTGTCTAAGATATTCTTCTGTTTCCCTGATCCTCACTTTAAACAGAGAAAACACAAGGCAAGAATAATCTCAAACACATTAATCGCAGAATACGCCTACGTGTTGAAGGAGGGAGGTATCATCTATACTATCACCGATGTACATGACTTGCACTTGTGGATGGCCAAGCACCTTGATGAACATCCATTGTTTGAGAGATTGGACGAGGAGTGGGAGAAACAAGACAAGTGTGTAGAGATCATGTACAACTCCACTGAAGAAGGACAAAAGGTCACACGTAACAAGGGAGACAAGTGGATAGCATGCTACAGAAGACTACCAGATCCGTCAGAAGAGTAAATAAAAATTATATCGATTGGAAATAGACGATGAATTCACACATAGACAGCAATAATAAATAGAAGTAGCGACAACGCGGGTTGTCTACTTGCCAACATGAACTCACAAAGAAGCTGAGACTTCCTTGGCAACTTCATCAACAAACTCTTCAGTGGTGTGGGTGTTCAATTCCGAAACTGGAACGTTTGGAAACTTGGAAGCACCAGTAGTAGCAGCAGAGGTAACATCAGCAGACTTGACCGTGTGGGTGTCAGCAGCAGTACCGAAAGTGGCAGATCTGTCGTCACCGACAGTGGAGCCAGCAGTTCTGATTGGAAGCTTAGAGCCAATGAATTGACCAACTGGACCGAGCTTTTCAAGGGCGCCATGTAAAACAGGAGAGGCAGCATCTTGAGCCTTGGAGGTGAGTTCAGTGATCTTCTCCTTAGCAATACCAGAGTATTGAGAAACAGCAGCGTCGATTTCCTTCTTGTTCTTAGAGTAGATGACTGGAGCGGTGAAGGCAACAATGACTGCAGCAAAAACCAAGGTGTACAAGGAAAACCAGGAGGTGATCTTGAATAAGACGTAAGAGACACCAGCAGCCTTCAAGGTAGTTTCGATGTCGTGAGCGTATATGATCTTTTGAAGTGTGGCTTCCAACTTCAAGTTCAAGTCAGCAATGGAAGGCAAAACTTGATCATTGAAACTCTTGGCATAGGACTTAGCAGCTGGTTTGTATTTGGTGACAAAACCTTGACCAGTGACCAACTTACCAGCATATTCAGCAGCTGCGGATACTAGAGAAATAAGTTAGTAAAACTAAACGGGAAATCATCGAGGAAATGGCTAAATTGGAGCCAAACGTACCTAATAATCCGATGTAGGCCAAACGGAAGAATAAATTAAACAAGTTAACAGTTTTGACAACCAATAAAGTAGCGATAATGGAGCCAAAAACTTTACCGGTCTTGACTGGGTTCTTCCAGGTCAACAAGTTGCATTCACAACCATGAGAAGCGCCAGAGGCTGGTGTAGTACTAGTAGACATTGTAATTAATCAGAAAAGATACGATGTGGTGGATGGTGGATTTGAATATGAAATTTTTGTTTGACGATTTTTTCCGACTCCTGAATGGCGCACAAAATCAGATTCAGCAACTGAGCACAAGATAGTTGTAAACACGCCACCAATGTATATTAGTGGTTTTTGTCAGAAGCGTTATTTCTTTTTTATTCAAAGTAAATTACCAGGTCAGATCTTCTCTTTGGGTATGTTTTGAAGGAAATCTACGTTTTTTATTTTACATAGTAGCTGTTTTTTATTTCTCCCTACTGTTGAACCATTTTTTGCAACCATTCATGAGATATCAGTATATATAGCTGGAGGATCATTTCCATAAAGGTATCCAAATATCCAACGCGCCCAATTCGTTGTTGCATCTTCCACGTATCAACAAATTTATCGATGGGCTTAATGACCCGTTTGTTCATCTCATGAACAAAGTCACATGCACATCGCGTCTGATATTCATTGTACGCCATATACGACTTTTGTGGCACCTGTCCTTCCATTACTAAGTACCACATCCGGCCAAACACAACTTGGCTCTCTACTGTACGGTTAAATGTAGCCATCGTGCGCATGATACGCTTCCGTATTTCGGACAACATTTCGATCCGTACTAAAATAGACTTCTTGGTCGCGTCACTCACTACGGGAACCTCGGGCAAGCACTTTTCTTCTGTCGCAAAGTAGTGCTTCATTTGCAACTGTTGAAACTCAGTTTGGAAGTATTTATCAATCTTTTTAATGCTACACCACCTGTCGGTGACACCATTCCCAGCATTCAAATCCCCATAACTATTACACTCTTTGATGAGCCAGTTCGCTTTTATTAGTCCCATTCGTAAGTCATGTTGCTGCAGCGCGCTTGTTCTATTCGCCGACATCGTATCCACTAGCTTCTTCAACATTATAGGATACCGATACAACCTCTCGATTGGCTTAATAAGTAGTTCGGACCATTCTGTACTAACCAATTCCATCCAAATCGGTAACTTGACATTATATGCCGTGATGGCCTGGCGATACTTTTCACAAAACAACTTTTCATTGATCAAACCGCCGATATTAAGTTTCTGTAATCGACAGTTGTAAACGAGCTGGAACATATTGTAGTCTAATAAAGCCTGCTTATCCTGATACAGATGGTATGCATCTTTGTCGATGATCTCACTTCCATAGATCAACAGCGTAATTATTGCATGCAAAAATCCAAACAAAGACTCATTAATTCTCAGCAATTCTTGCAACAAGGTATCATATCGAGAGTCTAGTTTCTTCTCTACCTTTTCCAATTCTAGTGCTTCCTTAACCAGTTTATACGATACAATTTGATTGGAGATAAATTCGATTATAGCTTTGCGGAACTCAAAACTGTTTCCATACTGTTCTCTAACGATCTTACTCTGTGACGTAGGTGGAAGATCTGTCTCGCTAATCTCAAGGTTGCAGTCGCGGAAACTCTTCCCTGGGGGACTGATTTGTGCATAATATGCAATTATTTTTTCGGTTGAATCGTGAACAGAATCGGCATCTCCAAGCGAGATATCATTCCGAAGCCAGGTCGGACAATAACGATCTACTTCGCTGTCTATATTATTTATCATAAGAAAAAGAATTCGCCCATTATGCGGTTTTCAAATATCATCTAAACTTTTTATATATTGGTGTCGAAAGTATGTGATTTGTTTCAAACTTGTTGCAAAAAAAAAATTATTCATTCAAGAGTGTAATACTTTCATTCTCCATTACACCTTTGCCCAAATATTCACTGAGGTATCTAAAACGGTCCTTACTGTCATTTAAGGAACTTTGAAAAATTTGAAAATTCTCTTTGGAACTGAATTGCAGAGCACGGATAGTTTTAATTTCATCGATTTCATTAATACACTGTGGACATTTTGGAACTCCATCGTCTTGATTTGACGAAACAACTAGTGAATCATTCAAGCATTTCTGATGGTACGAATGCCCACATTTAAAATGTATAACAGGGAAGTCGAGCTTCTGCTTACACTCGGAGCACCTGTTGTTCTGAATACTGAATGGTTTGCTGGTCAATTCAGTTAATCTAAACGAATTTTTGGTAGACTCGGTTTCGTAGTAATTGATCAACTTGTTATTGTTGTTTATTTCTTTGGTCTGGCCATCAATATAGTCAACCAAATAATTCTTGATTAGACCCAAGGTCACATACTCATTATCTTTAGCACTAGTAAGAATTTGTAGCACTTCAAGGGGACTCATCAAGTTAGCTCGTTCAATTTCATCTAAAACAGACTTGAAGTCATCTGAACTTACTTGATCAAAGATTTCTTTTTTGGAAACCATTAATTTCAATATCATTTTGTAAAGTATAGGCTTCCTAGATGCGAATTTCTTTACGATCTGGAAACAACCAGCAATATCCCCTGCCATTTCACAACTTTGAAATAAACTTTCTTCATATCCAGAATTTTCCTTGGATATCATTTCGCCGTTCTGAAAATCATAAATATGGGACAATAACAATAATGATGAATTATCCAAAATAGCGCAATTATCCTTAACCAAGTCGGAAGCCTTTTGTTTCCATTCGCTGTTCCCAGAAGTCTGATCCAATGATAAGTACATTTCCAACAAGGTAATTAACAAATCCTTCTTATCCACACCATTTCCCTGATATTTATCAAATGTTTCAACACAAGCCTCAAGGAATATCACAAATTCATTGCGATGATTGATAAAACTTGGATAGATAATGCTGGGTTTGGGTGGTAAGTATGTTGGTTCTGAAACTGAATTAGTGGATTTTGTAGACTCCGTATCATCAGTATTCAGCCTAGAAACATACGTAAGAAATGTCTTGTAACTATTCAAAGTAAAGGCACTGTCTTCTTTTTCATCAGTTGCATTCTGTTCAGTTTCAGTTAGCGTGTCAAGCTTGAGTAGATCTTTCTTGGCCTCAAAAGGTACGTATTTACCTGTAAATACATTAATTAGCAATTCTGTTGTCTCAATAGGCAAAAGGTCCAAGAATGTTTTAGAATGATCAATCAAGATCAAAAGAAGATCATCTATTGCCAAAGTCTTGATGAATTTTAAGGATTCCTTGGGGTTTTTGAGGTCATTTAATTGAATCCCCACTATCAAGTTAGGTTGATCCAACTTATACAATAATTTTATAACTTGATTGAAGTATCCACATTCTTTGAACAAATTAATGATTAATTGAAAGTTCAAATCTTGAAATGAATCCGACGACTCATCACTCAAATTTAACGAATTGATAAAATCATCCAACTCATTCGTTAATTTTAATTTGCAATAGCAACATAGAAGAAGTGTGATATGGTCGTTATTTGCTTTTTTCAATTCGTACAATCTGAATAAAAATTTGGTTAAGTTGGAAATATTTGAAACATCTCTAAACTTGGTAATAATATTCATGATAAAATCATCCCAGTCTTCTTCCACGTCACTTAGTTCTTGAGATTCAAATAAATCCAAACATTTCTTGAATACCTTGATTGATTCTTCAAACTTTTGTTTCTTGTACAAAAACTCACCGTAAAGCTTTTGAATTCTCAAAAGAATCAGTTTGGGTAACCTTGCCTGCTTCGCTAAATTGTATGCAATGGGAAACAACTCACGTTGGAGAATCACTTCAATCTGCTGATTGATTGGCTTTTCGTGTAACTTGAATAGCACTCCATCGTTGGTGAGAAGAAAGATATCATCATTCAGTTCAAATATATGACTGACCACATTATTGGGAATAATTAGGTTGAAGGAAATATGCTTGTTGAGTAAATCAAGTATGATGATTTTTGTGACTAATTTCTTCTTGGTAGACCCTGGTGAGAGGTCTTCATTCTGAGTTGATATGATAAGAAGAGAGTTTTCGCTCTTGGCTTTAAAAATCTTGGATTTGGGTACTTCATAGTTGAACGTGTTGGTTTTGGTCAAATTATTGTAAAAGGTGATAGATTCAGCCGTAGCCACAATCAACTCCTGAGTCTTTGGATTCAATCCACTGCAATTGAGTTCAATTCCTTTATTCTGAGAAAGGATACGTAAGGGTTTGCCGTGGTTTCTTCCTGAAGTTGGCACGGTTAAAATCTTGGATGTGGTGGTTATATAAAGGAGTTCATTCAGATGAAACTGAATACCAGTGATAGGATCACTTGACTCGTAAATTAGACGTTGTTTAGACCCACGGTCCCTTAAAAGATCACCTCGGACGAGCAAGACTTTGCCATTGGTATAACCAATGGCAACGCAAGTGAAATCATCATTGAATTCAAAACAACTAATCGGATAGGAATTGTCAGCATTGGAAACAATAACCTGAGTCTGAAATTTGAACTTGAAGTTTTCCGGCTCGGTTTCGAGATGAGCCAACTTAGTCAAGTCCCAAAGTTTGATAATAGCCGGGAAGCCCTGCTTTTCGGCTAATGTAACAAGCAAGTTTGAGTTGGGTATGCATTTGACAAAGCTGATGTAGTAGTCCAAATCATAGGCAATTAGAGTTGTCACCAATGTGAAATCTGTTTGGCTGATAAGCTTGAGCACCGAGTTCTGTACTGCGATTACCAAAAAAGACTTAGTGGCATGGATGCTTGTTAGACTTGAATCTGAGTATAATGCATCTGATGACTTGTAATTGGGGTCACGGATAGGAGTAAAATCATAGAGCTGGAACTGTCGCCACGACATGGTATAATTAATGTAAAACGAAATCTGGATTCATTAGGAAATTTAGAAACGTGATAAATAAAAGTTCGGACCCAAAACGTTCCACTGCCGCCCGCCAGACAACAAGAGCGAGCGAGCGAGCGAGCGCATATGCCTATGCAGAAAGTTGGCGAGAATTTCTCTCCGAATATTCACGTATTTGACACGCCCACATCAATCGAATCATTAATATCACGAAAACAATTTGGAAACCAAACACTTTGGTTCACCAATCCTGCTTAACCTTAGCCACTACCACAAACTAACCAACGACTCTTTCTTGTCTTGAGAGATACATTCATTCTCTCGCTAGTTTTTTTTATCAACTATGAACTACGACCCTATTCACGATACATACACGAACCCCGCGTCGGAAGCGTCTCCTACAACCAGTCCAGTTGTTTCTCAATCACAGGAATCTTCTTCGGCACATCCAGCTCTCTCCATATCCAGCTTGGTCAGCGCACCATCATCGTCCATCCAAGAAGAAGATGATCATAATGAGACGGAGGACGACAATGATGAAGGATCCAAGCGCAAGAAGAGAAAGTATAACAATTCCGTCGTGCCAAAATGCCGTCATCTAAAGAAAGCCGATGGAGAACCGTTTTGGAGAAAAGAAATCCAGTACGATTTTCTCCAAGAACTCTTTGACGACAAAACCAGTGTGTTTACAAATACTTTCCCAGAATCAAACATCACAAACGCGAACAATGCTTCCCATGTCCTGTTTGGAGATTTGTACGTTCGCACAATGGCTGAGTCGTCCAAGTGTTCCAAGATTCTCAAGGAACGTTTAATTAAACACCGTGAGTTGGGTATCGCCGTATCAAAAGTATGCCTTCTTGTGAATGCTGGTAGAATGAATACAACCATTAACTTTGTTCCTGAAATGAGATCCAGTTTAAGAACTTACCACTCTATTCCCTCTCTACAAGCAGACCCAGATGGGGGCTCGAGACCATTACAGGATACTCCACGTCTTAAGTCGATTCTTAAAGCTGTTAGTGAAACTGGAGACAATGTAATAAGGGATCTCAGTGAAATTTGGGAACGCCCATCCGCAACCAAGCCTAATACAAACGTTATCCAGCTAATTTTCTTGCTAGCAAATTTCCACGGTCCCATTCCATTTGATGACACTGATTCTACTACAAACACCTTTATGGAATACTTTTTGAACTTTAAGATACATCCAAAGTGCAGAGCAAGACGATTATTATGGCTACTCTACGCTTTCTTGGAAACCAACTTACAACCAGAAGAAATGGCCAGAAACCCATTTGGAGGTTACACCATCCCACCAATTGAATACATTCCCGAAGATCAGCTCGAATCGTTTGACAAGGATACTGACTATGAAATTGCATATTCTGAAGCCATGTACAAGTCAAGATTGAATTATTTGGCAGATGAAGAGCATAACAATACTCCAAAGAGAGGCAACAAATCCAAAAAAGACATTGCAGCTAAAGTAGATGGCATTGATATCGACACTATTGATAAGGGAAAGAAGAAAAAAGGCTCAATTGGAGCCTCGCCATTAGCAAAGAGTATACAAGACCATGATGACGAAGAGGAGGGAGACGAGGACAGGGAAAAGGACGACGATAGAGAAGACGAAAAGGAAGAAACACCGCCACCACCACCTTCAAGTGAATATGTCAAGAATCAGTACCACAAGCTAAACACGAAGGTAGATAATCTCGAGTTTCCTGTTGAAGATCTTTCACATTTGTTGGAAGTACATGCCCCTTCTGAACTTAGCACCACCGAGGCAGATGAATTAAACACTATAACAAGCAGAAACATTATTGTGAGTACGTCCAAGCCTATGGTAGAACAGGTCAGAACATCGTCCAAAGCTAGTACGGCTTCTTTCAACAAGAAGACAGTAATTTTAGGCAGCTGGCTCTACAGATATTTTCGTTACAAGAAGACTATTGGAAACAAGTTATTGGGGATGGAATGGGAGGATATACGATCTGATTTGATTCATGGAGTGGAAAATTACTTGTACTCCCAGTATGGCCAGATCTTGTGCAAACCAAAGGGAGATGAAATGGAAGATGAACCTCCGTCACATTGGTTACCCGTTGACGAAAATGGTGTTGGGTACTTGCCACTCCATGAGTTCAACAGTGCCAATGAGAAAAATATGTTTTTGTTGCAACTCATAACATTCTGCAACGAGTGGTTTGTTCAACAAGTTTCTAATGAAGCTGAAATCAAGCACGAGAAGGTGGTTTTTGATCTTGAATCAAAGAATGTAAAATTTGTATAATAAGCCAGTTATATTTTAATATACACAAATGAAATCAAGATTTACTGATTTGCAATTCGATCATAAATCATTTCCATTGCGGGAAAGACACCCAAGTCCTTAACCAAGTCCAAGAACAAATCTGTTGTAGGTGTTTTATCGATAAATAGTCCCAATTTGGAATCGCATTCACCCACGATGGTATCATGGAGTATTATCTCCCACATCAATGTAACCAGTTTATCGCCAAATGTAAAATCCAACTTCTGTACCAGCTTCAAAAGCGCAAACAATTGGATATTATCATCAAGTTCTTCTTTTTTTAATAGTGGTGCAAATCTTTCCTTGTTATTTATGTGTGCACCATATTTTCGTATTAATTTATAGATGGTAGAAATTCGTTTGTGTATCACCACTGAAAGTGAGTTGAGACTATAGATAATCACGTTGACCTTACTTCGAGGCAAATAATTGTGAGTCAAGATATGGCAAAGGGATGGCGATAACATACTGATGGTCGCAAGTGCTTTTCTGTCAATAATGATATCACAAACGGATTCATCCTTGGTATCAATAAATACTTCCATTGATAGCCTGAACAAGAGCGAGGAATTCAAGGTAAATTCAAGGGTTCTTATTAACTTCTGACTTTGGTAAAATGTTCTTGTTGACGCCTTTTCAATCTCCATGTATGGATAAAACCGTTTTAGAAGACGGAGTCGTTGTGTCCAATCAATTGAAGGTAAAACATGCAATTCGTGTAAAATAATGTTTTCGTCACTTTCAACCATTGAAGGAACCACTATCTGAGTCTCATTTTCTTTTAAAAGCTCCTCCAATCTGGTTTGGGCAAGTTGTCGTTCTTGTTCATCGTGTTTTCTTTTATATTTTATTCGTAATTCTTCAACTTCTTGTTTGAGTTCCGTTCTTTGTTTCAAGAGTTCGCTTCTTCTTGTAGTAAACAGAAGCTTGGAACTTTGTTTTTCTAGAAGTGACTGTAGTTCCTGTGATTGATCTTCGTCGTCACGACTCAGTTCGGTTTCTCTGTCCTCATCTATACCTTGGTCATCCCCTTGTAGAACGTTCGTAGCCAAATCCAATCGTAGTGTCTTTGTTTCTGGCACAGGCAGTCGGGGCGACGTTGTTAGCAAATCAGACAACGACGTTAGATCTTGTAAGTTACTCATGTCTTGTGTTTACATGTACAAAATGCGATGCGAAAATAAACATCATCAACAATCATGGTATCTGCTCCCGAGTTGAAAAGTGTATGTATTGTGGCAGAAAAAAGAAGATCTGAAAAGTAATACTAACCTTCAGTACATGGACAAGAAGTTGTCTGTTCAGTTAAATGGAACACGCAAGGTGATTGGAACCTTGAGAGGGTACGACGTATGTATCGTTCACCTAAACCGATATGATGAAAGCTACTAACAACTAGGTGTTTTTAAACTTGACATTGGCAGATGCCTTGGAAGAACTCAAGAACGGAGAAAAACTCAGCATAGGAACTATTGTACGTTAATTTCTTTGACCATTCCTTTCACTCCATTACTAACATCTACAGGTTATCAGAGGAAATTCGATTGTATCTTTAGAGGTATGTTAACTACGATACACTCTATTTAGGCTTACTACTAACTATACAGGCATTGGAAAAGATATAGATGTGTTAATGACTTGTGTATAATAAATACAGATTTGATTCTAAAACCGTTTGCTCATCTCAATCCCATCTTTATGCATGCCACATTTTTCGTAAAATCCTACATTCTCGGGAGAGCAGTCAAGAATCACCTTGTAACAGCCAGCTTCCTTAGCCAAGTCTAAAAGACTGTTGATCATGGTGTAGCCCAACTTCTTACCTTGTTCAGACTTTCCAACTGAAATGTCTTCAATGTGTCCAACCAAACCACATTCATGAATCAATTTACGTTCAACCAAAAGCATTCCTGTAGCTGCAACTTCACCCTTTATATTTGTTATGACATGTGGACGGTAGATATCAGATCGAGCTTGCCAGTGGTCTACCAATTCCGTGAACATAGAGGATGAAATTTCTCCCACTGTAGTTAAGACCTTTAATGTTTCAACATAGCTCTTGTGGTCACCAGACTCCAATGGTCTGAAAGTATAGCCATCAGGAATCGCCATTATTAAGAATAAGATGAAAATTGATACTTTACTGATTCGCAATGTTTCATATTTTTGGAGAATCAAAACATTTCGCATCACATTTCCTAAAACGGAAATCACTCTCAAAACATAAAACCAGACTTGAACGGATGTCATGCAGTAATGTGACATCGAACAACCCCATATAGCCAAGCTTTGAATAAATTTAAACTTTTCTAGTCAAATAAAATTTAATTTTAAAGCAACATTAATTATACATTACGTTTATACATTCTCTCAGGATTATACACGATAACTAGTACTCATTAAGAGATTAGACATCGCCAGCAGGTCTCAAAGGACCTTCCTCTACACTACCTTCGGCAGGAGTAGATTCATCTTTATGGTCGGAAAAGACAGAGACATTGTCCCTGTTTTCCATCTTGGTCTTCTCAAAGTCACCATCGTAAATACCCAATTGATTTCCTTCATTTTCGATATCCTTCAACGATAACTTAGGCATAGTAGCAGCGACTCTCCATGGCTGTCTTCCTTCAACGTGTGCTTTAGCGAAAATAATATCAATTTCTTCCAAAGATCTACCAGCAGTCTCAGGATAAAAGAAAAAGATAACAGGAATGAATATGTAGTTCATCAAGGCAAAGAACAAGTAACACCCCCACTTCGAGGCATCAATGAAAATTGGAGTAAACATCACAACACCAAAGTTAGTCAACCAGTTGGTACATGTGGAAATGGCGGTTGCAATGGTTCTAGTTCTCATTGGGTTAATTTCAGGTGGGTAAATCCATGGCAATGGCAAGATTGTAAATGCAAAAAAGACAATAAATAAGAAAATACCAACAGCAGCACCCTTGGCATTTTGCTTGGTATCATCAATCAAACAAGCAAATGTGATTGTAAATGAAATAGCTTGACCAGTAGCACCAATTAAAAATAATTTTCTTCTACCCAAGGTATCAATTAAGAAGAAAGAAGGAATCGTAGCTAAGGCATAGATTGTAGCAAAAACTCCTCCCAAAATCAAAGATAATCTTCTTTCCAAACCAATAGTGTTTTCAAACAAGACAGTCGAGTAATAAATGGCAGCGTTACAACCGGTAAATTGTTGGAAAAATTGGGTGGATGCACCGAGAAGCATTCTTTGGAAGTGCTGATGTTTTCCACCAGAGAACATATCCTTGACACCAACCTGGGATCTGGCAAATCTATTCACACCGTCTTCAATGAGACTGACTTCAGCATAAATGGCATCATCGTCTTCAGGAAGATCGTGAAGACTGGACAAAATATTGAGGGCTTCTGCCTTTCGATTGTTTGCAATCAACCATCTAGGAGATTCGGGCAATTGGATAATACCAATGAATAAAACCAATGCAAAGACAATTTGCAAGGCAATTGGTAATCTCCATGAAATCGATGAGTGAGCATATGACAAACCAAAGTCGATCCAGTAAGCAATGAAAGTACCCACTGCAACAACGGAACCTTCCAAGTTAACCAACTTACCTCTATTTTCAGCACGGGACATTTCTGATTGCCAAACTGGAATAGTTGCAGTATTAAACCCGTTACCAATACCTGTGATCACTCTTCCGATGACAAATTGACCCAAACCCCAGTGTTCTCTAAATGCAGCAACAGAAATGACAGTACCAACAATAATGATAAGGGACCCAGCAATAACAAAGGGCCTTCTTCCAAAATAATCACCAGTTCCCAAGACGAAAAGTGCACCAAAGAAACAACCCAATTCGTAACAGGATGTGACTGCGCCTTGGACAACTGTCGCATGGTGTGTCTTATCACCTACAGCGAGTGTAGCTGGAAATTCACGGTTAAATTGGGGGGCAGTAATCAAGCCTGACATCAATCCCTGGTCATAGCCGAATAATGAGAAACCAGTAACGGCAATAATTGTGACTGTTAGTCTAAGAGGACGACCTCTCAAACCCATGGTATTTGTTCTGGAACCTATGTTTATATCTTTCAAGCCCATTGTGATATCTATATCTAAAATATTCTTACGATGAACTACAACAGAAACGCAGGGGATCCAGATATTTATAAGAAACTGCTTAATATTGTGGCCGAGAGAACTAATTGTTGCGAAGAATAAATTTGTGTCATTTTTATCTATTGTCATACTTGCGGTAAAAATATTTTGTGGAATAATTCCTTGAAGCAAAAACTGACATCATTGCAGACTAAAAAATTTTTTTTAGTTAGTCCGAGAGTTCCAGGTGTATACCTTTTTATCCGTTGAGTATGGTGATTACCCCTACACCACAATAACCGACAGATACGATCCAGATTTACCATATGAACTCCTTACTGTAAGGGATTATACGCATAATTGAACGGCATTGTAAAGTTCAGCAAATTATCCTTTTTTTTATGTAGTGGTCAAAGCAATCTTAAGATTATTCGGGTACTGTTTTTAAACTCCGATAGCCGTTACGATAATTTCAACCCGAGAGGGTCCGAATTTAACCCCTCCACGCATCAGAGCATCTATTCAATGGGGTCGGTTATCCAGGATACAGAATTGAATAGTGGGGAACGGTGGGGTAATTTCTCCAGGGGGTATCATTCTAAATTATGAAGATTTTGGCTTACCTATCCAGGACAGGGCCAGACTGTACTACACGGCTAACGGTGTCTCGGGACATTTGATGGTTACATACAGGACATAGATGACTTCGTCTTAGAAAATATGATATCATCAAACTTTTTGTTAACTGGATTGCGCATCATATTTTTTGTTTTATTTATTTTGTGTATCATTATATCATAGTACAGCTTTAAATATTATACACTAGCCGGCGCAAGGCAATGCAAATCCAAAGAATGCTCAATGGTTTCCAAGTCCCATCGCTTGGTGATATTTGATTCCAAGCAACCTGTAATAATGTCATAGAGCCATGCAAATTGCTTCTTATCTTTATATGACAACCATTCTTCATGTAAGTTGGCCAATTCTTTCTGCCGTTCCATATCAACCATAGACGGAGATTGCATTAGGCCAGACAAGTCACACGGCTTTGACTCCTTATCCAAAATCCATTCTAATAAACACGCTTTACGGAGGTCTTCCTTATTGTATTTTCCAGCAGTAATGATTGCTCGCAATCTAGGCTCATACAGGTGCTGAAATGGCAACTTTCCGACACACATGGTATACATGAGTACTCCCAATGCCCAAATATCAGCCAGCGGTCCCAAAGGAGGGGGAGAAGGCGATAATATTTCAGGAGACGCATATGGTAAGGAACCAATGTGAGTATGGGGTAAATCGGAATCAATACTTTGTTTATCATCAATTTTGACGGAGTGGACAGCTGAATGAATAGGTGTCAAGTCAACAGACTGCAACGAGGGTCCATGCGTCTTGAAAAAGTTGGAAAGTCCAATCTTTGAATCGTCATGGAAGTTCAAGTGTCTGGTACTTGGAGAATCACCACCCTGATATGGCTTTCTTAAGTCGGTCGATGATGATTTGCTCCTCATCATTAACATATCATCATCGTCAACATTGCTGTTGGAAGGTAATCTCCTTAATGACGAGTTTCTGCTTAGTCTTTGCGAGTAGACGCGTGACATCCCGAAATCACAGAGGATCATCTTCATGTGATGGTTTCCTTCTTCTTCAATCAAAACATTTTCCAATTTTAAATCGCCATGTACAATTTCCTTCTCCTCGTGCATGTACATCAATGCCTTGACGATCTGTCTGGAATAATCAGCAACCTTGGAAAGCCGGCTCTTTAAATTCTCAAGCAGAAAATCTAGTGGTCCAGAAGTATTCAAAATACCCCCACTATACAACCCCCAAGTGGAAACCAATTCAAATAAAGTACCACCATATATCCGGTTCATAATGCAAAAGATTGCGTCATTTGTTTCGTAATGCTTCAACAATGGCAATATCCCTTCATGATGTAGCTGTTTCCAGATAATTATCTCCTTACGGAACACCAGTAACACCTTTGGATTGTGGTGCTTCAAATTTTTGAGCTGTGACCGTGATGGCGAGTCTCTGGGTGAAGCAGAAGAATCTAACTCACGGCATGATTTGACAATTTTGATTGCCCGCACGGTATTATGGCGATCAGTGCACTCACGAATAGTGCCCCATGCACCGAATCCAATAACTTTTCCAAGTACATGATCCATGACAATTGCACCTTTTTCGTCCACGTTATATTTGGGTTTATGTTCCTCCAATGTTTTTAAATCAGTTGCAGACGAAAGGGCAACTAATCTGCCCGCAAGCGTATTGACGCTGCTCCTTCTCGACCTTCTAACAAAACTGCCATTGTGTGATGCAGTGCCACTGCGAGTTTTTCCAGAGCTGTTGGAACTGCCCATCTTATCCTGTAAGTAGTTTCTCGCAAAGAGAGAGAATTGGGAGTAATCGACTGATTCAGAAAATGAGTTAACCAATTTCTTTCTTTGTGAATAGGGCAACTCGTTAAAATTGTCAGGCAAGCTGTTGAGAATCAATTCATAGTTCACGTCACCTGTTTCTGGGTCAATGTACAGTTTCTGTCTTTTGGATTTGTGATCAACCTGGACCACTGGGTCAATTTCAGAAGACTCTGCATTAACTGGTGTAAGTGTTGAGGTGCTGGCATTCACTGCCATGGGCACACTATCACCTTGTTTTGGGGTTCTGAGCTTCATAAAATCATGAAGCTTGGAAAATGAATATTTATTGGCAGTCTGGCTACCCAGTTTAATGGGTTGGGGAGCAACTTTGGCGTGTAAGGTATTTAAGTCCAAGTAAGATTCATTTCTGCTCAGTGGGGTGTTTGAGATGCTTGTTGAGCTGCTAGAAGTGGTGGTGTTGCAGTTTTTGAATTGGAAATCGGTTGGCCCATTTGCAAGTTGTTGGTCTGAAGTAGTCTTGTTCCATTGGTAGATCATGTCGCCAAAGTCAAGTCCGGGAATATATTCATCTTCGAGTCCAACCAAGTAATTGGTGTCGCCACCATCCATGTAATCGTTATGTGACCGTGAGTAGAGTTTGAATTGACTGTTATTTTGAGGAAGATCCTTTCCATCAATTAGTGAGAGGAAATGCTTGCGTGGACTGTTGCGAGAGAAGTTGCCATCATACTGTGAGTTGTCTCGATTCAATTGGGGTCTGATCTTTCCGTCATCGTATAATCTATGTCCGGTTTCCAGATCAAAGTTATTCTTTTCTGTTTCAGAGTATCTTCTTTTTGAAAGAGCACTGGTGCTAAGTGGTGACTCATCCTCAAAGTTCTTGAGCCATCTGCTGCCAGTGATCGGTTTTTCCCGAGCCTCCAACAATTGTTGGGACAACGTCAATTCTTCTTTTGCCACCGGTTCATTGGGTAACCGAAACTTTGAATCATCTATGAGATTAACAGTTGAGACCTTTGGTTGAGACTTTAATGGGATTTCCATTGACTGTGGTGGTTATGATGGGTAGAATGATATATACTTTTTTTTTCTTTTGCTTGATTCTCTTCTTGATCGTAAACTTTTAGGGCAAGGAAGGAAGGTTATAGATTGTTATATGCTAATTGATGTCAGTCCTTTTGTTCTTATGATATGCTTTAGCTAAAGATATTTTGTTTTCCTGCTAACATTTACAATAAACTTGGGTTACAAAAAGTAATGATGCTATGCTCCGTGTGCCCAAAATGAGTTTCCGAGTCAGGCAAAGGTCGTGTTTTAAGCCCCAAAAAAGGTTCCATGAGGAGACCAGAAAGAGAAAAAAAGGCGGGGTTTACTTCACGATGCGATGAAATTAAAGTTGTGCGAATGGTCTCTATTCCGCTTGCTGGTGTTTCAGCATGATCAATGGCGTAAGGAATGGCTCACCAAGCAAATCAACTGCTTCAGGTCTCTTTTCGTAATCAAGCTCTAACGTTTTGTTCAAGAAATCCGTACTTTCCATCGTACACCATTCAGGTATCTGTGGTCTAACGTGGGTACCAATCTTGAAGATGGCCTGCATTTGACTGAATTGTGGATACGGATGCTTCCCAGTAAACATCTCGATAATTAAGCATCCTACCGACCAAATATCGGCCTTCTTTGTGTATGCCGTCTGTTTTACTACTTCGGGTGCCATCCAGTAGACCGATCCCTGTAAGGAGGCCCGGCGACCGCTCTTCTTCTCTTCAGGTACACCACCCTCTCCTTCTTCGTTGCTGCTGACCCGCTTTGAAATCCCAAAGTCTCCTATCTTAACAGTACCTTTTATATCTATCAAGATATTGGCACCTTTGATGTCACGATGGATGATGTCCTTGCCGTGTAAATAGTTCAACCCAATCAAAACCTGACGTACAAAGTTCCGGATCAATGGTTCTTCAAACGGACCATATGACTGAAGCATCGACTGAACAGATCCCCCAGGAACATACTCTAAAAAGATATTCAAGTGCTGCTCATCAGTAGAGGCACCATAATATCGAACTATATTCTCGTGGTTCAAGTCCTTAAGCAACATCATCTCCCGCTGCTGTTCAAGCATTGATTTTTGAAGATCTTCAGGACTGTTCTTATTCGGCAATGGGATTTGTTTCACCGCCATCAACTCCCCAGTCATGGGATTCATCCCTAAGTATACAACCCCGAAGCTACCTGCCCCAATCCGCGCACCTTTTAACCAATTTTTGGGGGCATCTTCCGATGTCGGACCAAGCGCTTCAAAGTCATCTTCGTAACCATACTCGGCTAAAAAGTCATCTTCGGAATCCGATTCCACGCTTAAGAGCTCAATCCGTGAATATCGGTTGTTACCTCCCAGATCATTGAAACTGGCTGCAAATGAGACATGGTGATGCGACAAGTTTGAACGTCGGTTACTGGAGTTGCTGGACGTAATCGACCTAACATCCGTAGCACCACTCACACCTGACATAATGGAGGGCGGTTTGCTGAAGCCTGACACCATGTCAGCAGACTTGACAACTTCATCAATGGAAGTTATATTTGTCACCATAAATTCGCCAATAGTTCTACCGTGTGTTCGCTTTGAACCATTGCTTGCTTGGTCTGAATTAGTCGAAATTGTAGGGTTTAAGCTACTGGCCACCGAGAACCGATTGTTCATGCTACTGGGCGAATTGGATGCGCTGATACTGCCATTGGATATTCCTTGAGGTAAGTTAAATCGACGTGAAAGCCTTACACTGTACCGTACGGAATTACGTACAGTGGCTTCCAAATCCTTCTGCCGAGTATCAGGGAAATATTCCGCCAAATTAGACGAAATTAATTCACTCGGTGGACGCTGGCCAAAGAAGTTACGTAAGGTTGGTCTCTTATTTTGAGTATCTGGGAGGTGGTACTGTTTTAACTTCGAATCTGCTGTAATGGTGCTATCGTCACTTGGTGCACTTGTGGGTCCAGCCAAGAACCGTTCATGTTTGGAGGTGATCCGTTTGGATGCCTCCATTGCTGCTTCTGAAGGATATTCTGACTTGGCACAGAGAATAATGCGGTGTTTTTCGAGACGTTCAGGTGAGTAGCAGATTGTGACCAACTCCACGTCATAAAGCAAGTGGACTCCTTCGGGATCAGTGGTATAAACGTATGTATCGTATTCACCTTCATGTTGTTGCTTGAGTCCCAATTTTCGTAAAATTTTCCTTTTAATTGATTGGGCATTGAAGCATCCTGTCACGTTAACTCGTTTCGTTGACCCGTCTTGAAGGATAAACGTGATGTTCTTGTTGGAATCCTTGCCGTTATTTAATATATTCTGCGACAAAGTGCCTGTTGTAAGCAGATCGATCCTTGGAGGTGTTAAGGTAGAGGCATCGCTCAAGTCAAGACTTGGAGCCTTGGAACCGGGGCTAACTTGATCTGAAGATAAATGTAAATTCATCAAGGAGTACAACTCATTTACGTTGATTTGGTCTCTTAATTGTTCCGTTTTCAAGGAAGAAATTGCTATCTCGAGTCTGAGGCGATCTCCTAACTTGTTCACTCCGATCTCTTTCAATGCTGCCGTATCAAGTTCTGATATGAGGTCGTAAGTGATACCGTGGTCATTAAATTTAGAAAGATAATGCTGACAATTGGACTGGTGAAGCCACTGCTTCAAATCACGGGATCCATTACTTTGCTCTTCCTCCATGATCAACAAGCTTGTTCAATCAACAATGGTGTGCCTTGCTTAACAAGATATCTCGTAGGGTTTCACTCGACTATGTACTCGTCACGGGTGATTCGAGAAGTTATACGCAGGTTTTGAACCGAGCCATTGACAACCCTACAATAGCTGCAAAAACAAAATCTGCCGCTATTTCCTGGTCGAGGCCAGGTGCCTGAGGATGAAAAAGTCCAGATACCACTAGTTTTACTATTTCACTTGCGTATTTATTGTCTCTATTTGATTGTGTGTTTTTTAGCTGTCTACAATTACTGCAATAATGTACCATCACCATTCATTTCGCTTGTATTTCTTCATTGAACAATTTCACCAGATGAATACAAATCCTGAACATCAAACTGTGTGTTTGGGTCATTTTCAGCCCGCTTCCAGGTTTTTATATTCCCTTCCTTTGTATCTAATTCAAACACACGCATCCGACGAATGTACCCACCATACCCACCATATCCACCTTCTCCGGCCCCTCCACCATAGCACATCCACATTTGATTGTGGTTGCGATCATCAGTATCATGTAGACAGTATTCATTAGCATGGTCATGGCCAACACTAACTGCATGAATACCAATTCTGCCCAATACGTAACGAGCACCCGAGTTGTAGATTGGCGCACTGATTCTCTCTCGGTGTTCTCCCACCATGTGCTGGTCGGTATTTCTGTATTCAGGTAATGGAATGTGGAAGAAACCCATCGATAAATGCTTCCCTTTGAACAGTTCCTTGTCAGGCTTGAGACTATCCGCTACCTGTTGGATCCAGTTTAGTTGACTCTCTTTTAGCCAGTCATATCCAGGATTCACCTTGGGGTTCTTTGAGTACTTGTGTGTATCCAAAAAGTAAAGCGAAATGGCTGTAGAGCGGGTATTGGAGCCTTCAACAACTACAGCATAGTTTCCAACCCCATCAACCATTTCTGGCCCTAAACCAGCAAAAGAGTACGGAAGCAGCGCCATTATATTCATGACATCTTTTCTATCCAACGATCCTTCGTCATCGTGGTTCCCCATGGTGGCAGCAAAAGGGATCCCCCTGGAAATAATTGGATGCAATGCTTTGAATATGGCAGTTTCAGCGTCTGGTGCTTCATCACCCATGATCTGGTCACCAGTTAGCACCACAAAATCAGGCTTTTCTAACTCCAATACTGCGTTCAAGAACTTCAATGTCCTAGGATCAGCTTGACAACCCTTCTTAGACTCTGGTGGTACTGGGTCCCGGCACTTACCGAAACCAGTTGAGAAATGCAAATCTGCAACTTGCAAGATTTTGAACTTACCGTTGTCGTTTACCTGCAATGTAGGCTGAAACTCTTTGGACTTGTAATTTAACTTGGCACCCCTTCTTATAGAAAGGAATGCTGGCATGCCGCTCGGGGTAGAAACTCCTTTCAAAGGACTGTGAGTTAATATGTTCCAGTTAGGTCTAGGATCCACTGCATCTTCACCAAACAAGATATCGATACCGGAGATGGCCCTGTCACTAGGAGTACCGTACTTGATCCAGATCCCATGGGACTTGTACACCCAGCCACTTGTTTTTAAGTCATTTTCAGTGATGGGGTACTTTTCAACTTCTATTTCGTTTTCTCTCTTTTCGTGTGATTTACTGGAGCCGTCGTCGCTTGGAGGCCTAGACTGGATATTTTCTTCAAAGTCCAACTCTCGGTCCAATTCAGGCGAGTTTCCGGAGCTTTCCAGTATCAAACGTTCGTTTTCCTTTTCTTTATCGGTCTTGGATTCATCAATCATATCATCGTTAACTTTCTTTGCTGGGTCTTGTGTCTCGGGCTTCTTCTTCATTTTCTTTTCTTCTGTTGATGATGATTTGATGTTATTGAGTTCGTCTTGAAGAAAGCCTGGAGTTTGTTTAACCAAGTCGTATGCAACTCCAAGGGGCAACTTGATGTTCATATTCCCGAATACTTTGTCGGTCAGCGGGTTACTGACAGCGATATCAATAACCACTTTGCGGTCTTCTTCATCTTTCTTGGTATCTCGCTTTTCCTTGGAGGACACGGTTTCCCCTTCTTCTGGTTTTCCTATTATCTTACCACGTAACGCTTCGTTTTTGACCTGTTTATATGAAAAGTATTGCTTCTTTGTCCATGAAGTTCCAAGTGACAAATCCTTGTCGATGCGGTGCCAGCCACCAGACTCGTACAAATTGCCCAAGCGACCATACAGAGACAGAGGTACACCGCAGTGATCATTGTATGTATTGAACTTGTAGCAATTTCCTATGGCTATATCAATGATGTACAGTTCTGATGGGGGCTGGAAGAAAGATGGTGTGATATCGTACGGAATGTATTTCAGAAGATCAATGACATTGTTCTTGTTGGCAACGAGGATCAATAGCGTTGCTACTGATAAGAAGAACAACATATAAGTGAGCTGGCGTAGCCAGCGTCTGGGCAATCCAAACATTTAGTGGTAGGTAATATTTCGTGAGAGTATTTTCTAGAGGGTGTCGAATGTTTGACGATGTGACCAGAGTTCCAAACACGAATTACAAAATGGTGTCCTTCAATGATTATACAATCAACGTTTGTGTCAAGTTGCTATGGATACAGGGAGGTTACCAGTCCATATTTATGTGTATTTTTTTTAAAAAAGAAATGAATCTCCTAACTAAATAATGCCCGCTTTATTTAGTATCCTGGGTATGTTTCGCCTTTAGCTCACGTTCACGTTCACGTTCATGTTCATGCGCTCTTGCTTCTGGCTCCAAGTCTGGAAAATTGGCAGCATCAACTTGGGGCTTGTGTTTTCTAGGATCAATCACAACATGGTGTGGTTTATTGATCTTGTTCCAGGGTACCAGTTTGCCTCCAATATTGACAATGAGGTTTTCTGGATCAAAGTTCTGTTTATCGATTTCTGCTTGTGTGGGCTTGGTATTTTCTGACATGATGTGTTTGTAATATAAAAGTCCAACTCCTAAAAGAACAAAGGTAAAAAGTATCCGATTCATATATAAAGGAGAGAGTGGCAAACAGTACTATGATTCCTGCAGGGTTCAAAGCTTTTTATGTATCACCATGACCATTGTCCGTAGCCCTGTTGCCTTGACCCCATACAGGGATGGAAAAATAATCTAGCTCATGCTCCATAGGATCGGGGATATATGTGCGGGTATTATTACTATTATCTTGATCTACAAGTCTACGGCATTAAGAAGCTTCTGTGGTTTTCCGGCAGCACCACTGGCGACCCCGCCTGTGCTGGCATTCAAGCCTACCTCGGTGATCAGCTTTGTATGGAGTCCCATAGCATAGATGGTGATAAACATGACCACACAATGCAAACCAAAACAGTACCCAACAAACAACATCCTAGTAGTTCGTGTAGCCAACACTGCTCTGGTAAGAGAGATGAAGAGACGCTCCAATGGCGATAACTTGGAATGGATTCTCTCCTGTTCCCTCATTCTAAACTGTTCGAGTGGATGGAGCTTTGATTCGTAGCTTGCCTGGTACGGATTGTTGCTCTTTTCGATATCAGCATTGTGCTTGGGCTGCAACAACCGACGCCCGTTGGATCGTGTCTGCAACGCAGCTTCGTGCTTGAGGGATGCCAAGTACCGTGTTTTCTCGTAAAGCTCCTCGTTGTCCTTCTTCAATTGGGCTATTTTTTCCTTGTAGTCTCTCGTACTAGCCTGCTGTCTCTTCAGCTCCTCTTCCAACTCCTGGCACCTTTCTCTGAATCTGTCTCTTTGCCTGGTGATAATAGGCAAGATCGATGACGGATCGTCGTTAGACGATGATGTCGACACAATGCTTCCGGGCCTCGTCTGCCTGGTGATACCAGAAATTAAACTAGCCGTGTCGTTAAACCTGGGACCACCCCCAATATCTTGGGAGTTGGCCAAATCCTTTTCCAAGTTATTGTTTAAAGCATTTACCTTGATTAACTCCCCGTTGGCCGTCGCTAAATCTGCCTCTAATGCCGCAATCTTCGAAGTCATACCTTCATAGTCAGAACGGAACTCGGCCAATTCTTGAGTTAATGCTTTGTTGTGTTGAATCAAGATAGAATCAATCTTCTGATTAGTTCCTGATTCAGAATTGTCGTCGTCAGCATCCTCGGCACCTTCGCGAGACGCTCCCGTTGTACTATCATCAAAGTCGACCCCAAATTCAATCTGTCTCAACAAATGCAATTCATGCTTAATATCATCGTAATCACTTGTTTCTTCCAAACGAACTTTGAGATTCTTGATCTCAGTAGATAACTGTCCAACCTCACGCGTGTATGACTCGATCGTTGAAGTCTTTTCCTTAGTAATGTCGATCAATTTCCCCCTTGTTTGATCCAAGTTGGCAACCAACAAGGCATTTTCTCCTTCAAGTTCAGACAACTTTTTGGATGACTCTTCCTTGATTGTCTCGATCTCACTGTCATTCTCAAACTTAGACAAGTCTCTTCTTAACTTTTCATTTCTCTTTTCTAATTCAAAGACACGTTTCTTTGACGATTCTGCATCTCTCGAAACTATATCCAACTCAGCTAACACCGAGGCTGAAGACACATCTTGTTGTTGACGATTCTGTGAGTTCAATTGAAGCTCCGTGACTTCGTTTGAAGTTCTCAATTCTTCAATCTTTTTCTGAGCTTCCTTCAACTGGTGTTGAAAATGCTTCTCCTTATCGGACCAGTTGGATTCTTTTTCTTCTATAAGACTCTGAAGTTCATCTTCTTTCGCCTTAAGCTTCGAGGCTAATAATTCAGCAGCCTTTTGTTCATTGCGCAAAAGACGCAGTTTTAACTGGTCATAGTCAGCTTTCATGGTCAATTCCTCAGTCAACTTAGTTATCTCCACCCGTAAATCGTCTGCCTCAGATGAATCAATGACAGCATCCAAGGACATTTCCAATAATGGTCTGGGATCTGGCGCTTCGGCCAAAACTCTATATATCGAAAAGAAATAATTCTCTGCCGACTTCTTCTTAGTGGTCAAGGAATCAATCTCGTTCTGATACAACTTCAAAAGCTTGTTGAACTGATCTAATTTCTCATCATCGGCAAGTTTCTTAAAATCCTTTGTCTTCGCGGCCAAATTCTTTCTACTCAATAAGGATGCTTTTTGGTCATCCTTCAATTCAAGCCCTTGGTCGTCCAATTTCTTCTGCAACGTAGGCAAATTGATTTCAGTCCATGTCTGAAGGGCCAGATTGAATGAGTTCAGTTGACTTGACGCCTCTTTGTTGCTTGGCCCGTCCATGTTTGTACGATGCTTGAAAAAGTTATCAATTCGTGGGAATCTCTTCGTGTACGTATTACTCAAGAAATTAAATAAGAATCACGTGAACTCCATTATACCATCTATCTGTCGTAATAATTAAGATGGCACCATTCGGTACAGAACGATCACATTAGTAGAAGGTTCTTTGGTCTACAATTATCTTTACTTTTACATTTATTATCCTGAATTCGCTTATAAACCGTTTAAATGAAGGTTTCGTAAGGAACTGGAGCCAAGGTTTGTGGAACGTTACCTTCGGTGGAGATAACTCTGGCACCTCTTGGCTTGACTGGTTGTCTCTTCAAGAAGACAGTTTGGCCGTTGGCCTTAGCTTCTCTCTTCTTAGCAGCGTTTTCCTTAACTCTGTTCAAGAATTCTTGACGACAAGCAGAGTGCTTGACGTGTTCGACTCTCAAGTTGACTCTCTTTTCAATGTATCTGTTACCGACAACCTTGTTGATGATAACACCAACAGAAGACTTGGTGACGTTGTAGACAATACCAGTCTTACCGTGGTAGTATTTGTGTGGCATACCCTTTTGGATAGAACCGTTGGCCTTGATGTCAACAATGTCACCGAC
Source organism: Teunomyces aglyptinius (assembly GCA_030581575.1). Taxonomy (NCBI): domain Eukaryota; kingdom Fungi; phylum Ascomycota; class Pichiomycetes; order Serinales; family Debaryomycetaceae; genus Teunomyces; species Teunomyces aglyptinius. The sequence goes on from JAKTTR010000002.1 coordinate 149,583, forward strand.
CTTGTAGATCTTCAAGTAGGTGGACAAAGCAATGGCACCATGCTTCTTGAAGTCACGTTGGAAAGCGTAACGAGTACCGGATCTGTAACCACGACTAAAATATGTTAGTATATAATTTTCTCAGATATGTGGCAACATGACTGTCTGTCTGTAAGGATGGTTTTAATCTATCATAAATTCATCATAGTTGATACGTTTCTCTTTCATCTTTGTTGTTGGCATTTCTTTTCAACTATGATTGTAGATTTAGTAGTACATTCAACTTTAGGATATCACATTCTCCCATATTTCTGTATGAAAGTTCACTGTGCTTTCCATCCAGACATGACAGCCTTTATGCTCACTCTTATTAGGTCATTGTCACATACGATTTACCCATTTTCTATATTAATTCAGTGAACTATCAAAAATCACAATAGTGAGAAAAAATTACTACTAGCACTGGGGCACCAGAGTAGATTGATTTTTTTTTGAAAATTTTCATTTACTATATCCTGTATATTGTTTAGGGTTAAGCCCTGTGTTAATCACGTGATCTATATTATCAACACTACCCAGTTACAACTTTAGATCATACAAGGTGGCTGGAATCAATCATTACCCAATATATTAAAACCTAAACTACATAAAAGTATGGAAAGTATAAACCAAGTTTATTCAGAATTACAAATACAGCTTTAACTAATTTATTCTTCTTCTTCAGCGTCACCTTCACCCTTGTTTTGGTTCTTTCTCTTAACTCTACCGGCTCTGCCACCACCGTATGGAGAGTTGTGGGCAAAGTCAATGTGCTTTTGGGAGTCCAATCTGACGGTGAAAGATGGAATGTTGACAATTTGCTTACCAACAGCAATATGTCTTTGGGTGATCAAGACACGAGCGTGGTGGATAGATCTGGCCAAACCCAACTTGAAAACTTGAGTTTGCAATCTTCTTTCCAAGAAATCTTCGACTCTCAAAGCCAAGACGTAATCCAACTTCATCTTGTCTTCGGAAAGAACACCGACTCTGACCAATCTTCTGATCAAAGCGTTACCTTCGAACAATCTCTTTGGGTCCTTTTCTTCTCTGGTCAAAAGGTCACGAGCAGCTCTTCTAATCTTGGACAATTGGAAACCAATTCTGTAGATTTCTCTCTTGTTCTTTAAACCGTATTCACCGGCCAACTTCAATTCAGCATCTAAACGAGCAGATTCGTAAGGACGCTTTGGGACGGTGTAAGTCTTAGAGTAAGTTCTTGGAGCACCTGATGTTAGCATAAATTCAGCCGATATGAAGACAAGTGAACTCTTACGATTCGGTATTTCTTAAACAATACAAAAGTAATGACATAACCCTTCACCCATTAAATGAATGAACACTTGGATATTCTTAATCCACTGTTATCAGGATATTCTGATAGAGAATGTCACTTACTTTCATAAGCTTATAACTGAAGGGTCAGGAATTCAGTTACAATTAAAAAAAATAGCTCTGACTAATCAGAAGAGGACCTGAACCTCAATGATCATCTAATGAATATAGACGAATCATTATAAGTTGTCTGTTGTTAAATGTTAATGAACATATACATACGAGGCATGTTAACTGTCTTTGTCTATAATAAGAAAGAAATAATTTTTCAGGCGAGGAGAGCAGTTTTATATTGAGATTACTAGTGAAAAAAATTTTGTTCAGAGATGTTCAGTTCTTAATATACTGTATCACGCGTAAATATAGGTATGTGACTACTTTATGTCAGTATCAGTAAAACCGATCCTACCTACATAGATAACGATGAAGTTCATTGCTTTGATTTCGGGTGGCAAGGATTCATTCTTCAATATACATCATTGTCTATCACAAGGACATGACTTGGTGGCACTTGGTAATTTGTATCCCAGTCAACCTGATAAGGATGAGATTGATTCGTTTATGTTCCAGACTGTAGGTCACGACATTGTTGAGTACTATAGTAAATGTCTAGACGTTCCTCTCTATAGGCAAGCCATTGTGGGAGTGTCAACCAACCAGAACTTGGAGTATTCGATTACCGACAACGACGAAATTGAGGACTTGTACACCTTGTTGTCTACCATTCAAAGGAAACATCCGGAGGTTGAAGGAGTTAGTTGTGGTGCAATTCTCTCACATTACCAAAGAACTCGGGTCGAAAATGTGTGTGACCGTTTGAACTTGACCTCTCTTACTTATCTCTGGCAAAGAAAGCAGTACGAATTAATGCTGGAAATGTGCCTCAGTGGATTAGATGCTCGCATCATTAAAGTTGCAGCCATCGGTTTGGACTCATCTCATCTTGGAAAGTCAATCACAGAAATATTCCCTCATATGGTCAAAATCAATTCAAGGTTTGACGTACATATATGTGGTGAAGGTGGTGAGTTTGAAACAATTGTATTGGACTGTTGTTTCTTCAAACAAAAAAGGCTTCAGATCACTGAAAGTGACATTATTCATCATTCAAGCGATGACGTATCATATTTGAAGATAAAGGTAGCAGTGGTAGATAAAACTCCTACTGATTATACACCATTGGAACCACCAAATTTGTTGTCGCCTGACTTTGAGGAGATTTATGACAGCATTTGCCAGCCACCTTCTCTTGATTTGGACATTAGACAGCAAAAAGAATTCAGTATTGTTGAGTCTGTGATCACTTCTACACCTACAAAGCTTTACGTGTCCAATCTCACGGGAATAGGAGATTCCTTGATGCAACAAACCTTAGATATATTTGAACAGTTGAAAAAGATCCTTTTACAGAATAATCTTACATTTGATAATATTCAGCATATTACATTACTACTAGCAGATATGTCGACATTTGCAGAGATTAACAGTATCTATTCTCGGAATTTTGCCAATTATTTCCTTCCTCCATCGAGAATTTGCATTCAAACTGAGTTAAGCACCCATCTCCAGCTTTCGTGTATCGTATTGAAAAATCAGCCAAAGAAAAAAGGAATTCATATTCGTTCTCGTTCTTACTGGGCACCACAGAATATAGGACCTTACTCCCAAAGCATTGTCGAAACACAAGACCGGTTTCGTTTGGCAACTTTATCTGGCCAAATTCCATTGATTCCAGGTAGTATGGAGCTCTGCCAGGAAAATTCGAGGTTTACCTCACTGTTATCATTACAACACTTACATCGAGTGAAGGAGTTAGTAAATTCCAGCAAGATTGCCCTGTTAATCTGCTTTGTGACCAATAACAGTGATGTAACGGTCGCTGCTGATACTTGGGACGCATATGATGCACAAAATAAGAAGCTGTTGGTTATTGTCCAAGTAAGTCAACTTCCAAGAAATGCTGAAATAGAATGGGGAGGATTAAGTTACGAACATATTGTTGGATTATATGATGATCATGATGATGAAATCGACGGTGAAAGCAATGAACTTTCTGAACATTCGATCATATCGAAATTCGAAGGACAGTCTACTGTTCAAATTCGAGGCTTCAATGTATATACTCTCTTCACCAACGATGCTGCAATAGTGAATGATTTCTTGAAAGATGCTCATGGTCATATTACGGTACTTTGTGATCATTCACATTACAAGCTGCTTGGTCGTCAGGTAGAATTTCTTCCTGTGAAGAGAGTCTGGGATAGCAGAGCAAAACCATACTCCTTTGCCGTGATTTTGAAGGATGAATCTTAATAAATAAAAGTCATTGTCATTATTCATTACATACACAAACATTACTTGGTTATATCTGTACCATCATTTGTCGGACCGGTATATATCCATTCTTTGGGGATGTTAATCCCCCTCAAGCGACACAACTCCACAAGACGGGAGTTTTCATCCCGTAATAGATCGATAAAATCAGCACTTTTTGTAAGTATGCTCAACTCTGACCTTTTTTCCAGCTCATCCAAGGTGGGGGTCAATGCCACAATTCGATCAAACTCAGAACGTATATTCTCTCTTCGTTTTTGCTCCGAGGCTATATGGTGTGCCTGAATAGTTAGTTTAAATTGTTCAAGGTTTCAAATAAAATTTTACATCAAGATATGCACTCCACTTACCTTCTTTTGCTCCTCCGTCAAGACCAAAGATTTCGCCGTTCTTTTTCTATTGGGATCTTTGTCTTCCGTCATTTTTGGTGTTTTAGTTTCTTCTCGCTTGTGATTTTTAGTTGGGGTAAATGTCGTCCACGACACAATTTCATAGATCAAATATGACGTAAGCCACCAACTGCCAAAAATACTTATTTAAGTTTGTGGTAGAAGAGGAAGGAACAAGAAACAAAAAAGATTAATTTCTACTTGTCTTGATACAACTACGACCAAAACAACAATCACAGCGCATTTCCCGTTGAAAAGTTTCCATAAGATGGAAACAGTTGCTGCTCAAAAAAAAAGATAGTGACTCCGACGCGGTTCGAACGCGTGCATCTTTACGATAGTAGAACTTGAGTCTACCGCCTTAACCACTCGGCCACAGAGCCCTTATTGTATAATATCTACCTTGGTGAATATTTCACATACTCAAATAAACATTGTTGGTGGTAATGAAGCATGTAAATGGAATATTTCAAAACATACAACAAAGAGAGCAAAAGAAAATGTAAACTCACTAAATGATAGGAACTCTCGTAACCGTATTGGTCATTCTTTACCTATGTTATTGCTGCTGAACTGCCACTTCCAACAAGGTTGTACTGGCAACAACCTCATGGGCACACAATAAAATGCAACGTCATTTTTTGTCGCGTACTACTATTTAGACCACAGAAAGTTAATCAAAATATTTTTCCCCGATTGTGGTCTGGAGAATGTGGCGTTATATGGCAAAGCTATTGTCCGTCAAAAAAATACAAATAATAATCATTGAACATGTTAACGTACTGAAATATGGGGTGGTTAAACAAGACACGATTTCTCCTTTTATTATGGGTGGTGTAACATAGATGTTGTTTAGGGAATTAGCGGAATAGGAAAACTCCATATCACGCGACTGCTGCGCGGGTGATCTTATCTTATCTTTTTTTTATTTTAGCGGCCAAAACGGAACATCCTCATTCATTCCAAATAACATTAAAATACACAAATTTTATAATACAAACAGTGTATAGATTATTCTATAAACTTATAAATTAATAACAAATTAAACATTAAAAACCAAAGGTGTAAACATTGCTCCACTTTGGCCTGACAAGTCACAGCTTCGCCTGGCACAAGGAAAGGTGACTACTCACACGATAGCATGATAATTAATAGGAGAAAACAAAATTTAGCCAAATATCAAACTTAGAACAACAAAGCGACACCGGCAGCGGCGGCAGCGGCGACACCAATAACGTTAACGTTAGAGACAGCAGCAGCACCAACACTGGAAGAAGAGTGGTTAGACTTGTTAGAGCCGTTGGAAGCGTTAGCAGCAGAGACGGCGGAGGCGGCAGTTAAGGCGATGACAACAGACTTGAATTGCATTATGAACAGATAAGTGTGGTTAATATAAGAAAGATAAAATTTAACTGTGGGAATAGATAAAGGTTTATATAAGGCAAAAAAATTTGCGTTCTGCGGAAATAAGGGAATCATAGTGAAATTATTTCTTTTTTTTTTCTTATTGCCACATTCGTCAAAAGAATTGACAATTCGAGCACACATCCATTTTAGTTGCCCATTCGTGAGAAAAGAAAAAAATTATATGCAGTTTGTGTGACTAAATTCGACCATGGTAGGTTCTAGATGATATGATTCATAAGGAACAAACGGTGTTCCGGTAACAAATTATATGACATGATGCGTTTACAACTTTCAGTTGCCGTGACTCTTCTCCAACGCAAGTACTACCACACTGTGGCTGTATTCATCAGTGTATGCATGCAGTATTTAGTCATACTGCAGGGCCTGCCCTAATTACAATGCCTATCAGGATCAAATCCCTTGGCAAACACCATGTGGGGCATCAACACCCCCTTTATCTCCCTGATCGCTTATCACCTAACATAAAGGAACCTCCTCATGAAACAATAAGCTGCACTCTGGAACTCGTTAAGAAAAATATTTCTTGGCTAAGTCAAATAAACGCATATAAGACGTCCTCCTTGAACACAATCCTAAACTTAAGTGTCGGCTATTACTACCTCTCCAGTTCCCTAGTCCGGAAAAATTATAATAGAACAAGTAGTATATGCCGGATACAATCTTGCATTCTGTAATGTCGCAAAAAATAATAGAAAAAAAAGTGCGAGTTGCAACTAAGACATATTATTATTTGCGAAATATGTTACGATTGTTTACATTTAAGAACAAGAACACGTCCTTCGTGTTTGTCAGAAATTTCATCAGCTCTCCTATGAACTTATTCCATCAATATTGTTGATATGCCATCTCCAAATCGTGTAGCTTTTGAATTTCGTTTGTGAAATTTCCTCTATCGCGGTCAAACCGTATTCTCGACATGAAAGCATCCGGACGCATAGGTTTCCCGGCAAACTCTGTTGCCTGATCAATTAAGCGAATACTTTTGTCCGCTTTTGGATTATAATACTGCACCAACTCGGCATAGTGAAAGTTAGTCACTCTTCTTGTTCTGCTGAAGTCCATGAAAATATCAGGGTTCTTCAAGAGGTTCATATAATCCAGCACTTTGAAATTGTCTATCTGCTTTCTATCTTGGTAAGACATCATTAGAGAAAGATCTGGCTTTTCGGGTTCTGTGCGATTTCTACCACTATCAAACTCCGCTACCCATTTCTTGGGGGAGCGAATGTATTGCATTAAGTCTGTCCTCAATACCCAAAGTCGTAACTTTTTCAAGTACACGTATTTGTCATAATACTCGTTGGTAAGAGCATTGATATTATACTCATTTCCCAATGCACTAAGAAAGTTTCCAGGGACGTAACCATATTGGTTTTCCGAAAGAGTTAACCTTAATGGTGAGAGTTCCTCAAGTTGCGAAAAGTGATTGTTTCTGCAATTGTAAAGTTGAACTTTTCTGTTCTTGGTCAACTGGTCTGATTCCTCATTGATCTCGGAGTTGTCGTAAATCAAGTGTTGATAGCGGAAAGGATTCTGGGTTCTTGACACTGCAAGAGCAGTGATATCAATATATAACCCGGTATCCAAATCAATAAATCTAGCATCGATATTGTTATTACCATTACCGGATTCTCTATGGGTAATGGATGATCCTATATCCAAGAAGAATCTCCCCATTCCATCAAATTTATTTTCTCTCCCAATGTTCTCAATGATCAATGACTGGTTATAGTGCTTGGCCAATTTGTGTAAATCTGCTATCGGCATCTGGACATCAATATCGTTGTCCCAAGGAAATGAAATTCCATTCCAGTACCATGCTAATAATGAACCATGAGCGATCCAGGTATTGACGCCAACTTGTCTTGTAAAACGGAGGTAATTCTTCATTAATCTGTGCAAGGAAATTCGATGTTGGCGAGTACCAATAGTAAAACCATGGAAAAACCTCCAATCATAATGGTCGCCCCAAAGGTAATTCTCAACATCATCCGACAATACTACCTCCCTAAAGTATTTTGGTGGACTATACATGCCTAGTGAGCCTTTTAATGATTCGATGTATGCAACTTCGCTATCAGTAGTTGGTCTTAACTCTGCCACAATATTTGTTGCATTGACCTCAAAGGAAGTATTTGGTATGTTGATTTCGTCTGGTATGCTTTCCTCTGGCAAATCCTTGTCATTGACTGAACTCTTATATGCTTCTAGGGCGTCGATTCTATCCCTTATTATGCCCTTGTGGATCAACTTTTCCACCATGTTGTTGTTAATTAATTTAGCTTCTTCTCCCCGTATGTTCTGGTCGATATCTAGCACAAGGGAATGGTTCCTGTGGGTCAAAAATACAAGTTTTGAAGGAGGTGCATGCGAGTATAAGAAGGATTCACCTAAGACTTCGATGTTCTCTAGAGATTCCGATCCAGGATTTTGGAAAATTTTGAACTTGAGTTCATCATTTGTGTCAATGCAGAAATTCTTAACGGGTTCTTGAAAAACCAGGCGATTCACCAGAAAATTGCTGCATGACGAAGGACCTAGAATGTAACGATTCAATTTGGATAGATCGGTCCAGTCAGACCAGTGAAATGGTACTTTTGTTTCCGGTTCAAGGTTCTCAATTGTGCTCAAATAAACCCCAATGGTAAATCTAGGGTCAAATGGTTGTAATTTTGGTTTTGAAATTGAGTTGTCATGATAGTACTTCGGAACGTCTACAGATAATGAAAAGGATATGTTCTTTCGAAAAAACCAGAATTTGTTTGAATGGTCGTTCCTGAACTTCTTGGCCTTGAGTTCGTGATATGCTGACATGAACTGGTTATCTTCGTCAAAAATTGGTCTGTTTGGTTTTTGGGTGATGCCTAATGACTCCAATTTATATGATATTGCGGGTTTAAGGCTAGTACTCAAACTGGCAAGATTGATTCTTTTCAAGGACCATATTGTATTGTATGTTAATATGATTGAATATAATATGACGATGAGGATAAAAGAATTCAATAGGGCCCTCTTGGGGTGTCTTACGACATTTATCATATATTGGCACTAATAAACAACAGTGGAAAAGTCAAAGAGCATTCATAGAAATTAATTTCGAAGGTCATAAGATATATATTTATATTGTACCTAAAGGCGCCTATGAAAACCCCCAATGATTTTTGAAATATCTATTTGTCTCGCCCAATTTTCAATATTATTTAACAAAGTCTTTCCGAATCGCGGAGTTTAACTTGCCAAAAAATTTTGGAAATGTCAGAGCCAAAGCCTTGTTGTGAGCCGGTGGCTTTGGACGCCCCTTTGTAAAACAGGGCAACACACCAAAATTTGAGCAATAGGTCACAGTATGTAGGTTCTGAACTCTATGACGGTTTGTATCCGTAGCATAGCCCGTTCAAATACCGGTAGAAAATACGAACTTTTGACACATGTTTCTTGTTGAAACGTAAGGTTGATCTTTTTCCTGATCATTCACAACATATTTTTAAAAAAAATGTTTCACTGTGAGGCATCGAGGCTTAGGTCTCGAACCAAGATCCCCACTTCACCTTGACCTAAGCTTCCCACAATATTCACACTTTCATTTCTATAGTCAATGGAAGAGCTAGGCCTGGTTTTCGTAAACTCTAAAATTGACGTTGACCCCACATAAACAACATCATCTTCCACCCCTACACGATTACAAGCAATAACGGTAACCTTATTATAATACTTCTTTGGTATGCTGTTCGGATGGCACAAAAAGGGAAAGAAACGTAGGATCCAGTAGTTAACTGTCGAGAAACTGGTAGAGAAGGTAGAAAATGAATTCTCCATTTCGGGAAATTGAGATTCCGATTTCGAATCGTTTAAAGTTAGTTGGTTCAGGAGTTTTCCCGCATATTGCTGCGCCATATCAAGTCTGGACTTCGCGCTTAACAGGTCATCCTCGATTATGCTGGGACTTTCGCTCAGCAACCAAGCCATTGGGCACAAAACCAAACGAGCTTTCTGTTCAAAACATGACATTGCAAACTCAAAACTATTAAAGGGTGCCTTGAATTGGTACGGATTCAAATCCATGCATATCCCTATGTTTGTCGTGATGGAGCGATATTTCGTATCTGGTTGGTAGTTCAAATAATATTCCTTATCTAGAACTAACTCAAAAGAGTCAAACCCTCGGATGGGATTTTCACTACAACCCCATTTTTCGTCCGCAGTATAAAGAAATGATTTGCGGTAATTATGAATCACTGAACCAGAAGGACTTATTAGAATGGCAGAGTTGTAGATAGTATCACCTGATAGCTCAGGGTATCCGATAATAGTAAAGCACTTGTACTTGTCCGATATCTCCTTCGCTAAATTTATTGACGCAGCTGGCGAATTAATGTTTTCCAAGTATGGTCTGAGGTGATTCGCATTATGAAAGTTGTACCCTGTAACCGCTAGTTCTGGAAGTATTACAAAGTCAAACTTTGACGATAGCAGTAGAAGGGACCATACTTTCTTGATATTAGACTCAATCTGTCCGATAACAGGGTTAAACTGCAAGCATGCCACCCTCATTGTGATCAACAAGAATAGTACTTGTTTCGTTTTTTTTTTTGACGACAATAATTTTTACGCACTATCTACGCTTACATCAGCGACTAATTTAAAAAAAATAATAAGGTGAGGGAGTTCCCCAATGGGTAAGTCGGAAGCTAGATCATTTTTTACTGGTTTATTAGAACTAATCTCAACTTTAATAGTACTGGAGTCCGTCACTAATTGAAACGAGGCTTAGGTATTACGAGTACAAACGCGAATCAAAATAACAAAAAAATGACATGTATGCCCAAAAGGAGTAATTGCATTGCGTTACGACAGTAGGCACCAAAAAAATGACGAATCCCGTAGATCTGGCGGATTTACTACGTTACGATCCTACCTTCTTACGTATCTAGCACCTGATAAATCGTTACGTTTTCTAAAACAGATATTTTTTAAAAACTAGTAAAAAATCATCTACTTTTTTCTTGGTGTTTTCTACTCCCCAATCACCGAATCGCCATAACGTTTGAGTTCGGGCTATTCCCAAAATAGGTATTATAGAACAAGAAGAAGAGAAGAGAAGAGACGAGAAGAGAAGAGACGAAGAGAGAAAAGAAAGAATCCTTGGAGAGCATTACAACCTACTACAAAATGAGGCGTACGCGTGGAATTATTCTCATTTTTATCATCATCCTAATACATTTGATAATAATAGCGACTATCAAACATCCACCGCCTTCCGATGCCTTATGGAGCTTCAACTTAGTAGATTTAAAAAGCGCTCTCGTCAAATCCGAAAGTTCCACTTCCAATCTATACAACAGAATCATCAACAAGTTCAATCAAATATATCACAATGACGACCGTGAGCTTATAACCCTTGAGAAGAACCGGTTATTCGAATTGGACTTCACCAACAACGAGGATTTCAACCAAATTGTTATACCAGAATACTTTCTCGAGTACAATAACCCTGAGAACCCGTGGTTCTATCACTTTGACCCGCGTATGACATTTGGTCTTTTGATGCACTGGGCAGCCAACGAGATTCTGGATAGGGGCGATACACAATTAACCTTACCTTATTTTCACTGGGCAGACTATACTGATATGTCTGCGTTAGAGACATACTACTTTGACCCCAACAAACAAAAATGTCACAACATGTTTGATCTCACATTGCCCAGCCCATCAAGGAACTTGGTTTTGGATTACAGACGCTCCGATACCTTCTGTATTGATGATGAGGAAATTGATGGTTTACTTGAGGGAAGTCTGAAAAACATAGATCAGCCTGGTGCAGCTGCCTTTATTCACAATTTGAAACTTATTAAGGAAAACCAATACTCGACAGGGTTCCATGTCTTCGGCGAAAGCGGTCGGGGTAAGAAGGAAATGAAAGTTATCCAATCAAAATCATATTTAAACGACTTCATGCCTCCGCCATCATCGATTAATCTTCTACTTCCTAATAATCGCAATTTCTTGATCGAAGTACAGCAGGAAATTGCCAAGTCCAAGAGTCGGATCTACGAAACCAATTTGCTTGTTGGCTTTGCTAACTCTTACATCAAGGCCCACAATGATGAGTTGCAACATACTAAGGACATTATCTTGGATACCAAAGAGGCAATTTTACGGTTGATTAATTCACTCGAGACTCTGAACACCAATGTCATGTTTAATACCACAGAGCAAATGTTACCATATCAAAAAATTCTATCACATTCGCTGTTTGTTGATCTGTCGAATGAAGTTAAGTCGCAGATGGAAGCCAATCTTGAATCCTTAAATCATACTGAACGCCGGTACTATGATGCTCTTCTGTATTCATTGGAGACTCCTAATGCAAATAAATACTTTTTTGAAACTGTGATCGCTAAGCTGGAGATTAGATGGGGTCTTGGTGGCCATTACGACTGGAGATTCTTTACTGGCTTTGTTAATTTCGGTAGCCAGTTGGCTCCAGCTATGAATGGGCTACTCAGAGCATGGTTAAAGTTTACCAATTCCAACAATCTAACTACCTGGATAGCACACGGTTCTTTATTATCGTGGTATTGGGACGGCTTGTTGTTTCCCTGGGACAATGATATCGATGTGCAAATGCCGATACAAGACTTACATAGATTGGCTCGTCAATTTAACCAGTCAATAGTGGTGGATCTTGGCGACGATCCCATGGACGGAGAGATTCGTTACGGCAGATATTTTGTGGATTGTGATAGTTCGATTGCAAGTCGTGTCAAAGGTATTGGCTTGCATAATATCGATGCCAGATTTATTGACATTGATACAGGACTCTATATCGATATAACAGGACTTGCACTTACTCATACGAGGGCACCCACGCGATATGATTCCCGGTTACAGGATGGGTTTGAGCGTGAAGGACACAAGAATGACTGGGACAGAAACGAATATCTTCAAGTGTACAATTGCAAGAACAACCATTTCTCGCGTCTCGATGAGTTGTCTCCGTTGAGGTTGTCCATGGTCCAAGGAGAGTACACATATGTGCCCAAGGAGTTCCAGCAATCCCTCCGTAACGAATACAAGGACGCTGGCTTGACCATGCTAAACTATAAAGGATTTTCATTTATCCCTAAATTGAGGCTCTGGCTCAAATCACGAGATGTATCTAACTTTGTTAAGAACAACCACATCGGGGGTGCTCCAAGCATTCAAGCAAAACAGTCGAGTATTCCAGTTACTGACTTGTCCGATGACGATATATTGAAGTTCTTGTTTTCCAGAACAGATATTCTAATCGAGTACTTGGCAGCTGCCAATGTTACTGAATTGCATGAGCAGGAAATCAGACAGTTGTTGAGTACTGGTAATGCTAAATCGGTATGGTACGATAAACACGAGAAACTTATACATCAGTCTTCCCTGCTCAGACACGATGTCTTCACCTATATGAGCAAACTTAACAACTACAATTACGAAAAGCAGCTTGCTATCACAAAGGAAAAAGTGGCCAAGTATCAACAATTAGTCGAGCGACAGCTTGAAGATACGGATAATAACGAATCGGCCAATCTGCAATCGGAGTCTTTGCCTACATCAAAAGAACAGGAAGAAGAACTAAAGTCCTCGTCTGACTCTGAAATTCATCTTAAAACTGAGTTCCAAACAAGTCCAAACCAGGTCTATAGTCATCGTGACCCCAATGTACCTCCACTTGGAGCATCAGGATCTCAGAACAACCGAAACGTTAATTAATCAATCACGCAGCATATTTTTTAAGGTTGTAAACACACAAACCTCACCCAATAAAAAAAGTAGAACAGAACCTTAGTCTAGTAGTCATCTGATTTTTATCACGTGTAAATGAACCAATCAAACCTCTGTCGAAAAAAATGGTGTGAGGATTTAAACCACAAGAACCAGTTTGTTACAACACAACAATACTATTACTATCATGTTCAAGAGGGTTCAACAATTGACATTTAAGAGACTTGCTCACGGCCATGGCTACGGTGTCTCTCCTTTAATCAAGGAACAAGCTTTCAGTGCTGCTAAGATTGACAAGCAAGCCGGTGAAGCTTTTAAGAAGACCTACGATGCTAAGGTCAAGCACTCCGAAGGTATCACCAACGTTTGGAAGAAGGCTACCTACTTTGTTGCTTTGCCAGCTATTATCTTGACTGCTATTCCAGTCATCAACATTGAATTGAAGCATGCTGAACACAGAAAGCACTTGGCTCACTTGTCTGATGAAGAGTGGCCAACTCAATACGATTACCAAAACCTCAGAACTCACAAGTTCTTCTGGGGTGATGGTGACAAGACCTTGTTCTGGAACTCCGACATCAACAGAAACGTTGAAGCTTAAAATTAGTCCTCGTTAGATTCAATTTTACAATAAGATTGTTTAAAAAATTTAAAGTAATCGAATTAACATGAAATATAATACTTTAATGGGCGGCCCCAATCAACAGCCTATGGTAGATAACGGACATGTTTATAACGTAGAGAAGATGTACAAGTTGTTCGTAGCAGCAATAGCAACCGAATTTTCCCTTGGGTGCCACGACAAATGCAAAATACTCTTTTTGAAGTCGATGTCATCAAAGTCCCCTGCACTAGAACTAGCGCCAACCCCACTCATCATTCTGCGTCTCGTAGTGTGGCCCGATTTCTTTGATTTGAACGCCGATTTGTCAGCCTGTAAGATAATTTCTTCCTGTTCGTCTTCGTCTACCTGCGAGCTAGGCGATTGAGGATATGTGTCGTCCACATTGGAGTTGGGCGAGTTCACGTCGTCTTCATCGTCAGAGTCAACCTCTACTCTCTTCTTCGTGCCAGAAAATGACGACGTGTTAAAGCTGGGCAATTGTGTTGGCTTGGTGGGCACCGTGCTATTGACGGCATTAGGATAAATCATAAAATTGTTATTGTAGGAACCAGTCATTACTGACTTATTGTCACCACTGAATTGGACTTCAAACTTATCAAATATGGCATCATTTTCGTAAGTGTCACATAATCTTTCTCTCAAGTGTTCATGAACATTTATAGTCTTGACTGGTGTCGACTCCATGGCCAAATCCCAGATTTTGACCGTCATATAGTCTCTAGAAACAATGTATCTTCCGTCATGACTGAATTTCACATCCGAAATCGATGATGTGATTTCAGTAAAGAAATTATGAGATGCTGGATCCAAATATTCTTCAAAAATCTTCGAATGGCTGTCACAAAGAGAATTGGATCTCATATCCGACAATTTGATAGTTCCCTTCGAAGAAGAATACATGAAAAGATTACAGTGGTTTGGATGAAATTCAGCACTGGTGATGACTTCAGTTAACTCTTCCATGTTTGCTGGTTTAATGTCGACAATGTTGAAGGACTGGTCTGCGATGCCCAAGTTCCACAAGTTAATTCTCAAGTCATCCGACAGCAAGTATGTCTCCTGATCTGAGTTGATAGAAATAGAGTTGATGTGGTAGGCATGGGCGTTGGAGTAAATCTTCTTCGGCTGAGCTGAAATTAACTTGTCATGTAGTTGCAACTGAGGTAACTTCAACCCAGATAACGATAAGCCACTCGAAGGTAATTGGTTTAATCCATTAAGATTATTTTCGCTGACCAATTTGATTTGTCTTTCCATTATCTTCCACAACTTTATGGTCTTATCGTTGGTGGAAAGTAAAAAGAGTGAGTTGTTGCTTGAACGCAACCACTTAATCTTGTTGATCTTTTCTTCGATTTCTAATGACTTCAAGTAATCAAACTCGGCATCATGACTCTGGAACTCGGTGAAGAACTTGTATTCACAGCTCTGCTTCTTTTTGGACTGGTTTCTCTCAAACAACACAACTCTGCCGCCCTTATCACCTGTGGCCAAAAAGTCACCAGAATGATCAAATTCAACAGTAGAAATGATATCCGCTTCTGTGATGTTTTCTATGTCGCCTTTATCACCAAAACATTGTGAAAATTTCCACGTCTCTTCCTTCATCGTGGGTAGGGCTCCGTTCTATATTGGTCTGATCAGCGTCAACAAAAAACTGTAATTCAAGGGAGAGCCTGGTTCAATTCCTCTCAGATATGCTAGGTAAGACAGACTATAGATAAATGGATGATACTATGACGTAGTCTAATAAGGTAATTCGATACCAGTGATGAGGATCGTGATAACCGGTGGAGAAAGTTCCTGCAATCAGTTTTTTTGTGCCTTCACCCTTCAATGATGGCGGTATGGAGGTTTCGAGAAAAAAAATGTACACGGGCCATTAGACGGAACCGCGAATCATCTCCACCTAATCAGTCGCTAGCTAATTAACCAGAAGCAAAGTCCGAATAGGCAGATGGTGCGGAACGTATACTATCTATACTCATTTATTGATATTTCTTCTGTAATTGTAGTTGAATACTAATGTGCTAATTACAATAAGCTTGACTGGCTGTTTTGTCAGCAGGTCTAGACTTGCATGAAAACGTTCAACGTGAGTTACAATTGCCAATTGAAATTCTGGTATAAACTGAATTTGAATGAACACCAAACTAGTTGCTAATGGAGATACTTTTCGCTGATATTATGAATTTTTGGCGTTTTCGATTTCAATAAATGTAAAAGTTGAAGCATTTCTATTTTTATTGCAAAATATTAAAAACGAGAAAATAAATACGTAATATCCTTTCAAAGAAGATTATCCTTTGGCTACAGTGTTAGTTTGTCAGCTTTCATTGACGAGAGACATCCGATAATATCTGATATTATCGGATGTATCAATAGCCTCCTACTTGAATGTGAAGTAATTGTACAGGAACAACACGGAAAATATATGAGGAATCATCATACTATTCCACTATCCTTTAAAGTAACGGGGTTTGGGTTGTTGTACGTCAAAACACTCTCAGTTTCTAAATCGATAAATACTACATTCTCGTGTCAAAGTACATGTTTTATATTAAGGTCATATACCACAGAGTTTTTTTTTCAAACAGCTAGTGACTAGTTTAGTTAGCCTTCTTGGCAGCATCTTGTGGAGAAACCTTTCTGTCGTTAGAGTTGAATCTCTTTCTTTGTGGAGGAGTTCTGATTCTTCTGTCAGTTCTAGATCTGACTCTGACAATTCTGGCGTGAATAGCACAAGAGACACAGTAGTGCAATTTGTTGTATAATTTTGGCAAAGCGTATTCAGCGTAGACGGAAGCTTCAGACAAGTCTCTGACAGCAGCAGCTTCAACCATGTTTCTGATGGTGACTCTCTTGATAGCCTTGTCCTTTGGAACACATCTGGCACAGTTCAAACATCTGACTGGCTTGACGTGACCTCTACCCTTCTTGTTTCTACCGTTGGAAGCTCTCTTTTTTGGCATGTTGACTATAACGTTAGTAGGGATTCCTGGGTGTCAATGAGATAATTGGTGTCGGGTATTACATACCTAATTCTTAATGAGTTAAAAAGAAGATTAGAAAAATTTCAACAAGTATATTTTAGTTGAGACCAGACCCGGAGCGCCTACGTGAAAATTTTGTGAAAATCCAGAGAATCGAACCTAACTATTGCGGCAAGTATTTAAGTGTGCATATGGAGATGCGCATAAATTGACAGTCTTACTCGAAGAGTGCATATATGACATTAAGGGATACGCCCTAACTATTTACACATGTTAAGTTACACGTGCAAAGATTAGATAATACAGACGTTATTTTAACAGAGGGTGCACATGAGCACTCACATGATTTCGAACCAATGAAAACAAATCTTAATCAATCGAAAATTTTGTTAGCTGATTTTCAAGAGTGAAGAATATATAGTGAACTTAACTGGAAGCTTTCTAACACATTATCACCCAAGAAGTATAAAAGTACGTACACAAAATTTATCCACATTACAATAGAGGTTACACGTATCAAAGGCTTGAAAGACATTGGGATTGTGTTCATTGGCATGAATTGAACCCATTTCAAAGAACAATACCCAATACCATGACTTGTGTTATTCAATGGCTTAAACCAAAAAACCAATCCATCTACATCCCAAATATGGATCAGGAGACAACGCAGAGTCTGGAATGCATCCAAGACAACCATTTACTTCCCCTCAAGACTTCTGTTGCAACATAGTTAAGTCGAACCCCGATGTCTAACCATATGAAGTGGTACTTGTTAACTAGTGTAAATCAGCCCATACTTTTGGAAATTAATAGTCGATACTAACCTTACAGGATGCTTTCTCGTTCTTTACGTATTGCTAGACAATCCACCAGATTGATGTCCAACACTAGAGTGTTGGCTTCCAAGAAGGTCATCGATGCCAAAACTGCTCAAAACTTAGCTGAAATCACTGGTCCTGACGGTTCTTTGATTGGTCCAGGTGCCAAGGCAGGGACTATTCCAACTGACTTGGACCAAGCCACTGGTTTGGAAAGATTTGAAGTCTTGGGTAAGAGAGAAGGTGTAGATGTCTTTGACTTGGAAAACCCAATCACTGAAGGTACTGGTTCCCCTCAAGATCCTTACTTAGTCCCAACTTATATTGGTTACCGTTACGTTGGTTGCAGAGGTAAGGACGGTGTTGACCACAAGCCATACTGGATTAAGGTTGAAGAAGGCAAGTTAGGTAGATGTTGGCAATGTGGTACCTCTTTCAAGGCTAAGTACTTGGGTGAACCAGACATGAACCACTAGAGGGTGCCAAGCATAAAAACACATTTACAATTCATCACTATAATTTCTTATGATATACAATCTTGCTAACGGATGATAAGTTAACCTTGTAGTGGTTTAAGTACACGAAAAATAACAGCAGAGTAAACTAAAAGATAGTCTCCCTAGGCAAAGCCAAGTTGACGTAGTGCAGCGTGCGTATTAATACAAAAGCAGCATGTTTACTTTAGCTTTTACCTTTAGTTTAGTAACAATAAGCCTCCAGATGTAAGATACGGAGACCTAAAAAGAAACGAATACAATAGATCTCAAGGTTTGAGACAGAGAAAAATTTCCAATTTGGTATTATTTTTAATACCTTACCTGCATTAGTTTGATCCTAAGAGCGATAGTAGCCAATCGCAAACAATACAGCGGAGCCGCAATGATCGTGGCCCATTAGATGCGTCTAAAAAGGAGCTTAGTTCGGGGGTGTAAGCAGTGAATCGCACCGGTTAGAGTCGCTAAACCGCGGGATGAGCCGCACAAAAAACCGGTATACGCGAAGGCAAGAAGCGTAAGCGTTGCAGTGGTGAATACGATATAAAATACTACAACGACGGCTTCTCCAACATCTAACCCCCGAACAAGTAAAACAAGCTTGAAAAGAATGAGAGTACCACAAGTATTAATTATTGGCGGACTTAGCACAGATTCCGATGAGTATTCATCTTTTGCAGCCGCTTTTGAATGCATTCACTATTCTATTACCAGCGAAAAAGATTTGATTAAAGACTTCCAAGGTTCCTTAAAAGATATAAGTGCTATAATTTCTTCCTGGGGAGTATTTGATGTTATCGGCGGCTTTACCAAAAATCTTATTGAACACTGTCCGGTTAACTTAAAAATCGTCGCAACTTGCCAAATTGGATTCAATGAATTTGATGTTGAAGCTATGTCTAAAAGAGGAATTATTTTGTGCAATACACCCAGTCAGATTGCTTACGAATCGGTTGCTGATTTGGCGCTTTATAATGCTATTCTGAGTTTCAGAAACATCAAGATGTTTGAACAGCAATTGGAGAATTCGCACAACACCGGAATCTCGAGAAATGTGTTGCTTAACGGCACTTTTGACAATATGAAGGGTAAAGTAATTTCAAATGGATTAAATCCTAGCTCAGGTCTTTCATTCGCACATTCCATATGTGGAAGGCAGAACAGATCCCCTTCAGGACATCATGCAGTTGTTGTTGGCTTTGGATGTATTGGGAAACTAATTGGGAAAAGATTACATGCAATTGGAATGAAGGTCCATTATGTTAAGAGATCTCCGTTAATGCCAGAAGAAGAGTCTACATTGGGGTTCCCCGTAACATACCACAAATCTCTTCTCGATACCAAAACCATTGCTGACTTGGTTGTTATTGCATGTCCAGGAACGGCAGCAACCAAGCACATTATTAACAGAAAATTGATTGCGTTGATGGAAAAGCCATTTAGAATTATCAATATCGGCAGAGGAAGCGTAATTGACGAAGATGATCTCGTTAATGGCTTACAGACTGGTAAGGTGTTGTTTGCTGGTTTGGATGTCTTTGAAAAAGAGCCAATGATACATCCAGGATTATTGGGAAGACAAGATGTCTGCCTAACTCCACATATTGGTTCATCAACAGCTGATCTCTATACCATTGCCGCAATTCACTGCATGAGTAACGTCAACACTATATTGAAATGTACTGGGGAGAATATCTCAAGGGTAATTTAACTGTGTAGATATATATGGGGCATGCATGTGTATGAATATAAGACTTCTATTTTAAAAGAAGTTCCTGAAAGAACGGGGCAGGAATATTTAGCAGCCAAATTTCTAAACAGTAAAATTCAAAAGAACGAGAATAGTGGGTCGTGTACCGACTCAAAATAATACTCCTTTTTCATAGACTGAGATCGACCTTTGCGAGCAAGTGAACGAATACAATTCAACGATGTCGTTATATATCGGCGTCTACAAGGCGATATACGACTATACTGCAGGTGCAGATGAAGAGATCAGCTTGAATGCTGATGATTTGTTGTATTTACTAGAGAAATCCGATATTGACGACTGGTGGAAGGTTAAGAAAAGGGTGTTACCGGTCGGTGACGAAGAAGTGGATGAACCGGTTGGATTGGTCCCATCCAATTACATTGAGGAGGTATGTTTTTGATGTATTATTTCAATTGAGATTTAACTAACACACAGGCACCTGTTGTTAAGACAGCATCAGCAACATTCGACTACACAAAGCAAACAGAAGAAGAGTTATCTTTCAAAGAGGGAGATAAATTCAACATTTATGACTTAAATGACCCAGACTGGCTCTTGGTAAGCATTACTGGTACTGAATCATATGGTTTCGTCCCAGCAAACTATCTTGAGATTGCTTCTCAGGGTAGTGGGGCTGCTCCAGCTCTGGGTACCCCTCAACCAGCTTTTAATGGTTCTGCATTCCAGCAACCAACGACTTACAACCCTCTCCCAATGAATCCTGCTTTACCTCAAAGACCTATGGACGCAACTCCGGATAGACCAACTCAACTAGAACCGTTAGACATCGAAGATGAAGCACCACCACCACCAATGCCTTCCAGACCTTCTGCTGAATTAAGCCCTATAAAGGCTTCTAGACCATCGACATCGTCTTATGCTACGGAAGAAGATGTTGGAGATACACAGGACCATTCCTATGATGGTGAATTCTTTACTTGGTATATCGATGAAGTTGAAGGCCGTAAAAAACGTTCGGTTGTTCTTTCGATTGGTAATGGATTTATTATCATGAAACCAAATACTACTAATCCAAAAAAATTGAAGTTGAAGTCGGCCTCTTCCTTGGATAATCAGTGGCATATTAAGGATTTGATCAATTTTAATAATGAGAAGAAACATTTATTCTTGGATCTTAAAAATCCAGATGCCTCTGTTGAGTTTCACACCGGAACCAAGGATGTTGCTGAGGCAATTATGTCCATTTTGGCTGAGTTGAAAGGTGCCGAAACCTCGAAAGGCTTAAAGGAGGTTGCAAGAGCATCTAGAGCAAAGACAGGCGAAAATAACAGAAAGATTGGTAGATTGTTATACGACTTTGAAGCACAGGGCTCTGATGAGTTGATGTGCAGAGAAGGTGACGAGATTTACATTATCAATGAAATCAAATCTAAAGATTGGTGGATGTGTGAAAATATAGATACTGGTGTTCAAGGTGTTGTTCCTTCTTCATACATTGAAGTTATTGGTACTTCCAACTTGGACAAGTTGACTGACCAACCTATAAGAAGAAAATCGACTAAATCTTCCAAAGGTAGGGTTGTTGATAAAGGACGCGAGAAGAGCCACGGACGTCATCGTTCTAGAGACGAACGTGAAAGAATCAGAGAAAAGGATAGGGCTCAAAGGGAAAAGAACGGTTATTCGAAGAAAGACGACGATGGTAAATCTATGCCAAACTACCACAGAGTTAGAACCTGGATCGATAGTTCTGGTTCTTTCAAGGTCGAGGCAGAATTCTTGGGATGTATGGAAGGTAAAATACATTTGCATAAGACAAATGGTGTCAAGATTGCCGTTGCAGCTGCCAAATTATCTCTTGAAGATTTAGAATATGTGGAAAAGGTTACTGGTACCTCATTGGAGTCATACAAGGAAGAAGTGGCTAAACAAAACATGAAGAGAACCAAGTCGAGATCCAGTGGCAGCGGTGTTACTTCGACCCGCCACTCAGCTACAGCTGCAATCAACGATATTGCTCATCCTCAACCCTCACGTCCAAAAACAACAACTCAAGTTTCTTCGGGTGAACAAGAATACGACTGGTTTGATTTCTTCCTTGAATGCGGTGTTGATATTGGCAACTGTCAACGTTATACTCTTAACTTTAATCGTGAACAAATGGATGAGAATATTTTGGAAGATATTAGTCCATCCTTGTTACGTACTCTTGGATTGAGAGAGGGTGATATCTTGAGAGTCATGAAACACTTGGATGTCAAGTTCAACAGAGCTAAATCTGAGGATACTCCGCTTACTACACCAGGAGGATTGTTTACCGAATCTAATGGTGCCTTGAAGAACAATAATTCGTCATCTGATGTGTCGAAGGTTAACGCAAGTGCTCTTCCATCTCCTATAAAGACCGAATTACCAGCAAGACCTGTGGAACAAACTAGTAGTAAGTTTGAAGATGATGCCTGGGCAGTAAAGCCAGCTGCTAGGTCCAATGAGGATCTTAGTAAGGCCGCGCCTGCTCCTTTGCCTGTCCAACCAACAGCACAATACTCAGGCTCCTTGCAAGACTTAGTGAATATTAAGCCATTTGATGCCCTTAACAAGCCAGTCCCAGAATTGCCACAAGAACAAAAGCCATCTGCACCAACTCTTACTCCCGTGAAGACTGGAACTTTGATTCAACCCGGTCAACAATTTGAGATACTGAAGACTGGTTCAGGTATTCCTATGCAGAAAACTGGGCCCTTGGTACCGGTTCCAACCGGTGGGTTAATTCCAGTGCAACCTACTGGTTTCATTCCGATTACTGCCCAGCCAACTGGCTTTGTATCGATACAGCCAACAGGTGGAATAGCTCCACAATTGACGATTGGATATGTTCCTTTGCAACCTGGTACTACCACCTATGTTCTGCAACAAAAGACTGGTCCACAGGCAACTGGAATGCCAACAACGTCTTTTGGCCAACCAGTAGCTCTCCCATTGCAAACCGGTCCTATGACAATGCCGCAAACCTCTTTTGGTCAGCAATTATCTCTTCAACAGACTGGCCCACTCATTCCAATACAAAAGACTGGTAGCCTGCAGGCCCCACCTACAACGAGTTTCAATCAATTTGTTCCTTCACAGATCACGGGTCCACAACCAATGCAAAGAACGGGTGGACAAATGACTGGAGGATTTGTTCCACAATCTGCCTTTGGCCAGCAGATTACTGGAGGGTTTTTGCCACAAGCTGTGCCTCCACAAACTCTGTTTGGTGCTCTGTCGTTTGTTCAACAGCCAACACAACAGTTTGGCCAACCACCAATAGGCTTTGGTAATGTCCAGCCTCAAGCATCATTTGGTAACATGCCACCACAAACCAGTTTTGGAAATATGCAGCCCCAAGCTAGTTTCGGAAATATGCAGCCCCAAACTAGTTTTGGTAACATCCAACCACAAACTAGTTTCGGTAATGTTCAACCACAAACTAGTTTTGGTAACATACAGCCAACTGGTTTTGGTCAACCAAACATAAACCAAGTCACAAATATGTTCCAAAACACATCAATTGGTGGGCCACAACCTTTCCCAAACACCTCTTTTGGTCAACCACAATTTGACGGTTTCAATTCACAACCATTACAATCCCAACCAACTGGTGCAGGATTTGGCAATTCTCCTTTACAAGCACAGCAGACCGGCAGAAGAGCCAATCTTCAGGCTGCTACTGCTGATAACCCATTTGGATTCGTTTAGATAAGATATTAAATTAGATACAGGAAATTTTCATATTTCTCTTTTTTGCAACCTTTTGTCTGACAAGTGTTTCAGACATCTCTTTCCCACAATATATAAATTGCTGCCACATCCTTTGTTTTCTTAAGTCCCAATTTAGCAATATGTTGGACAACCTTGAAGAATTTAAAGAATTTGCAGACTTTCTTATTGCTACAGATGTCTGCAAGGCTCCAATCCACGGTAACCTCCGAGTTGTAGAGTCTTTGTTTGGAGCCAAAACAGGAAATTTTGATATGTACTTGGATGAATTTAATGCAATTAGTGGAAATCTGCTTTTTATCAGAGAAAAAAAGTTGGATTGGATCAACATGGCCGCTGTACACTTCTTAAGAGACCGTTTATATAACAAGCCACTGGTGTTGCTGCTTGCTGGTCCGCCCAAACCGAATTTGTCCAATCCTGAAAAACTAAAGGCTATTATTGATGGACCTTTACATACTAGGTTAGCTCAAGAATCTGATCACAAGGTTAATTACCATACAGATTTTACTACCTTAGATTCTTTGGTCAGAAAGCCTACCGCACGTACGATATTAGTGAGGAATAGGGCACGAGAGATTGTTAGCACCAAACCATTCTTTGAAGTTTGTCCTAATTCACGACACAACGAAGCGCTAGCTAAGATATGTATAAAACCGGATGCGAAGTTTGATCAGCAGGCGGCACATACCAAGATCAATCAAAGTAAGAACCTGTTAACCAAAGAGGTCTATAACTGTTCCAAATCCATGATTCACTTTCTTCCTGTTTTCAATGGACAAACTGACCCTTCTTTAGGCGACTGCTCTTACTTAGATACGTGCCACAAGATCAAAACATGTCGATATTTGCACTATTATTCGTTGGTGCCACTGACGCAAAAGGCTCAAGTGAAATCAGCAGAAAGTAACTATACAACGGGCGACTGTTTTAATTTGTACCAAAGAAGACAATGCCCGCCTCAATGGATCAATTGTGATGTTCGGTATCTTCCCTTCCCGATCTTAGGGAAATTTGCAGCTATTGTCTCCGATCCTGCGTGGGATATACACATGTCCTTGCCCTATGGTACTTGCAAGGACATTGAATTGTTGGCACTACCAATGGAGCAGCTCCAGGATGAAGGCATAATTATGCTTTGGGTCACAGGGAGGTCAATTGAGGTCGGAAGAAAGGCGTTACTTCAATGGGGCTACCAAATCAGTGATGAAATGCTCTGGATCAAACTTAACCAGCTTCTGCGGACCATTGTGACTGGGAGAACGGGTCACTGGTTAAACCATTCCAAGGAACATTTATTGGTAGGAATCAAGGGGAATCCGGTGTGGTTGAATCGGAAAATTGATATGGATATTGTTGTTAGTAGCACGCGGGAAACACTGCGGAAGCCTGATGAAATATATGACATTATCGAGAGAATTGTGGGGAAGCATTCTCGGAAACTAGAAATATTTGGCCGGGATCATAATACCCGGTCAGGTTGGTTTACAATTGGGAATCAGTTACTGGGAACCTCGATTTATGAAATGGATGTCAAACAGAAGTACAACAAGTGGAAAATGCAAAAATAAATATCACATTGGTTCATGAGCTACATACCTAAACTAAATATGGAAACAATACTTATTAATTTGTTTTTTTGTTCTTTTCTCTTTTAACATAATCTCTTTTGAGTACACCAGCCCGGTTGTTCATGTTCTTTTCGATATTCTTCTTGTAGCCTAAAGCAAAGGCAATTTCGAACACAACAAAGAATGGAGCCAAAACAACAGCCTGCCACAAGCTATCCAAAAGAGCCGGAGCTCTCTTTTCCAAAGCGGCGTGACCGAAGAACTGGGCAATCCAGGCGCAGACATGGATCAAAATTGAGTATTGGTAGAAATTTCCTGGCGTGATCGAAGTGGTGTTATCAAGAGACAAGTAGAATTGTTTGCTATAGTAGGCAAACGAGACCAAGAATGCAAATGCCGGTGTCCCCAATTGCCAGTCCAAGAGGATATAGTATAACCCATATCCAAAGGCACCAATTGACCCGAGGTTAATGTAAGGGTTTGAAAACTCAACGTAGCTCATCATAGTTTCTGCAGTTAAGAGAATCAATGGGATGCAGCATAAATGTATGGCGACATTGCCTTTATTCATATGGTAGGATCTGTAAAATGCCAAATGTCCCTCGAGATCAAAGATAGAAGACATAGCCAAGGAAAGAAGAAGTATGGGGTAAAACAAAAGAAGTTTTGTTGAGGAGAAACTGAGATAAATATTCGTTACGGCCAGTCGCATATACGGAAAAAAATAGTGGGGTTATAAACTATACCGCGATTTGACTCTAGGTCACATGTGTAAATTCTTACTAAAATAATTATCAAAAGAGTGGCCTCTTATTCTCTCAATTCCAATGCCGGTTTTTTGATTATTCTTGACCTCTTCAACGGCTTGGATTCGGTCTGTGCGAACTTGGTTGCTTGGTGCAAATCTCTACCCAAATTGTCCAAGTCCTTGACCTTGTAGATTCTCACCATCCAGTTTTCAGAGGTGAAGGCTTCTTCTACAACATTGAGCTCTGGAGATTGGCCAACGGGGATGTTTTGGTTTCTGACTCTGTCGGCCCCATCTCTACCGTTGAACAAGTCATTGAAACGGTAGTAGGACATCTTGTACATCATTGATTCTTGCATCGTCTTGGATGCCTCGTGGTCCATTTTGTACTCGCCCCGGGCTGAGAAGTAGTCTCTCTCCTTGATTTCATCGGGCCAGATCCCTTCTGAAATACGCACCATCCACAAGAACTTGTTGATGTCGTCTCCAGAGTAGCCAAGTAACCCACCAAAAACAACAAGCACGTAGTCGACATCGTGCTGTCTATAAATCTGGTAAGCAACATCTTCGTTGGCAGCCATGGCCTTGCCTACAGTGGCAATATGGGTGTTGTTCCAGGTATTGTTGTCAACCAAGGTGGTTCTGTCGGCCATACCACCGATTTGGTACCCGTAATCCCACCAAGCCAAAACCTTGGCATCTTCTGGTGTGTTCATTCTCAACCAGTAGTAAGCTTCTCTGAAATCATCAATGATATGTTGCGAACCGTCAGGGTTCTTGGAAGCCAAAACCACAGATGGAGAAGAGTAAGCATTAGACGTAACCCATGTACAGTGCAAAACAAAGTACACGAGGTAAAAGGTGAAAGAGAACAACACAAGTACCTTGGTCATGATGGAAAAGACAGACAACTTTGGTTCCTTCTTCTTCTTGGAGTCCTTTCCTTCAACAAGTTGGAACTGGTCAACAACATTTAAGTAGACATCAAATAATTTGGACAACGCAATAGCTGCGGCAACACAGATTATTGGAGTCAATGTCAACATCAATCTAACCATAACCCCGGCAAAGTACGAGCACAACACACTGTAAATGATAACGAAAACATGTTCATCTCTCAATTCTTGGAAGCACAAGTAGATACCGGCAGGGAACAACCAGATCAACATGTTGGTGTCAAAGAAGAACGCGGGCCATGCTGTTGGTTGATGTTCCGAGACGGAAGCAATAATGGGGATGTGGATCTTGGCGTAATTGGTGTCCCACAACGAGTAGAAACGACCTGTCCAAGGAGCAATCCAACCTAAAGCAGTAAGACCAAATAAGGCACCAATTCCAACTACGGTGACCAAAGCCACCAGGACGGTCAAAAAAGTCTTGAATTGCTTGGATGGAATCTTGGACTTGACGTAGTCACCAAAGGCAACCAACTGTAACAAGCCAAACACTCCCAAAGCGGCCATGTGGTCGTTAGATCTAATGGGAAGGAAACCAACAAAAGGAATCTGCATGGAAGCCAACGTTCCCAAGGCATACCAAGTTGTGTAAGCAGTGTACAACTTGTGGTTATATCTGCCCATCAAGATTAAGACAAAGATATGTAACGGAATCAAGTTGGTGATGAAGACGTACCCACCCCATGCTGACACCATGTAAAAGTAGAATAAGGCGGTCAATGTTCCGTAGAACACCGAGCCGAGTTTCATGGCTTTAATCCAGAAGTAGAATGTAGCCATCAACAAGGTGATGGCAATTGCTTCGTTGTCGTAGGAGCCAGCCACTGATCTGGAGATGTAGCCCGGAGCGATACCCATAAAGATGGCAGCCAATAAACCGGCATTGGAGTCTTTCATTTCCTTGGTCAAAAAGTAGGTGCAGATAGCTGTCAATCCCGAGAAAGCTGGAGCCAAAAGGACACAGATATTTCTGATATCAATGGGCAATGCCAACCATTCTCTCAAGATGTGCCAGATGACACCGGATGTGACCATCAATCCTGGGTACAAGGTTCCACCAGTGACTCTGCCCAACGGGTACCAAGTTCGATCATCAAACCAGTTTAAGAACTCGTAGTATGAGTGGCTGACCAAGTACTTTGTTGCTCTGAAATTGAACCACGGGTCGAATTCGTGGATAATACTCTCGAACCGAATAACGGAGAACAACCGTGACGAGATCGAAGCACCGGCAATTGAGATGAAAATAATCACCTGGAGCAACAACCGGATGGTTTCAATGTTAACTCCAAGCACTTTCAATGGAGCGGGCTTGGACATATTGTCTATTTTTTTACTGAAAACTTGGTGTTGAGTTGTTCAAACAGAACCGACGCGAACAGATTTCAACAACGATTTTAGAGTGAAAAAAAGCGGTGCGTGCACTTTACGATAAATAACCAAATGTCATTTAATGATATTTATATTAATATTTAGAACGAACTCCAGGACCAATTGGCAGGCACGCTGCCAACTAGTTGGTCGCTAAGGTCCCGGTTATCTGCTTTAGGCTGTGTAGATATTGAGACTGAGTTTGCAGAAGAAAACTGTGCGGTTCGTGGTAATTGTGCCTGTGCTGGTGCCTGTGCCTGTGCCCGTGTTGGTGAGTGTCGCTGTGGCAGTTCCTTTGCCGGTATCAGTAACTGTGTCTCTTGGTAAGTTTCTTGTCTTTTCTGTATTTCTTGTTCCTTGGGTTTGCTGACACTGACCCCAAACTCGTTCTGGATAAACGTGTTATACTCCTTTATGCACAGGTCACAGACCTTGGAAAGGGTCCCGCGGCCACCCGTCGTAAACTGTGCCAAATGGTTGATGTACAAGTAGTGTGACGTATGTTCTTTGCAGTAGATCCCGCCACACTTACGGCAGTGGTGTCTTCTCTCAAAGAAGTTGAATACCTTGGGACACACAGCGATGCTACACTTCATCACCACGTCATCCTTAACCCAGTGTTTTCTCGTAGGAGGCGCCTTAAAGATCTCATCGTAACGCTTCGAAGTCCAGTGTGGCTTGTGTAGCACCATTGACGGCATCGACTCAACAGATACGTTCAGATCAAACGACCTTATTGAGTCGGTGGACGATGCGGGTTCCATATTTACCCGCATCAGAAGCGGACGCATGTCTTCATCTTCAGGACTCGTCAGCGGAGCCAATGGTGAACCGTTGAGCGTCTTCCTCAATACTGCAGGAACGTACATTGGGCTGCGGAGGCCCTTGATCTGTTGAAGCTGTTTCTTGCTCTGAATCGGCGTAGGAGCCACTGGCTTCGAAAAGTAGCCTTGCGATACACGCCGTGGCATATCTGGAGCTGCTCCAGCCAACACCGGGACAGGTGCTTGAATCGTCGATTGCGGCACCACAGCCTCCTTTTCATGATATATTTGGGATTCGTTTTCGGGCAATCTAGGTAACGGCGCGGGCTTTTCCGGCGTTGTTGACTGCGGTGCTTGTTCTGGTATGTTCTTAGGCTGCCGTGTAAGGCTCGCAAACGACAGCAAGTCAACCTCAGCAGGTTGGTATGGCCCGATTTTGGTTCCCAGTGCTTTGCGGCTTACTTTGCGTTCGAGCTCATCAGCGTTGATTATGGGCATGGGCGATAGACTGAGTTTCTTAAGTGCATTGAGTGTGAGCTTCTGTTGTTGCAAAATGGTATCTTCATCGTATTCATCGGTGTTGTCGGGGCTCGAGTCGTGTGAGGTTGTTTCGCGATGCTCGGCAACTTTTTTGGTATCGTTAAAGGGCAACTGTTGGCCGATCTCCACGTCATCCGGCTGGCGGAGCTGTGAAATACTCGATAGCACGGGTGCCTGGATAAACGACTGAAAGTTTTTCGTTGAAGTTGGTGGGTTGGTGCAGCTCTGGTTGACCTGGGCTAGATTCTCTTTCAGTGCCGTCTGGTTGGATGCTGCCTGCTTCAACGACTTGAGTGATGCTGTCGATAACACTGACTGAAACAGCTGTGTGCGCGACTTTCTTATATCCTTCTTTTTGAATGTAAATTCGGCCGCCTGCTTATCCGACTCGTCGTCAAAACTCTTGTCGGAGTTCTGTGCTGGTTCCTCCTTCTTGTCGTCGTCCCCGTCATATCGAATCGGCAGTTCTTCTCTCTCTGGTATCGCTAGCGTAAATGTCGCTTTCTTATCTATTGTTGTCGTGGACATGTATCTTACTTTCGGTATCTGAAGATCGTACTCTAGTCCGCTCTCGTCTTTGTTGTATCCTTAGCTGGGGGAAGAATGGTCATACGCTCAAAACCTTCCGACATAAATTCTGCATAAAACAAACTTAATAAGTGCGTAGGGCCAGTAAGCGAATCAGGAATAAAAGGCGGCATTTCTTTTTTGTCTGAACTCGCACGACATTTTTGGAAGCGACATTATCAATTAGTTTTCACCATTCGTTCATTGGACAAACTTCTCCGGGGTTACACTCTTCAATCAGCCATAAATGTTTGCCCGTACTGGATTAGGATTAATGAAGCGTATGTTACCAATTCACTAGATGCATAGAATACCACTTGCAAGTTACTAACTTTAGCACGTTTGGCCATGCGCTTGCCTGCCCGTTCCGGGATTGTTTCAACCAGAATGGTTTCGACTATCAAGGCGTCACACGAAGAGGAACAGGAGATCTTGTTAGCCCAACGTAGAAACAGACCTTTGTCGCCCGACTTGCAAATCTACAAGCCTCAAATAACCATGGTTTTGTCGGGATTGCACAGAATTACTGGTGTTGCTATGGCAGGATCCTTCTATGCCTTGACATGTACTTACGCTGCCACTTCTATCTTGTCGATTCCTTTCGACTCTGCCGTTATTGTCGGTGCCTTTGCTGGCTTACCGCTTGTTGCTAAGGTCGTCGTTAAGGCCATGTTGGCCTTTCCATTTGTCTACCACTGTTTCAATGGTGTCAGACACTTGGTGTGGGATCTCGGTATCCAGGTCACTAACAAGGGTGTTATCAACACTGGATACACCGTACTTGCTGCCACTGCTGTTGCTGCTACGTACTTGACCTTTTTCTAATATTTATTTTACGTAAAAATCAAAACACATATACATTTATTCATGTCTCTGTAAGCCCTCTTCTTGTCTTTTTCATTAATTCATCATGTTCGTAATCTCGAGCTCGGCATCGAGACACAAGCACGGGGTATCGTTGGTGCAGAAACCACAGTTCAACTTCAGTTTCTTCTTGAACACAGGTTTCGGGCCTGGTTTTTCTTCCTTGGTATGGATATGCACATTGCCGTACCGCTCAGCCTCTTGGTCCACGGCAGAGTCCTCAACAGCCGGAGTCGGTATCGACATACCCAAAAGGTCGTCTTCGACCAATACATTTTTCATAAAGAGCTCTTCGTCCACATCGGGATCCAAGGGATTGCCTGTAGTCGGTAACTCATCGATGTCTGGTTCGGAAGGAACAATAATCGGAAATGTGTTTTCAGTCCGTTGTTTCTTGATTATGTTCATCTTTTTGAGCTCATCGCTTTTGAGTGTCTTGAACTTGGTCCGAATATTGCTGTAGTGCAAGATCTGGTTGTTCAAGTCGTTATAATCCTCGTCCTGCTCCTTCTTCTTCTTCGTCACGCTGTGGATAATACTCGATGACTTGGTGAGGTACCCCAAGAACTTGTTCAAGTCGTTAATATTATTGATCGATTCAAGCTGGTCGTATTTTTGGCCCAAAGTACCTGCTTTCTTAACCTTAACCGACGTTGTTTTGAGTGCATCAAACGTAATCACGCCGTTCTGAACAAAACTAAGCTCTTTGATCTGGTTTGATATCACATCCATATAGTTACGTATCAACTCCTGTTCCTTCAACTTGGCGAGGTACGAGAGTTTGAGGGTCCTAAGCTCGTTTGGTGAATCTTTGGCTGAAACTGGTGGTGTTGGGGTGGGTATTGACGCAATATTAATAGGTGACGATATTGGAGCAGATGATGGTGTAATGGCTGGTACTGGTACTGGTGCTGGGGTTGCCGAAGATACGGGTGATATAGTAGGTGGTATTGGTACTTTTGCTGAAGTCGCTGTTGCTGTCGCACTTGAAGTCACGGCTGGAACTGTTGGTGTTGTATTAAGAACATGTTCCTTCTTTTTGTCGGTTCTGACCCGTTTCTTTGGGCTTTTTGTCTCGAGCGGGCTCATCTTCTTGATTTCGTCAGTTGTGGGTTTCCGACCAGGGCGTGGCCGAGGCGGTAGCACCCAACGTTTGGATGTGTTGATATTCAATGGCAGTTTCATCTCGCTTGACTCTGACTGGGACTGTTTCATGTAAAGTGCCAGGTTTTTTGTGACTATGGGAGTAAAGCTTGGTTTCGGAAGTACGGCAATGGGTTTGGGTGCGATAGCATGTTGGATCTTGGAGTACTTGTGATGCTCTGTCGTTGGTGTTATCGTGGGCTTATGTGTTGCAAGAGTCCCTACCGATAGCCTATCTGGGGGCTTGTCTTTGGCCTTTATGTCGGTATTCATGGATGTAAGGAAAGCAATACCGAGAAGGAAATGGAGAAAAGTCCCGGGGTTTCAATAGTGTTACTGCCTGTGTTATGGAAAGATATAAATCAGTTGGAAGAAAAGTGACAGGTTGTGTATATGTGTGTGGTAGTGATGTAAAAAGGTAGTGAAGCAACAAAAGCCGGTGATACCTGTCTCGTGTTCTGGGTATGGATAGATAGTAAATGGTGTAGAGGCCGATATATAATTTTTCGTGTGATTGACTGGTTGTGTGCCCGTGCGTGCGCGTCTGCTCACCACCACAACATCAACACCAACACAACGGTTTCTTTTTCTTTTTGTGTACTGGTGAACCCAATGTCCTCTTCCATCAAGCAACGGCAGCTCAGTCATCTCAACTCACAGATTGCACAGCTACATGCCAACTTCTCTGATTTGAACGAGTTGGTGCACACCACCTGTACTCAGTACAAGTCGATCGAGAAGCTAGGCAAGCTCCACGCCAGTTTATTCATGGCCAGTCATACTGTGTTTGAGAATGATAACTTTGAAAAGTAGCTTCTGCTAAAACCATTCTCGCCCAACGGATCTACCCTTCCTTTCTTTTTGTATTAATACATGCCTTTATTTTTGCTATTTACACGGTGCGCTTATCTTGTTCCTGCTGTAACGCTTTTCTCCGCTCAATCTTCTCCTTGATCAAAATCTCCCTCTCAATATCAAGGTACTCCTGCTTCTGGTACTTGGCCACACATCCCTGTGCCGTCTTGTTGATACCATCGCACTTTTTCATCGCCTCGATCGGGTTCTTGTAACTATTGGAACACTCAACGTACTGCTTGATCAAGTCGTCACACTTGGCAAAGGCCTTTTTTCTCCATCTTTCAAAAATCAACTTTTCCTCCTTTGGTGTTATCATCCAAAGCGGAAGGTTGGGATTCGTAGGAAGCTCTACGTCCTCGTACGTCTTTTTATTTGGGTTCCCATAACTCATGGTGTGGTTCAAAGGTGGTTTTTTTTTCAAACCAAAAGAAAAAAAAAAGTACCTTCAAATAGTACACAAACCAAAACAATGATTCTGGGGACCCCGGAAGATATAATCCAGCAGTCGATCGACAGCTTGGAGATAGAGCCGGAGCTTCTTACCCTTGAACGAATAGAAGAAACCATCAGCTCTACGAAGAAGCTTCGTTCCAATAAGATCGATGCCCTTGTCGCGCAAAATACCCAGCTTGAACATTCAGTACAAACAATAAACAACGAGATCGACGTCCTACACCGCATCAGTGACTACAACAACGAGCTTATACGTTCTCTCAGTACATTTGCCAGCGATTTGTCTGTTAGCGTGCCATTATCCGAAATTGACCAAAACGAAGACATCTTCAAGGTTCTCAATCGTAAGTTGAGTGAGTTGGATAACATGAAGGTGTCAATTGCCAAGAGTCTCAATGACTTGGAAAGCTCCCTTAATACACTCAAGATATCTAAGAGCACGCTTCTGTCGGAACTCGAACAACTCAAAGGACAATTAGATGAACAGTTTACCAAATATTTAAAGGACCCATACGGCGAGTCGCTGGCCGAAAATGACGTGGTGGCCAGCCTGAACTCACATGTATTAAAGATAAATCTATACCGAAATCTCGGGGTACGAATTGAAAACTTCAACGAGTCTCTGGATGAAAGGGATCACATTGTCATCTACAATAAGGAAACAGACTTGTCCAGCGTTCTTAAAGTCGATGAG
This sequence comes from Teunomyces aglyptinius, assembly GCA_030581575.1. Taxonomy (NCBI): domain Eukaryota; kingdom Fungi; phylum Ascomycota; class Pichiomycetes; order Serinales; family Debaryomycetaceae; genus Teunomyces; species Teunomyces aglyptinius. The sequence continues at coordinate 183,777 of JAKTTR010000002.1, forward strand.
AAGTACAGCGACTATTTCATCTCCAATTACATTTGGGAAAGGTTAGAGGGATATAGTTAAGTTCATTTGTGTATTATTATTATTATAATTTCTATTTACATTCGTATAACGTCCCTCATCTAAAAGTACTTAGGATTTTCTCTAAATGACTTCTTGGTCCATTTAGGTACACGATGGAGATCTTTTCTGTACTCCTTTTCGTTCTTACTAAATGTAGTGTATTTATCCTTGGGTGTCATCTCTGATTCCTTGGGCATGTCAAACTTAAGGTGATCGATCTTGGCAAATCCAGTCTTGGTCCCGACTTCTTTTCCTTCATGCTTGATTAATGACTGGTACAATACCTCGATGTTGGCATCGACAGCCTTCATTCTCTGTCTCAATCTATATTTCTGAGGAGTAGACAACCGCGGAGCAAACTTCCACAAGTAACCCCCACTTAAAGTCAACGTCGACTTGAATGCACCGAACATGACTAGAGATAGTTGTAATGGTCGCTCTCAGTAATATTTAAAATTTTCAACCCAAAAAGGTCGTGTGCGACACTCACAAGCTAATCATACAATGCGTACTCCATTCTTTGCAGCACAATTAGATCACAAGGGTTCTTCCCCCACGAAAGACTAGAGGGTAAAAGGTAGCTGGTATATAAATCTAGAATCGTTGCCACATGCTCTCACATGGTTTACGGTGGTATTGATACGGTGGGAACGTTTTTTTGCTTGCATTCCGCTTCTCCTTGCAGCGGAATTAGATGATTTAGAGACTTTTGTAAACACAAGCCACACCACTACCCGCAAGTACACTGGCAAACCAAGAAGACGGAATTGGGGTTATAGCGTAGGTTGTAGGATTATAAACGTGGTCGTGTTGTCATTTACAAATTTCCTAAAATGCTGCGAAATAATCCTGATATTAAAAATAGAAAATACTTGCCATCTACAACACGCCTTGTCATATTAAGATTTTAAGTATTTGTATTATAGAAAAGATGCGCCGCCTTATATTGAATAGTCGCCTTGTTGTACTAGTGAACTGATGGAAAGACGTGACTCTCAAATTATTGTAAGCCTCTCTGAGGAGGTGTAAGGCTTGTGAACGTGAGGCACGGAGGTTTGGGCCTCGACTTATCAACCTGCAGTACCTTCCTTGCTGGTGACTGTGGTTAGGAACAAATACACCCCTGTACTATCTAACATTCTAGACCAAACCAACCGTTGAAAACATACGTGCATAACAGCAAGTTTGGCATTTGCTTTTATCTTGCAACCAATACTGAAATAGGAAACCATAAACCTTTTATTTCCCTGGTCCGGAAATCATCAGGAGTGGCTCCCTGCACGTAAAATATGCCATTAGATGACCCAAAACAATTTGAAGGACGTACACAGCCTAAGGGGGGAAGAGCAGCTTAATTATAGAATTTTGCTAAAAATACCATTGGCCAGTTGCTGGATAATCCGAGTGCCTCTAGTTCGAGAACAAACAATACTCCTATTCTTGTTTGGTCATTATAAACCTTATAGCTATTGTCGACCCATTTGTCTCACAGAGGTTGGTATATCGCCACGGGCCCAAACTTTTTGGAAACAAAATTATTATTTGCTCAGATTTTTATTTTCTTTCGACCCAAGAACAAAATACCCCATGTTGCCACCTCTCTTATCAAAACAAAACCCGAAACAGCCAAGCTCCACCATACTACAGACAATCAAATCAATTCTCCTCTTCACAAACGTGAATTTAATTAATAAATGCTCTATAATAAATAAACTAAACTAGCCCAAAAACAAACAATTTGTGTTTTTATAATCATATCTTTAAAAATGCAACCTTTTTTTTTTCCCTTAATCATTAACAACCCTCATAAAATTTGAATCATCACAGTTGTAGCATGTGGTGACATCCCTCTCACAAACACGCAGTTAACCACTTTCTATAATTATGCGATGTTGACGGAATGGAGGAAATCAAATCAGTGCTTGAACTGGTGGCCGAGTTTGATGCCAACGTGTAGTTAGTTTTGGATTGTACCGTATAGTTCAAGTCAAAATAATCCAAGTCTCTCTCTTCTGGTACTTCAGACAACAACAAAGGTGACTCACTCAAATCAACATTCTTCAATGGTGTGTAGTGATTATACAACGAAGGTGTCAACACAGGAGATACCAACTCGGTGGATGGGTTAGGAATTGATTCTTGGTGAGATATCAAGCTGGTTGATTGATGTTCATCGATAGCCTTGCATTTCTCGGAACAGTAAATGGAACTTGGTGAACATAATTTGTCACAAGCGATGCAATAGTTGTTGAAGGCCAAGTCTGACATGTGGTAAAATTAACGAATAAGTAAAGGGTGTGGCAATTCTAGATCAACTAGAATTCGCGTATATGATGATTAGTAGTAACTTATTCTAGAAATATAAGTGAGCTGTCTTAGAGAGTTTTCTTAAGATGATGCGGTAGTAAATAGTTGGTATAACTCGTCTTGAAAACTTTGTAGTATCAGCGGTTATTGCTAAATTTATATCACTGACCTCAAATTCTTAAATAATAATTTTTTTTTTGTAGTGATTCATAGTTCTTCGGATATGAGAGGCTTGGTTAAGAGCTTTTACACGTGCCCTGGCGATTGTGGAAAACGTTCCACACCACCTACATAGGACAGATATTGATCCTTAATACAATAATCGGCCACGATGGGAGTATGAGCCATAATCATACAGGTAAATGCTTGCTAACGAATTAACATCCGTCTGGATACGTCCTTACACATGCAGACGTAACCCCTGCAATCCTGTTAGGCAATGCTCAACTATGCGACTCCCCCCACACAACTGAGAAGAAATTTTTTTCGATTGGTGGTCGAGCATTTTCTCGCACGTTCTCGGACACTCAAGAAGAGTCGCGTGAAACGTGGCGTATGCGCGGTACTCGAGCTGTTAGTGAGGTCAACCGTGACAGCCGTGTTTTTGTTCTTGTAGGTGAAACTGAGTTATAACAGTAAGGTTTTTAGTAGAGCAAGCGAGCTATTTGACAGCCCTAATGGGACTATTTCACCAAGGAGCTTCATATACCTGGGCTCCTTATTATTTTCTATGTTATTTACTACAGCTACCCGAGCTCTGTATACGAGCATTGAGGGTACTACCGTCACCGAGTTGCCTCAGAGACTCGCTTTTTTTTTTCTCACCTCATCGCAGGAATCAAAGGTTTTCCACCGATTCCGGAATAGAAGTGTTTTGAAAAACGCTAGACTAAAATTAGATGCGTAGACATGCATTTCTAGAATTTGCTTCCTGCAAGTGAGATGATTCAGACCTTATGGGATGCGTCGGACATTAGCAGTAAAACCGAAAACAACTTTACGTAGCAAAGCCAAATGTTTATGTTTCCCATGTAGACGACATACATTAGTATCAGAGACTGCCTCGAAGTTACACCTTTTCATTCGTTGCTCCAAGATCACCACTACGACCTAATTGACATGTGCTGTTTCAATCATGTTCAGGAATAGATTTACATTTTGAGATCTAGGTCAATTAAAGAATATATTCGGTAAACAATCAAACTAGCCACAAAGAGTACTGGGATTGAACCGACCTTGGCATGAGAAACCCTGAAACCATCCCCATTCATAGAACAAAAAGATCCTTCGATACGTTGCCTGCAGACAAAAAATTTCCTTTTTTGTTCATTTCAAAGAACCCTGATACTGCCCAACACGCTATTTTTTTCGTGCTACGCAAACATCCCGATTTAGGAGAGGTTTTCCTGTCGCGATCTACGAAACCATTTTGAGGTAGTTTCATCTGGCTAAACACGGTATTCGATACTATGCATGTCCGAAATGCATCGCGTACTAGCTCATCGCAAAATAACGTATGCAAACATACGTGAACTAATCAACTCTTTTGATGTCTTTTACATCTTTGAGGAGGCAGGTCGTATAGCGAGAATATTTTTCTATATTGTTGATAACGTGCAAGTCCGTGCTGATTTTGTGGAGTAACAATTGGAATGTACTACACCTAAGTATCCGCACCAACGGATACCCTCTCGTTCTCCCGAGATCCCGCTTCCCAAAAATAGCAGAGGGGAGATGACGATGTTAATAATATTATGTAAATGCCAATTTTATCAGGAAATCCAGATACACAATTTCATGTGTCGGTGCATTTTCTTGGTCATCCATAATGAATCGGGAACGTTGCGTTTAGCACGTTCTTTTCTCTCGTGATTACTCAAGTAGAGTCTGGAATCGTTTCAGGTTCTGACGTAGTGCTATAACATGCAAAAATAATACAGGTGAGTCGGAAAATAATAGTGAGCAACCAAAACATGCAAAATGGCCAATAGTTTATGTCATCTTCATCGATCTCTATACACTCTTATATTTATACATTAGATTGTTCAAACTAGCCACATCACGATCCATCTTATTGAACCACCAGTCTATGAGAATGATATTGGTGATGTTGATGGTCGGTAACAAATAAAATAGACCCTCATAGCGATTGTCAAATGAATACAATACAAACAATAAGCGAATGGCAATCACTCCATTTATATGAAGAACGTGACTAGCCAACCACCTAGCTGATCTTGTCTCTATATTGAAATGTATGTGCGGTTTCGGGTATTTAATTGCGACTAGTGACAATGCATTTGAGAAAACAATCAAAGTAAACGAGAAGGCTGATTTGCGTCTTAGATTGAGCAAGACGAGAATTGGTAGCTGAGCGAGAACAATTATTAGGAGATACTGCTTGAATGTATTGTAGGCCGCAACATTCTCTGTTGTTAAACCAGTAATAATGTCTTTCTGTTCATCTATGTCTAAAAGCGTGGCTTGCTCAAGAATATCTCTATCCAATTTGCGTAATCGTGACATTTAGTAAAAGAGACAGCGCAATGATTTTTCTCAGTCGCGAATCAAGTAGAGGAGAAAAAAGGGACAAGAAAAAAACAACAGGTGAGTCTGCATAAATCGCAATGGAAACCCTGATCCGACTTCCTTGGTAATTTCAAGTTGGTAGAATATGGCCTGGAACTAGTCTAATTCACACACCTTCTGATGACTGGACAATAATAGATTACTGAGACCACTGTATTCTGCATCAAGGTGAAATTCCTCAGTTAGGAAAGAAATTGATCGTTTGTGGTTGTTTTTTGCATGCATGGAGGGAGCCTCGACTATTGATTTTCAGGGGTACCGCGTCGGTGAATCCTGTAGACGAAATATCTGACGCCTTGCGCTTCGAAAATTTAATTTTTGTGCATAGAAAACCCACCCAAGAATATTCCCTTGGTCCACACAAAGTCGATTGTTGAGAGGAAGAACAACACCAAAATGGCTATGTAGAATAGAATATGTGCAAAATTCTATACAATATAAACATTCAATGTCTAGACTTCTCGCAGAAGCTACTTTCGCCGAGAGAATCACCTATTTTCAACTTAGTGGCCTTTTAGCCCGACTCGTCAAAACATTCTTTGTTTATGTATCAGAAGAAAATGAACACAAAACAAAACTCAGTTTTGGACACGACCCCCGTAGACAAAAAATTTTCTTGACAGCCTTACAAGGATAAACAACCCATATAACAAATAGACGATATCCCACCAAAGATAAACCCGTCATACTTCGATATTTAGTACGCCAACAAACCAGTACTTTTTATATACAAGTCGGTACCACATCACCAACCATACCCGACCTGGCACCAACCAAGTATTGTGCTTATCCATAACCGAAATCTACCCCTTGATCGTACCATCAGCTTACTTACCAGTTCCCACCCCAATACCTTCGTTACAATAGGAGAGTAAGATAAAAGCGACCCTTTCACACCTTTCTTGAATACCGAATCCAATCGTAGTCGAGTTCCAAATCGTGATTCAAGTTACAGATCGTACTTACCCCTTTTAACTTCATTTCACTTTGTTATTGTCCAACTTTCGTCTTTCATTTATCAGTCTTACAATTTAAAAATGTTGTTCAACAAAGTCAACTTTGCCACTACAGCTTTGATTTTGTCGTACATGGCTTCTGCTTCGGCTGAATCATTACCCGCGGGTGCTCAACAAAAGAGAGATTTATTCGGAGGCTTGAGAGACGCATTGAATCCAAGCACAAGCAATCAAGATGTTAGATCTGCCTCCACCGAAGCCCAGGATGAGGCTGCATCTACTACTAGACCAAGCCGAATTTTAGAGGACTTTTTTGGGTCTCAGGCCAATAGTGACAATGGCCAAGGAACAAATACCCAAAATACCCAAAGTACCCCCACCCGGAACCCTACTGGGCAAAATACCCCTCCTCAGAATACCCAAACCACTAGGACTCAAACTCCAAGTACTCAGGATGACAATACCCACCAGAATGATGTTACTCAAAGTACTTCAACTCAGGAGACTTCTGATCGCCCTCACAACACTCAAGTTTTAGATGATTCTGAATCTTCAACTACTCAAAACACTGAGCCTTACAGTACAACTAACTCAGCAACTTCTACATCTCCAAGTACTCAGACTCAACTTGAGAGTAGAGATACCGACACTTCTTCGAGTTTTACTTTTGCTACTCCTTCAGAAGTTTATCATACTCCGTCGAGTTCTTCCACGCAGACGACATCTACCACAAGTTCAACGGGGTCAACAACCTCTTCAACAACCTCTTCAACTTCATCTAGCCTGCCTTCTCAAACAACCTCATCGACTACTTCTACCAGCACCCCTTTGAATTCGAATACTGTTTCAACAACCACTACCCCAACCTCTACCCCAACTACTACCTCAACGTCTACCTCAACCACTGACCCAACAACTGAGCCAAATACAACCCCAACGAGTAGTTCAAATACAACCCCAACAACCACTCCAACAACTACTCCAACAACCACTCCAACAACCACTCCAACAACTACTCCAACAACTACTCCAACAACTACTCCAACAACCACTCCAACAACTACTCCAACAACTACTCCAACAACTACTCCAACAACCACTCCAACAACTACTCCAACAACTACTCCAACAACTACTCCAACAACCACTCCAACAACTACTCCAACAACTACTCCAACAACTACTCCAACAACCACTCCAACAACTACTCCAACAACTACTCCAACAACTACTCCAACAACCACTCCAACAACTACTCCAACAACTACTCCAACAACTACTCCAACAACCACTCCAACAACTACTCCAACAACTACTCCAACAACTACTCCAACAACCACTCCAACAACTACTCCAACAACTACTCCAACAACTACTCCAACAACCACTCCAACAACTACTCCAACAACTACTCCAACAACTACTCCAACAACCACTCCAACAACTACTCCAACAACTACTCCAACAACTACTCCAACAACCACTCCAACAACTACTCCAACAACTACTCCAACAACTACTCCAACAACCACTCCAACAACTACTCCAACAACTACTCCTACTACCACCTCCATTTCTGCGCAAACCCCTGATCAAGTAAGTTCGGTAACGAATCCTATATTAACTCCAAGTACATCATCCACTACGTCGTTACCAACGGATACCACTTCAACGCCCACTTTTGTTACACCTTCAGATAGTTCGTTGCCCCCTAGCTCAACATCTACTACCTCAGATTCAGTGACTCCAAGCACTTCTCCAACTTCGTCTTCCACAACAACGAGTCCTAATACCTCAACACCACCTCAAAGTTCAGAAGTCTCAACAACTCTGACACCAATAGTTTCACCTACTGAGCCCTCGACTGTCCCAACCACAACACCAGCCACTAGTACTACTCCGGCTTCTCCAGAGTCTTCTTCGGCGCCCACTACGCCAGTGATACCAGAATCCTCAACATTATCTTCCACATCAGTTATCCCAGAGTCTTCAACAACACCTGTTGCGCCTACTACCTCTGCATCAGAAAGTTTTGTGACACCTTCATCTGCCCCACCACTTTCTTCTTCGGCAGGAGACACAAGTACTCTTGACACGAGTAGCCCAGCATCAAGTACTTTACCAGGAAGTAGTGATTTGACTACTACTTCATCAGCTTTGGCTTTGCCTACTTCAAGTAACCCTACTGAAGCATCAAGTACATCAACTGATATATCTAGCCTTCCACCTCCAGCATCAAGTGCACAAGAATCTGATATTTCATCTGTTGTCTCGACCAGTAGTCAGTCTATAACACAGGGAGCTGCATCTTCTCAAGAAACAGAACGGGTTAGTCCTTCGGTTTCTCAGATTGATTCTTCTGCTACTACTAACAATCCTGCTACAGCATCATCTGCTCCAACAATTAGTACACAACCCCCAGTATCTGAAACTTCGGAAGATGTCAAATCTACTCCTGCTCCAGCGCCTACATCGATTGTTGCAGGTAGTAGTTCTGGTACTGTTGCTCCAGCACCTTCTTCAGTTGGTCCTACCTTAGGTGCGACAACTACCAATACCAATTGGTTACCATCTCAATTGGTACAGGAATCTGCTACTACGGCTGCGTCTCTGGGTCTTTCCCTTGCCTCTTCAGTACCAGATCAAACATCAGGTTTACCTAAAGCAATCACTCCAGCAACTACTGCTGTTCCAGGTAGCGATTATCTGGTTGTTTACATTGGCTTTAAATCTGAATTGAACTATCCATTTGTTGTTCAGCACCCGATCTCTTCTGCTCAGATTTTTGAATTCTTGCCACAAGTATTGACTTTCCCATTTTCAAACCAATCTGAGTACAGCGATGTTGCCGTTAAAAGGTTGATCCCTTTCACAGCTGCTGGTATCACTTATACAATCACCGTTGCTGAAGTTTACTTCCCTAGGGAATCAACTGTTGCTTTGGGGCAATTTATTCAAACCCCATTGTCACTTCTTTACAGAAACCCAGACTCCACCCAGCATTCGTTGGCAGACTTGATTGATAACAGAATTCCGTTGACCAATTTACCGACTCTGGCTTCGTCTAATTCTGGTAATGGTTCACCAACGGTTGCAAATACCGGGTCAATTGATACCGCAAACAATTCTTCAGTTACAAACAAGGGTAGGGTTGCTGGAATTACCATTGGTGCTTCCGCAGGATGTGTTCTTTACATGACGTTGATGTTAGCAATATTTAAGAGATACAAGAAGCAAAAGAATGCAATTGAATTGCCACCTTCTGACTCCGAGTCGAACATCGGCGTGCAATCAAATGCTTCTACAATTGAGGCCGGTAGTGGCATTTCTGCCGTTTTCCATAGACTTATCTTGAATGATAATTCTTCAGGAGACAATGGTAGAAGTGTTCAAATATCAGACCCCGTCAACACGACTAACTCACTTGGTTGGAGTAGACATTAAACTAGTCCTTTTTTTTGGTGAGGTCAGTATTCCAGCATTGAGTCGAGAGTCTCAAGACGTGTGATGGTCCCAAGTGTTGCTCATTAAGATCTCCAAAATTGATGCCCAGGATCATCTTCTTGTGAACCCAAGAAAATTGTGGAATTTGTCCTCCAGACTATTTCTTAAGTTGATTTATAGTTTCAGCATTTTTATTTCTGTTATTAGTTGTGTTTCAATACAAATTTATCGTTAGAGATTTCTTATAAACTTTACAAGATCGTTCACCAAGTTTTGGGCATCGTCGTCCAACACTTCTGTCAACTCAACAACAAGTTCTTTATTAGCATCGTCATCCTTGCTGGTGATTTTTGTGGCAATAATATCAATCAAGAAATCATCCTTAATACCCAAGTATTCTTCAACCAATTCCACAATCTTTTGCTGGAGTTGATTTCTCTTTTCGGAAGAAAGTTCTGATACAACGACGGTAGAGCTTGGTTTGACTGAGGTAACCTCTTGTTCTGGTTTCTGTTCGATATCCATTTTGGGCTTCTTGAATTTAGACAAGAATGCAGTGGCCTGTTCCTCTGCCTGTTTTTCGTTCGCCTCATTTTCCCTGTCTATCTTATCACTGGCTTCTTCTGCAGCTCGCTTGTGTGATCGTACCTTGAGGTAATGTGAATAATTAGAATGGTAGAGCAAGAATGTAGATCGATATATGTTCTTACTAGTCAGCTCTTCAGGTTCTCCAACAGATTTGAGATCCTCAATGTACACTAGTTTATTATCCATGAGATTGTTTTCGTAGTTAGTAACAGAATGGAGTCTTTCCTCAAGACTCCGTCTTTCCTTTTCCAAGACACGTATATCAGATAGTTTCTGCTGGTATAGTTTTTCGTTGTCTTCTTTCTTCCTAGCTTCAAGATGCGCCTCATACTCGGCGTCGGTCATGTCATCAAAATCATCCGTAGGTTCCTGTTCTAATTCCTTGGGATCCTCCACTATTTCATCATTCGTTTCCTTAATATTTTCAAAAATCTGCTTGAGTCTGAGTTTTGTCTGGATACGCTCCCTTTCGATTTCCTGTTTTCGATTATCTCTCTCAATAGTCAAGACATTGGAACGAAATTTAACTATATCCTTGACAATAGCATCTCGCATGTGGCTGGGAACTTCTATCAACTCATTCTTGTCAATTTTATAATCGGTATAGTAATCTAATACCTGGTCCAAATCTTCCGTGCCTGTGCTTTTATGTTGTCTCTCATAGTTGCGTGGATTATCAAGGATCTGCCGTATAGGCGTTAATTGGCGAGAGTTTCCACTAAGAAGCAGCGTTGCAATATCAAGCTCAAGTGCCTTTTGATCAACCACAAGTTCAATGTCATCGTTAATGAGTTCCTTGAGTGATTCTGGTGAGTATGACTGAACAAACCACGCCAAGTCAGCCAGTCTAGCAAATCGGACAAACAACAGTTTGCTTTCGACAAAGTCATAGTTAACCAATGACCATTGGTACTTCCTGTTCACAACCATAAGAACTTCAAGAATCTTTTCAACTGCCGTCTTCTTCACATTTGGAAAATTGACGAAGACAACAGTAGCCAACTGATCCATTAAAGTCACTGGTGTTAGTTGCGAGATATCAACGTATTTCCGCAAGACATCTTCCACAATAGCCCCCACTTCTCCTGTTTTCTGCTCCAGACTCTGCTGAGTCCTGGTGATAAATGACTTTTTCGTGGCCAATGTCGCCGTGTTGGAACTCACTATGTGAGTGACATCGACATCTCGATACACCGGAATTAAACAGTTCAAGTCCGTCAGTATATCTGGCACTTTCAACAACGAGAGCAACTTCGAGTTATTGCCTGCCACCGAATATGGTGCCACTGTCACTATTTGGTCCATCAAAATTAGATATTTTTTTGAAATTGTCTAGACTTTGAGATGTTCTTGTCCTTTTTGGAACATTTTTGTTTGTCTTGAAACTTAAGTTGCATCATCATCACCATGCTGTCTCTATTGTTACCTACACACATCCAAGTTGAGTCACCAGCAAACGACTCATTGGCCGAATTGAGACAGCTCAAGCAAGGATTGGAACTGTCTCCAAATGATATCGATAATTGGTTCCGTTTTTTCAGTCTGGTAGACAAATACTACGATGACCATCCAACCAGCAGATCCGAGACCAAGGAGTTTGGTCACAAGTGCTATAACGAGCTACTTACACGTTTTCCCTACATAGCAGAAGTATGGAAACGGTGGCTGCTCTTTGAGTTTAAGGTCAACGGTACACAGGCATCGATCGAGATTCTTTTGCGGGCAGTCGAAACTTTCCCGTCGTGTCTTGAACTCTGGGTCGATTACATCAGTGCTATCACGTTGGACAAGAATCAAGATGTATCGTTTGTTAGAACACAGTACGCCAAGGCAATTGCCCATGTTGGCCGCAATTTCTCGTCTCACACTCTCTGGGATAAGTTGTTGGAGTACGAATCCAAGGTGGATTCCAGTTCCCTCGCGGTATTGAAACTCTACCTTCAAATAATCAAACTTCCATTGTATCAGTATGCTCAGTACTACCGCCAGTTTACTGAAATCAATAAGAATTACGATATATCTGATATAATACCTCAGACTACCTTGAGGGAATACGTCACAAAGTTCAACAAGAATTCCATAGAAGAATTCTCGTTGATAGAAAAACACCAAGCTATAGACGACTACATGTATTCCATCCTTACAAAGACGCAGCAGGAAGTAGCCGAAAAATGGCAGTTTGAATCGGCTTTACTTCAACAGACATTTACTTTAACAAACTTGGCCGAAATTGAAAAGGAATCTCCGAACTGGATCTCTTACTTGGATCACGAAATAGCTAAATACCACAAGCAGGAAGTTGAAAAGACGGCAGTTGTAAACCTTTTTGAAAGGGCATTGATCCCTAACTGCTTGAATAGCAAATTCTGGTTGAAATATATTGCGTTCATGAACGATCAGGAATCCGACCACACCATCATCAAAGATATTTATGCCAGAGCCACATCAACCTTTGTTCCGTTAGATGACAACTTTATACGATTTAGTTTCGTTAAATTCTTAATGAAACACAAGTTGGTTGACGAAAGCAACGAATACTTGTTTGAATTACTTCGTCTTTTCAACGGTACAAGCAAACTTAAATTATACTTGAAGAAACAGTATACCAACACATTGAAGGAACTAGTCAATCTATGGAACAAACTTATAGATAGCTCAACATTTACAGCAATCTTAGAAGATCTTATTGAAGAATACTTGCAAAACAGAGAACACTCCACTAAAAGAACCCAACCCAAAATAGAACCAGAAATCAATAAAAAGTTCATATCTTTATTGCCAAAATTACTTAACAACGATGGAATAGCGGTAATTGTCTGTGAATACTTGGCAAGACTAGACGATGAACTTAAAATAAGAAAGTTTTTCAACAAATATCACCAAGAACGAGCTCTCTTGAGGTCAGCAGCATTCTGGAACTTTTACGTTGAATTTGAGGGGGTCCACGCATGCAACTTTTCCAACTTGAACTCCATAATATACTACTTCAAAGTCAGAGCTCAATTACCCAAGGTATTTGTCGATGCCATCATGGATAAATACTATGACATAATAGGTGCAAATCTCAAGCTTTTCCTCGAACTGAACGAACGTGGGTATGACAACTTGATCAAGAAAGACAACGATATTAGTAACTCATTGGCTACTAATAGTACAGCATGTCTGAGACTTGCCAGAAACAATTACGCAATCCAAGGAATTGAAAGCTCGCGTTCCACAAAAGTCAATCGTGAAGAAGAATTCTTGAAAATAGCCCGCAAACACGTTGCACACCCTGGGATTTTTGTCGATGCTACTCCCGATATTACCAAAAAGTTGACATCTGAAGGAAATTGGATCTCTTTGACCAATTCAGACCTAGAGGTACCACCATTTCCCACTTTCAGAAACGTTGAAAGGGCCGCAAACCCGATTACTTATCCCACAGATGAATAGTCTTAGATCTCTTCGCTCTGACGGCCTATAACCATCAAATCTTTCCTGACTTTGGCCGAGAATGTACATCTATTATTACCGTAAACCTCCAAAATTGTAAGCTTAGGGCATCCCGTACTAATCAAATTGAGGATCTCGTTATCAACAGCTCTCACAAACCCAGCATCCCATGTTGTGAGTAATGGAAGACTTTGCTGACTGTAAAATGGTAAGGTATCCCCTGCATCTATTTTCTTCCTTATTGAGACTTTGGATTGATGGAGATCATCAGTGAAAATCTGCAACAAGAAGTCTTTGGACAAATTGTCTAAAGAATTCAAACTGAGCTCTACAAGAGTAGAGCCCGAGTGTTGGAAAAGAGCACAGACAGCCTGATCTCCCAATCCAATACACTTTGTCAAGTCAACGTTCAATAGTCCACCACTATTAACTTGACTATAATTAGTAAATGCGGAAGAAACCCCTTCATCTGTAAGTTGATCCAAATGCCTCAAGGACAACAGGGTGAGATTTGGGCAGAACTTAGAAACCCCGTCAAGCAACACCCGGTCAGTCAAACCACTACAACCATCCAAGTTTAAATACTCGAGTGATTCACCGACGGTTGCCAAGATCTCTACCATGAGGTCATCGGTGATCAATTCTGGTTGATGGGGGTAAGAAATCTCCAAGTGAGTCATTAAGGAAGGAGTCAAGTAATGAGGAAGCAAACCGTAGACGTCCAATGCATCCAAGCCGTCTAAACGGGATAATTTTAACGATTTCAATTTTGAACCGCTATTTTCAAGTAAGCTGATTAATGAATCGTTCCCAAATCTATGAGTGTTACGAACTTCAAACTTAGTCAACGGTACCGAATAAAAGAATTCTTGCCACATGACATCACTAATCAAGAAAGGTCCATTAAGTGACAATTCTGTCAAGTGTTTAAGATTAGAACTGTAGTATTTCAAGGTATCGTTGTGTAACTGTCCACACATGAAGAGGGTTAATGATTCGAGATTGGGACAAAATGCTGCGATCTTGTTCAACGAGTCGGAGTCTACGTTTGAACAGTCCCAGAATTCAAGAGCCTTTAGCGATGGGTTCAAGAATAAAGTGATGGTAGAGTTGTCCAAAGACCTGTTCTTTGAAAGAATTCGGGAAATCTTCATCAAGTTCATCAGGCCGATATCGCCCAAGACATCGACGTCATTAATATTTTGGGTAATTGTTTTGATACAGATATCCTGGAGCTTAGCAATCGAGACCTTGGTCTTATTCAATAGAGCCAGAGCCACTGTCTTGCGTCTCTTACGGGCGGTTTGCTGATTGCGCTTAGCATTGCGTTCGCGTTGCCTGTGCCTTTTGTTGCATGAATCACAGATATATCCCGTTTTTTCCTTCAAGAAGGTTGAGTAGGCTGTGAGGGTAAATGGATTCCCACAATCAGCACAGTCATCTTTGTCTCCGGATTTTTTGATATTGTTATCCAAGTCTTCAGAAGCATCATCACTGTAATCAACATCATCCAGGTCGTCGTCACTAGGAAAGTCGCCGCCGTTTCTGCGTTGAGCTCTGCGTTTCTTACGAACAGCGGCTGCTCTGATCTCGGTTTCTTCATCATCAGGGCTCTCGTCCGGGATTTCTGTTGATGTTTCTGGCTGAGTCTCTAGGGGTTCACGGTCTCTTCTTTGTCTGAACGCGTCTGTAATACCTTCAACACGTAAAAACTCGGTCAACGCCGAGTTGGGACCACGAACTCCTGATCGCTTTGGTGGCATCTATTAATATAAAAAAGAATTGTGGGAAACTACCGTGATGAACTTGCGGTGGCGGACCCAGTGAGATTGATTGCAAATTAATTCGCACACCAGGCAAAACTATATGAGCGAGGAATGTCACTCACTACCAATACAGAGAGAAGTTACATTATCATCTACCTATATTTAAATAGAAGTATAGAATGGAAAAAAATCTGAACCATAACCAAATCTGGAAATATCAAGTCCAGCTCATCGCTTCATATATTACGTAAAAAAAACGACTCTGATCAGAGGATTGAATTGACAGTATAGGATTTGGACCCAAAATTAATCGGTCCCCGCCTGCATATTTTTCTAGCGTTCACCGATTCGATTCACGAAAAAGTCAAACGAGAGTCGCCACATTACCAACCACGACCATGCAAATCATTTTCAAGGATTTCAAGAAACAGAAGATCCCAATCGAGGTGGATCTTTCTGACACAGTAAGTCTTTTCGGTACAGCCCATCGACCGGTGTTCCACCACTAACGTTCCCAGGTATCAAGCGTGAAGGAAAAGTTGGCTGCGCAAAAGGAATGTGATGCTTCGCAGTTGAAGTTCGTCTATTCTGGCAAGGTGTTGCAAGATGAGAAGACTTTAGAGGCATTCAAGATCAAAGAAGGCGATTCCGTAATCTTTATGATCTCCAAGACCAAGAAGACCTCTGTTTCTACACCACAAGCTGCCCCAACTGGAGAAGCACCACCAGCAGAAGTAGCAGCAGCAGCAGCATCAGCAGCCGGAACAGCACCAACATCTGAATCTGCCACCACTTCTAGCACCTCCACTACAGAAACCGACCAGACAGGCAGCTCGTCTTTTGCTCAGGGCTCCGAAAGAGAAGCCACTATCCAGAATATCATGGAGATGGGATACGAACGTGCCCAGGTCGAGGCTGCATTGCGTGCAGCATTCAACAATCCCCACCGGGCAGTGGAATACCTTCTCACTGGTATTCCTGAGCTGTTACAGAGACCAGAGCCTCCAGTAGCAGTTGCCGAGCCTGCTAGAAACCAGATCGACGAAGACGAAGACGAGGATGAACAAGGCGAAAATCTCTTTGAGGCAGCAGCTGCAGCTGCTGCTCAGGGCAATCAGGTTGATGAAGCTCCTACTGATTTGGGTACTGACGAGCAAATGAACTTGTTGAGAGAAACATTGCGCTCGAACCCCGAGATGATAGAGCCATTGTTGGAACAGTTGGGGGAATCGAACCCACAGATTGCGCAATTAATCCAACAAGACCCCGAGGCCTTTATCAGGCACTTTTTGGCTGGAGCCAGCAGCGAAGAAGCTGGGTACGAGATCGAAGGGGAAGAGGCCGAATCAGGCCAGTTGCGTATTCCATTAACCGAAGAAGACCAGAGCGCGATTGAAAGGTTGTGTGAGTTGGGATTCGAGCAGAACTACGTGATCCAGGTGTACTTGGCGTGCGATAAGAACGAGGAGGTTGCTGCTGACATCTTGTTTAGAGATACTATATAGGCAGAATGTATATTAGAGTGCGAAACTATCACCGGCCTTTCAAACCTACTCCAAAACATATATACACCGCGCAATGAGTGACGACGAATTTGATGACTTTAACGAAGCAGCGAGCTTTGGCTCGTTCCATGATCCTGTACTGTTTCCAGAAGAGATATTTCACGATGAAACCCAGTTCCACGCATCGCTTGCCAAAGTTATCAACACCGTATTCAATGACATAGACTCACAAGACGAGGAAGATTCAAGTACGTTGTTATCGCCCCGGTCAAAGGAGATCTTTGGCGTACTTTCATCAATGCCAAGACTCAAACCTCCCAACTGGATCAAGCTGAATATCCGTCACAATCTCTTGGTGAAGCTCGGTGTCCCCATCAACTTGGACGAGGTATCCGAACAACAGCCACAAGACCCTCGTCCTTTACGCAAAAAGTCGGTCTCATCCCATAACATCGATTGGGGAGATGTCCAGCTTCCTGAACTCGACATCAGCGCCGACGAACGGTTACATTACTTGACCAATTGCCACGACATACTATCAAAAATAGAGACCGATAACTTGGATAACACGTCGGCACAGTTTCTTGAAAGCACCACCGAAGAAGTTGTGGTTGAGAAGCTCGTCCAGCTCCAGCATAACTACCAGGAATTGCTTAAGCTTGGCAGTATCTGTGACACCCACCGACAGGAACTCACATCCAACTTTGACATCTACGAAGGTGTCGTACAGAACCTCATTGGCTACAGCCAGCGACTCCGCCGCGACGAGATTATGGAGAACCTCAAAAAGGTGAAAAAGGTGAAAGGTAAAAAGTTGTGGAAGTGAATAATTTACATATGTATATATAGCGCAATAAATATTAGTGGGGGATATTAAATAACGAACCCAAGTCTTCGCTCAAGTAGTTGCTTTCAGCACCCGACTGTAAGTTCATGTTGAAATAAGAACTGTCAATAAAATTGGTCTGGAATGTTCCACCAGGAGTAGTTGGAGGATGCATTTCCTCATGATGGTAGGTTGTATCATTGTGTGTAGCATACACGTTGCTGCCTAATTGCGGCTGTTGCAGCATCTGTTGGGGACTGCCTTGGTCCGTGACAAGAGTGGGTGATTGTGTTCTAGTTGGAGGGAAGCTCTTGGTCTCAGGGAACAATTGAGTAGGTTCAAAGTTTTCGTAAAAGTTCTGGTTGGTGGGCAAGACTTCTGTAACCAACGAGATGTCAGGGAACGACTGCGTTGACGACGTGGGCGAAGTATCGTTTGTCTTTTTATCTGAAGCAGTATCGACCTCGCGGTTGGGACGCTTGACTATATGGACAAGTTCTTCCAAGCATGGCCGCTGGTTCGATGTATAATCATTGGTGTTGTAAACACCACCACCAGGTGAAACACCAGAAGCAATGGAAGTCACAGAAGCCACTGGCGAGTGTCCATTGTTCTGCCGATTGCCGTTGTAAAAGTTGTTTAACTCTGTTTCATCCTTCATGGCCTTTTGGTTGGCACTGAATTCCTGATACTCGGCCATACGATTACCCTTTTCAATAATGTTGGCTCGCTTGATCTTATCGTTCGCATGGTTATCAAAGAGTTTTGCTAACACACTGGCGATGGGCCAGTACTTTGCAAGCGATTTCAACACTGCTTGAGATACATACAACGATTCTGAAGCAGTTGACGCGATAATGTTGTTGGATGAATCAACATGGTAGATCAACATCGTCAATGCACTGAACAACACATAGACGTACATCACAGGACAGTACTTGATCTGGTCACGCTCCAACAATATCTTGGACACAATGGAGATCATCCGGGCGGCTTGGAACGAGATCCCCCATGATGGATACTTGTAATTGTTGGGATTTGTCAGCGAGCTCTTGGCCATCCGAATCAAGTTAGACCGGTGAATCAAGTACAACCGATTATAGTATTGGGCATTCAAGAGACAGCAGTAAAAGTTTTGAGTTGACGAATCACTCAACAGGAATACAAGTTGCTTAGGCAAGTTGGTGAACCAGATTCCCATTAACATGTCACAGTGTTGGATAATGGAGAACTTGTTCTTGCGCTTAAGCTGTTCTGATTTGACTGAGTATTGGTGTTTGATAATAATCCCAGTGATTTCAGCCAACTTGACCAAGTGAATGAAATAAAGAGCTTGCACTTCATCTAGCGGGTATGGCGATACGATACCAAGTTCAGGATCGTCCTCATCGAAATCTTCCATCGTAAGCATCGGCACGTCACAGTCATTCAAATCAATGACTGAGGGTCGGCCAAATGCAATGGCAACGTTACGATCCTTTTCAAAGAGACACCACCATATCCGTCTCCAAATCTTCTTTTCTGTCAGATTCAAGTTTTTTGACAAGCTAACGTCTCTTTGGAACCCAAATCCCTGGGCCAAGCCCACGGCCACTCTTGTCCAGTAATAGGAGTTTTTTGTAACGTCTTCCGGTCCTTCCCAGTAAGACCCAATTAAAATTAGGGTTTGGATAACCAGGACCGGGTCGCTCTCGTAGTTTGTTTCGTACAATGCCTTAGCACGTCTAAAAAATGTCAAGGCTGCCAAGTCCTTTGAACCACTGGAGTCCAAGAGAAGGGAGTTTTGCGATACACGGCATCCACACAAGAGAACGGCCTGGAGCAACATGAGTGACGGGTTGTCGTTGGGATCATTGAACTTGAGCATAAACTGAGTTCGATTGATAACAGGCATGAGAGGGTGAATGTGTTCAAAGTACAGGGTTACGAGATCAGCAGCCAATTCCTTTGAGGGCAACAAAAAGGCGCCTCTCATCTTTAAAATCTCCAATTCAACAGAGTCCAACGACTTATCAACTGTGCCCAAGAACTCGTCAGTCAACTGGAAGTGGTTTTCGCCCACCTTCTGTGCAATCAGTGTCAAAGAAGATGAGCCCAAGAAGGTGAGAGATGCCTTATTCTTCTCCATTGGAGTCGACAGCAGTAGTCTCTTGTAGTTGGAGGTGAGCGACGGAGGCACGCTGATCTGGGAGATATTGGCAATTGGTTCATTTGCGGACGAAGTGGCTGTGGAATCGAGGTTTGCTTCGTGTTTTGATTCGTCGTCGCCAGAGTCATCATCAGAATCGTACGCTTTTGTTGTATTAGGTTTCTTGGGTTTGGGGGTATCGAGCGAGGTGTATCGTCTCTTCTTGATCTCAGGCAAGACGCACTCACATCCAAACGTGATGCAGTTGGTGCATGGAATATGTATTTCGGCATCACAGCGAACCTTCCGCGACCGGCATACCGTACATGCTCTGCTTCCTCTAGGACGCTTATATTTGATGGTGAAGGCCTTGGGCTTATCCTGCTTCCTCTTGTCTCCTGGAGACGCGAGTTCGTGCTCTGCTTTAACCTTAACCATGATGAAAAGCAAAAATTTTCACAATAATCTGGTGGCAAACAGTAGTAGGATTGGTAATGTGTTCTGGGGTATTTTACGGTTGGATTATTGGGAGATAGTTTTGTGTCTGTTTCTACTTTTTCTATGAGGAAAACCTAATTTTCTCCCGCGATTAACACTATGTTAAGCAGCAAAAAAAACAAAAAATTTTTTTTGTGGGCCACCGAAAAATAAAAAAAATTTCAGTTGCTATTTTTACTAGATATCCCCAAGGGTCTGACGAGACAACGAGCATTACTGACAGCACCGAGTCATGATAATTAACGTCTTTGTTTTTCAGCTTACAAAAATAAAGCAAAAAAATTTGGAATGAAAAAATAATAGTTAATTCTGGATATAAAAAAAAAAAACAGTTATTTTATTATCGAATTCAATTATGGTATTTATGATTCGCTGATCTGAAGAAAGTTCGATCGGTAGTATCAAGAAATATTTCTTGTTCTACATTTCCAGACCCTGTTTATACACTCAATCCTTCCTGTCAAAAAAAAACAACGAATGTTGTATCTCTCGGCTACTGAGTTGAGATCGCCCCCGCCCCTCCCATACATATATGCAGGCAGCTGATATTTTGACAGAACCGATGTTCCGGCAGTCCAGTCAGTCGATGGCGGACGGCGAGAGAATGAAATTCTAAAGACTGAAATTCTTGCTACCAGCCATTCCCCCCGATACACCAAACTCTAAAACCCGACAAAATACCTACGAAACAAACGGCAACTGTTGTTGGGTATCAGTAGGCTTGAAAAATTTTTTTTTTCTTTGGTCTCACCTGTCTCATGATTTGATCAATGATGCAGCTGAGTCGCACCACTCGACCTACGGATAATCATGTGGAGAGCCGTGCAAGCGTCCGTAGCGATACTTTCGGTGGCATACATCATCCATGAGCTTACCAAGCCCAAGTTAACGCTGCTTCCGCCACGCACACGTGGTGTCGAGTCGCTCATCGGTAACACGCAGCTCATCGAAATCAAATCACTCTCCCGTCTCACCAATTGCAAGATATACGCCAAACTCGAGCTCAATAACCCTGCAGGAAGTGCCAAGGACCGTGTGGCATTGGCAATCATTCGCGAAAACGAACGGTTGGGCCGTTTGAGACCGGAACACGGCGATATCATCTTTGAAGGCACCCTGGGATCCACAGGTATCTCATTCGCCGTTCTTGCCAATGCCTTGGGATACACGGCTCACATATGTCTACCAGATGATACGTCACCAGAAAAACTCCAGCTTCTACGGTCGCTCGGAGCCGAAATCAGTGCCGTGAAACCAGCACTGATTGTCGATCCCAACCAGTACACCAATGCTGCTCGGGCTCGGGCCCTGGCAATCAACGGCGACCCTAACGATCCTAGAAACGCTGTGTTTGCTGACCAGTTTGAAAACGACTTCAATTGGCGGATCCACTACACGTCTACGGGGCCCGAGATCTGGAGACAAATGGATGGAGATATCGATGTCTTTATCAACGGTTCCGGAACCGGAGGTACCATCGCCGGCGTATCGAAATATTTGCGTGAACAAAACGATGGAATCAAGATCGTGTTGGCAGATCCACAGGGCTCGGGGTTGGCTAACCGGGTCAACCATGGCGTGATGTACGACTCGGTGGAACGTGAGGGTACGAGAAGACGACACCAAGTCGATACCTTGGTCGAAGGCATTGGATTGAATCGTCTTACACACAACTTTAAGCAGGGTGAGGCCAATATTAACGAGGCTGTTCGTGTTTCTGATAGACAGGCGTTGCGGATGGCCAAGTTTTTGTGTGTTCAGGACGGGCTCTTTTGGGGTTCTTCAGCTGCAGTCAATTGCGTAGCAGCCGTGCAAACCGCGTTGAAGTACGGACCAGGGCAGCGCATTGTTGTAATTGCATGCGATTCCGGTGCAAGACACTTGTCCAAATTCTGGAAACACGCCGGCGAGGTTCCCAAAGATATTACGCTTGACCAGGTCATGGAATAGTACAGTATAAATAAAATGTATATAAATATATGGCTATTGATGCTCCTCCAACTTACGTTTAGTCTCACGGTACAACTTGATGGTCGATAACGTGGATGCACTGATACCCATCCAGATCTGCAACGTGTCAAACGGCAACAGTAAGCGGAACACCGTGTATGAGTTGAACACCAAGTCCGATACATTCTTGTATATATCGAGGTAGGCATTATGTTTCTTGAAACGAATATCGCTGAGCAAATTCGTTTCTTCCAGGTTTGTAGATTGTGGGTACAGATGGGCCGCACCTGGGCCGAGAATCTGTCGCGATAACACGCGGGCCCTGTTCTTGACCTGTATCAGAATGATGAGGTCCATTTCTTCATGCAGTAATTCCTGGACCTTTTCAATAGCGTTGTAGAGATTAAGCCAGGTATCGTAGTACCATGCAAGCGACTCGTGGCGTGCAACAAACCGGTGCATCGACTTGTTGGAAAAGAAACTGAGCTTGTATAACAACAACAGCTCGTCATTCAAACCGTAGTAAAGACCAAACACCTCCAGAAGTGTCTGGCGCGACCAGAACAGGTCCAGTATTGCTACAGCACCGTTCTTCCAGGAAATATTGTTGCGTAGCTTGAGCAAGAGGTTTCTTATACGGAATGGACTCTTTCCGAACCGGAGAAACTGCCGATACGTCGACAAGCCACCGACCATGCCTGAAAGCTTAGACCGAAAGCCAGAACAGACCAATATCACGATAATACGGACAAAGTTTTGTGGATGCCTGAGAAAGTTGCGAATGAGATTAAGCTTCTTCTCCTTGTTGTTGTAGTGTTGGCTGATGACACCAATATTGATGGATCGGTCACTCAAATATGTCTGTGATTTCTCGGCATGGTAGAGGAGCAAACGCAAGGTGTACTGACCAATTTTTGCCATTTTGTCTTTGCCAGTGATGTCGTTGAGCATGGCCCAGAACACCTCCCATGCGGGGACGGAGCGTGGGGCAGGCAACTGCAGTAGTTCGGGCTCAGGGCTGGGTGCTGTATCGCTGCGTGGTGTTATATAGGCAAAAGATGTCAGCATCTTTGTCTTTGACGGGGTTTCTAGCACGGTAGTGGACATTTTGACAGGAGAGAGTGACGGAGAGTCCCACTCGTTGTACAGTCGGTGGTCAGACAAGCCGATGTATTCAGCTGGAAAGTGTTTGGTGGTGTGAAACGGATGTGTATGCCGCTCACTGTGGATGTATCCTGACTCTATTCCCATTGCTCTACCGGCCGGAAACGTCCTTTCTTTTATAGTAAGGCCAATATTTTTTTTTCTTAGACACTCGTGGTATGGGTGAGAGTGTGGAGGTTACAGCATTTGTGCGCGGCCATGTGAAATGCAACGTTCCACTATGGCGAGGTTACATTTTTTCCCCATTCATTGTACTAATACTAATTCGATGCTACGGGTCCCATGGTAAAGGCACCTACGCTGCCCAAGTAACCTTCGTGGCGGAGAAAGTACGACTGCATGTCGCCACCAGACCAGAAATTCACGGCGTAGCTCAACGTATGGATGGTCTGCTTGTGGCCTGAGATGTAACTGCCGCCAAAATATATACGTTTGAGTCCAAAGCGCACCGCCTGGAGGTACGCAATCTGGCCAATGTTGTTGGAGACCAGGTACAAGAGTGACCGTGCAATATCTTCTGGTTTGAATAGAGCCAATTTTTCTGCTGCTGTACGTTCTTTCTGCGAGCTGAAACGTAGCGTCTTGAACACCTTGGCAAACGACAGCGCAATGTGCGATGACTTGAGCCCAATTTTGTTATAGTTGGTGCCGTAGATGTCTCCCACCAACAAGTCGATATTCTCGTTGTTGCCACGCTGCGCCATCTCCAACATCTCGTTATAGTCTTTGGCATCTGTAAGAAGCGAAAGAAGCCCCCAGAGCGTACCACCTCCAAGCGAGGATCCACCGATCCGCTCAAACTCATGTGGTCCCGATCCTGTCACTTTGATCATACTGACTCCGCTCCCGATATTGACAAGCAAATAAGGATAGATCTTCGCCTCGTTCTCGGTACTGGCGACAGAAAACGTGTCGTTGGCCTTTAAATCAAAGCAAAAGATCTCGTTCGGGATCTTGGTGATAAGAAAATCGAGCCCCCGAATCAAGCACTCCATCTCGTCTTTAGCAATAATCTTCATCGGCAACTTATGTTTTTCGAAAGTACGTGTCATGAGCTGATAGAATTTCTGCGACCCGCCCCCAGTGGCCATTATGTATGTGATGGGAGGATATGACTCTTTATGTATGGAATTGGTTATTAGTTTGATCATGAATTTTAATGCGTCGTTAGCAAAGTTTTCCGTCTGGAAATCCTTAAAGTGGAGTCTGCCCCCATCAGTATCACTGCTCTTGGTGAAATACACCAATTTTGTGAGTGTACCGCCAATATCTACGGAAATGTGGATGATTTCACTATTATGTTTGGGCAAGGTGATATTTTTCGTCAAGTCGTACTCGTCATTGTGTGGGATAGGCTCCTCATTCTCCGACTCCAGAGAGTTCTCGGGTGAAGGCGTTATAGAGGTGGCTGGCGACGCCACTGAGTCTCGAAGCAAGTGGTCATTTGCGATATATGCTCCCAGACAATCGATTTTGATTCGTCCAGGGAACGCATGCTCCAACATCACAGGTGTTTTCGGTCCCTTCTTTTTCAACAACCCCATGGACTTGTTATGCTAATGCAAAATAAATAATATCGGTTCAATTATTGTAACCAATGAATGAGAATTAATAAATATGATTCTGTTTAAAGTGTTTTTTTTTCCTCTCTAAACGACGTTCTTTCGCTCTCTTTTTTTTTTTTGAGTAAATTTGGTTGGGGAAATCGTATCCTCGGAGATACGGTTAGAAGTACAAAACTTTATAGGGTTGCTGTACAGGAAGAGGCTTGTCTCTTTTTTTTTTTGGTCCATTTGGCTTCGGCTTACGGAACGGGTACCGATAATTGTGCCTAAGAAATTTCTTTGGACATCGGTGCCGTAGCCAATGTTGGGTATTAATTATTCAGCAGAATGTTGTTTTCCTCCATGATTTTTCTTTTTTTGTTGATCGATGGTACCTCCTATTAATTACACCGAACGTGAAACCGTTGTACCTGACCAGCCCCTCACAGCCCACGGTCCCGACTTTCTATTTTTCTTATCACATGGTGCCTCCGCTTCCGAAACATCAGTGACTTTCTTCAGGGTTGCATCCCGGACTGTGTACAGTACAGATGTACCCCAGACTCTCGCGGGTGCACAGACTCGCGCGCACCACCGACTCGTGGGACCTGTCTAGAAGAGTACAAATTTTTTTCTTCTCATGCTCCTTCACTGGTTTTAGAGTAACAACCAAAAATGGCGCCGTTGCTGCTACTGAACTACTATGTGCCCAGTCTCTACGACTTGAAGCTCAATATCAACCACTTGAAACCCAACTTTACAGGAAAACTCGCCATTGACTTGGTAAAGAACACAAACTGTCACACCCAACCGGCCCATTTCTCCATAACACTTCATGCCTCAAGGCTCATCATCACGTCAGCCAAGCTTGGCGAAACTCCCCTCACGGTATCATACAATCGTGATCTCCAACAGGTGACTATTTCATCGCAGGATATTACCACTTTACCAGAAGCGGCCCTGGTATCGTTGGCCTACATGGGCCAGATCAACACCATCAAGACGTATCAGGATCAGACACATGGTCTCTTCAAAACGAACTACTTGGACTCGGTATCGGGCTTGTCAAACAACTTTATTCTTGCAACTCATTTCCAACCCCATTCCGCTAAATTGGTGTTCCCATTGATTGACGAATTATCCGTTAAAGTCCCCGTTAAGTTGGCCATCACAACGTCAAACAAATTTAAAGTCATTTCCAACGCCAAGTTGGCCGAATTTCAGCATGTTTCTATGTCAGATGAATGCACCTACACGTTTGAACCGACTCCTCCAATCGCATCATCAGTTTTTGGTTTTGCACTTGGCGATTTCGAATTCTTACAGTCGGAAACAGCCGACATCCGTGTATACACCAGTATAGGGGAAAGTCAGTTTGCTCTCTATGCATTGGAGCTTATTGAAAAGTTTTTACCAATCTTGGAAAACTTGTTTCGCTCCAAGTACCCATTGCCGAAGCTCGATTTTGTTGCATTACCGTTTTTGAACGATGGTGCCATGGAAAATTGGGGACTCGTCACCATTTTATCGAACCAGCTTTTGGTGGACAAGTCAACAGCTAATTTTGCAGCCAAATATCAGGTCCAACAATTAGTAGCACACGAACTTGTACACCAATGGATCGGAAACTTAGTGACTTTTGACGACTGGAACAACCTTTGGCTTAATGAAGCATTTGCTACTTGGTTAGGCAACTATGTTATTTCCATCTCAAACATCAACAGTGATGAAGAATATAATTATGGCCTCAATCTGGTTGAAGGGTATGAAAAATTCATGGATACGGACTGCTTGGTTGGCGAAGGTGATCAATTGGCAATTCCCTCTATTTACCAGCACTGTAACCAGTTAAACACTGGACTTTCTGCAACCACGTCGACGATCTTTGAAGCTAACACTTACGAAAAGGGAATAATCTTGATTAACATGATTGCCAATATTATGAAGTACGAAAGTCCTGACCCTCAAGACTACTCCAACTTTTTCAAAGGATTTTCCCGAGTCATTGAAAAGTACCAATACAAATCGATCAAGCCATTTGAGATTTGGAATGTGTTAAACGAACAAGTTTCAATCGATTTATTGAGTTTTGTTCATTCATGGACGAGAAACCCTGGATTCCCACTTGTTGAAGTACGCAGTGAGAATGACAAACTTATTTTTGAACAGCATATTTACTTGTACAACTTGACGCCACAGCAGTTAATTTTAGAAGACAAGCCATTCCATGTGCCATTATTGATCAGGATTGTTGACGATAAGGGTGAACAAAAAGTACTCAATATCTTGCTTAGTGACCGTTCATTAACGTTAGATATCCCCGCGAAGCTGTTGGTAAGTATAAACGTACACCGTGGGGGCTATTACAGAACTGTGTACTCACCAGAAATCCTTGAGCAAGTAATTATTCCTCGTATTGTTGCAAACGAAATTACGGGAGATGACGTGGTGACCCTCGTGCATGATTATGGTAAGCGAATTGGCACCGAGCAATCGAAAAGTTCCGATCTTATCTCTTTAATTAAGATTATTGATTCCTTGGGACTGGAAGGGTGGAATGTAGACTATGCTGTTTTGAAAATTGCATTGAGCTACGTGGAAACCATCAACAACACTTTGCTTCATTTCAGTAATTATACCGAGTTTCAAGACTGGCTCAATGGGTTTGTGAAGAGAGTTTTCTTGAAAATTGGGTCATGGGACAAGTTGTATCATACAACCAAGTACTATTCCACGGTGGAGATGCAAGTGCGTAACTCGATATTGCAGCTTGGCTTGCATAACAAAGAGTTCCAAGATATTGGAAGGAAGGTTTTCAAGAACTTTGTCAGTTCAGGGATCAACAAGTGCTTTACTCCCAAGGAGATTTTGCTTTCAGTATTCAACTTGGTTATTTACAATGGGACCCAAAAGGAGTATAAACGGATATTGGAATTTGTTAAGAATGCCAACGTTTCACTCTTGGACAACACCAATGTCACCAAAACTGAGTTACAGACTATTGCTGTCTCGTCGTTGTCATTCACCACGAACGAAGAGTTGCTCAACAAGACACTCAATTTCGTGATGACCAATATTGACTCCAAATTGATTGAATTGGGACTTATTGGGTTTCAGTACAAGACGAATAGAGACGACAAAATTAAATTGTTCCGGTGGTTTTCGTTGCACTATAGAGAGTGGATTATAAAATCGTTCCGCCAGGGTTCGGATTGGGCCAAACAGTTGGGAGTTACGGTGCAGAACATTTCGCGCATAGTCTTGAGCGAGATTATGCAGTTTGACGCAATATTGCTTAATTTAAAAGCAGATTTCATTGATAAACACATGAAGGAATTACCACCACATGGGCTCCAGGAATTGGTGGAGACGGAGGAGGAAAATAATAGAGAAAAGATTCTTATTGGAAACTTCTATTCCGACCTTGTGACCCATCTTGGCCAATTGTAAATACTTAATTACCTGTAAAAAAATGCCACGATTTCCACCGTTTAGTGAGGCTTTGTCGGGCCTTGTTTTCAGCCAGAAAAAAATAAATAATAATCACTCTATCCCTAATATTACAATGCCACAACGGGGCCGTTTTGAACAAAAAAATATATTGGTAATCAAAGATATCATAAAACTATGAAACGAAGAATTGAAACAAAACGGCGGATACGTACTAAAGAAGGAGATTTTTTCATGTTTTAAAAATCAAGGAGCAAACATGGCGAGCTTAATGCATGGCCCATTCGATTTCTTTCTCGTTGACCACCACAGAGAGAATTGAGTTTGCGAGCCGGTCAACAGTGTCTTCATCTCTCAGTGCCTGAGCTGGAAACGGTAGAACCGCAGTGTTTTGTATAGTTATTGTTTCATCAGAAGATGGAAGTGGGGGTATCATAAATTCGTTATACGTTGCCGTAGAAGATATTCTTGTTCTCGATCTCGGTTGAGACTGACCAGACAAGGTAGTGTAGTTAGCGGCTGTAAAGCTTCGTGTTCGTTGGGGCATGGTGGGCAAATTGGGCACAGAGTGAGACCGAATTCGATGCTGGTCAGGCTGTTCTGGCTGTTTTTGCATATCAGAATAAGGAACCAGGGAGAATACACTTGGGCTACTTAGTACTGGACTAGTACTGGGAGACGAGGGTTCCAGAACCATCTCGTGCTTCCCTAACAGCTTAAGCCGAGTTTTAATTTTAAAGAGTGTTTCGTCGCTCATTGGCGATTCTAATGAAACATACTACGGCCAGAATCCTAGAATTTTATATGAAAATTTATTTTAGGGGTTAGTTATAATTTATTTTTCATGGAGTTCTATCATTCCTCTATCGGGACAGACATCGGAATGATTTGGACTTAAAGTCTCAATTAAACTTTTTTTTGTTGTGCATTTCAAATAAACAAGATATTTTAAAACCGACTCGCCGTCTATTGCCCACCTCCCCATAAAGCCATGGCTAGCCACCAGAGGGCTTAGAAATAAAGAGGACTACATGACCGTTTATCCTTTTCATATGAAGGTAAGTACTCTCCACATAGAAAGCCAGTTACAGCCACGGCCATATCTCCCCTGTTTGTAGATGTTCTGTAAGTTCCGATCCTTGTCACTAATTATTTTACCCGTTGTGCATATTTTGCAAAAACAACTCAGATACAGTTATGAGTCCCGAGACTTACCCGTAAATATTTACTTCGTATTTATGTTTGTATCTACTCCTTCTGTTTCTCCTTCTCTAAGTTGCTCTTCGATATCCAAGTTTTCCTGAATATCCCACAATTTGGCGTAGAGTGAATCTTCGCGGGCCAAAAGTCCATAGTGTGTTCCTTCTTCTTGAACAGAACCCTTGTTCAACACAATAATCTTATCAGCATCAGCAATCGTCCGCAATCTATGTGCAATGGCGATGTTCGTATTGGGGGTTTCCCTAAATACTGTTCTGATCGTTTTTAATAACGACTGCTCAGTATGGGTATCTAATGCCGAAGTAGCTTCGTCAAAAAATGTAATTGGAGCGGCCTTCAACAACAAACGCGCAATTGCCAACCGTTGCTTCTCACCACCAGAAATCATCATCCCTCGCTCACCCACTATTGTGTTGACCCCATCCGGCAAGTCTTGGATAAGCAGATCCAACTTGACCTGCTCGATCAACTTAGCAATTTCCTGATCGGTTGCATCCAATCTGCCGTACCGGATATTCTCCAAGATAGACTCGTTAAACAACGGGGTCTCTTGCGGAACAATACCGATCAAATTACGCAACGATTCTAGGGTCACTTTACTAATATCTTGGCCATCAATCAAAATACGGCCTTGATCGACGTCGTAGAACCGGAAGACTAGCCGCAAAACTGTCGATTTACCACTGCCAGAGGGCCCCACAATTGCAACTTTCTGTCCAGCAGGAATAGTAAATGTGGCATTTTGTAAGATGGGTCTGTCTGGGTGGTACCCAAAAGTCACATTCTCAAATTTGATTTCCCCAGGAATTCCACCTTTGTTCAAGACAAGTGGCTTGGCACCGAGAGCATCCTTTATCTTGACGTCGTAGTTTTGCAACTCAAATAAGTTCTCCATATCCAAGAGCGATTGCTTCAAGTCACGGTACACCGAGCCCAAGAAATTGAGAGGCACACTCAATTGAAATACCAACTGGTTGATCAAGACCAAGTCACCGACTGTAAGTGCACCTGTGGCAACCCCTTGACAACCCATGTACATCATTGCAGTCAAGGCAGTAGAGAAAATGAGGTTCTGGCCAGCATTCAAGAATGCAAGTGATGTAGCCACCTTGATCGAGGCATTTTCATACTTCGTCAAAGCCTTTTCGTACTTTGAAGCCTGGAATGCTTCATTATTAAAATATTTGACTGATTCGTAATTAATGAGGGAATCAAGGGCCACAGAAGCAGCCTGGTTGTCGGCATTGTTGGCTTGTCTTCTAAAAGCAGTTCTCCATGATGTTGTCTTGATTGTAAATACTGAGTACATCAACATGGTTGTAAAAGTGACAGCAGCAAATGATACCCCGTAGTTATATGATAAAAGACCACAAACAACGCTAATCTCAAACGTTATTGGAAGTATGTGGAATACCAAAGCAGTTAAGACGGAACTGATACCCTTAGTACCACGGTCAATGGCTCTAGTCAAGCCTCCAGTTTGATGAGTAAGATGGAAATTGAGGTCCATATTCAATAGATGCTTAAAGGTATTTTGAGCAACTCTCTTGATAGCACTCTGAGCCACGGAAGCAAAAACAGCATTTCTCAACTCACCAAATAACACGGCTCCGAATCGGGCACCTCCGTACGCAAGAATTAATGTACCTGCAACAGTCCCCACAGTACCCAATTGTTCTGTCCATTCAATATTCATATCGTCAACGATCTGCTTAAAGAAGAATGGCACCTGGATTGTAAGCAACTTAGCACCAATAAGAAGAGACACTGCCAAAACCACACGAAATTTAAAACTAGTTTTGTCTTTGGGCCAAATCGTTGTTAGCAATGACCGTACCATCTTAGTTTCGGAAGTGGTGATTTTGCGGCCAAATAGGTGGTTTGTGGTGTCGACCTTTGGCGGAGGTGTCTTTGCTGGTATCCTAGCTGAAATGTGAAACAGCCTCGCACTCCTGGCTGGCAAGAACGTCCGTGTTGTTCTTAGTGTGCTTGTGGCATTGGCAACACGAATTGGTGGTACTATAAGCCGCAAAGTCTTCAACATTAAGTTTATGTTGAGTTTGGAAAACTGTGGCAACTTTGTTCAAAATCAGATTACATGAAATATCGCAGAAAAGTTTCAACGATAATTAACGATAATTATAACGGTTATATATAAACTCAATTTTTTCTCTTACTTACTGTAGCCCAATTCAGTCAATGCTTCTTCAATGGAAGCAGAAAGCTTTTCCACGTGTCCTTCATACACAGAGAAGCCCATGTGGCCCACTCTGAAGTACTTGCCGACAAGTGCTTTGTGGATACCTCCGGCAACGGTAAATCCTTTCTTACCCAATGCGGCAAGCAATTCAGGACCATTGACACCTTCCGGAAAGTAAACAGCAGTCAATCCATGAGCAGCAACCTTATGATTTACTGGAACAATCTTTAAGCCGAGCTTTTCCACGCTTTCCTTGAATTGAGTCGAGACTTGCTCGTGCTTTGCAAATCTTTGTTCAAGTGTTTCAGATAAGATTTCATCTAATGATACCTTCAAAGCAGTGATGGTTTGGACAGCTGGAGTGGCAAAGTAAGCACCGTTGCCACTTTCATAGGCCTGCATGATTGGCGTCCATTTCTTCAAAGAGGCAAAGAAAGCAGTGTTCTTCTCTCTGTTCAAAGCCTTGGTCACAGCTCTTTCTGAAGCATAGAAAATTGATAACCCGGCTGGAACACCAATGGCTTTCTGCGAAGCAGTCAAGGCAAAGTCAATGCCCCAGTTGTCGAATTCCAAGTTTTCGACTCCGATAGAACAGACACCATCAACCACAATCAAAGTTTCAGGGGAGAGTTCCTTAGTAAGCTTGGAAATTGCTTCAACATCACTAACAACCGAAGTAGAAGTATCTACGTGGGTAATGGTGATGGCAGTGTACTTGTTTGCCTTGAGCTTTTCAGCCACTTGGTTTAATGGAACAACGTCACCAACTGGAGCTGTGATAATGTCAATTTCAGCATCGTAAACCAGCAATGCTTCAGCGAACGAGTCAGAAAAAAATCCCGTGGCTAACACCAAAATCTTGTCGCCGGGATTGATCAAGTTTGCCCCAACAATGTCCCATCCAAGTGTACCAGAACCAGACAAGACATATGGCTGCGATTTTGGGTCAGTAGACTTAAACAATTTACGTAAGTCCTTCAAGGCCAGTTGGAAAGTACTTATAAATTCCGGTGAGGTATGTGCTTGGGATGGTGTGGCCATGGCACCAAGGACTCCGTCAGAGAACTCAATTGGACCTGGGATCATGGTCAATTTGTGTGGAGGTTGCTTGTAAGTGGACATGGTACGTATGTATGGAATGAACTGACGAGTGTTAGCTATTGGTCTATTGATAAGTTGTGCCAATTGCGTTTTGAACATTTATAATATATGGGACATGGGATTTACCCGCAATTTTATATGCGGGTCCGCTACTAACGCACAAATTCCATTCGTGCGAGATATGGGGATTGCCGAGGCCTAATCTGGAAACGGAAATTTTTTAACTCGCACGGTTCTGATCGCAACACATTTTATTTATCAAAAATTCGCAGCCAGCGGGTAACACCAATCTTCCAGTGGTTACTTGTATTACAAAGTGATGGTGTCAATTCTTATTATTGGAGAGTCATCACTTCTTAGCTTCTTTACCTGTGTTTTTTGCAAGGCTAATTGGGATGTTACCGTTTTACCTTATACCCAAGTGAATGTCCGCCACACAAAGGAGGACTGGAGACTTTTGACGCTCCAACAAGAAACAAGATTTCGGCCTACAAAAATGCTTAATAACTTGGTCGAGTTATCAACTTTGCTCAATCAAAAGCATGAAAACAACCACTCCTTTGACTATATTGTATTTACTCAAAAATTTGTTAAATTTTTGGAAAATGCTCCAACATTATTTAACTCAGTCTTGATTCCTACTTCAATCATATTTTATGAACCCACAGAAGATACTCCTCTTGATGACAAAGTCGGCACTCTCTTTCCCCACCATTGCAGTCAAATAATTCTCTCGAATGCAGATTGCCGCCTTACAAGCCCCAGTACCTTTCAACTAATGTACTCTGAATTCGACTTGGAAATTGCCCCGATTGCGTTTGTCCCCAACCAAATTACGGAAGGTTGCTTCAGAAAAAGAAGATCAAGCGCAACATATAAATCATTGGTTCGATTTATTCACACTCTCAAGTTGGAAAAAGTCAGGGTCATAAGACACAAACGCCGTATTGATCTCCACGCTACGCAATGGTCTTACATTCTCAACCTTGTGCCTCTACAGATTCTCTCCATCATTTTTGAAGAGCCCAATTTCAGCTTTTTGATTGAAAATGAAAACAGTCGTCCTATGCTTGATGGAATCTTTAATGATATGCAACAATTGATAAAACACCACATGCTCCAACCACAAGAGCAATATAAATTTGATACCATTTTAGATCTCCTTGCCAGCGAGGACAAACTTTACCAAGAAAGGCTCAATTTGTTACAAAAGAGACCTAATCTTCCACTTGAAATTTCATACAACAAGATGCTCTTTGATTATACTAAGGGATATGAAATCCATATTGAATCTCTTCTTCAAAACTTGATACATGCCGCTGAACAGTATCAAATCAGAGTCCCTCATTTGAACACAGTGGCTTTCTCAATTCTGAAATTACTTGACATAAAAAACAAAGGAATTGATAGCAATTCGTACTTACCTTCAATTCCGGCAACATTTAAAGAAAATGTTATGCTTTTTATGGCTCAATCTGGCCCCAATGATGATACTCACAGTATCGATTCCAAATTACAAGAATTAGTTGCAGACACACAGGGTTATACATTTGATGACAGCTTTTATTACGATGCAGATAAAGTCAAACCTCCATTGACAGCTATTGAAACTATGAACCTCACTAACAGTTCAGAATACCAAACTCCTCTACTTGCGGGCCAGTCGCAACAACCCCCGGCTGAAAAATCCCCTAATCAGGAACCAGCGATATCTCTCACCATGGTCAAAGATACAAAAGGCAATCTCTACCTAGTCCAGCCTAATGGAACTGCAATACCCGTTACGCCATTTGTACAAGAAACAAAATCTACAACATATCCAACCACCAACAGTACATTCTATAACGAACCACAGGTGACGCGTTTCACGCCAGTGCTGAAATTGCGCGACTCCCATACTAATCTCTTGGAAATGATACACTACGATCGCTTTATGGATCAAAGTACTTCGACAAGATATGGTGCATACGATACATCCAGTTACATCTTAAACAGTGGAAGTAATAGTCTTAAGAGCAGTGACAAAAGCAGCAGGAAGTCTAATCTGAAGATATAGGTGTCCTGCACAATGTATACGGAGGAGTTGGCTCTTTTCGAGATGAGGTTTGTCCCACCTTCCCTGGTTGAAGAAAAAAAGCACGATGGCCAGAGAAGCAGCAGACCAAACGTTACTGAAACAACTTGAAAATGATAGAATTAGGACAGCAGACTTCTTAAGTAGTAGTTTGTTGCAAAAAGTAGCTATTGTAACCATAACTAAGAATGATTCGATACCGAAACGCACTGACCAAGTGATAGAGATGCTTGAGAAAAGTGGGTCCATATTAATTGCAAGTCATGCAAGCGGGATTGCAAAAGCAGTGGCTTTGGCTGAGATAATAAAGCAGAAGGTCTCTAAAGCAGCTTCCCAGTACAATAAAGTGATACTGCAAAAATCTACTATCAACCCGAATTATAAGGTTTCGGAAATATCAAATCCCGAGAAAGAGGCTATGGAAAGTGTACGTGGACCAAAAATATATTCAATCCCAGTAATGTATATATTATTTGTCAAAGGACAGAGTCCCACATTGAGCGGATGGACGCACCAAGAATAAGATCAGTCAAGTATATGGTGTGTATGTTAGGTAGAAATAGTCACGTGCATATATTTAGCCAATTAGAAGTGTAAAAAAAAATGATTGAAAAACCAAAATCGTAAGATAGAAAACATATAACAGAAATAACTACTTGAACATCATCAAAATGGCTATTGACAAAGACAACTTCAAGTTTGAAACTCCCCAATTCGAGCCAAGATTCCCTCACCAAAACCAAACTAAGCACTGTGCTCAAACCTACATCGATTACCACAAATGTGTTGCTGTTAAAGGTGAAGACTTCGAACCATGCAAGATCTTTTTCAAGACTTTCACTTCCTTGTGTCCTCTTGATTGGGTTGAAAAGTGGGATGACCAAAGAGCTGCTGGCAAATTCCCAGTCAACATGGATGCTTAATCCATGCGTCACCCCACCTTGACTCTATCCCAGACAATAGAAGAACTACTTTCTATGTATGCAAAATTTGAACATTATCATGGATAAAAAATCAATATGTAGAACTATGAACATAGTAGAAGAACTATGAACATAGTAGAACCACCTACATAAATTCATCTTCAACCCAATTTTCGTTTCTAAACTCGTTACTACGCAAATTCTCTTCAGCAAAGAAATCACTATATGGGTCATCCTTAGTCTTTTTCTGTTGGGCGTATAATAACTGGTGCTCCTTGCTTTCTCTTTCCATTTCTCTCCTCTCGTGCTGTATATCTAGTATCAATTGCCGTTGCTGCTTCATGAACTCTTCCGTCGATATTTCTGTCTTGGTCTTGTTCAATTTATTTATGACGGTGTTGTCTTTTTTAGTGACATTAATACGCTTAACATGCTTAGGATTTTTGAAAGTTACAGTACCTATGTCCATGGAGCCATCTGTATGCAAATTTTCAACAGGGGTATAGATAATAGTGATATTGTTCAACTTGCTTGCCTTGATGGAGTTAGCCTTTGTAAGTTGAGCAATTTGAGCAAGTATTTCTGGGTCAATGGATAACTTGTCAATGGATTTAAAATTCGCTAACTGCTCTTTGGTGAGTTGTAAGTAAAGATGGGCCGATGAGTAGTTATCAACATGGAACCAGATATTCTTGGGATGAGAATGCTTAATTAACGGATCATTTTCAATTTTATCTCTTCCCATATAAATGGTCACCTCCGGACTATCATCAAGACCAAACTCTTCTAGTGCCGACGACTTTTTTGCTTTAAAATAGTAAACCATCGGAATTCGATTGAGATGAGTATAGTTGGGTCGTGGGAAGCCGGAGTCGTGAGAAGGTCCGAACGAAAACGTATGGACATGCGCACCTAGGCAAATAGTATGTAACTTGTAATCACGTGAGTGAAACAATACCTAATGCATGCATATCAAAAGAGCAACAAAGACACGGTAGAGAAAAGGAAAAACAATGTCAATTGCGAAATTGGGGTTAGGAATTGATATGCACAGGCATAGAAAATTAGAATCTTTTTTTATGTCAAACAGTATTCTGTATTAATCATAAGCTTACTTCAATTTAGTAGATTGACCTTTATCTGTATGAATTCCTGATTTTGATTCCGATACTTGCTAGCTGGATTAGACGAGAAAGAAATTTTTTGTCTGTCTACACGCTACCCATGGTCCAATTATTCACAGAAGATTGCATGTTTCATGTGTTGTATCAGTATTGAACGCAACAATATTTGTTTGTGTAAGCGTTTATTTTTCCTTGACGAACCTGTAAAAAATAAAATACAGAAAACAAAATAGGTGCACCAAACTACAACCAGTCTCTCGCTGTATTTGCACCAAAGTACAGCACGTAAACATATAGAACCAATGTATTCCTTTAAATAAGAACACATTACTGTGAAGCATTGATCTGTCTAGCTCCAGCCATCCATTTATTCATGATTATTTATGACTATGTAACCTTGCACCCAAATAATATGGGGGAGGTGTATTCCTGAAAAAAGTTGCTTTTGTGTTTTTGTTTGCAGGAGGTCTACGCGAAAACGGAGATTCCACGCAGAAATTACTGCATTTGTATAAAAGTTGGCCAGCACACCTAGATAAGTTACTTTCCCAGCAGAGAAGTAGTTTTTGTTGTTATTTGGCTCAGTTTACAACCACCAGCACGCACCCCACCCTCGTCTTTCATTATTTCTGCTAAACATTCCTGCTTAGCCGTGCTTTTCATTCTTTTGGACTTTATCCCGTTTATTCAACCACAGCCACTCCTAACAACTTGACTATATTAACAATGATTGATCACGTATCTCTCTTAGAGTTTGAGGAATCACTCAGAAATACCTCTGAATCTATCAACCTAGCTCTTCTCAATAATTTGGAACTCAAGATAGAATGTCTTAAGAACAATAACGAACAAGTTGACGAGGAGCCCCATATTGAGTTTACTCACGATGATTTACACAAATTGTTTGCTGACTACGATTATACGAGAGACGAATTTACCACCTGCTGGAAATGTGGAACTTCGTTAGCTGATGAGTCAAGCCATCAATCTTGTTGCAAAAGTTTCATCACAAACAAGGCGTACATATCCACTAATTTGGAGATCTCGTACTGGTTATCATTTATCAACCATCCCACCAGAACCATCAACACTTTGCCACACTACACTGAATTCTTGTGTATCAAACAAGGTATTCCAGATCAAATAAGATCATTGGTCTGGAGGAAATTGTTTTTATTGAATGCCACAAAGATACCACAATCATCCCTCCTAGTATACAGCAATTTCCAGCATTCATATAATCCAGAAATCTCACATCAAATATCAAAGGACTTGAAGAGAACTTTCCCCACCGTTGATTATTTCAAGAGTGAAGAAAGTCTTAAGAACTTGTCCACAATCTTAAATGTTTATGCAAATTATGACGCCGAATTGGGATACTGCCAGGGACTCCTTTTCTTGGTAGGGGTATTGTACTACCATTTCGGCGGAGACAGTGAGATGACATTCCATGGGTTGATTACCATAATGGAAACAGAAACCGAATTACATGATATTTTCACTACTTCAACGATGTCTGATACTTTGACCTTGTGGTATAACGAGTTTTTGGAAATTTTGAAGCAGGCTGACAAGGAACTTTACACACATTTAACTTCGTTTGTTGAACTCAATGTATTTCTTTACCAATGGTGGTTGTCTTTTATTTCCAGTCATTCACCAGACTTATCAATTGTGAACAGAATCATGGATTTTTGTGTTTTACAAGGTTGGAAGACAGGCTTGTTCAAGATTTCCCTCGGTTTGTTGAAGGTCAACAAACCTATCTTGATGTGTCTTGATAAGGGCGATGAAGAAGTTGTCTACCAACATTTGTTGAATGAATCTAAATGGGGTAACATTATAAATGACTTGGATGTATTCTTTGGAAACGTTCTTTTGAAATCTGACGATAGCTTGTTTTTAAAGCAACAGCAACACATCAAACCAATTGACACTAAGGGATCAGCTCATCAATCTATTGTTGGTGTTTTTAAGAACTTCTCCCTTAACCTAACTTCAGTTGCAGGATCCACAACAGCAACGCAAGCGTCGACATCTCCGAGCACGACTACGAATTCAAATACAAGAGAAAGATCTGGATCCGAATGTACAACTAGCAACAACCCATCTACTCTCTCTGTCTTCTCCAGCCAGAATGTCTCCTCCACAAAGAACAACGAAGTAGATTCAATTTACTCGGATATCAGCGAAGACAACAGCGAGCACAGGAAATCCTTTGCCGATTACTTGAAGCTCCCTTATCTATCCAAATCAAATGAAGCAGTTAACGATCAATTAACGGTGGAGAACCATTCGCTCAAGGCACTCTTGAAACAAGCACATTCACTTCTTGGTGACCTGCCTGAAGCCTCAAACTTGAAGAGCGAAATCTCTAAGATTGTTTCTATTTAAATGTATTAAGAGCAAAAAGTTAGTTACTTTAAATCGGATATTTACGATATAACAAAAGTTCACAAGTAATGCTAGAGATAATATTGAACTAAAAGGGCATAATACAATGTCCGGGTAACCTTGAAATTGTCAAAACAAATTTTTTGTGTAACAGTAAGTTGGCGGCGACCAAAAAAAAAGTAGGCAACCAGCGATCCATCCACAATTACTGATATATTTCTTCAAAAGAATAGTATCCCTTGCTTGTATCATATAGTATAATTGACTACTGATTAGATCTTTTATACGCTTTTCATTGATTTTGGATTGATATTTTTAATAAAACGCAAA
This sequence comes from Teunomyces aglyptinius, assembly GCA_030581575.1. Classification (NCBI taxonomy): domain Eukaryota; kingdom Fungi; phylum Ascomycota; class Pichiomycetes; order Serinales; family Debaryomycetaceae; genus Teunomyces; species Teunomyces aglyptinius. The sequence continues at coordinate 223,354 of JAKTTR010000002.1, forward strand.
ATCAATCCTTAACCACCACTAGTTACCAATCTAGGTTTAAACGAGTCCATTTTTTACTAGAAGTTCTTTGAAGGGTGTATTTTTGAGCACTACTTTGTTGAATTATTTATCTCCTTGCTTAAGCCGTGTCTTCCCCAGCTGGAAATAGCCCAAGGGGCCAAGAATCAGAAGAAGAACAATCAAAGGATTACTACGTTCAAGACGCAGAATTTACCAAAGTCATCATCACTCAGATTTCAATCTTACTCACCACTTTAACGAACGAGAACTTTGAAACCAACGAAAGACAAATTAGATTCTTATTAAACAAACATAAGGATAACAAGGAGGTCTCTCAGAACTACATCACCAAACTTTGCAATCTTATCCAACTTACCTTAGAAACTAAAACTGAAGACTTCACACCACTTGACAGGCTTTTTGAAACGGAAATTGAATATATTTCCAAGGATCTTAGCAACATTGACGTATTTTTATCGCAATTAATAGTTATTCTTGCAAATCATCTGGATTACAACCTCATTAATTTTGTTAAGAAATATAACTGTGACTTAGTTTTATCATTTATTATCTTAATTAAGTCACACCCAGAATCAGAATCTGTCAAGTCGTTTATCAGGGAAAATTCACTTAACCTTTTATCATTTATCAACTCCCGCAAATTTCCCCCAAATTATAATTGGTTATTAGTTTTAGACTGCATTTTGAACAGTCCTCACTTTCCATTTATCAACAAACTATTAACTATCACCTCATTAAGGGCATTCAAATCAGAAATTGAACCAGTCAATCGCTTCTTTAAGAATATTTTGAAAATGTCATTTAAAGAACTTTTGTTAGATATTGGCCCAGAAAATTTGCTTTCCGAAAAGCTTTTGCCAACTTTATTGCAAATTAAGCCTTCAGAAACTGACGAGAGCATTGCATTAATTATTTCTGAAATTTTAATTCCAGGTTCTCAAGGATTGGCAGGATTGGCTAATAGCAACAACCTACCCGAAGCAAACGCAAAGGGGGCCCAATTACTGGCCGCATTGCGTGTCATTGACAACCATTCGAAATTCCCAGTCAATTGGTACCAAGTGTTTTCATATGTTCTTGAGTATTTATTTGAATCAGCTCAGAGAAACATCCAGCCAACTGTTACAAATATTACCCAATTGTTGTCATCCATAGATTACAAACAAGGTATTATTGATATTTTCTTGAATTATGATTGGTGGTTCAACAAAACATTGTTGTACATCTTGCATACTACGGAATCACAACAAGGTGGGTTCGATATTTGCAACCTGAATAATATGACCCTTTGTTTTGAGCAGGAAAAATTATCACCACCCCAAAATGGTAGAAGAAATATTTTGAAATTTGTGAATGTCGGCAAACTTGAGCTTCAAGTTTTAACCAAGATCCAACAACAGCAACAACAGCAGATTCAACTTAACGAGCACGAAAGAACCTTAAACACTTATTTAAGTCGAGTATTTGAGCATGATTACCGTGTGTTCCCAGAATATTTAATTGCAGCTGCATTGACGGTCTCCGAGGAGAACCAATTTGTCACGGATTTAATTGATACATTGTTCACATTATTGATCGACAATAAGAGTGCTGCTGTTGAAAAAGTGTTGAACATTATGAAAGAATTAGATGTCGACTTGGCTTTAAAGAAACTATTTGATTACAGTGTTACTAGAGCAAGCACTCCGTTTGAAGTCAGAAGCTCAATTATTGAATATGCTTCCGCCACCGAATTATTTGGCCCACTTTTACAGTACTTATGGGTCAAGAACAACAACCTTGCAATTACTTTTTTGGTTGAAGCCCATGAATGTAATTTGGAAGTCATTGGATTCATTGACTCGAAGATTAAGAACCAGAAGTCGAAAGCGGCATTTTACCAATGCCTTTGGGAAACTTTAGATGATAGAGCTCAAAAAGATTACGAAAAAGGCCAACAACTTCAAAATCAAGGAGTTCCAGTTGGAAAGCATACTGTCTTAAAAATTCCTGTCATTTTCTATTTGTTGGAAATTTTGAAATCCAGCAATGGTTTAATTGACTCTGAGAAATTAAAAAATTTACAGTTGTCCGTTTTAACTACCTATCCAAGATTGATCAATTTTGGCAATGGTCATGATGCAGCAATTCTTGCCAACGAACAGGTTTCTACTTTTTTCCCACCGGATGTCGAACAGGAAATGAAGGCATACTATTCGAAGATGTACAACAAAGAAGTTGAAATCAAGACCATCGTTGACATGTTAATTTCAATGAAATCGAGTGATGAACCTCATAAGCAAGATGTATTTGCTTGTATGATTCATTCTTTGCTTGATGAGTACAGGTTTTTTGCGGAGTATCCCTTGTCTGCATTGGCATCAACCTCTTTGCTTTTTGGTGCTTTGTTAGAAAAGGATTTAATCCAGGGCACAACTTTGACCGTGGCATTGAACTTTATTTGGGAGTCATGTAACCAGCCACCCGACTCTCATTTATTCAAGTTTGCAGTGCAATCCTTGTACAACTTCAAGTCGAGATTACATGAATATCCAATTTATTGTAAACATTTATTGGAATGTCGTTCGTTGTCATCTCACGCTAAGATGTACCAAATTGTCAAAGACGCTGCAAACGGCGTGGCATGTGCTGCGAAAGCAGCAACACCGTCGCCTGAAGCAGGTCCAAAGTATCAATCGATCACTGTTGTTGATAAAGCAATAGGATTTGTCAAGCAGGAAGAACCAACTGAAGCTATCTCCAATAAATTATTATTTTTTGTTAACAATATGACAGAAGAAAATTTGAAGTTGAAGGAGATAAAGGAGTTCTTACCCGAGAAGTTCTTTTCTTGGTTTGCTAATTATCTTGTGACCGATAGAGCCAAAGCAGAACCTAACAACCATGAATTGTACGGCAATTTGGTTAAATCATTTGATAATCCTATTTTTTTTGAATACATTTTGAATGTATCCTTGAAAGAAGTTGACTCTTTGATCAGAAACTTCAAAGACACCACCACGGAAAGAAACTCCATCAAAAATTTGGGATCCTGGTTGGGAAAGATTACTTTGGCCAATGATAAACTCTTAAGAAGAGATCAGATAGCCTTAAAGTTCTTACTTGTCGAGGCTTTCGATTTTAAATCTTTGCATTTGATCATTCCATTTGTTTGCAAGATCTTGGACCAAGCGAAAAACTCTAAGATTTTCAGACCTCCAAATCCTTGGGTGTTGGGTGTTCTTAAGGTATTGGCAGAATTGTATCAGTGTGCTGACTTGAAATTAAATTTGAAATTTGAAATTGAAGTCTTGTTGAACTCTTTCAACTTGAAAATTTCAGATATTGAGGTGGCAACTTTAATTAGAAGTCACAGCCCAAATCCAACAGCATTGGCAGCCATGTTTGGAATTCACCCTGAAACTGTTACTTTGGCTAACGATTTATCTAGACTTGCGTTGGACGCATCTGAACCAATTGATGTGCCGTTGTCCTTCCCGGCACCCCCTCAAGTTCTAAATGAAACACAACCACCACACATTGCTCCTCAGACTAACATGACCCAAACACAGCCAGTCGGAGACCAGAACTTGGATACTTCTTTCAGTAACTTGATTGGAAATACCATTTTTATTCAACATGCTAACTTAAGAAGAGCATTCCAAGCTTCTTTGGCTAGAGCTGTCCGTGAGTGTGCAGTACCAATTTTGACCAGAGTTTCTGAAGCTGCTTTAACCACAACAGAAGCTTTAATTGCTAAGGATTTTGCTACAGAAAAGGATCCTATCAAGCTTCGTAAGAGTTATCAAAACATGGCTCAACAATTGTCACACATCATGGTTCTTTCTAGTGGTCGTAAGCTATTAGTGGAAACCATTGAAGCCACTATGATTCAGTTACTCAGTAGCTCTCCAACTGAATTTCCAATGGCTGAGTTGAACACAGCAATTCAATCCAATGTTGGATTATGTGTTGATATCGTCGAAAAAATTGCTTCCGACAATATTAGTGAATTGATCGACGAAAAGATGCAAAGATATGTTTTGGCTCGTGAGCATCACAATCAGAGCGAACCATATGTAGATGCAAATGCATCTGAATACTCATTGAAATTGCCCGAACCGTTAGGATTGGCACCTGAAGGTCTTAGCACGGAACAACTTGCAATTTATGAGAACTTTGGGACTACTAGTCCTGGTATTAGGGAAAGGGCACCCATTACGGAGACTGCTGTTGTACAGCAACCAGCAGCACTTTCGCAACAAGAGGAGGTTGTTCCATTTGAGCAATTGTTTGCCGCATTTACTCAGAGCTGTGATAAGGCGATTCTGCTTTTGTCCGAAGCTACAGAAACGAAACTTACTAGTCTAAACCCTTCCCATCCAATTATGATTGCTTTAACTCAGGCCTTATCTCTTGCACAAGCAAATGCCTTGAAATACCCCGAATTGTTGTTGAAGGCTGCACAATATGCTGTGAATTGCCTCTTTACGCAATTACATGAAAACCCCATGTCCAATGAAATCTACGTGGTAATTTTGGATAAATTGTGCGAGTACTCTCCTTCAACAGCAAAGGATGTTACCTGGTGGCTAGTACACTCATCCGATCAGCGTAAATTCAACATGCCTGTCATTTTTTCGTTGTTAAAGGTTCAATTAGTCCAGGCGACAAAATTGGATGCCTCGATCAGCAAACTTATTAATGAATCGAACAATCCAGTTGTTGTTAAATTTGCTGCCACATTGTTGTTCAATGTTTTCAGTTCAGAGGAGCTTCGCCCAATTGCATTGAGATCCGAGTTTGGTCATACCATTGAAGCCCTCTCCAAGTATCAAGCTGACGAAACTTCTGAAGAACACAAGGAAGCCAAATTAGCCCGTGATAATTTGTTCGAATTATTGGACAAGATTGACTTACCCGCAGTAAACTCCCTCTTTGTTCAGTTGGGTTATGTTTTTGCTGAATGGGTTAAACTTTTGACTCATGGTGTAAAGTCTGATTCATTGCAAGATCAATTTATTCACGGATTATTGGATACTGAGATTTTGACAAACCCGGAATACTTCCAAGTTTTCTTCAAGGCAGCCATTGAAATCTCTGTGGCATCTTTTGCAACCGAACATGAAGTCAGATCAAGAACTCAACACGAAACTTACTTAGCAGTTGATACATTAGCTATGTTGATCGTTAAGATTGTCTTGAAGGTTGATGGGCAGGAAGACGCTATGGCTTACTTGAAGAAAATTATCGGAATTATTTTGTTGCAATTAACAAATGATCATGAGACTGCCAAAAATAACTGGAACGAACGTGCATACTTCAGATTCTTTTCTTCCTTGTTATCTACTTGGAGTGATGCTTCTATTATTGATACCAACGCAACAGTGGAGTTGGACCAACAATTCTATGTGTACTTTGGAGAGGTCTTGAACTATCTTCAGCCAATTGTTTATCCGGGTTTCACTTTTGCCTGGACATCATTAATTGGACATCGTATGCTTTTACCAAAACTTCTTGAGTTGCCCGAAAAGGCTGGGCATGCCACTGTGGTGAAGTTATTGACTGCCATCTTGAAATTCAACTCCGTTTATTCCAAAAATATTAGTCATGATATTATTAACGTGATTTTCAAGGCAATCAATAGAATTTTCACTGGCCTTTTACACGATTGCCCAGAATTTTTGGTTGAATCCCACTATCAATTAGTTACTGCAATTCCACGGAATTTTGTACAGTTGAGAAACATCATTTTATCAGCTACTCCATCATCCGTGTCTGTTCCAGATCCATTTACACAAGGCTTGAAGGTTGAGAGGTTACCAGAAATAAACGAAGCGCCTCTCATCGCCTATCAGCCAATTGAGGATTTAGTTAAAGTCGGCTTGAAGAAACCAGTCGACAATTTTTTGAGAATTCCTGCTCCAGCTCTTATGAGAACCATATATTCTGGTTTTAAGTTGAACCATCCAAGAGAAGTAAATGACTTTGGGGTTGATAAGCTTCACTATAATGTGAAGCTAATCAATGCATTAGTGTTGCATGTTGGAATATCCGCTGTCACAGAAAGATTACCAAACAATGCGCGTGGCTTCAATACCAAGTCAGCACAAGTAGTATTATTAGTTGACTTGATGAATCATGGATCATTAGAATTCAAGTTCCATTTGATCAATGCTATTGCCAACCAATTGCGGTACCCAAATAGCCATACTCAATGGTTTATTGGAATTATCTTGCACTTTTTTAGCTCAAATGCTATTTGGGGTAGTAGTGAAGGTAAATCAACGGTACAAGAGTTGATTACGAGAGTGCTATTGGAGAGAAGATTGGTTAGCAAGCCACATCCATGGGGTTTAACAATTGTGTTCACAGAGTTGGTGAAAAATGATGATTACGAATTCTTTGAGTTACCATTTGTCAAGGATGCTAGCCCCGAGTTGAGAAATATCTTTGATGCGCTTTCTGTTAACGTGAAGGGTAGTACTCCAACTCCAGAAGCATAAATTTTAATTGTATTATAATGTAAAGTAGTGTTTGATTCTATATAATTCCAGTTGTAGTCAGTAATCTGTGTGCAGCACCTGACGCCTCTGACGAAATTTACAACTACAAAGCACAAACAAAATCGTCCAAGCTTGAACGAGTAAGATGTCGCGTGTAAAAAGAATTGCTAAGGAGTTAGAAGAATGTCGACAAGACACACAGAGTGGAGTGTCATTAAAATTGAACAATGAGAATGATTTGACTCGCCTTACAGGATATTTCAAGGGTCCTCCAGGTACACCATATGAGGGTGGATTGTTTACTGTGGACATCACCATCCCTAACGAGTATCCATTCAAGCCACCGCAGATGAAGTTTGCTACTAGAATCTATCATCCAAATATATCGTCAGTTACTGGTGCTATTTGTTTAGACATCTTGAAAGATGCTTGGACGCCAATCTTGACATTGAAAAGTTCTTTGATTTCTTTGCAGTCCTTGTTGCAATCGCCAGAGCCAAACGATCCGCAAGATGCTGAGGTTGCCAAACACTTTTTGTCGAATAAGGAGAGTTTTGATGACACTGCTAAGTACTGGACCAAGTTGTATGCCAGTGACAACGAAGGTGCCGCACAAGTTAGTGATTCGGCGCTCTATGGTATAGACGATGCAATTGTAACTCAATTTGAAAACATGGGTTTCCCTAGAGATAAGACGATCGAAGTTTTGAGAAGGATGGGCATCAAATCGTTTAATGGAGTTTCTAACAAGGGCGATTTAGAGAACAAAGTGTTGGAGGAATTATTGAAAGAATGTCTGTAAACCACCACTTCCTTTCTACAATAAATACGACGTAGACAAATGAGTACATTATTTATCTGTATAATGAAATAGGAAGCAGCATAATCGGCCTGTGTATTCGCTCATGAAAACCAAGTTCATATTGGTGCCAAATGTAAGTACTGTAAAATGGTGTGTTATATACACCCCGCTTGGTGGAAAATTTTCGAACCCTCAGCACAAAAACCATGCGAAAAAACGTCAATCATACATCCACAACTTTCGTTGAGTCGAACAAATGACTAGCACTCCACCACAAAGTACAGAAAGTGGCCAACCTCAAGGATTGTCCGAGAGCCGTGCTTCTTCCATTGGTTGGTTTTTTATAACTTCATATTACGAGTTCTACAACACGAATATCAATAATATTCACAAGATTTACCATTCAACCGCCTCCATTAGTCACGATGCATTCCCTCAGGCTGTTGCCAACTCAAAAAATGAAATCAAGACAGTACACAAAGCTCAATCCACTGAAGCTATCAAAGCTCGCTTTGCTGACAACGATTTGAGCAAGAACAATCGTATCGTTATTACGAACGCCACTTTTGAGGTTTCTTTGGGGCAAAACATCTTGATTGTCGTATTCGGTGAATGGTCTAAGGAGGAATCGCCATACTTTCAGTTTACCCAGACTTTTGTTTTAACTCCAGGTAAGAAAGAGAACACCTTTGACGTCGCCAATGACATTTTGAAATTTATAGATTTCACCGAATTCAAAAAATCTTCTGTTACTGCTGAAGTTACTGAACCATTACAGGTACAAACTACAACAGAAACTAAGTCTGAGCCAATTGTTGACACTGAAACCGAACCCGAAGTTGCAACAGAGCCTGAAATTATTGAAGAAGCTGAAGTAGTTGCTAAAGAATCTGCTGAATTAGTTCAACCGGATGTGGCTGAACCAACGGAAGAAGCCAAGAAGTCTGTTCAACAACCTGCAGTGGCTGCAGCTTCCGTAGCAGTAGCGGCAGCTGCCTCCACCGCTACTTCAGAAGAACCAAAGAAGGAAGAAGTTCCAGGCCAACCATTATCATGGGCTGCTTTAGCATCACAAGCTGCCCCACCCAAATCATCAACAAAGCCAGTTCCAGCTCCATCCATGCCAAAAGTTGTTGCACCTACAAAGAAGTTGCCTGTTACTGCTACCAATGGAAAATTTAAGAAGGAGGAATGGTTTCCAATTTACATTCGCGGTATCAAGGAACTTAATGAAAAGCATTTGAAGGACCACCTTGCGACCAACTTTGGTGAACTCAAGTTTTTCAAGACCAACTTGAACATTGCTTTGTGTGATTTTGTCACGGCAGAAGCACAGAAAAAGGCACTTGACGCCAAAGAGACTGTTATTGACGGTGTGACTATCTCCTTAGAACCTCGTGAGTCCAAGACCGGCAACAACTACCATAATGTAAAGAAGTTCAAGGACCAAAAGGATAAAACTGTTGACATCAAGCGCAACAAGAGTGACAAGAAGATTAACAACCAAAAGAAAATAGCCAGACCCGTTAAAAAGGACTAAGTCACCGTTCCCAACGACCCTATAGACTAATGCCGTGAATCAAAACGTTGGTTCTGCATAGGATTTCACGTGTGCCAATTAACCCTAAATGAAACATCCTGGTCCTGAACATTCATGTCCGTGACCCAGATATTTAATTTGGAAAATAACTTGACTCCAAGAGCAATATGCGGAAATATAAATAGAACCGTTGAAAGCCTTTGGTGAAAAGTCGATCCAAGTAGTTTTGGTTCTTAATATAAATACTTTTCTATATACTAATCGCATTATTGTTTTCTCTCACATGCCAAAACAGACTGCATATTGCACGAACCTGAATAGCAAATTGAACACGAGAACTCACCTGTGTATAAGCCTTTTTTTAGGGTGTATTTATTCTTGGACACGACCCTCAGCCTCCAATGTGAGAAATGTAGCGTAGTCTAATCAGATTAGCGTGTTACGTACCAGCAAAAAACAATAAATGAATTTCTTGCGGCGAAGAAGAGTTTCTGAAGAGGAGGAAGAGGAAGATGAGATTCTTGGAGAAACTTCTACTGTCAATAAATCCAGAAAACCTCCCAATACTGCGTTCAGACAACAAAGATTGAAGGCATGGCAGCCAATCTTAACACCAGGTTCGGTGATCCCGCTTTTGTTTCTTATAGCAGTGATTTTTGCACCATTGGGTATTGCAATTATCTACACCACCTACAATGTTCAAGTTATAGATGTCGACTATTCTCATTGCGACCAATTATCACTGGACAAATTTGAATCAATTCCCAAGAAATACACCAGTTTTCATTTAAAAGGATCCGGTGATGACTTAGATTTTCAATGGAGACATGTAAATGATACCGATACTGATCAACTGACCTGTGAGATTAGGTTCTCATTGCCCAAGGACTTGGATGCACCGATGTTCATGTATTACAAGCTCACCAACTTTTTCCAAAACCACCGGAAATACGTTGAGTCATTTGATTCAAACCAGCTTAAGGGTCAAGCTGTACTGGATGACAGTCTTACAGACAACTGTAAGCCATTGCTTCATATCGGTTCTGGCGACGACAAGAAAATCATCTACCCATGTGGACTTATAGCCAACTCGTACTTTAACGACACGATATCATCTCCAATATTGTTGAACCCAAAGAATGGTGAAAACAATCAAACTTATATTATGACTCAAAAGGGGATTTCTTGGTCATCTGACCGAAGTCATAGGTACAAGAAGACAACATATAATGCCAGCCAGATTGTCCCCCCACCTAATTGGGCCAAGATGTACCCCGATGGATATACGGATGACAATCTTCCTGATCTTTCAGAATGGGAATTGTTACAAAACTGGATGCGGACAGCAGGTTTACCTTCTTTCTACAAATTGTACGGAAAAAATACTACTACTTCTCTTCCTTCAGGTAATTATCAAGTATCGATTGACTTGAACTATCCTGTGACAATTTTTGGCGGTACTAAATCGTTAGTATTCACCAATAACTCAGTATTTGGTGGCCGTAATCTCAGTTTGGGGGTTATCTACATAATTGTGGCAGTTGTTTCTTTGGTATTGGCAATCGGATTTTTATTGCAGCATCTTTTCAAACCAAGACGCATAGGAGACCACAATTACTTACAGAGTACTGATGCTTTTAGAGATCAGTTATGATTTTATATTTATGTATAAAGATATTCCAGCTTACATAACAACATATAATGTCGTAAATGTCTATTTTTTTTAATGGGCGACATAAGAAAATTTCCTTCCAACACCAGAACAGAATCTACCTACACCTACAACAACGAGTGATATGAATATTAATCCGCATCTCCAGTATTTACAACTGCATCAGTTGCAACAACAGGGGCAGCAACAACTTAGTGGAAGCAGCCAATCACCTCAAATATCACAGCTCCAGTTGCAACAGCAATTACAGAGACAACAGTTGTTGAGCCATCAATTGCAGCAACAACAACATCAACAATTGGGTACACCAGGGCAACAACAGGTAACAACAAACCCTTTACTTGCGGTAATCAATGGTGGGTCAAGCAATCAGACTAATGGACCAATAGGGCTTTCGAACTCAAATCCAAGTGTTAACCCAGTGTTGCAATTGCAATTACAACAACAGTTGCAACAACAACAACAACAACAGCAACAACAGCAGCAGCAACAGCAACAGCAACAGCAACAACAGCAACAGCAACAGCAGCAGCAGCAGCAGCAGCAACAGCAGCAGCAGCAACAACAACATTTTCAACAACTCCAAGCACAGCAGAATCTCCAATCGCAACTTCCTATCCAAACCCAGGTCCCAATTATTAAAGAAGTTTGGGCACACAATTTGGAACATGAATTCCATACCTTACGAACTTTTATTAATGAAAAAACATCTAAAATATTTATTGCGATTCATCAAGAAATTCCAGGTATTGTTGCTCGTCCAGTGGGTACTTTTAAATCATCGTCAGATTACCATTTCCAAACATTGAGATCCAACTCAGACTTGCTCAATTTAATTCAGTTATCGTTCTGCATTACTAAGATCAAGAACAATGAAATTAGTTCCAGCATCATATGGCAATTCAACTTCTTATACGATTTAACCAAGGAGATGTACAATGAAGAGCACTTGAACATGTTATCACAGACTTCTCAAATAAATTTCCAGATGCATATGACACAGGGTATCCCACATTTCTTATTTGCTGAGTTAATCATTGAAAGTGGATTGTTGTTGGAAAATTCTGTGAACTGGATCAGTTATCATGCTGGTTATGATTTGGGTTTCCTTGTCAGTTTGTTAATGAATGATAGCTTGCCAGTAGATGAAAACGATTTTTACTGGTGGTGCTCAAAGTACTTTCCAAACTTCTTTGATCTCAAGTACATTGGGAGTCAATTGTTGAACAAGGGAGCTGATGAAGCAACCAAAAATTCGAATAACAAGCCTTCTATCGAATATTTGGCGGAGGAATTACACTTGTTGCCAATTTCACCAACAATAAGACAGCATTTTGCTGCTTCAATGAGCTCTCAGTTCCCAGGCCACCAACAGCAAATGACATCGACCTTGCATGCATATCTTTCAATGGAATGCTTTAAGGAGTTGTTGAGACAGTCTTCGTTTGATTTTTCAGTTTTGGGAAGATTCAAGGGGTACATTTGGGGATTAGGCAATTTGAGTGGTACCGGTATTGTTTCGGAGTCTAGTAACGGGACATTAACTGCTCCTTCCACACCCAGCGGTACCAAGATTCATTTCGGGAGACCCTTGTACTAATGTAGATTCACTTTAAATGTGTATTTTATAACCTTCAATTATCCCTAATATACAATAGAACTATATGGCGCTAGTGTGATGATTCTTCTTCCTTTGAATCTTCTTCTTTGGAATCTTCTCCTTCATCTTGATTATTATCTTCTTCTGCGATCTTTGCTCTCTTTGACTCACGTTCTTCCTTCTCAGCTCTCTTTCTTTTGTAACTTGCCTTCAAATCTTCACCTGTTCTTTCTTCAGTATCCTTTGGTGGAGGAACGAACCAAGGAATCTTACCTCTGTTGAAATCGTTAAGAATCTGCTTTGCAACACCACCTTCATCCGGCTCACCACCTTTGAGCAATCTACCTTGTTTTCTGGCAATTAATTCGATGAATTCGATACTGGCTTGCTCCAATAACTCACTGTTTTCTTCAAAATTGCACCATCCCTTAATTTCGTAGGTTCTTTCCAAATGCTTACGTTCACACTTTTTCAACATATCAGGGATGTACTGTTCAGGGTGTGAGACATGCTCGACTCTAACAACACCTCTAAACAAAATATCAGATTCAGTATCCTTTGAAGACGGCGGAACAATACCAGGACAATCAATCAAGAAGATTCTTTTCATCAAAGTGATATATTGCCACACCTTGGTTTCCCCAGGAATAGGGGCAACAGTACACACCTTCTTCTTACGTAAGGTATTGATAATGGAGGACTTACCAGTATTAGGATAACCAATAAATCCAACAGATATCTGCTTACGATCAGAATGCAAGGAAGAAAATTGTCTTAACAATTGAATTAATGAACCCTTACCAAAAGAGTTTGTAATGGAAGCATGAAAAGCCAAGGTAGGATATGACTTTGATAAATGCTTGACCCAAGCAGCCTGAATAGTTAGTAATGTTGTTGTAGAAAAAGGGGCCAGCAGATTGAGATGATTTCACATGAAGTAAATTAGAGAAAATAGAGAAACAAGTGTCGGATTCTATACTACGAAACTTTTCATGAAGGAAGTTGCCTTCGAAAAGCTTCAACTCAAGAAGATTCCGAGTCTACTCTGGACGAGTCGATAAAAACTATCGGCTCAGTGTGAACAAATTAACAACCAGAACGGATGAAAAACTGACAAGTCAGGATCACGGGCGAGTAGAATTATTCTTCCAAAATCGTAACAGGCAATATTGTGGAAAGTGATCCGAAGATCGAGTATCACCCTGACAAAGGACTTTGGTGCAAAAAGAAAATAGTGATAACAATCATCCCAAACTGCTTAATTAGTATTATACGTACCGCAACCCAAGTAGGAACTAAATCGCACTTGTTCATAACATAAATCAAGTGCTTGTGAGGACATTCCTCACGAATGTATTTTTCAACTGTTTCACATCTGGTTCCAAGAGGATCTCTAGCATCAAGAACATGTATCACCACATCAGAGGAATCAATAACCTTATACAACTCGTTCCAAATTCTCTTAGATTGACCCTTGTGGAAAATGGCTTCTTTTGCTTCTTGAGTAAAATCATCCTTGTCCAAAAAGGAACCGCCCATCAAACCAAGTGTTGCATTTAATTCTTGTTTTTCTTCGTAGGTCTTGAAGTCTGTTTCAGTGGTCTGAACTAATTCTTCCAACGACGAAGCAGCCACTGTAGGCTTCTTACGTTGTTGTTTAGGACCAAAGGTATGCTGATAAGATTCAGTTTCAACAATTTTTGCTGTAGGAGACTCAGTCTGATCTTTCTCGTCTAACAAAGACATCGGCAATTTGTTTCTTTTCAATAAAACCTGGTAGGAATCATGTTTCTTGTCACCCATAGCTTCTCTGAAATGGGTCAACGCATCTTGTGCAATCACACGGGTGTTTCCAAACCACTTTCGGTTAGGGTCAACACGAGCAATTGGGGCATCCGTACTTTGTAAAGCAGCTGCCTTGATGATTTCACCTTTGGCATTACGAACAGCCCTCCCCGTCTTATACATCTGAAGATGCTTTACCTTCTTAGCATCTCTGTAAAAGTTTTCACCTTTCACACGGAGGTTACCGTCACGAGTGTCATTCTGTCTTACTCTTCTCAGCTTTTCCTTCTTTTGGGTACCCATTTTGTAGACAGAAAAAGGAGATGAGATGGTAAAATTTTAAAAGCAAATGCTAAAAAAAACTGTGCGATGCCTAAACCGATTTTTGCGGTCCTGTTATTTTTTAAGTTTACGCGTGAATTTCTGCAGATAATTCCCACCACAGTGGAATACACTTTTGATAAGATCTATTGATCTGTTGAAAGAAGCCGTCAGAGTTTAAAGAATTTGGACGGTTTTGAGACAAAATACGCCAACATCAATGAATCTATCGGCATCACAAGAACACTTTCTCAAGAAGTATCTACTTGAAAAACAGCTTACGCATGAATTGACTCAATTGAACCGACCCGATTGTTGCCAACTAATGGGATATCCATTTTCAATAGATCCTGACTTTAGCCTGACCGAGAGTATGCCTCTATTAAAGTTCTTTTTTCACAACTTTGTTAAAACATTTCCATTCATTGCTAACAATAAGCCAGAACAACAGAAAGAATTTTGGCAAGGAACACTTCAACCTTTTATCGAAAGATTTAATAGCAAGAATATCAGCAACTCTGATGATAGGCAGGACAAGACAACAAAAAGGAAACAAGTAAACAAGAAAGTGCTATCCGGTCTTTTACTTTTTTTCAATTCCATGATTATTTGTGATCAAGAATTTACTTACTTGAACGAACCTCATTTGAAGCCTTCCGATACCGGGAACTTGGAAAAGATTCATAATCCAAGAAATCGTTCATATACGGTTTCCAAAATAGACGAGTATTATAAGTATCGTTATTCTAACAATCATTGCATTAACATTATCGCTGTGAGAACAGTCAAACAAAAACACTTACCACTCCTGAAGTCCTGGAATCCACTAAAGCACATTTATTCAAGTCAGGATGCAATAAGACACCATTATGAATTTGTTTTACAGGTGACCACGAGAAATCAGCAGGATGGAAGCCTGGACTACATTTACAAGACGCATTTCGTTGCTAGACACTACCACGAGTTCAGAGATTTGGACTTGTCGTTGAAGAAGGAATTTCCCGGTTTGATGTCGACTGAAGTAGAAAAGCTTCCTCTGAAAGCAAGCAACGATGACGGATTCCTTCACGGAACCACCAAAATATTGATCAGAGAAAAACTCAGACTTGCATTACGGAATTACATGATTTCGTTAACCCGGCACCCTGAAATAATCCATTCTGCTACATTTGTCGAGTTTGTTTCAAATGAGTTAAACAAGATGGATAAAATTAGCGATGATGACTATGCTGATTATAAAATGCGTTACCAACAAGAGGAATCCAAGTTGAAAACGCAGCAAGAGTTCCAAAAGCAAACCGCAAAGGTTATCGTGAACCTAGCGATAGAATTTGATCAATTTAAGCAAAACATGATACACAAACCTGAAACCCTAAAAACATTGATTGAAGATATTGGTAAATCTCCAGATGTCAAACAGCTCTCGCCTCTACTTCAAACTTTCAACGAATGGTGCAAATTAGAAACTGCAGCTACTATTTTCCAGGTGTTTTTGGGGCAAGATAATTCAAGTGAGATGCTTAGTAAGGTGAAACGATTTCACAGATTGTTCCCATATAATCTTGTCTATGGAATTCTAAGATTTACCAACCCTGTGAAGATTATAACCCGTATAGTGGATTTGTTATTAATGAATATCCCACTGATGTCATGGCCACATTGGCAGGAGCTGAATGAATGCGAAGAAAATTCAACAACAGAAAAGGGCCCTCGCAATTTGCTTTCAATAATCTTTGTCTTAATGCTTAATGACGATATGAGTGACTATGAACGGGAGTTAGAAGTATTGAAGAACGAAAATATCGATGTCAAGTATAGGCGGTTCTTAAAAAGGATCGACAATTACTTTAGATTACCTTATAACGTTACCGAAGAACTAAAGAGAGATTGTTTCGAAAAGAATGATGACTTCTTAATTTTTATATTAGCCTCAGACAAACTTGAACCAGCATTGGAAGTTAATGATATCTCCCTTCTAGACACAATCAGAAAATCGTTTGAGTCATATGAAAAACTTGAGCAAGAACAAGGGTTGAGACAGGCCGAGTTGTACATTAGCCTTAAACAGTACTGGCATATTCAACTACGAAAGAAGGACAAAGACTTGTTCAAACAGCTATGGAGAGAACCAGAATTAACCAAACTAATTAAGGATTTTCTTACCTTGTTTTATCAACCTTTGATGGGTATATTTGCCCGTAGCGATGTCCACGTCATATTTCGTGGGTTTCAGAAATTCATAGATGATATGCTACATGAACTTGTGCAGATATATGATAACGAAATGCATTCCATGGAATCGATGGAAATCTTTTCTAGAATAAAGAAAGTTTTGGATCGACATGAAGGGACGTTCTGGACCTTTGTTCATAACGTATATTTGAAGGACGACCAAAACTTATTTTCAAATTTAGCACTGTGGATTGAAACTTTCTTACTGGCATTGCGAATTAAGTTTATCAACCAACATCAAGTTAAGTTGAAAATTGAGCCTACAAAGAGTATTGACAGTAGTCTCTTGGAGAAACAAATAAACGAAAGGGTCGCCAAGATAATTTCAAAGAGGAAAATTCTCCGGGAATATTTGGCTATGCAGGTCGCCGAGCAGAATGAAATAGATCGTGATTGGCAGAACATGAATAGACGAGCTCTTGGTAACAGTGGCTGGATTGCGTTAGGTATAGCCGATGATGACCTAGAAGAGTTTAACTTTATGCATCTTGAAGGTGGCCTTGAAGGGGTGGATTTAGTTGGAGGGAATGAGAAGGTTATGAGAGAGAGGCTACAAATATTTGAAACGAAACAAAACAGATGGGGAACTAGTGAGATGGACAAGTTTTACGACAGAATTCAGAATCAGTTGACAAAAATGCTATTTAAAATTCAAGTGGCATGTCACAGTGACCTGTTATGACGTAATAAGCATGGTTCTCATCGTTGAAACAATACCACTGCAGACAACTAATTTTGGTTTTGCTTTTTATTACAGGAATGGGAATAGTTGAAAAAACACAACATATGCTGACTACAATGCAATAAGTAGATGGGAGGGGTGGAGGATTACCAGAATCACCTAGATTTTCAATTGCTAATTGTATTGGAACCGAATCATACTTTTAGTCTTTTTAACAATAATTAGCCACCAAAGTCGGTTATTTTTGAATTTGAATCACCGGTCAGATAAAAAAATAAATTATGAACACCAACATTTTAAAGTTTAGTATCGAACGAGTCGAGCACCTACTTTATACCCACAAGCAAAATAAAACGGATTCCGCTTCCGACCGACCTCTTGACATAATAGACACATAGGCAGCATGTCGTAGTTTGATTGAACAATGTTACATGCTTGAAAACCATAGGCTAATGAAACCAAACTATGTTGTAGGAGGTAGATTAGTGGAAAAAATAAAGCTAAAAGCCCAGAATAAAATAGTTAACCGTCACTTCTTAAAAAATGTGTTACACAGAAAAGTTAATTGTGAGTAAGGTACACAAACCCACCCGGTGACAGCGAAGTGTTACACTTGCGGTAGACACAGGTCAGCCTTACCCATTTGTATGTTTAAAACAAATTTGTAGTTCTTTGTCCCTCAGGGAAATGCCAAGTATTCGAGATGAATAGCGCGCGCGCAGTTCCTAATTGAGAAAGTTGTCTCGTGGATTCCATCATGCTGCATCGAATCGCAAAAGAGTATAAAACGCAAGAAGGGGTACCCAATTTCATTTATGGAAGAATTTTGAGGAATACCGTAATATCATGAACACTCGTTTAATAAAGTTACTAAAGATCCTGATACCGATGCTACTTGTCATCAATGTAATTCACTTTACATATTACACATTTGCTGTCTCGCTGGGCCAACCAAAAGAGATCTCAGTGGCTACGAGGTTAAAAATGGCTAGGGAGGAGAAACGAAAATTTGAAAAAGCCATAGCACAACGGTTCAAGGCCATAGAGAGTGATAAGGAGAAGTATTGGATGGTCAACACCGAACTTACAGAGCCCACCACCGAGATAGAGGTGGATCACTTTGTTGCCACATCCGAGAAGTCTTGGTTGTACAAGAATGAATTATTCTACGATCCTAGACTCACTCTTATGGTATATTTTCACGAGTTAAACAAGAAATATGACAGGAATCAAGAGGTCCCTGTCAAACTTCCATTCAACTGGGTGGACTGGGTCGACCTCACATTTCTTAATAGGGAGTTGTCAAGGCCTATGAAGAATAGAACAACTTGTGAACAAATACAAACTCAAACATTCGACAAGCCGGATGTATCATACTTCTGCTCATCTAATATTACAGTTGAGAATATGGAGAGTCGAGGGTTTCTGAGCAGAGACCAGTTCCCTGCTGCCATTATTTTTGGCCACAGTAGCCACCATCATAGATCATTCAACGACGTTCGTCTTTTCGAAGGCAAAACCCATTTGTTGACTCATTCAACGAGCCCCTACAGGGTAATCATACTTAACAAAGAAGGCGGTACATACGAGTTTGACGTGGATCAGAATAATAAGAAAAGACTCATTAGCAGTGACATGTTAGACAACTTCTTCAATAACAAAGAAATTTCAGAGGACGGTAAACTTGTGGTGAACCACATCAAAGAATTCAAAACCCTCTTAAAAAATGTGAGTCCAAAGAAATTCTCTATGGATGATGATGTTTCCGAAATGCTTCATGTTTTGAAGCAAAATAGTTTATCCACCAGGCAATTGCCTCTTACGAAGGATATGTTCCATTATTCACCTGCTTCTGTTAGAGATCAAATTGCATTTTACGAAAGAAAAAACCCAATTCATATTGATAACTTATCTCAAATAGAAAGAGCTTACTACGACAGCTTGAAGTTTTACACTAACACGGAAGAGTTTACTTATTTCAAAATGGCCACCTTAAATATTGACGAACCAAGAAATGTTAAAAATGATCCAGGCTGGCATTATGATTGGAGATTTTTCAATGGTGGTATTAACATAAAGCGTGATGATTGGACAACACAAGAACAAACAGACAGGACAAATATTATTCTTGATCGATTGTGGAGAAACTGGTATCGTTTTACCGAAGAGAAGGGAATTATATCTTGGATTATGCACGGTCCATTATTGTCCTGGTACTGGGATGGTCTTATGTTTCCATACGATGTTGATATCGATATTCAGATGCCTGTATCAGAATTGATCAGGCTTGCCAAAGATTTTAATCAAACCTTAGTGCTTGAGGATCCTACCGAAGGATATGGCAAATATTTGATTGAGGTTGGTACTTTCGTGCACAACCGAGATATTACTAAGAACGAGAATCACATTGATGCCAGATTTATTGATGTAGACTCCGGCCTTTACATTGATATAACTGGATTATCAACCTCTCCAGCTCCAGTACCTGATCCATACAAAAAGACTAAGGCTGTTAGCATTCATAAAACTTCTCCAGAAGATGAAATTTATAACGACAGACAAAGGCACTTCTACAACTTTGAAGAATTATCTCCTTTGAAATATTCCATGATGAATGGAATTCCAGCATTTATTCCCGCTAGCATTACACCAAGGTTGAACTTTGAATATGAGAATGGTCTTCTAAAGAAGGAATACAAAGATTGGTACTTTGTACCAAAGATGAATTTGTGGCTTAAAAAAGATCAAATTGCTCACGCTTTCTACCGGCCAGAAATTGAAGGGCCACATGGCATTGACGACAATAAACTTTTAAAAAAGATTAATGATATTACTTATGAAGAGATATTATACATATTGGAAAGAAACCAGGATGTTCTTATCGAATACTATCTAACCAAGGATTCGACTGATTTCCATGATCAAGAAAAGGAAATTTTGTTTGATAGCGATTCGATGAAGGATGTCAATTTGGAATCCAACCCACAATTGATTGAGCGTTATTCCAAATTAACCAACAAGATTAAACTTTCAAAGCCAATTCGAAAGAGTTTGTACGATTATGAAGCTATTGAACGGGTAGCACGCAAAAGACTTCCAAAAGCTTCTGATCTATGATAGATTCTATATTGGCAAATACCCGTACTCGTCGGGTATAGTTGCATACTGTATCTAATAAATTCAATAATGATCTTATTGTAATAGTCTTTTCTTTTTCTTAACATTTTCCTCTTGTCTTGTCTTTTTTTTCACGTGGGTCCGAGTTTTCCAGTTCGTACAAAACAAGCGATCATCGTACATAAGAATTCATTCCGCTAACGATATTAGTTGGTATACATGATGACGACAAGACTTTGCGATACCAGTGTCTCTTCTGGAGCATCTGAATTATATGGATCTAGAGAAGCTTTAAGAAATAGACAATCAAAATACTCTGTTGGAAAAACAACCGAAGAAGTGTTGATCGAGAGATTAGACAAGTTTATTGCATCCCTTGAATCCAGACTAGACAATTTTGAGCAATTTTTTAAACTGCAATCAGAGATCAATAAGAATACACAAGGTACTACACTCATTTCAAATCAAGAGGGTGATTCTCTTTTAAAAACTCTTGTTAGATCAAGAAGTAATAGTGCAGCCAGTTTGAGTTCCATAAAGACATATTCTATTAACTACTTGAGTACTATCCATCAGAGACTTGGGATAATCAAGAATTCTGTTCTTAGAACCTCGTTTACAAACTTGGATTTTTTGTACAAGACCTTAGATGACCAATACAACTATCTTTTTCCAACAATAGAGAATAGCGAAGATGAGGTATCCGATACTACAATTACTGGCTCTTCTTCGACATTTGGCAACAAGGAAGTCTTGTCAAAAAAGATTATAACAACACTTCAATTTTTTGATGATAAGTTGCTTCAAATTGACGATTTTATAAATGACAACAAGCCAGTTAGATCAGACTATGATGATACTCCATTTTTCCATCAGTTAAAATATTTCAATTTTAATCGTGCTTTAAAATCAGCCCAAGATGGTTGGATTCACTACTATCAACTTCCTTTGAGTTGGAGAGAAAACAAGTTCATTATCTATGGATACAGGTTTTCTCTTAATCATACCGACATGCTCAAATCGATATTTC
Organism: Teunomyces aglyptinius; assembly: GCA_030581575.1. Lineage (NCBI taxonomy): Eukaryota > Fungi > Ascomycota > Pichiomycetes > Serinales > Debaryomycetaceae > Teunomyces > Teunomyces aglyptinius. The sequence goes on from JAKTTR010000002.1 coordinate 244,641, forward strand.
AAATTCACAATGAAACTATGAATATATGGACACACCTCATTGGATTCTTGGTCTTCTTTTACGTTGGTTTCTGGCATTTTCCAAACACTGAAGTATTCGCCAAGAATTCATTCATGGATAACTTGGTTATGTACTTATTTTTGTGTGCTGCCGTTGAGTGTTTGGCGAGTTCTGCGCTTTGGCATACCTACTCCTGTTTTGCCCATTTACCAACCAGGGCGAATTATGCATGTGTGGACTATACCGGAATAACTGTTCTTATTACATGCTCGATAGTTGTAGCAGAGTACTGTTCCTTTTACACCTACCCCATGTTGATAAGAATTTACCCCGGGTTTTCATTATTGTGCGGAATAGCCGGATTTATCTTTAATTGGTCACCATATTTTGATCGCCCCGAGTGCCGTTCGCTAAGAATAGGCTTTTTTGTTGGCTTGGCAATCTTGGGTGCCACTACAGCCATTTTCTACGCCTTTTATGAGGGTCCAGTTGCAACCTTTAGATGGTTTTTTCCAATGACGTACAAAAGTTTTTTGTGGTATGCGATTGGAGTCGGGTTTTACGGTGGCTTGGCACCAGAGAGATGGAGATACGATGTCATAGTTGATGATGAACATCCCGGATGTAACCATCACGAACATCACCATAGGCTGCCAAATAAGATTTTAGGCCACAACGGATTACAAGAGATGGAGGATATCGAAGACGAGATTGAAGACTATGTTATTGACCATAAAAGTGTTATGCAAAATGTGCAGGAGTCTGAATTTAGAGAAATTATCGAGAAGCACTTCCCTGCATCCCCAACCAAAACTCCGTATCATAACGATTTGTTGTCATTGTGGTGGGTAGATTATGTTCTCTCATCTCATAATATCTGGCATATATGTGTGGTCTTAGGTGTTCTAGGCCATTACTGGGCTGTGTTAGAAATGTTTGAAAAAATTGTTAGAGAATGAAGTGTAAATAGTATAATGAAACAATCAGGTCCTCGAACCTATGGTAAATGACTGAACTAAGCTTTCCAGATGCGGGGCGGAACGGAGAAACATTTTGGAACATCAACTTCCCAAATTGTATTTTAGACCAGCTATATGCGGGGTACCTACGGTGAGGCGCCCTGGAATGGACAATTTTAATAATTCTTACACAATTAACTGTAGCTGAACGGTATATTTCTCTCTTGTTAGGTAAGTAAAGAATACCTTCAAAATGTCGTTCAATGGAACTAGGTGATTCAAAAGTCTTAGAAATATCTTGCAAATTTAGTGTATTAAGCGACGAAGAACAGTGGTACTTTAAAATAGAGGCATGCCTCACCCTGAAATGTATAACTTTTGTTTCCAAAATATTAGCGATAACGGTACCCTTGATGGCCTATGTGGGGTACAATCCGGGGACTGGTTAAACCTTATTATGGATTACAAATAGTGCAATGACCGAGGCCAGAAGTCAGGGTGGGGTTCGTGTAGTATATTTACCCTCTCACTGCTTAAAAAATATTTCTTCGACGCAACAAATTGAAATTATGACACAAAAAAATTCTTCTCTCCACGTAATTCATTCTTTTTTCTTGGTATATCAGGAAAATTCCGGAAAATGAACCATACAGGACTGATCGTAATACACTACAGAAATTTTTTAAAGCTATTCTGGGAGTTGAATTAATAGGACTGTCAGATGTGGCATGGGACTGTTGTTGATCAGGGGTCTACCCCTTTGAGCGTATATTTTCAACTTAAAACTGGAGGGGAACAATATAAATACAGGACTCTTTTTGACAGGAGCCTTGTTTTTTTACACGATATGAGCCTCGCCAGTTTGAGTAGGTCCCTGGCGCCTATATGGGACGAAAAAAAAAATACATACCGGCCGGGTGGTGGGGATAATTTTAATATTTTGCTTAGAATTTCTTTAGCAAACCTTATTTTTTCCCCAAACAAATCAAGAAACCTACAATTAGTCAACAGGGGGGGATGATTTAGAAAATTCGGATGAGCTAGTAGTATTGTGTATTTCAAACCTATAGTACTGATGTTTTCACGATTGGTATATAGTAAAAGAGAATTGATGGGTTCATAACTAGCTCTTCACGGCTAATACCATTTTTACGTCATTTTGCTTGCCATAATTGTAAATACAGGATTCATTCACGTCTGGTGAAAAAAATTATTGAAAAAGTGATAGGTATCTGTTAGTTTATAGCCTAATTAGGATATCCGCCTGTATGTAAATAGAATATTTTGTAAAAAAGAAGTGATATGCCGGAATTATGAAATGACCCCCAGACCCCTACTATTGCCTGTACCGCTGGGTAGTTTCAGAAAATTATAAATAAACGTCGTTTCCCATCTGGATTTTGACCTGTTTCGTTTACCCTCATATTCTATAAACTATTTTAAGATGTTTGAATTCTTCACAGCAAGAACCAATACCTTTGGTTTAAGAGGTAGAAAATTAAGATTTTTTATTACACTTACAGCAGTTACTGGATTCTCCTTGTTCGGTTATGATCAAGGTTTGATGTCCGGTTTGATTACTGCCCCACAATTTAATCGTGAATTCCCAGCTACTACTGACAATGGTACAAACCAAGGTGCTGTTACTTCTTGTTATGAATTAGGTTGTTTTTTTGGTGCATTGTTTGCCTTATTCCGTGGTGAAAAGACCGGTAGAAGACCATTGGTTCTCAGTGGTTCTCTTATTATCATCTTGGGTACTATTATCTCAGTAACTTGTTTCCACCCACACTGGTCTTTGGGACAGTTCGTTATCGGTAGAGTCATCACTGGTATCGGTAACGGATTAAACACCGCTACTATTCCAGTCTGGCAATCTGAAATGTCTCGTGCTGAAAACAGAGGTAGATTGGTCAACTTAGAAGGTGCCGTTGTCGCAGTTGGTACTTTGGTTGCCTATTGGTTGGACTTTGGATTGTCGTATGTCGACACGTCTGTTTCATGGAGATTCCCAATTGCTTTCCAAATTGTTTTTGCTTTATTCTTGTTCATTGGCATGATGCAATTGCCAGAATCGCCAAGATGGTTAATTGCCAATAACAGAAAGCCAGAAGCTCTTGTTGTCTTGTCCGCTTTGAAGGACTTGAATGCAGAGGATGATGAAATTATTGCTGAAGTCAGTGTCATCACTGATGCTGTCAACAGATTTGCTAGATCTCAAGTTGGTTTCAAGGATATGATGTCTGGAGGTAAGACACAACATTTCCAAAGAATGATCATCGGTGCATCTACTCAATTTTTCCAACAATTTACTGGTTGTAACGCCGCAATTTACTATTCAACTGTTTTGTTTGAAAAGACCATTCAATTGGATAGAAGATTATCCTTGATTTTGGGTGGTGTCTTTGCTACCATTTACGCTATTTTTACCATCCCATCTTTCTTCTTGGTTGATACTTTAGGTAGAAGAAACTTGTTCTTCATTGGGGCCCTTGGTCAAGCTATTTCCTTCACAATCACATTTGCTTGTTTAATTGATGACACCAAGCAAAACGCCAAGGGTGCTGCCGTTGGTCTTTTCTTGTTCATCTGTTTCTTTGCCTTCACCATTTTGCCATTGCCATGGGTGTATCCTCCAGAAATTAACCCGTTGAGAACTAGAACTGTTGCTTCAGCTGTTTCCACTTGTACCAACTGGTTGTGTAACTTTGCAGTTGTTATGTTTACTCCTGTCTTCATCGATAACGCTCGTTGGGGTTGTTACTTGTTCTTTGCCGTTCTTAACTACCTTTGGCTCCCTATAATTTTCTTCTTCTACCCAGAAACAGCTGGTAGATCTTTGGAAGAAATCGATATCATTTTTGCCAAGGCCCATATCGATGGTAGACAACCATGGAGAGTTGCTGCCACTATGCCAAAGTTGTCTTTACAAGCTATTGAAGATGAAGGTAACCAATTAGGCTTGTACGATGGTGACTTCGAAAAGGAGAAGTTTGAAGCACAGGAGAACTCTTCTTCCATCTCCGTTAAGGAAGACGGGGAAGGTGCTTTGCTCCAAAGCAGTTCTGACGACGACGAAAACAGAAACACTAGACCAACTGAAGTTTAATTTTACCCTTTTTTTCCCCTCCTTAATAGATAATGTGCAATCAATACCCGTTCTTGCTAATTTCAATATATAAATTCAATTTATAAGTGTATTAACAAAAATGTGTCTAATATCTACGTGAGGAAGTTGCACTTTTAATCTCTTCTAAAGAGCAAGTCCTGTTACAAGATATTATCGTTATACCAAAGTTGAATTATGTAAATAAAAAGAAAATTCTCGATACAAGTTGAATGAATCAATCGAGTTCTTTAAAGAAATGAAACAAAAAGCGTGTGCTCAATTATTTTAGATAGACAATGGGAATTCTCCGGCCCATTCGTAAATTTCTTGCTTGACGACAGCCAACTTCTCGTCGCTTTGAGCAACAGCAGCCTTGAAGTCCTTCAACTTGTTAGCTTCCTTTGGTAAGCTAGCTTGAAGTTCCTTGGCAAAGTTGACAGCATAGTCAATGTAAGAAACAATCTTCTTGAAGTCTTCTTCACCCAAACCTCTAGTTGTCATGGCTGGGGCACCAATTCTAACACCACCTGGAACCAAAGCAGACTTGTCACCTGGAATAGAATTCTTGTTCAACGCGATGTTGATCTTTTCACAAACTGCTTCAACTCTGGCACCATCAATTTGCTTGTCCTTCAAAGAGACCAAAACCATGTGAGAGTCAGTACCGTGAGACACCAACTTGTATCCCTTGCTGGTGAATTCTTGTTCTAAGACCTTGGCGTTTTTCAAAACTTGTTCTTGGTATTGCTTGAATTCTGGGGTAGCAGCTTGCTTCAAGGCTGTGGCCAACGCAGTGATGGTGTGGTTATGAGGTCCACCTTGGTGACCTGGGAAGACAGAGAAATTGATTGGGTTTTCCAAGTCGTACAAGATTTCTTGACCGGTCTTTGGGTTGACAGATCTAACACCTCTTCTAAAGAAGATCATAGCACCTCTTGGACCCCTCAATGACTTGTGGGTAGTAGTGGTGACGATATCAGCATATTCGAAAGGAGATGGAATAACACCAGCGGCAATCAAACCAGAGATGTGAGCCATGTCTACAACCAAGTACGCACCAACCTTGTCAGCAATTTCTCTCATTCTCTTGTAGTCAATCAAGCGACAGTAGGCAGACGTACCAGCAACCAAGACTTTTGGTCTGTACAAGACAGCGGTCTTTTCCAACATGTCGTAGTCAATCAACCCTGTTTCCAAGTCGACTCTGTATGGCATTGTTTCAAAGTAGGTCGAAACAGCAGAAATCTTACGGGTATCAGTTTGGTAGCCGTGGGACAAATGACCACCGTGTGGCAAGTCCAAACCCATCAACCTTTCATGTGGCTTCATAATAGCTTGGTAAACTTGCAAGTTAGCTGGAGATCCGGATAAAGTTTGAACATTGACACCCCACTTGTCTGAAGTGACATGGAAAGCTTGCAAGGCTCTGTTTTGGCATAAGATTTCAATTCTGTCAATATGTTCATTACCACCGTAGTATCTAGCACCTGGATAACCTTCAGAGTACTTGTTACACATTGGAGTTCCCAAGGCATCGAAAACAGCAGTGGTTGTGAAGTTTTCCGAAGCAATCAAAACAAGAGAGTGTCTTTGTCTGTCGATTTCATCCTTGATGATTTGGTCGACTTCTGGATCAGTGTCCTTTAAGTGTCCTTCAACTAATTGTTTGTGGGAGTCAGATAAAGCGTATGGCATTGTAGCAAATGTATAATTACTTATTGAGCAAGTTTGAAAGGTGGGGATGGCCGCCTTTTATAAAATTTTCAGAACACATGGTATCTGACTTCGAACGATTGGCGCGAGTCACACAAAATGATTATCATCCTGCACATCCAAATTAAGTATGCGACTCATCTCATAATCAAGCTGAATTCTACAATTGTTACTTTGCTTACAGACTTTCTTGTTAATAAATATGCTATCTCGAATTGTAAAAAGTTATCGTCAGTATAATGTCACTCTCAATCTATGTGAAATGGCAAGCTTGGGGACCACCACACAGAGACAGCTAACACCATTCAAAATAAATAAGTTCAAATTGTAGTTCGAATAGTGCGTACTAATGAGGAACAAGCCAATAGGCACGGACATTAAAAATTTCTTGGTTGGGGTGTATTGGTCACCATTGTCTATCTGTTCCCACATGGTTAACTTGTCGTAAGCTCCCAGGTTGAATTCAAACGGTGTACCCTTAACCTGATGGAACATAATGTAAGATCCAATATTGTAAGTGAGGTTGGTTAATGTCCATCTCCAGTCATTATCTAATACTGTAATGAAGTTGAAGAACAATTTTAATAAACAAATGAGGACGATATGAATTACCCACGCTCCTTTGAAGTGAACCCAATTGGCATTGACGTTGGGGTTAAGAGCCTGATCAATCTTAGTTTCTAATGTATCTGGCTCCAAGTGCTGAATGATAGAAGATGATCTTCTCTGTCTGGTAACGGTGTGTGCTGATTGGTGTGATATTGTAGGTGTCAAATTGTTATTGCTGCTGTTGTTGATACTGTAGGTGCTGCCCGTGCTGCCTATGCTTCCACCACGTGAGTGTCTAGAACCCAGCTGGTTCACTGAGAGAAATTCTCCAGATTTAGGACTGTTGGTAGACATGATCTATTCGTCGTGTCGTCTAAAGAATCAAAATGCTATTGCTGGGTTTTTCTTTTGTACGTAAACGAGTGACTTAAATTGGAATTTTTGTTACCCGGACGTAGTCGTATAAGTTCGTGGTTTACAAACCTTAAGTTTGCCACTTTATGATTCATGACAAGGGCTACACATATGCTGAGCCACCTTGTACGTGTAAAGTGGGTAATATTCTCAGCGCCATTAATTAGTTTCGTAAGTCATATAAAATTTTTATTTCTTCAAGCTGTTTTAAAATTGTTAGTTCTGGGAGCTCAAGTCAATGGGAACATATATACCTCCTGAATGCCAGCCATTGGCAGCAATTGAAATCCATTTGCCATGAATTGGTGGGCTTATAACTTTCGAAGGTACAAGGACTTTCATAGCACCTCTTTCGCCCACACTTCTACCTCTTCCGGGATACTTCGCTAGGAATTGCTCTGAAGGTCCAAGACCCAAACACCCACAATTGCTAGACTCAATACCCCAACTTAGAACGTCACCATCAGAGGTTAAGGCTAAATTATGATAGTCGCCAATTTCAATAGATTTTATATTCTGCTTTTGCAACCCGTCAATGATAATTGGTGGCTCTTCGCTTTCGTCATTGTCATGCGTCTCCAAGTGTTCCTTGGAACCAGTGAGAATATTGTCTTCGGAAGTAATCACTGCAAAGTTGGTGAAGCATGCACTGAGTTTCTTAAAGGTAGCCAGATTCATATTTTTATCGTTATGCTCTGCAAGCCAGTTGTTAAAGCTTGTCATAGGCCGTATCCGCATCTGCAATTCATCTGGAGCAATAGTGTCTGACCTCGAGGCAAAGTGATCTGCATTCAAATCAAATCTATAAAGTTTGCCATCTTTCTTAATAAACAAAACGTAATCATTTCCAATCACAAAGTCAGCAATACCCCCACTCGTTTGAGGAATAACTACATAGTGGGCATTCACCACAAAGTCATTGATTTCACATTGTTCTTTAGTAACTGCCTCTCGTGAATACCAAACGACAATCCCCACATTGTAAACATAACATCCAGAAAGATTCCAACCAGATACAATCTTGATAATTTCCCCACTGATGCCAGAAAATTTTAGTTGAATCCCGATATTTGTCTGATTACCAGTGTCCCAGGTATAAATATTATTAAAATCATCTAATGCAACAATACTTTCTCGGCCAGCCGAGATGGATACGATTTTGCGATCCTGTTGTGGTGGTGGTAAACCAAGCGTACTCAAAAAAGAAGATTCCTCCACAACATTTGCATCACGCGTGCGTAAGTTTGAAGAATCGGGTTGCTCAGAAGGGAGCAGTAGGGCAGAGTTTGGAATTACACGTCTTCTTGATTGAGGTGTGGCGGTACCTATTGAAACGTCTCTATTGTAACGGTTTCCATGTGTTGCGGTTGGTAATGGGGTAACTCCATTATGTCTAATCGAACGTCTTGCCCCTGATGTTTGGTTTCCACTTAATCTTTCAATTGCAAAGTAAGCCTGCCTGAAATCGGGTTTGAGTGGACCAGGTCGAGACATTTCCAGCAAGTTTCGCTTCCAGTTGAGCCCCGTAAAGAAGATCTGCCCATGGTTCGTAAGGATAATAAACGTAAACCCACCTGCAATTATATCAACAAGAAGATGATTATTGAAATTAACAAGATTTGTAGGCGTGTGGATATTCCATGAGCCGAGTACGCTGGTTGTGTGGGACACATCAATTGAATTGCGCAAATATCCTAAGCGACCTCCCAGGGACGTACCCCAAGTATACAACTTTTGAGCTTTATCTGTGTGTAATCTAAACAACAGTTTCCAGTTCATCTTATCTCTGTGATTGAGTTGGAAATCATAACTGTTGTTTGTAAACTTCTTGTTGTATAAGATCTTGTACAATACTGAGGATAGTTGCGACTCATAAAAGAGATTGTACGTAGTTTTATTGATCAACGAAAGCTGGAATATATCATCTGGATCCAAAAAACGACACACAACCGTGACAAGGATATCGTCACCGATATCTAGCAAAGTAGTCATTCTGTGTTAGATAAGATCGTATCATATGGCAAAATATTAGTGCTGGACTTGCACATAGAAGATATGTTAATTTGTTTTATGCACGACCCTTATGGTTGCAAAGTGGCGCCAGAGAAGTACTAGGTATTCTTCCACCGCAATGACTATTTTCAACAAACAGGAACTATTCCAAAAATTGTAATCAGTTAGATTTAAGTTTATTACTTAAGAGGCTAAGGGATTATGAATATTCTGTTGCACTAACCCAAGTCCTAGGACAACCTGATCATCTATCTTTGCACAACAACCTATATAACGCGCCTCTCTACATATTGAAAATACACTTCACAACTGAGAGTAGGGCTTATGGAAAAATCTAATTAGAATCTTCCATTGTTGGTTTACATGATTGATGGGATTTTTGTTGCATACTATGGAATATCTAATATGAATCTTATATAACCTGAACATAACTCCTCGTCTTTAAAGTATACATTTTTCCTGATATAAAACATAGAAAATTGAATTAATTTGTCAAAAATATTGTTTTCAGAAACTTTTGCAAACAATTTATTAAATTTAGTTTGAATAAACTCGATACCATATAGAAATAAACCAGTGCAAATTGGCAACTTTTTCCTTCCAAATTTAATAGGTATTTTTGGAATTGTTGAAAGCTATTATTTCTAACCGGTATGTATCGATGGGGTTTCCGCTCAATCCTGCAGGGTTGTCTGGCATTTGAGCAATTGCTTAGACGGCTCGTTCAATAAAACTCCAGATACGACAATAGAGATTGTTTTGAATAAATGTTCAAAGCTCGTCGTATTTTTTATTGTATACCTATTGCTCTAGTGGTTCTATTCATAATATGTTTTTCCAACATCATTCCAGTGTACGTATCTGACTTTAATCGAGTTGATCACACAGATAATGAATACCAATACAGCAAAGTGGTTTATGATAGACCGGGTTCAAATGCAGATTTACTAGTTTTATCTTCAATCGTTGGGTCTACAGCATATGGAGCTCAGCGTACCTTTTCTGATTTTTTCACCACCCTCAACAATATAATAGACCGGCAAGCTTCATTGGCATTTATTGTCAAATCTAAGGAGGAACACAACAAGATCGAGAACCATATTGTAGCCAATCTTCAAAAATTACCCAAGATCACTAGAATAACATTGATTCACGCTCCATTTTTAGAAGAAAATGATACCGAGAATGAAAACAGACACGCTGATAACGTACAAGGACAAAGGCGCAGAACTATAGCCAGGACACGTAACTTCTTGTTATTTAATGGACTCCAGTTGGAGAAGTACATTCTTTTCATCGATTCTGACATTGAGAAAGTCGACGACAAACAAGTGGTTGATCGGTTCATTAAGTCTAACCTTGATATTATCGTCCCCCGAATAATCAAAGGGAAAGATATCGACTACGACAAAAACTCTTGGAGAGGTAAGCGAACAAAACCTTCGCAACATCAATTGGACTTGATGGATAGTAACAAGTGGTCTGAGGCCGCCTATGTACCTCGTGATGTTTCAAAAGAAATATATCACTTTGAAAACTACGTCAAATCATCGGAATACAAAAACAGCAGGACCAACTTGGATTACACAGTTCCTCTTGATTCAGTTGGGGGAGCTGTCTTATTTATGAAGTCCATCATATACAAACAGGGTATAATATTTCCAACAAGTTATGTTGTCGGAACAACATGGAAAAGAAATGAGGGTTACGATGGTATCGAGACTGAGGGATTATGCTATTTGGCCCGTAATTTAGGTTACAAATGCTGGGGAATGCCAAATATTCTTGCGTTTCATGGAGATAGATGACACTTATTGAACTTCACTTATCCATTGCCATACTTTCATAATCTCACCATGGCTCTCAATACTTCTAGAGGAAACGTTCGTGTTATGCTCTATTTTATAGGATACTGTGTTCCAAAGCTTGAGTCTTTTTTTCAAATTGTGTTCTTCCCCGAGGATTAAATCCCGAAGTTGAATAGCCCCAACATATGCATTGACATCATCACGTAGTTTGGAAATACGTTGCTGCTCTTGCAATTTCTTAATAACCTCGTGATAAATCGATTCCTGCTTTGTTTGTGTTAATTTATAATGTTCGAACTCGTACTGAACGAGTTGTATTACCAAAACAATCACAATAAGACTCAATAGTTTGTACTTGTACTCAACAAAGGACCCTATCACACTGTTCTTGATCTGACATTTCAAGCTAATGTTTGATAGGGACGTTGATCGAAGAATTTTGTTCTTCTCATTACTTTTGGCTTGTGTGTTGTTAACAGAAGGAGTAAGTTTTTTGGATGGTAAATTTGTAAATCCAGTCTGTATGTTAGTATGTGGGTCAAAAAACCGTTACAAGCCAAAATAGATATCTTGTATGATTTCTCTTCAACTTGTAACATCAAAAGGTTAAACTTGCCTTACAATTATTTCTGATTCCTTTTCTAATTCAACAATGGACCTTTGCCACAATTCTTCAAACTCCTCGTGCGTAATATATGGTGCCTTCATCGATAACAATAAATCGTGAAGATCTGTCAACTTTATTCCCAGTTCTACTAAATCAGATGATTTGCCACATTGGTTATTGGCATTTTTTGTTCTTAACAAGTCTAATGCCACATCTATCATGATCTCAAGTTTTTCTGCTTTCTTGGTGTCTGGAACACACCTTTTGTTGTATGGTTTCAAGATATTGTTCCATGGTCTGAACTCCACAAAATCCTCATAGCACGCTAGCTCTAAATTGGTGTAACATCTAGCATGTGGAGGACACTGAATACATTTTGGTTTGAAGTTAAAATCCAAGTATTGTCCAAATGCGTCTAAATACTTGTTTTCAGAGAGTGGGAAGGTAGGACGGTCTAGTTCCTGACCACAAAATCCAATAAGAAATTGTTGCTCGCGGTACCAGTAGCCAAATAAACTGGCCAAAACCAAAAGAATCCACGATAAGAACGTGAAGAGAAAAGTCATACCAAAGTATGCCTTGCCATGAGATACTTTTACATTTCCGATGGGATCATTGGTAATTAAGACAGGCTCTTTCTCCACTAGTTTCCGTTTTGTTTCTTTAATGGATTCCTTCTCAACTTCATTTTCATCATTTTCATTGATTTCTTGTTCAACTTCGTCATCCAGTGATTCTGACTCACTAGAGGTTGCCTTAATAGGTATTAATCTAGGTTTTGGGGTCAAAGAGCTTGTTGGGGTATAATCGTAGGGTTTTGGCGTTCCAGAAGTTGATGCTGCCAGTATTTTGGTTGGAGTTTCCATGACAACCGAGCTATTTGACCTTGAATTGTTCTTACTACGCACAAAAACACCCAACTGAGCTGGTAAACTGAAATCAAATACTTCTGGGGCAGGTGAGCCAGTATTGGTGGGATGAGCCAATTTGTGCTTAATTCTCCTTAATTCCTTGTCAAAGTCCTCCTCGTCATCATCAGCAGATTCGAAAAAATCACCATCCATGCTAACTGATTTTTCAGACGATATCGCTTTCCCGTTAGAATATGATGATGATTGAGGCTTGTCGTGAACCATTGAAATAGAGGAACCCAATTTTACATGTCCCTTAGGTGTTACTTGTTGAGGGGATTTTGAAAGAATTTTTGCTGGTGTCTTTACTGGAGATTTCAAGTTGATGTCTTCTTCATCAAAAATGGAATTGTCTTTTGATGCAGACTCGGAGATATTGGACTTTCTTTTGCGTGGAGTAGCAGCCGGAGTACTCTCAAGGGGTCTTTTTCTTGAGTCATGTGAATCATTTTGTGAAGCAAGCAAGCTTTCATTAGGCGATGGTGATTCCTTTTTGATACTATCATTGTTTTCACTGTCAGAAATAGAATCAAGATTGCCGGATTCCTTCGTATCCAACAGAGGTGTCCCAACCTCAGATTTGATTTCTGATGTTTGAGAGTAATCAATTGAGTTTCTTTCTGAATTCCTTTCAGATTGCTCTCCGGCAACTGGTGTGACTTCTTTAGTGAATAAGCGAATCAATTGTGCTTTCTTTGCATTATAAGGGATTTTGACGTCGTGTTCGTTAAGAATGCTTTTCAATTCACTCACTCTGAGCAGCTTGGGATCAAAGCCTACATGTCAGTATAATTATTTTGATCTAATATCCGCGATACATACCCTCTTCCAAATAAAACTTGTCTTCCATGACTATCTTGATGGGTAAAGAGATGATGTTTGTTTACATATATGCTTTTGTGTACTGTTGTGGACAAAAGACGAAAACGGTAGTGCACACAGCACACCAGTTCATTTTCAACAAAATGTTACACAAACAGTATTTGAATTTTTTGTCCAATTTGTCGAGAGGTGTGAGGCTTACAAACAGTAAATGCTAACTATTCTGGAAATATCTTTGTCTTTGTGGCACATAAGCAAACCTTAATGGAAGACGGAACAATAGTGAAGGGATATTTTGACTTCCAAGATATGTTCGCTGGAAACCTTTCTCAGGATTGCCAAATTATAACACAAGATCTGCAGATTTGCCGGACCGCTTAGTGGACAAGGCTACAAAGTCTGGATCCGGCATAAAACTCAGCAACTACCCCAAAATTACTGGGCGAGTACTAAAAATTAATTAATATCTTTTATCATATTACCTGGGTCGGTAAGAAATGAACTTGCCATCAGTCCTTTATATATTGTCTAGCTTGTTGAGCCAGAATAGCCTGAAAATATACTGTATTGTTGTTCGGAACGTGCGGTGAACAATAAGCGAAATGGCTAGTTGTAGAAGTGTTCCAAAATAAGGTAAGACCTGCGCAAACACGTGGTTGAGGGGGGCTCAGATATTTGAAAAAGTGATACTAAATGTAACCACGTGTAGTCGCTATTCTCCCAAAGCGGATACTTGTAGTTTTCTATCATAGAGGGTTCCTTTAAATAGCTTAGAACCCCTTGCGTTTATGGTACTGTACCTGTTCTCTTTTTGTCCAATAGGCTGTTGTTGACTCAAGTCCTGGTTCACCTTAACAGAAGAATCTGGCAATCAGCCTGTATATAATTTTGATACACAGATCAATCAAAGGCTTCACTTGGAAAAGAAAAGAATTTGCGAACCTAATTAATCCAGAGACTAAAATAGGTTGTCATTCCACTTACCTATTCTTTTTTTGCATAGCTGAGCAGCCTTCAACTTTTGCTGACAACAGAAACTATTGTCATTTTGTTTATGGTCTGAAATACAACAACACATCTTGCTCACCACCCTATCTTCTGACACTGTCACATCTTTTTGAGTTGGAAAGAAAATTATCTCGAACCTTACCGACCCACCAGTTTTTTAACTTTAAATATTTATTGAACTTACTCCCAAAGTTACAGAATGTACTAGAGGAGTGTCAATATGAATATTCTTAGGACTTCACCGTTACCGCTGGCGAATGACAATATCTACAGCAGAATATCACCTCAGATGACCACAACCAACACTGTTGGCACCAAGAGCAGTGTTCCACTGCAGCCTCGAGGGTTGACAAAATTGAATGCCGTACCAGAGACCAAAAACCAGTACTTGTCAAAGTACACTACAAAGAGTTTTATAACGACCACAGTACCAAAAGAAAATACCAACCACGAGAACCTCGTGAGTGACCCTTTCCTCGCCCAATATATGAAGTCACCACCAGGAAACAGTATTTCTAGTCATCAACTATACTTCAACTTTGTTAACAAACATCGTAAACTTCAACTGCTTGATCTTTACAAAAAATACCTTGTCAACTACAACAATCAACCCAGTACCGAATCGTATCATAAGAACATAAACATTAAGTACTATGTTGATAAGAAAGTCAGTCCATCACATTCACCGGATAATGTTCCAAAGAAGGTAACAATTGCCCAACCTCCAGTCACAGTGGTGAAACAAGTGACTGAGCCAGCAGCTCAAGTCACGCCACCTATGACCAACAGGTATTTACCAATTGAATTTATGGAATGTCCAATAGATGACATGATCAATTTGATCACACGTATGCTTCAGTCACTAATGTCCATCAATGACAAAACAGTTCCCAAAACAATTTCACACCCATCATCATCGTCTTCTTCATCATCTAATGATGGTTTGCTTACACGATATCATTCACGGACTCCTCCCTCCATTACGACACATACATACCTTTCAAGATTAACAAAGTTCAATAACTTTAGTCCCGCTACTCTTTTGACTACCATTTACTACATCGACTTACTTTCACATAAATACCAGCCATATTTTACCCTAAACTCGTGGACAGTTCACCGCTTTTTGCTTGTTGCGACCATGTTATCACAAAAGTCAATGGAAGATTTCTTTTATACCAATGACCATTATGCTAAGGTAGGTGGTGTAGCTATCTCCGAATTGAACTGCTTGGAATTGGACTTTTTGAATCGTGTGGAATGGAGATGTATACCCGGAAAACAAGTTTCTCAAAACCAAAAAGAAAAGTACTCACCTATTAAATACGCCAAAGAGATGTTGGATCTCTATTACTCACAATTGATCGAGCTCATGGGCAAAAGCAATACAGTCATTGATGGCAATATTGTGCACTATTACAAGTCCCCAATCATCGAGAAACGTTATCAGCAGGATGTTACTGATGAGGAGGAAGATGAGTATAGTGACGATGATGGTGATGAAGAAATCATGGACAATGATGATATGGAGGAGGAAAGGGAAGCAGATTGTCTGCATTACCTAGACAAGGAAACAACACACCCTCCCATGCACAAAAGAAGGCGCTACTCCAACGACTCATTGATATGACCATGGCGACGATCAAGACCAATGACATACAACTTCAAAAGATACATTTTAGTTCTCACCAGATCTGCAATAACTATGCTTCATGCGAATTCCTGGAATTGAATTCAGTTATTGTATACTTTAAAAGGCAAAATAGAAAAGAAACATATTTACACATTCTGCATTATACAAAACCACGGCATTGGATAAATAAATATCAAAGAATAGTCTTTTTATTTGTAGATCACTATAAAGATTAGGTATAAAAAGGGGGCATAGAGAAATAAAACACATAGAGGTCGTAAGCAGTCACATAACGAGTCGTTAAGTACTTTCTAACCCAAAGTGTTTCAAATCCAACAAAAAGCAAAAAAAAACAAAGCAAACAACTAAACTTATTGGGGCTTGATTAATTCAAACGAACAAAAAAGGCTCTTGTCGACACCCATCACCGCCCCGAAATTATTGAAGTCACCACAGTAGTTTGGAGCGGAAAACACGGTTACCAACTTTCGCTTATTGAAGAATTCGTAACCGTCTTCAACAACCATGTGACCTCGAACTATGAGATCCATCTTGAATGAAGAGCAAAAATGATCAACATGCTTCTTTCCAAAACAGTAGGAAACACCTCTATCATTCTTTGGCCACGAGGTAAGACTGAATCCCTTAACCAGTGAATCAGGATCAGACCATAACAAATCAGCCAAAAGACCCTTGTCAGGTATATCCGTTGGTCTTTTGATGGTTTCAATTTGGGACAAGTCACGCAAATCGGGAGATAATCCACCGTGAATGCAAAAGATTTTGTCGTTAATAGTGGCAGCAATAGGAAGGGTATTGAAAACATCAATAAACAGCTTCCAAACCTTATAATTGGGCAAACGTCTTTTACACTCGTCGTAAAAGCCATAGATCTTAGTGATATTTGCCGATTCATGATTACCACGCAACATGAAAAAGTTTTCTGGATACTTTATCTTGTAGGATAACAAAAGCAAGATCGTTTCCAAAGACTTGTGGCCACGGTCAACATAGTCACCGAGGAACAAATAGTTAGCATATGGTGGGTATCCACAACTGTTGAAGATTCTACATAAATCATGAAACTGGCCGTGAATATCGCCAACAATCTTAACTGGAGGAGATAATCTTAACAAGGTTGGCTGGCTCAAAAATACAGAGCGGGCCTTATGCAAGATATACTTAACCTCACGTTCCGAAACAGGTAAAACATCCTTGCTACGACGTGTAGACTTGCGTTGTCCCACCTCAAGTAACCTTGCAATGACAGAGTCAAGATCAATATCCAACTTCTTGTTGGTAGTAACGACTGGAGGTGAGCTTGACAAGTTAGACGAAGAATTCGAATCTTGCTTGATTAGAGCCGAACCTACGACCTGGTTGTGTTTCTTCAAGTTCAAAGTGGACAAGGGCTTGATTGCCTTGGCACTCATGTTCCCAGATATTACTCGAGGTTCCTCGTTAGTTTCCGTCTCAGCGATTGCATCTAGCTTTTTACTTCCATTTAAAGAGGAGGTTTCTTTTGAGTCGCTTCTAAAGTAAAAGCTCTTACCAGGTGAATTCGAGTTCAACGACAGGAGCAGTTCCTCATCCTTTGATTCACCAGTTGTGGTAAAAACAGCTGATTGAATCGAAGGCAGAGACTTGTCGCTGTCATATGAAGAAGCGTAGTCATTTGAGTTGTTTGATTTTAATAATTTTGCCATAGAAACTGCAATTTCTGTATCCAAGTCTAATGCAATCTTGCGATCCTTCTTGCGATGTGACCTGTTGCCAATTTCATTGTTGTTGTTATTATTATTGTTATTGTTGGAGTTGAAACTATTGGAGGTTAGTTTGGTACCTATATTAATAGCGGAGGAAGGGTTACTTCTCGCTAAAGCATTGCTGCTAGATAAATTGGTAGAAAGATGAGATAGCGCAGAGGCTGTCTCATCTGGATCTAAGTCTCCAGTTGGAGAGGTAGTTGACGATTGAGTAGTGGAAGAAGACGAGGTCTTCGGCAGAGGATCATTTTTAGACGGGTTATTTCCCATATTTAGAATCTATGGAGAAACTAAGGCAAGAAGGTACGGATGATCAGAAGGTCTTAAATTCCCAGATGTGAGGAATGGTCAATAAGAAAAGGGGGATATTTGATAGTGAGAAATACGATGCCGCGATTAATGGTAGTGTGAGAGATTTGTAATTCTTTTTTTTCTCCTCTTTTTCCGGGACGGCAATTCTCTCCTATGGCTGTTTGAGGCTGCTGCCACGTGTGATGTCGGAGCCGAGTTTTTTTTCACAGATGGGAACATGGAGGTGGTATTGTGCACACAGAGTTATTGTGATTACATAAGGACTGTGTAAGTGTATCGCCAAAAAATATCTGGTTATAGAGAGACAAGGTGACAAAGCCTTAAAAAATCAAAACTGGATACCGCCAATACCAGGATAGTGTGCTAACTTCAATGAGTGGTGGGTATGTCAAATGAAAATGAACATCATATCGAAGAGTTGTATTGATAGTCAAAACACGTACCACTAGATGTAGTTTAGAGTGGTGGCTCAAACCAAATGGGTTCCAATTAGAGTAAAAAAAGAGACCTAAATAAATATAGCCTTACAAAGGGAATATAGAAGAATATGGCGAGGTGCATACGCACACGAACAAGACGATTGCTGGTACATGGATACCACACTGACTGTTTTTGTGTGTGTCATGACTAACAAATGCATCGAAGAGGTAAAACCTCAGCTTAGTCACCATTGCCTTCGCGGTTTGTCATCCTATACATATATCTTTCTGCTAAGTGTGTCGACATCGCGCATTCTAAATGCTAAAACACCTCTCACGATCTCTAAGTCATCGCGGTATGTCTTATCCTATTACATCGGCTGGTTGCTTAATTATTGGCGATGAAATATTAAATGGGAAGATCTTGGACACAAACTCCCACCACTTTGCCAAATTCTGCTTCAAGAACCTTTCCATTCCACTCAAACGAACAATTGTCTGCGGTGATGAGGAGCGTGATATCGTCAAATCCCTCAATTTTCTCTTACAAGACGATAAAGTTGACTTTGTTGTAACATCTGGCGGCTTGGGTTCGACCCATGATGATGTAACTTACGAAGTTCTCAGCCGATACTTTGATGTACCATATAGTAGGGATAAAGAAGTAATGCAGAGAATGCAACTGCTCCGTAGCAGATACCTTCAGACACTTTCAGACACTCAATTGAACTCATTTTACCGCATGGCCACGCTCCCTCAACAAACAGAATCAGTATTGGTGGAAAAGATCTTTGTTGATGATTCACTCTGGTTCCCCATAATAGGAATCAACCACAAGGTGTATGTGCTTCCAGGAATCCCAAGCTTGTTTGGTAAATTACTATCAGGTCTTGAACAGCATCTTAAACCACGTATTACTTCTGACTCATTCTTACTCCGCTACTACGTCTCAACAAAATCAGGCGAGACTGAGTTTGCCCATTACCTTACATCTCTCCAGGACAAGCTTAATTTGGAACATGGAATTAATACTATTAAAATTGGAAGTTACCCCCACTTGGAATGGAAAAACAACACTATTAGCATTATTGGCCAGTCTTCATTGGAAAAAGTATTACGGGAAGTGGTTGATGACATAGTAGCGAATATTGGTGGAAATGCAGTTGAAATCCCCCAGGAACAGGAAGACATTCTCAGCACCACTAATCCTTAGTCATATATATATATATATATACATTTATATACACACGTCTTATAACTTCTCTTGAAATAAGATGGTCAACTGTTCGATTGCAGCAGAAATACCCGTTGCATTGTCACCCATACCTTGAACAATGTTACCCTTGCCACCAGCCTTACCTCCAACATTGGAAGAAACAACAGCAGCCAATTCAGAGGCGTTAACACCCTTGGCAATGGCTTCGTCAGAAACATAACAACCATGGGCAACCTTTTCGTCACCAGTGATTAAGTAAAGAGACTTGGTCTTGTCAAGCTTCTTGACAACATTGATAGCTTCAGTAATGGCCTTGGCATTGGCACCAATGCCAACATGACTGACCAAGAACTCACTTGGGTTTTCGGCAGTCAACCATTGATTGACAACTTCAACAGTCTTCTTGGTTTCTTCCTTTTGCTTGGCCTTCAACTCGTCCTTGATCGACTTGTCAAGCTTGTTGAACTTTTCAGTTAGGTTTTGCTTGTCCAACACAGAGATAGATAACTTCTTTAATGCAACACCCAAGGTTTTGGCTTTTGCTTCCTTATCAGCTCCAAATGGCAACTTTTTAGCAGATTCCAATTCTTGGTCAAAGTCAACTGCAATCTTTTGCACTTCAGCAGCTTCGTGACCGGTAACAGCAACAATTCTTCTAATACCCTTTGCAATACCAGATTCTTCAATAATAACCAAGTCCTTGATTTCACCCGTCTTGGCAACGTGAGTACCACCACAAAATTCTATAGAAATATTGTTCCAATCGGCCTTGGATGGTTCGGCAATCAAGTCATCAACAGGGACTCCAATAGAGACGACTCTGACTGGATCAGGATATGTTTCACCAAAAACAGCTCTTAAGCCGTTGATACCCTTTGCAGTAGATAAGGAGACATCCTTAGCATAGACCTCCTTGTTGGACTTGATATATTGGTTAGAAATAGATTCCACCTTTGCTAATTCCTCAGGTTTCAAAGCTTGCTTGTTAGAGAAGTCAAATCTCAATTTCTCAGGGGCAACCAATGATCCCTTTTGGTCAACTGAATCGCCCAAAACTTCCCTCAAGGCAAAGTTCAAAACGTGAGTACCAGTGTGGTTATTTCTGATTGGCCATCTTCTCAATTCATCATAAGTTGCAATAACTTCATCTTGAACCTTCAAAGAACCTTCAACAAGAGATCCAGTATGCAAGACGTAACCACCATAGACTTGAACGTTATCAACGTTGAATTCAGTCTTACCGTCAATAACCAACTTACCAGTGTCATATTCTTGACCCCCTTGTTCAGCATAAAATGGGGTCTTTTCCAACAAGATTCCAAATTGCTTAGTGGAATCTTCAATAGAATCAACAAAGACCGAACCATTGTAGATGGCAACAATCTTAGTAGTGACATTTTCCAATCCATACTTGAAAGAGTCGTCAGTCTTTGGAATGCTATCGTTTGATTCTAATTCAGATAAGGAGTGGACATCCAACTTAATCAAAGTAGCAGCGTTCTTGGAACCAGTAGCCTTAGATGCTTCTCTAGATTGTTCCTTAGCGATTTCAAAACCAGCTTCATCAATCTTCAAACCAGCTTCTTCAGCCATTAATCTGGTCAAGTCAACTGGGAAACCATAGGTATCATACAATCTCCACACATCCTTACCAGATAAGGTTTGTTCTGGAGTCTTGGAAGCAACGGATGCATATTGTTCAAACAACTTCTCACCTCTGTCCAACGTCTTAGCAAAGGAAACTTCTTCTTCAATCAAGATTTCCTTCAAGTCAGCGGACGACTTTTCAATTTCCGGAAAGATTTCCTTGTTTTGTTCAATAACAACATCAACCAATTGTTGGAAGAAAGAACCAATTGGATAGTTCATGTACTTACGGACATAACGAGAGCCTCTTCTCAAGATTCTTCTCAAAACATAACCTCTACCTTCGTTGTTTGGAACACCACCATCACAGATAGCAAAGGTTAAGGTTCTGACGTGGTCAGCGATAACTCTATAGGCAGTGTCAATACCGTCCTTGTCCTCGGTACCGAACTTACCGGTGTATGGTCTAACACCGGTGATTTCCTTTATCTTTTCAAAAATTGGCAAAAAGATGTCAGTATCGTAGTTGGAGTACTTGTTTTGTAAAATAGAAACCAATCTTTCAAAACCCATACCAGTATCAATGTGTTTAGCAGGCAATGGTCTCAATGAGGAGTCAGCTTCTCTGTTGTATTGCATGAAGACAACGTTCCAAACTTCAAGGACGTTAGGATCATCCATATTAACGAGAGATGAGGCGTTTCTACCTCCTATTCTGTCGTAGTGAATTTCGGAACATGGACCACAAGGACCTTGTTCACCCATTTCCCAGAAGTTATCGTGGGCATTACCTGGAAGGATATGGTCTTCAGGAACACCAACCTTCAACCATAATTCCTTGGCTTCCAAGTCTGGTTCCAAACCGTTCTTAGCGTCACCTTCAAAATAGGTGACATACAAGTTGTCTGGGTTTAACTTGTAAACTTCAGTGAGTAATTCCCAAGCCCAGGGAATAGCTTCGTGCTTGAAGTAGTCACCAAAAGACCAATTCCCCAACATTTCAAAGAAAGTGTGATGGTACGAGTCTCTACCAACATCTTCCAAATCGTTGTGCTTACCACCAGCTCTAATACACTTTTGAGAGTTAGCAGCACGCTTGAGAGAAGCAAATTCGGAAGTAGGATCCACTGTACCCAAGAAAATTGGTTTGTATTGGTTCATCCCAGCATTGGTGAACAAAAGAGTAGGATCATTGTGAGGAACTACCGATGAAGATGGCACATAAGTATGAGCCTTCTTCTCCGTAAAGAACTGAAGAAATGAAGTTCTAACCCTAGAAGCAGACCATTCGATTGTTGTTGTAGACATTATTCGTTTCTGGATTAATGTCTTTAACATACAAAGGACTTAAAGAGTCAGCGCGCCTTGAAAATTTTTGGCAGTTGCGAGAGCATGCAGTCGTGCAGGGCATACAGAGAACTAGTAGCTTGTAACAGATAAGATTCACTATAAAAACAATAACGAAATAAAACAAAACAAGAGAGATAAGTAATACTATAAAACAATAAAATAAACAGCAACTAGAAAAATAAACAGAGGGTGGTGAAGATAATACACGGATTTTGCTAGTGTCTCAAGGAGCCCAACATATTTCCTCTAATACCATGTGAATGATCATGGGCTTGCACACTGGGGTCGACATTAGGATCGATGTTAGGGTCAACTGGTGGGTTTTGGGAGTGCAAAGCGGCAGTTGCAGTTGACACAGGCGTGGCATTGATGGCAGCAATGACAGCAGGATCCTGCACCGAAGGCTGGTGCTGGTCTTCGTGGAGATGTCCATTATGTTGCAAATGCACAACATCGTTGTTGACGTAGTGCTGCGAACTGCCCCCACGATTCAAAGGCTTTTCGACTAAAGTTCTGGAGTACTTCAGTCTTTTCTTTTTGCCAATTGGTTCAGGTGGATGGTTGTGTAATGGATTGATCATTCTTAAGATCCACATCTCGTGAGAATCGTCCAACGAACTGTCGATACCGCTAGGATAAGATTCCTTCTTGGGCTTTTTCTTATCCTTATCTGGTGGGTACAAGTTAGCAACCAATCTATATCCACACTTGTTTCTCTTGGTGTATGCAATTCTTTGTCTCTTACTCGAGTCCTTAACAGTAGTTCTGAAGGATCCAGATCTTTCACACTGAAAGTAAACAGCCTTGGGTTTCGACGAATTGATAACAATTTTGCAGCGTTCTTCGGGGCTAAGCATAAACTTGACATACTTGACAAGTTCTTGCTTGCTGCTGAACGTTTTAATAATTTCGTTTTCAATATATCTCGAGGCTAGTGTGGTTGTTCCTTCAAAATCTTCAGGCAATTGAGCAAGTTGTTGCGGCTGGTGATGGTGCTGTTGTTGCAATTGGTGTTGTTGCTGTTGTTGTGCTATTTGGTGTTGTTGCAGCTGTTGTTGTTGTTGTTGGTATTGTTGCTGATATTGATGCTGGACCAAGTCTTGTTGTTGCAATTGTATTTGTCTATGTTGACGTTGCTGGAGTTCAGCTTGCTGGGCCGCAGCGGCAGCAAAGTTCAGGTGTTGGAATTGGTTGGTGGAGTCCTCAGCAAGCCCAGTGCCATAACCAGCAGATACAGCTGCCGCAGCCGTGGCTGCTGCATCAGAAAAGTCTGGTCTGGAAGCGGCGTTCCCAGCTGCAGTCACATTTGGGTCGTACTGAAGTTCGGACTTGATTTGTCCGTTGGGGTTCACAGTGGATCTTTCACTAGAAGTAGAAGGTCCCAGCATGATAGACGTGCGTATGACTGTTGCTTAAGAAGAGTGGATATAAACAAAAGTCCTGCACAGGTTTTGGAGGAGTGTATGTTAAAGGAGTGGATGTTGTTTTGTTGAAACGAAGGTCCTTCATGGAAGGGATATTCAAAAGAATGCAACCTGCAAAATTGATTAAAAAAAAACCGTGTTTTTTTACACAGATGCATGTTGATTGGCGGAAACAGTAAAAGTGTAAAACAGATGAAAAAAAATTCCCCCTACAAAAAAACTTTTTTTTACACGTGACCATGGAAGTTAGCTTCTATATGCAGAAATAACCATTTGGTACGCTACAAAGGTAACCCAATGTCTACTACAGTTGAACACCAAATAAATAAGCTAGTAGGGGTAATACAAGCAGAGAGTGCTGACAAAGAATTACATTGGTTCATATCGTCGATAGTTTTCCCCGAACTTCCACAGATAATTGAGGCTCTTGAGATATGCTGCAACCTCCTTATCTATAACTCACCCCAAGTTCCCGATCCCGAAAGTCGAATAGAACGAGGTCCTCCAATCAAACTTCCAGTTTCTTCAACCAAACTGGAGGCACTAAAGGGTATTATTGTTCGTGATGGTGCATATGTGACACAGCTTTCTGTGGTGCTTAAGGAACCGAATTTCAGTAAGATGA
The DNA here is from genome assembly GCA_030581575.1 of Teunomyces aglyptinius. Taxonomy (NCBI): domain Eukaryota; kingdom Fungi; phylum Ascomycota; class Pichiomycetes; order Serinales; family Debaryomycetaceae; genus Teunomyces; species Teunomyces aglyptinius. The sequence goes on from JAKTTR010000002.1 coordinate 268,886, forward strand.
TGCATCGTCTCAATCTCAAAAAACCCATTCTTGTTAAGCAGATATTGACTGCAAAACAGTCAATTGAAGATGCAATCGATAATATCAAACAGCTCCAACAGCTAAATGTTTGTACTGACGCGGTTCATGTACAATTGATCGACTCGTTCAATGTATTGCTTCGCGATATTCAGAATGCCAAGAGCAATATCCAACTTCCCACAGATCCCCTGCTTGTTTTTCCGTTAAATGTGACACCAAGTCTGGTATTTGAGCCTGAGTTGATTCCAACATTTTCTCTCGATATTTACATCAGTCAAGCAGAATTATGCATAGACTTGAAGAGTCTTCATCACGTAACTGAAAAACCATGGTCTGAGATCGACGAAGGTTCGGGCCTTAGTTACATTGACAAAATCAGAGAGGATATGAAACTTCCTCCTAGTAATCAGTCAGTCAATTCCTCCAGCACTGCAGAACCAGAAACTACTCTATTAAATGTTGCCGATCTCAGATCACGCCTTGACAAAGTTACGCATGCCCAGCAGGATTCTGGACTTTTCATCAATGTAATGCATCATCTTATCAAACCTAAACATGACCCACTCGAATACGTTACCAAGTGCATTACCTACAACAACATGGTGGTTATGATCAAAAAGAAAATTGAAGTTTCTTCGCCTGATCCGGTTCTTGTTAGTGCTTTTACAAAACTAGATAGTGTCGAGTACTTGATTAGTAGTTTTCTTACAAATTTGGAAAGCTTGCTTGATTCTATGTAAATTTCTAATTGAATATTTTTTTTTTTTGATTGGGTGTATTGCTTTGGGTGCGGCGGTTTGGAGGCGTAAATTTACAAGGTATTTAAATCATACCTTGGGAGTTGATGATCTTTTTGAAAAGCTTGATCAAATCCTTGGTACCACAACTTTACTTAAGTCCACTCCTATCACAGCGCAACAGATCAAATATGTCATATACTATATTACAAGACAACCCAGGCATTGAAAAACCCATCAACGACAACCGTCTCTACCGTCTCCTCAAAATTGATTCCAACGACTTGCACGTCTTGGTTATTCAAGATGCGGAAGCAGACAAGGCCGCTGCATCCCTTGATGTCAATGTTGGATCTTTTGCAGATGCCAAATATAATATCCCTGGTTTGGCCCATTTCTGCGAACATCTCTTATTCATGGGAACCGAAAAGTACCCAGAGGAGAATGAATATTCGTCGTACCTTTCAAAACACTCAGGCTATTCCAATGCATATACAGCAGCAGAGCATACCAACTACTACTTTCAACTTAGTTCAGCTCATTTGGAGGGAGCATTGGATCGCTTTGCCCAGTTTTTCATATCGCCATTGTTTTCCAAGAGTTGTAAGGACCGTGAAATCAATGCAGTTGATTCAGAGAACAAGAAGAATTTACAAGATGACAATTGGAGACTTTACCAGCTTGACAAACTGAACAGTAATCCAGAACATCCTTACAGCGGGTTCTCCACAGGTAACTTTGAAACTCTCCACGTCGAGCCTACTCACCGTGATGTCAATGTAAGAGATATTTTGATGGATTTTCATGCTTCTCACTATTCATCCAACATTATGGGATTAGTCATTTTGGGTAAGGAAGATTTGGATACTTTATCGGGATGGGCAATTGACAAGTTTTCTGCCGTTCCCAACAAGAAGTTGGCCAGACCCAGTTACGATGGTAAATTAATCTATACCCTGGCCGAATTAAATAAGTTTCTCAGGGCCAAACCAATTAAAGATCACCACAAACTCGATATTACGTTTTTGATACCCGATGATTTAGAACTGAAATGGAAATACAAACCAAGTGCGTACTATTCACACTTATTGGGTCACGAAAGTGAAGGGTCCGTCTTGCACTACTTGAAATCAAAGGGTTGGGTCACTGATTTGGCAGTAGGAAGTACAAAAGTGTGTCAAGGAAACGCTTTGTTCATTGCCGAGTTAAGCTTGACCCCATCAGGCATGGATCATTGGCAGGAAATGGTTGTTACTTTTTTCCAATATCTCAAACTCATTCTTGAAGATGAACCAAAAGAATGGATTTGGGAAGAAGTTGCCAACATAGCCAGAGTTAACTTCAAATTTAAGCAAAAGACAGAAGCATCTTCCACGGTGTCCAAAATGAGTAGCACTCTTTACAAATTTGCTAGCGATGGACATATTCCACCCCAGTATTTGTTGAATTCTGGAGTTGACCATGAGTTTAACCCTGATGAAATCAAGGCATTCGGAAGCTACTTGAACCCACAAAACTTCAGAATCTCTCTTATTTCTCAAAGTTTGGAAGATTTGAATTTGAAGGAAAAATGGTATGGTACTAGATACTCTATTGAAGATATTCCTGCTGAACTTACTCAGAAGATTAAGAAAGTTCAATTGATCCCTGAATTGCATTATCCGGATCGTAACAAATTTATTCCTGTCAACTTTGATATCTTACAAAAAAAAGCAGAAAACCCGTTAGTCCATCCATATTTAGTAACTGATACAGAAAGGATTCAAGTATGGTACAAACAGGATGATAGATTTGAAATTCCGAAGGGGTCAATTGAGATACTCCTTCATTTACCTAATTCCAATAAAGATATCAGATCATCTACGTTATCTTTATTGTATGCCCACTTGCTTGAAGATGATTTAAATCAAATTACATATTATGCTTCACTTGGTGGTCTAAAGGCTAAAATAAGTTACTGGCGTGACGGTTTCCACATTGAAGTTTCGGGATACAATGACAAATTAGTAATTTTGGCCGAGGAAATTTTGAGCAGGTTTGTAACCTCCCAACTTAAAAAGGAAAGATTTGATGCAGTAAAATACAAATTGACCCAAGACTTGAAAAATTTTGGTTTCCATCCCGCTTTTAATCAAATTGGAACTCACATGCTTCTTTTGGTCAACGAGCAGACGTATAAGCACACGGATAGAGCAGATATTTTGAACGATTTAACTTTCGAAGATTTATACGACTTTTCTTCCAAAAAGATGTGGGATTCTGGTTTATTCACAGAGGTTTTAGTTCATGGTAATTTTGAACTTAATAAGACCAAAGAAATTGAGGAATTTATTACAAAATACACCAAAGATGTAAGTGTCATCTTCAACGACAAGGAGGAAACCCTCAATTATCTTCGTCTTAAAAACTACGTTCTTGCACCAGGGGAAGTTGTTAGATACGAATTAATGTTACAAGATCCCAAGAACATCAATTCATGCATTGAATATTATATTCAAATTAGCCCAACCACTTCAAAACCGACAATTCAAGTTTTGACAAGCTTGTTGAGTACAATCATTAAGGAGCCATCTTTTAATCAGCTTAGAACCAAAGAGCAGCTAGGTTATGTTGTCTTTTCTGGAATGAAGTCGGGAAGAACATCTTTGGGTTTCAGAATATTGATTCAGTCGGAAAGAACCAGCGACTACTTGGAGTACAGAATCGACGAGTTTCTAGTCAAATTTGGTAGATATGTGAACAATCAATTAAGTGATGAAGATTTTGCGAAGTTTAAGCAAGCATTGATTGATGCGAAATTAAGCAAAATGAAGCATTTGAAGGAAGAAACTGGCCGTTTCTTCAGCGCTATTACTGATGGCTACTACGATTTCGATTCACGTCGCAAAAATGTTAAAATATTGGAATCGATCGACAAGAGAGACTTTATTGAATTTTTTAACGAACACATCTTAAACAATAATACTAAACTTATTGTTCATTTGAAATCACAGTGTCCCTCGCAAGTGTCAACAATTAAGTTAATCAAAAGTTCTCTTATCAATTTTGTTTTCCGTCATGATTTGGATGTTAGCTCAGAAGAATTAGATACCATTGTTGAAAAAAACCCAGAAGACTACAAGAAGATTTGTCAAGATTTGTCTATACTTTTGAAGGGTGAAATTAATGCTGATGAGTTGTTGGACATCCTTAATCGGGAAACCAAGCATCCTGTTCCCCAAAAGTACCCCACAGGAAAATTATATACTGATGTTGAAGAATTCCGTTCCCAGCATGAAACAGGAGGGTCTGCTTTCCCTGTTCAACCATTGAGTGACTTCTACTATCCGGAAAGTGAATCTCATTTATGAGAGCTCTTTTATTAGATATTATATGTTTAGAATTATAAACTAAAGAGCCGGTAATCCTGCATATTTTAAAAGACGGGTGGTAGAATTATTTAGATAGATTCTGTGAGAGCCACCGTAACCTATCACAATTGCAGCCATGGTACTTCTATTGAATAAGGTGAGTGAAGTGTATTTTGATAAACTCTTTAAGAGTGAGAGGAACACAACTGGTCTTGAGAATCCAAAGGCAAAAGTATTACTAGTTGACAAGTATACAACTCCAATAATATCCATGTGTTACACACAATCACAGCTTTTGCAGGAGAACATCATTCTCGTGGAATATATCGAGAACCAAAGTTCCTTGAATTCAATGAAACACTTAGATTGTATTGCTTATATTAAACCTGTTGATTCATCTATTGACACGTTTCTCAAAGAACTTCGAAACCCTCATTATGGTCGTTACCAAGTATATCTAAACAACACTCTCAACAAAAGTCAATTGGAAAAGATGGCCGAAGCCGACGAATTCGAAGTTATTGAAAGTGTGGTGGAAGTCTTTCAAGACTATTTGATTGTTAACGATAATTTCTTCACTATCGATAATTCTTACGAACGAACTGTCGTGGAAGAGTCGTCAAGTTTATCGAGTCTATTATTATCATTGAAGAAAAGTCCCGTCATTAAATATGAATCAAATTCTCTTGAATTAAAAAGGTTGGCTTCCGAATTGTTGTACAATATCAATTCCAATTCAAATAACAATTTGTTTGATGATTTGAACAAACATGCAGAAGCACCCCCAATCTTGCTATTATTAGATAGAAAGAATGATCCTTTGACTCCATTGATTACACCATGGACATATCAATCGATGATACATGAGTTCTTGGGAATTCAAAGAAACATTGTTCAACTTGTCGAATCAAAGGAAAAAGTTATTTTAAATGATGATCATGATAAATTCTACCAGGAATCCATGTATTTAAACTATGGAGATCTTACTGAAAAATTTCAAAACTATGTGGAGGAATACAAGACACAAACCAAACAGTCTTCAGTGGAGAACTTAAAGACTCAAAACTTATCCGAGTTGAAGAAAATGTTAACCAAGTTCCCTGAGTATAAAAAATTATCAGCAAACATCTTAAAACACTTGAATTTAATCAGTGAGTTGGACAAATCCATTTCCAAACAAAATCTTTGGGAGATCGGAGAATTACAACAAAATCTTGTGTGTAACTTAGAGAGCCACCAATACTTGAAAGGTAAAGTGGAAGAACTCTTGAATAATATTCATATCACCACTGTCAGCAAAATCATAATTATTTTGTTATATTCGGTGCGGTTTCCTAATGCCGATGAATTGGCTCAATTCAACAATAAATTGAATGATCCAGCTACTACAAACCCATTACCAACATTGAGTCAAATTGCTTTGTTGAAGAAATTTAGAACCATGTTTGACTCTAGTATTCATTCTTCAAAGCAAGAAACCAATCGTTTAGGGAACATCTTTAACAATAAGAAGATTAACATCAATGACTTGTTCAATAATCGCCCCAACAACACTAAAACTGATAACATATACATGCAATTCGAGCCTAAGTTGAATGAAACTTTGAATTCATTAATTAATCCTACACAAGATAACCAGCCAAACCTAACAACCTTGGTACCTGATAATGTGGCCGCACAATATGGTAATGTACACAACGAACATGTACAGGATGTGGTAATCTATTTCAAGGGAGGAGTCACATATGAAGAAGCAAGATTGGTTTATGAATTAAGCGTCTCCAACAAAAAGATCAATCTCATCGTTGGAGGAGATGTCATTTTGAACAGTGCTGCGTGGCTAGACAAATTATATGACCAAGTACACGAAAATGTGGCTTCTTCAAACAATGTACCCGATAGAAGAGCCCAACTACGTGAAATTTTGTGATTATGGTGCATACTTCCCGAACCTTTCTTCCCAGTTCAATATCTTTTCCGTTAATTGCTCCATCATAGTTAAGTTTTCATTGAAACCGTGAATAACTCTTTTGCTTTCCTCGTCAAGACCGACATCTATCTCTTTATAATTGAACAATTCCATCTTGTTAGTTTTATCTTCTTCCAATTCTAACTGTGATCTGCCTAACCATTCAAGTATGGCACCGGTTCTCTTGCGTAATTCGTAAATTGTTGACTTATCGCTCACGAATCTTGGTCTGGATGATTGTTTAATCAATTCCTCTTTACTCAAAGTTGTAGACGTAATATCATTCTTATTGGAATCGATCTTGGCACGTTTCGGCTTGCTCGCTTTGCTTTTTGATTTTACTTTGCGTGGTTCTGTTTTACGTTTGACGTCTGATACTGACTCTGAATCTTCTTCTGGGTGAGATGCATTCTCAATTACTTCTGATTCTGTTGGTTCAGGTTCCTGTTTAGGCTTGGTGACCACTACTTCAGTAACTTCCTTTTCCTCTGATTGCTCATCAGCTTGAATTCCGGATTCTTCCTTTTTATCTACCATACCAACTTCTTTGGCACTTTCACGGAGGGCTTTCTTCAATTGTTCGTCATAATCGTCAAAGTGTCTTCTTTCCTTCCTTGGCTTTGCCTCTGTTGCAGCAGGAGTCAGTCGTTTTAACCTTTGTCTTTTGCTGGCTTGAAATGAGTCAACAAGCAACTTTTTGCGCTTGTCATTAACTGGTTTATACAAAGTCCGTACAGTCTCACTAGTTTCACTGATCAAGACATGTAAATCCGGCTTACAGTTCTCACACCAGTACTTGTCGGGTACTTCTTCATTGGTGAATAAACCAACACAATACCCATGCTGCCACACAGAACATTTATCACACTGGATAAATAAACCTGCATCAATTTTGATTCGATATTCTTTCGAAAGCAATTCAGATACTTGTGAGTTAATTGAAGTTGGGTTTAATTCATCTTCTCCGCATACACATCGAGTGATTTCTTGTTCATCTCTTTCGTCATCGCCCTCTGATTCATAATTATTGCCGTCTTCATTTTCTAGAATTGGTTCTTCATAAGGTTTTGACCTTCCAGACCTACGTGACATTTCTTGTTATAGTTAACAACTTCTAGTTTCAAATCACATAAAAGAAAACAGATACTCTGCTTATATAAGATATTACCAATTTTAGTTCATCTTGTGTACGCTTTTTTATTATTTTAGTTTATCCATATTTTGTAGTAGTTCTAATTACGTAATTTGAAGGTTCCCTTTCTATCATAAATACCACGACATCTAATGTATGGATCCAAGCAAATATAATTGTTTGATAATTTGTGATTAAGCTGGATCTTGTCGCGCAAATACCGTTCACTGACATCCGGACTAGTTGCCTCGATCCATTTGATAGTAGTTTCGATCATTCTCATTCTCAATTCATCGTGCTTTCTTCTCAAATTTGCATAGGTAGTATCCTTTTTCTTTGGAGGTTTTGTATCCTTCACCGAAGGGATGGGATAGCTCGAATCTGGGGTGTGACCACCACCTAAATCAGTTGGAATGAAACGGGCATCCACATATTTAGATAATTCTTTAAAATTCTTTGTGAAGTGAATCTTCGAAGCAACGACAGGATCCAACCAGTTCTTAATAATATTCCACACCGTTGAAAATATCCAAGGTGACGAATGAATAAAAATAGACCCCAATGTTTCTGGATAATGTCCTTCAAATACATCAGCCAAAAACTTAATTGTCTGGTAATCAGCATTCTTCAAGGAAAACCCAGTCATATCAAATACAATAGAACTTTGGTCTACGGATTCATTCACCTCTCTCAAAAACAATCTGGTCCATTCAATAGAAAGAACAGAATATCTTTGTGTTTCCTCTGCTGGAGAATCTGACCCAAAATGTTTCTTAGCTTGTAAGAAAAAAATAGGGTTTTGGTTCTTGTCCCAACCTTCTATCCACGATTTTTCAACAGTAAAGTTTTTAATGAGACCCTGATTGGTACCATTTATATAAGAAAGAGCATCACCCTCGCGTAACCACTCGTTTGGTTTGAAAGTGGTCATTCTCCAATTCAAAGAATTAGAAAACATTTTAATCGCATTATCGGTATCAAACTTTCTAGCCCGAATAAACCGTAAGAAGAAGTTATCGACCAAGTCTTGCTTGGTAGAACCCCACAATGAATGGTGTAATTTAACCGGGTCGTATTGCGACAACATTGAATGTGCAGCCTTATTTGGCTTGACCTTATGTTGTTCGTGGTGGTGATGTTGTTTATGATGTTTGTGATGTTTGTGAGAGCGATGCAGGGAGTTAGAATTGCCAGAATGATGCAGCTTAGTTGCATCGTGGATAGGAAAATGGTTTACGTCTTCAAAATCTGTCAAAGAGGAAGAAGCAGTAACGAATTTCTCCAATCCTAAATCATCATCATCACCACTATCATCAGACGACATATAGTCATCTGCATGTTCAAAAGATTCCTTGTAAAAATCACAGTAGACGTGGCGCACATGACGAGACGCAGACTCCACAGGTACATACCTATTGGAACTGGAATGTGTCTGAATATGTTGCATCCGCTTGGAGTCAATTGGAACAGAACTTGTTGGTGCTGCTACTTCCTTGCTTCTAAACAAACCCTTTCTTTTTGACATTGATGTTGATGAGGTTTTACGTGAATTTGTGGAACCAACTGACATTCTCGAAACTGTTCTGGTCAAACCATGGGAGATTGTTGTTTCAAGCTGACCAGTTGAGCTTGATGCCACAAAGCATTCTTTGTACTGGATATCCTCCAATGGGAAATCAAGTTCATATCCCCAATATTTCAAGTAATATGCCCAGACCTGTTTCAAAACAATCTCCTGGTCTCCATTGAGACTTTGTATTCTTCCTGGACGATAATTAATGGTTGATTCTGGCATTCCAATTGCTTCGCTTTTGCTCGTTTAATTTAGCTTATTGACAATTGTTGTTGTGGTAAATTGTCGTATAACCTTACGATGTGGATCCAATTTCAGTGTCACAAATTTCTACCTTGTATATATATATATATATATATTGGAGGTCCCTGGTTTGAAACGTTGCCTTTTTGGGTAATATGAAAAAGTATCAATCTGAGTATGATATTTTAAGGTGGGGAAGAACCAAGATTACTGTTAGATTTTCAGGTGTCTGATGAGAAACATCAATGCTGGTTTGCGATATGTACATTTAGGACATGCTATACTTTTAATTGTGGGTGATAAGTTAAGAGAATAATGGAGATATTCAGTATTGGAACAGCATATTCTCTTGTATTGTAAGGAGAGGGTAACATTCATCAAATAAATTGTAACGTCACATGCACATTCCAAAACAGGAATGTGATAATGAGGGTTGTGGGGACTTTTCTACTATCATGTAACAAAACTCTCCTGGGTGGGAGGTCTAGGAACAGAAGTTACAGACCGGTATATAAATGAAAAGTTACTCCTGGATATATCCGATCCAGTTGGTTTATATTTGGGTGACCTCCGCAATTTAGCACGTAATGATATAGATGATAAGATGATGGTAGTGTTCTTACCGAAAGTCGGAGAGAACAGTATTGCAGCTTATCCAGGGTAACAGATTCCAGTATAGTATTAGTACCTATAAAGTATCAGGGGGCACTTCTGTAAATATAAAAGCGAATTGACTATTTCAGCTCTATATAATATATGTAAAGCTGAGGGATCTATTAGTTGACCTTGTTTTCTTCTCAGCTCTGGCCAATTCATAGAATATTAATAATTCCCATGTACTATGGTTTTTGCCACGCTTTTCACCCTCATGTATACCAAAGATCGTACACTTGCCTGTTAGCCTGTCAAATCTCCGAATCCATTGTAGCTCCATATTCGGTTCAGGAATGAAATCATTGTTACTCCTATTCTTTGCAGTCAATTATACTGTCCCCGCATACTACATTGAAGGCTCACGTGCTTGATTTTTGTTGCTTAGGTCAGCAGAACATAAACAATTGAGTTAAATGTATGCAGGTTGCAAGAGTATTGGATGTGTATTCAGTACATGCCAATCAATCTGTTGTTGCTTATGACACTTGATATACAATAAAGTAACAGAGAGAAAGAGCAAATAGAGAAGTATCGTTAAATTGTACTAAAACTAAAGCCATCTGGATCGACTTTTCACCCAAAGGCGTTCCATGGTACTATATCTTTCCGCTTATCGCTCGTGTGTACAGATTAGAATGTCTGGGCACGTGAAAGATTCGGACCAAGATATTATTTGATACTTGAATTCCTATGCAAAACCAACAAGGTAAAAAGCCGATAGCAAGTAGAGCAGCGAACCACTGGGATACTAGAAACCCTGATAAACTATGAGAAGGATGGAAATGTCTATATATGTGATAACGTTTCGTAATACTGGTTGCATGGTTTCAGGTGAAATGAAAGATTAACTGACGACCAGGGGAAAATCAATATGGGTAGGGTTCACCCAAGCCTTCGGCCAGTTCATCAATTGAATACTTATCTGAGCGACATATATAGTTTATCACTGATGTAGCTAATCTTCATTGGTGATTTCAGAAGCAACCCCTATAATAAAAAACCAGCTATTCCAATATCAGAGGCTCAGATTGGGCATTCTGGTCATAGCACTACTTTTACTTCAAAAAGTGAGGATTTTCCTTTTGTCTCCAAAAATCCACAGTTTTCAGAGGACATTTTTCGAACACAGTTTTATTCATTCCATCTCATCGCCCAACATGCTGACCCCGGTTCGTCCATTAAATAACGATGCTCTTGAGCTCATTGGAAACACGCCCTTGATTAAACTTAACAAGATTCCCCAATCTCTTGGTATCAAGGCTAAGATTTACGCCAAGGTTGAACTTTTCAATGCTGGTGGTTCAATCAAGGACAGAATTGCCAAAAATATGGTTTTGGAAGCTGAAAAACAGGGCAGAATCAAGCCAGGTTATACCTTAATTGAACCAACTAGTGGTAATACTGGTATCGGTCTTGCTCTTGTCGGTGCTGTTAGAGGCTACAGAACCATCATCACTTTACCTGAAAAAATGTCAAATGAGAAAGTGTCCGTTCTTAAGGCATTGGGTGCAGAGATTATCAGAACACCAACTGAAGCCGCTTGGGATGCTCCTGAATCACATATTGGTGTTGCTCGCAAATTGGAAAAGGAAATTCCAAACTCGGTAATCTTGGATCAATACGGTAACGAAGCCAACCCTAACGCGCATTATTATGGTACTGGTTATGAAATCTGGGAACAAACTGAGGGTAAGGTCACTCACCTTGTGGCTGGTGCTGGTACCGGTGGTACCATCAGTGGTATTTCCAAATACTTGAAAGAACAGAACCCTAAAGTTCATGTCACTGGTGCTGACCCTAAGGGTTCCATCTTGGCTCAACCGGAATCTTTGAATGCTTCAACTGAAGGTTATCTTGTGGAAGGTATTGGTTATGACTTTATTCCTGACGTCTTGGACAGAAAATTTGTCGACCACTGGATCAAAACTGAAGACGCAGAGTCTTTCAAGTTGGCCAGAAGAATTATTAGAGAAGAAGGTATCTTGGTTGGTGGATCTTCTGGTTCTGCTTTGCAGGCTGCTTTGGAGGTTGCTAAGGACTTAACCGAAGACGACGTTCTTGTGGTTGTGTTCCCAGACTCAATCAGATCTTACTTGTCCAAGTTTGCAGATGATGAATGGATGAAAATCAACGGATTCAAGGTCGAAGAGAGCACAACTGTGGACAAGACCGATGACTTTTTGTCCACCACCACCATCAAAGATTTGGTTGCCGATAAAGCTCCTGTTGTCACTGTTACTTTGTCTGACACTGTTGACAAAACCTTTAACTTGTTACAAAGCAATGGTTTTGATCAGTTGCCAGTTTTGAACTCCAATGGCAAGTTGGTTGGATTAATCACCTTATCCAAAATTTTGAAATCATTATCGACCAAGAAGGTCCAATTAACTAACTCTATCAACAGCATTGTTATTGATTTCAGAAAGTTAGCTGACTTTGAGAAGTCGTTTACCATTACCAAAGAATCTGGCTATTCAAAGAGATCTTATGAACCAATCACCTTGGACACCAAATTGAACTTGTTAAACAAGTTTTTTGAAACTAACTCTAACGCTATCATCACCGACGATGAATACAAGCCAATTCAAATTGTTACCAAGGTTGACTTAATCTCTTTCTTAACCAAGAATACCAAATTTTAGGAAATATGACAGAATACTCATTTCTTAATACATATTATAGTACACCTAATCTACGAGAACTTCCACCGGTTTCCGCAGTTTTCACACGTACAAAAAGTTGTCAAAGGTTCATCCGCTGATCTTGTTTGCATCTGGTAGTAACTAACCTTCTTGTGCTTACATTTGCCACAAGTGAATCTGTCAGTCACTGCTCTCTTTTCAGTAGCACCCTGGGCGTCGAACAAGTTTTGTTTGTTTAACTTTTCTATCTCCTTCTTCAAACTTTCTGGTGCCATTTCACCTGGTGTCAATTTTGTGAATGCAACAGGAGAGATGGCTCCCAGCAAAATGCGTTCTCTCAATTCGGGATTCTTCTTATTACGAAGGTTCATGGTGAAAGTACGCAACTTGTTTCTATAGTAATCGTTGACTGACAGGTATTCACTAGCAAAAACCTCACTTTCTATAGCCAGTGCGATACTAAGAATATGTGTCGGGGAATCATCTCGTTCGATGGCAAGTGCCGTGTATAAGGCCAGCACTGACGCATTTCTTGTGGAATTGTCGTACAAGGTCGTATTGACTCCGTCAGTTTTGGGGTTTCTTGGACCTTTATAAGTAGGGGCCAATGGTGTGGGAACTGCGGGCAGATGGCTATCCAGTTTGCTGCTGTCGGTTTTGTTGATGGCTTTTTTCTTATTCTTTTCGTTCTGTACAACATCACGCCAAGTACGAATCATTTTCTTGACTAAGTTACTGATATCAGCGTTCGTGTGACTACGGAACTTGTTTACTGCCACACCGACCTTGGTCTCTCTCAAGAGCTTTTCCGATGGTTGAACTCCATCATTTAAAATATTAAGAAGCTTCAAAATAGTAGCATCATCTGACGACTTTTCGAGGTTGGAAACCGTCGATTTAATCTCTTTTGTGTCCATTGCTGTCACAAGTAGATACCATATGTTTGAATTTTCACCTGAATAAATGGCAGTACTGCAGGCAAGTTTTTTGTTAGGCAGCTAATCTTCAGCACGTGAAGGTTTGGGACCTATTTACATGCAGATTTCAAACGTGTTGATTCTGCATAAGATTTCACGTGAGCATAATCCCTCTAAACGGGATTTCCTGGTCACGTTACAATTGTACCGATTAGGAAATTTAGTTAGACGAAGACTTGACGGCAAAATACTGAACGGGCGTATAAATGACCGTGAAAATCTTGCCTAAAAGTCGACCTTATTAGTTTTAGTTTTTTGTATATTAAAACATACTTTTCTATTAACTAAGTCTCCCTCCCACCTAGCTATTTAGTGACACGCGCGAAGATCTACTGCAGATTGTCGCACGAAGAACTGCATAGCGAACAAAACGGAATATTGAATGCAAAAATTCCAAAAAAACTCAAGAACAGAAACTGCTGGATACTAGAAACCCTGCAGAGATATTATCAGAGTTGGACAAAGGTATTTCAAAGAGATGTCATTTAGGTAGATTGTTTCACTTGAAGGGAAACAAGGGCAAATTGCCGTTCTCAGGGAATATTAATATGGATGGCTTCACCCGGTCGTTTCTTAGAAAGAAGTGTTCTTCCTATTCTTATCTTAGATGTATTTATTTTGTGTAATTGACACAGTAGGGTTGCTTTTGTGTTTACACTATCCCCCCGATACTTTAAGATCTGTAATAAAGCACAGCTGTTACGTTTACAAAGGCTATTCTGAATCTCGCAGTTACATTTTGGTTAAGGCACTACTTTCACCTAGACTTGCAAAACCTCTCACATTTTAAAAGAAAAAAAACTAGACTCACATTTTCAAACCGACAGGAAGATGGATTTTGGTAGCACGGTTTCAATCGGAAAATTTCCCTTGGATTATACAGAACAACAAGTTCTTGATATCGCCAAGTCGGCGGGCCCTATTCTGAGTCTTAAACTCTTGTTTGATGAATTGACTGGTAAATCCAAGGGATATGCTACTATCACATACGAGGACCAAGAAACGGCAGCACTGGCTGTAAGAAACTTAGATTACATGACCCTACCTAACGGAAGGTTTCTCAGATGTACATACTCGATGGATTTTGTAACGGGAGGCAATGCGAAGGAAGAAAGATTACCTCCGTTGCCTCTTGGCATCCAGATCCCACCGAACCAAAATGCAACCCAGGTTATATCCAACGTTTTGTCCAATATCGATTCCAATAGTGCACTTGAAATTTTGAAAGATATCAAGAGCATGAGTATTGATAACCCCACTCTTACCAGAGTATTGTTAGATAAATTTCCGCAATTGTCACATGCATTAGTTGAGTTATCAATGATGACAAGCACCACCAACCGTGACTTGATTGAGCTTACGTTAAACAAGAAACAGAACCCGTTGGACGAAATAACACGCGATCATGCTACTTTGTTAAGCGAAATTAGTCAACTTTCTGAGTCTGAAATAGAATGCTTGGACTCTGCCAAGGCCAAGATCATCAACGACATCAAAACAGAAATTTCAAAGGGAACATATGGCGAAATACCAGCCATATAAATGAAATCATTAGCCATCGCAAATTGTGCTGCATCCAACAAGACGCTGATGGACTGGGAATCACATGCATTTTTAATTATCTCGTGATCCAGGATATATAAAGCTATTACAAGGAGCTATTTTGCCTTTGTGGATCTATCATGAAGACAAAAGAAGAGTTGCTTAAGGATTTTGAGAGTGAATATATTGATCTTGAGTCGATGATCATGGAGGTTGATGGTCACGATGATAAATTAGTTCTTGCCAAAGATATGGACCCCATGCCGCTGCAACTACATTTTGTGTTACCGGAGTTTTGTACTTACACGTTAACAATTGAGTATCGTATCAAAAAACGGCCTTTGAAGCGATTCAACTATCATCAAAAGGTCTGGAGACATGGGTTACCCATTCACTCACGCGATGTGCATATTTCTAAGGAAATTCAAGTAAATGAACCTACAACTCCGTTACATTCGGTGACATTTGAGCCAGATAAAGTACCTGGTGGAATATTTGTACGCGGTAAACACCATGCAAATAGTACCTTTTATGAGGGTAAACACCTGGTATTTAGTATTGACTACGTCATTGAGATTGTCAAACACCACAAAAAGCCTCGACTTGCGGGCTTTTGAAGAAAGGATTTGATATATTGGCGCTATTGTAAGGATGTCTATTTTTTTTTATAGTACAACAAATCACTTTTGTTTTGCAGCCAATCGTCAACATCTCGTGACCTTTTGCCCAACTCGAGGGTACTATAAAATCAAACCTGCGTTTGATTTACATCTTGATCCCAACACTTTCTCCGTATCAATACTTTGCTTTTTCGTTTTGCAGTGTTTGCAAATCCTGTTTGTTTACTACCAATCCTTTTTTACTATTACGTTTCTGCATTCCGTAACGCAATTTAGTTTTTTTACCCCTGTCTCCCGCCTTCGTTACAGTAGACTACAAGAATGAGTTCACCGAAGAGACGGATGGAAAAGGATGTCATGGAGCTTATGATGAGTGGTCATGATGTTACGCTTGTTAATGACTCACTTCAAGAATTCTTTGTTTTGTTCCACGGTCCCACGGATACCCCGTACGACGGAGGGACATGGAAGATTCGTGTCGAGTTGCCTGACCAGTATCCAATCAAATCACCCTCGATCGGGTTCATCAATAAAATATACCATCCAAATATTGATGAAGTTTCGGGTTCTGTTTGTCTCGATGTCATTAACCAGACATGGTCACCAATGTTCGGGTTGTTGAATATCTTTGAGAACTTTTTGCCACATTTGTTGCGGTATGCCAATCCTAGCGACCCTCTCAATACTGATGCCTCCAACCTCATGAATAAGGACGAGGCAAAGTATACTGATACGGTTAAACTCTACGTCCAGCAATATGCCAAAGACATAACGATAGATGATGATGTGGATGACGAGAATGTGGACGACAATGATGATGACGAATTGAGTGATGTTGGAAGCTTATCGAGCGATGACGATGCTGCTGATCTAGAATTATAGGTTATTAGAGTACTGGATACGACTACAATAAATACCGAGAGGCACCTACATAATACGCCATCAAAATAATAGGTGCAAGATTTTGCGGGTAATTTTTTTGTATATTCAACAGGAGGATGGCCACCACTCAATCAGAACCTCAACATATAAGTAAGAAAGTCGTGGTCACTGGTGACGACTTGTACCGCCGTTCAACCCAGTACGAACTATGGTCGTTTACACCTGAACTGTTGGCCGAAACCAGGGCAAAATCGAATGAAAAGTGGCAACAGATTACCATCGACAAGTTTACCGAAGCATTCAACGAGCTCCAGCAGAAGTATCATGTGGAATTTGACCAGTTTTCACTGGAATTGACCCGCAGCAAGATGTTGGAACTAGTCACCTTGGAAGAAGAGGTCAAGTACCTAAACTACTATGCCAAGAATGTCATTGAAATATGTAACTTCTTCAAGATGCCCACTCAAGTCAAGGCAACTGCCGTACTGTTTTTTCGGAAATTTTACCTTGTCAACTCATTTATGGAGTATCATCCCAAAAACATTCTCAAGACATGTGTGTTTTTAGCAGCCAAGTCGGAAAACTACTTTATTTCAATCGACTCGTTTGTTAAAGCTCTCAGAAATACATTGCCTGCAGATGTTTTGGATCTCGAGTTTACCATTTTACTGAGTCTCAAATTTACGTTGTTGGTTCATCACCCGTTCCGTCCACTATACGGGTTCTTTCTTGATTTCCAAGCAGTATTGCTCCATCCATCGCCATTGATGTATGATGTCACGGTAGATACTTTGGGGACAATGTACGACAATGCGAAGAAATGGCTCAATGAGTATGCTTTACTTAGTGATATAAGCTTCTTATTTACACCACCTCAAGTCGCATTGGCCGCCATGTATGATACCGACAAGAGAATCACTGATAGGTACTTGAAAACAAAATTCATCAAACATCAAGACAAAATCGGCCCGATTGCGGAAGAAACAGAACAGACACAGGAACAGAAGGATGCCGAGTACCAGACTCACAGAGATCACTATGAAAATATGGTGAGAACCGTGCGTAAATGCATCCGGGTTGCCCATCAGATTCCGCAAACTTCGCGTGAAGAAAGTACTGAAATTGATAAAAAACGATACTTTGCTCTTAATCCTAACAGAAAGATTGAAAAGAGAAAGAGCAAGTTGGTTACAGAGGCCCAGGCTTTGAAACTGGAAGCACTGGGCCTGGACGTGACCATGGCTGCTAAGTAAACCAACTGACAGAAAGGGAAGGTTGGGCCTGTACATAAGTGCCAGGGCGGCTAACGCTTCCGCTAACTTCCCAATCGGGATACACGCGCTATAAGAAGGACAACATTTCCCGTTGATGTAATTCACTGTGTTCGATAGATGTTTTCTTCCGTGAGAAGGTATTCCGTTGACTACTCTGCCAGAGTATTGGCAGGTCTTAAGAATTCAGACTTGATCAAGACCCAGGGATACATCGGGGGTGCCTGGGTCCCCAGTAGTGATGGCAAGACGTTTGCAGTCAATAATCCAGCTTTTGAAGGATCTAGTGCACACATAGCCACTGTCGATTCAATGACGACCCAGGACTTTGAAAATGCCATTAGCTCAGCTTATGCTACATTCAAATCATTCAAAACAACTTCAGGTCGTAGCCGTCTGGACATGTTGATGAACTTGTATCGATTGATGCTCGACAACCAAGAAGATTTGGCTAAACTCATTGTGTTGGAAAATGGTAAACCTTATGCTGATGCGCTTGGCGAAGTCAAGTATGCCGCTTCGTTCTTCCAATGGTTTGCAGAAGAAGCACCTCGTCTCTACGGTGATCTTATCCCTTCTGTGAATGGTGTCAGTCGTATCCTCACCTTAAAGCAACCAGTCGGTGTTTGTGGGATCTTGACACCATGGAACTTTCCCGCTGCAATGATTGCTAGAAAGTTGGGTGCTGCTACGGCCGCCGGATGTACTACTGTCATCAAGCCCGCGTCCGAAACACCATTAACCGCACTTCTGTTGGCTCATTTGGCAGAACAAGCAGGTTTTCCTGCTGGTTCGATCAATGTTCTTCCGTCAATTGATTCAGCAGGAGTTGGTAAATTGTTTTGCGAACATCCCTTGATCCTGAAGATCTCATTTACTGGCTCGACAAATGTAGGAAAGATATTGATGAAACAATCAGCTTCAACCCTCAAAAAACTCTCCATGGAATTAGGTGGTAACGCACCTTTTATTGTCTTTGAAGATGCAGATATCGACAAAGCGGTTGATGGTGCTATTGCCTCGAAGTTCAGATCAAGTGGACAGACTTGTGTTTGTGCCAATCGTCTCTTTATCCACGAATCCGTATATGAAGAATTTTCCACAAAATTTATTAACAAATTAAAGTCAACTGTGGTATTAGGTAATGGGTTGGAAAGTGGTGTGACACATGGTCCTGTTATTCATGGCAGATCTTTAGACAAAGTTAAGTCACATATTGCAGATGCCGTCAGTAAGGGAGCCAAAGTGTTACTTGGAGGTGAAGCGCGTCCTGATTTAGGTCCTTACTTTCATGAATTAACAGTTTTGGGAGATGTGACTACTGCAATGGATATTACTCAGGAAGAAACGTTTGGTCCTGTTGCACCTCTCATTAAGTTTAGCTCTGATAAAGAAGTTCTTCGCTTGTCAAACGATACTAGAGTAGGTTTGGCTGGATACTTTTTTACCAGAAACATTCCTCGTGTATTTAAGGTTGAAGACGAACTTAATCTCGGTATGATTGGAGTCAATACTGGTTTAATATCAGAAGCTGCCATGCCTTTTGGTGGTGTTGGCGAATCTGGCTTTGGGAGAGAAGGTTCCAAGTACGGTATTGACGACTACCTCGTTATCAAGAGCGTGGTTATAGGTCCAACGTCGTAGAAACAATAATTACAGCGTTAAATTTAATATACATAATCTGGTGATTCTTATTTCCTTTTAGGCTATTCCTGGGTCTCTACCGGAATATCTAATTCCAACGGTTGACTCTTTTTCTCATAAGCACTTAAATCAGGGTTAGCGACATCTTCAAACTTTTCAACTTTTAAATCTGGAATCACTACATCAGTCACTAAGGTGTAGTCGGAGCTGTGGGAGGAAATGGTCTTTTCGGGGTTGTCTTGCTTGTAGCTGTCAATAAATCTGGATATTTCTGCATCTCCCTTCAGCTCAAGAGCGCTTTGCAATGTGTCTTGTTGGTTAGTGATTTTATCAGGGGCTGGTGTCTTGACTTGTTTCAATACATTGATCTCATCTTGAAGTGTTGCAATGCGTGTCTTGGCGTCAAACTTTTCTTCGTGAAGGACAGTTCCACTGCTTACACGAGTAAACAATACTTGACGAACCATGTCCCAGTTCTCCACGAACGAAGTACAGTTAACCGACTTGAACGTCAAAGAATATAATCCACCTTCAGCAGTCACACCATTGACTATTGACGATGGAAAATTTTGTAACGATGCAGCTGCCTGTTCAAGCTTTGTAGCAACAATAGGCTGACCAATAGCAGTTCCCTCTTCCAACTTCTGTCTTTTGAATATACCCATTTGTATGTAATGTTTGTTGATGAAATAAATTACTCGCACAAAAAAAGTTCCAGGAATAAAAAAAATGCATTGCTAAATACTTGTTTAGTCGATTCATAGAAAAGTATAGAATTAAAAGAAGTCCTGCTCTATTGATTTTAGATGTTATGCCAGTGTCATTGTTTCAACCAAAGATTCTTCAATCCCATCGATCAAGCTGTCAATGTCTTCTACCTTCAACCCGCAACTCAAACTAATCAATTTCCTGTACTTGTACATCTTACTGTCAATGCCAAAATTCTTCATGCTTTTGCTTAAATTGTTTATGAGAGTATCACATTCGATCTGATGCTGAGTTAGCTCAATAGCATATTTTATCTTCTCTTCATTCACCAAATGATCTTTATCTGCAGTTTCAACCTTGGCTTCCTCCTCTGCCACGATAACCTGAAGTTCCTGAAGCTGACTTTGCTTCAATACTTGCACCAACAGAGCCTCCTTCTGAGCCAACTCCTCTGCTAGCCTTTTCGCCTCGGCTTCCAATAACTCCTTTCCTTCTTCAAGCTTATCAAAATCACTAAGACCTGATTTCGCCAATAATATCTTAAATCCTGTTAACGATTCATTATCAAGTTGCTTTTTCTTTTCCATCTGCTGTGTCAAGTTCTTGTATTCGGCTTCAAGGCTTACAAGCTGCTGATTATAGTTGTCCGATAAGGAGTTGATCATTCCACCAACCATTGATGAAAGATCCGACATCAGAAGCTTGCCATTTACTTCTTGTTCCTTAATAATTCGACCCTCTTCATCAAGCTTAGGTGGGAATGGTTTGTATGCCTGTTGCACGGACGCGTGGTGGTACAATCTTTTATCGTCTCTAATCGGAGTGCTTTCCAGAGTTCTTTCCGATATGACAGCCAATGGCTGGTGGCTGGAGGTATTAAGGCTTGAATTCATACCTGATTGGGTCTTTTGGAGAGGAGTAGACATGTTATCATATCCTTTGGGTGTAGTAGCATCAAGAAAGATATTCTCCTTATTGTCCTCGCTCTTGATCAATGCATCAATTTGTGATCTATCTACACGGGTAGAACTTCTCTCATCCTCATCCATGTCATCAACTTGAATAGTTGTACGTTGTGTGTCTGGAGTCTCTACCGAACCAAAAGTTGGTTGGAGAGGAGTTGCCAATAACTGGTATTGTTGAGATTGTTGTTGCCGTTGTTCATCTACCTGTCTGGGTGGTATAGATTGGAACACTGGTTCTTGAGGCACTGGAACACCGTTTGTAGATATTGGAACTTGTTGCATCTGTGATGGTTGCAATTGAGGCTGCTGAAGCAGTTCATCATAATTTGGTACAATATTGTAGTGTGTTATCAATAGTCTGGCAGTTTCCTTGTGAATGTTTTCCAAATCATCACGAGCACCATGATCTAACATCGTCCTAACAATCTTGGAACATCCAGCTTTGGCAGCTAAATGTAAACAAGTATCCCCGTTGACATCTTGGTGGTTGAGAACATTTTTTAACAAGTCTATATGCTTGCTTGGGTTTTGGTTGGAAAGGGTGGTAAGCTTGTTTAATATCATATTGAAATAGTATCTCAAACTGTCATATTTGCTCTTAACCTTGGAAAACTGGCATAAGTAATGCAAAGGTGTCCTTCCGTTAATATCAGTGTTGATTAAACAAAGCTCTAAATCGTCCAAGACCTGAGGGAAGTTTTTCAATTCGTAGCAGTTGTTAAATGATATTAATTTGGACAACGGATTCAATCCAAAATTGTTCACAACCAAAGGACTGGCTCCCTTCGATAAAAGAAGATGAATCATTTGATAGTTTCCAATCGATGCTGCCCAATGCAATGGTGTGTGACCTTCGTCATCAATTGGCTCGTTAATATTGAAATCATATGGCGGATTGTGTACAAAGAAAGGAATTGGCGTGTTATCCTCACTGAAAAACTTTAACAACTGAGCTGCGTATGAATCTTCTTCTGGTCCTATCACATGAGGACTCCTCATGCCGTTTTCAACAAATCTATTCACTTTGGCATCTTCGGTTGATGATACAGAAGTATCACTATCTTTCATTTGACTCTTATTACCATCATCTTGTGACCATTTAGCTTCGTTGCTTGATTGTGACAGAGGGACCTTTGCATTGTGTTGAAAGCTTCCCATTGGGTGCTGATTTATTGTTTGTTGGTTATATTGAGGAGGAGGGTAAAACTTCAGTGTATCCTGTTGATTATTTTGCTGTTGCTGTTGCTGTATTTGCTGTTGCTGTTGCTGTTGCTGTTGCTGTTGAAAACGTTGGAGTTGCATTTGATAGTTTTGAAACTCATTTTGGACAGCTTGATTATGACTGGTATAGGCTACTTGGTTATTCATGTTAACCATAAATTCACCTTGGTTAAAATTGGGGGGCAATTGCTGGATCTTGATTCCTTGTTGGTTAAATTGTGATGGAGGCTGAGAACCTTGTGATAAGTATGAGCTTTGTCTTGAGACGGAATTGAATGACTCTAAAGGATTATATTGTAAATCACCACCTGGAGGAGGTGGAGGTGGAGGTGGAGGGGCCTCACCATTCTTGCCTTGTTTGAATTTCTTGGTTGGTGTACCTTCTTTGGCCCGTTTGACGTATTTTCTTTTGACAGGAGTTGGATCTTTGGAAATCACTTTAGCTTTTGTAGGTATGTGCAAGTTTGGATCAGTGAAATCTAAAAAAAGCACTGGTGCTTGTTCCGCAGATAGCCCATATGTTTGAGCCAATGTCTGAGCATCTGCAAGCGGGATCCAAGTACCTTGGAATCGACCAAATCCACCTTGAATCTTTTCGTGCAAACCTTTCTGAACGCCCTTTTCCAAGATTTTAGTACGCTTTGCTTTTGCAAAGTTGCAAGACTTCAAGATCTGCGTTGCATTAACCCAATCATCCTTGCATCTTCTCATAATTGGCGTATCATTCAGCGTACATTCGTACACATCCGTCTAGATATTAGTACGCGTTCTTTCAATGCTTGTGAACTGGTTTCTTCAATAACACTAAGAAGAAAATACTTACACTCGAGTATGTAGCACGATACACTTGTGGCACTTCGGTGGACATGTTCTGTTGTTAGTCGTACCAAATAGCAGCAGATTCGTAGTAATTCAACGATTTATCCTCAAGAAATGAGCCGAAAAATTTACACGCGTATCATTATATGCAGGGTATAGAATCTTTTACCTTAGTTGCTTGCATTTTTGGGATTAAAACTTGCCTTCTTCTGAATCTCGGAAAATTACATATTGGTGTAATTTGCCAGATGTCACTGCTCTAGTTTTAATAAATTTTGATATAATGAATCGCTTCAATGGGTATTTTTTCAACTAGTCTCGTTCGTGACAACCGAGCCATGTATTCTTTACTAAAATTAATACCCCAGAATTGGGCTAATCTAAATAATACACGTAAATTCCTAGGAATTGGAAACGGTTGTAGTTCGTTTTTTTGAGTATTCCATACATTCTTGATTAGGACCTTGTATTTTACCCAATTGCTCTTTGTGCATGAGGTTTTTCATGATATAAATATATTTTCCTAAAAGGGAATGTTACAGACGCACCTAATTTAGCTCAAAATCCTTTGTGATGTATCGTTGGTGAAGTAGATCACGCGGGAGCCAGATCCACTAATTGCATTCAAATAAAATAGCATACATAAACTTATAACCTAAAAGTTGCCTTCGTTTTTCAATTCTTGCTCTATTTCGTTGATAGATTTGACCAATCTTTCCACAATTTTACAAGCGTCTTCTTTAGTAATAATAAAATGTGGTGCGACCGATACATGATCTCCGAGGTTACCACCGTTACATCCTTGGTAGCCCATGACAACCAAGCCATTTTTGAAACATTTTTCTTGGACTCTTTGAGTCAACTCAAGGTCAAGAGCGAAACTTTCTTTGGTCGTCTTGTCTTTAACAAATTCAACAGACCAGAAACCACCAATACCTCTAACATCGCCGGCAATAGAAGAATCCTTCAAAGCGACCTTTAGTTGGGCCCCCATATAATTTCCAACTTCAAAAATATTTTCATGTAACTTCAAATCCATAATTCTCTGTTGAATCTTCAATGCTACATAGCAGTTGAAGCCGTGACCAGAATAGGTATGCGCCCCCATGATGGTTCCAGAACCTTGAAGGAATGCATCTCTAACCTTTGGCGAAACTAAAATACCGGCAATAGTAATATACCCGGAACCCAACACTTTACCAACAGTCTGAATATCTGGACCTTCATCAGGCATCAAGAAATTCTCCCAGCAGTTTAATCCACCGTTTGGGTTACATCTGCCTGTTCCACACATAACTTCATCTAACATGAATACAACATCATACTTTGTGCATAACTTTCTAATACCGGGAAGATATCCAGGTGGAGGAGGGACCGTACCAAGAGACGATCCAGGTAAAGTTTCAACAATTACTGCACCAATTGTTTCTGGATCCTCAGTTAAAATTAATTGTTCCAATTGATTCAATAATCTTTGAACATAATCTTCAGTTGATTCTGTTTTCTTTTGATTCCGATAAGGGTAGCAAGCATCCATTTGAAGACATTTATCCAAAGGAAGTAAAATATCTTGAAATAATTCTCTCTTTGGGTTGTGAGAAATGGACAAGGCCCCAATGGTGAACCCATGATATGAAGTACTTCTAGAAATAAATTTATTTTTCTTGAAATTTCCCCTCTCAAAGTGATACTGCTTGATAAGCTTCAATGCATTCTCGTTAGATTCGGATCCTGATCCTGTCCATAATGCAGCAGCAAATGCTCCTGGTGGGGAATTTTCAATATAGAATTTAGCCAAATCTTCAGCATGTTGGTTCCCAATAAATGCTGGGTACGAATAAGAAGTAGCCATAACTGCCTCATTAACATATTTAGGAACCTCTGCGTCACCCCATCCTAGTCCACCAACAGCGGCACCAGTAACACCATCGATTAATCTTTCAATTTGACCATCCTTCTCGACATCAATATAAATACCTTCACCTTTAACAACGTTAGGTACTTGTTCGGCAATTTTTGCCTGAAAAATATAGGATTCTTTTTTTTGAACTGTCATTGTTGCTATGAATATTCACCAACACTTAAAATTGGCCTCCCTTATATAGTACTCTCCAATATTCCTCCTATCGATACCAATTGGGGGATATGACATTTTCGCAAAATATTTCCTAAATGGGCATCACGATTTGCGCACCAATTACGCAAAAGAATGCAAATATTCCCTCTCTTCGGTCCCAAGTTTTAACCGCTGCTTTGGTGGTTCCGGCTTCAAAATTGACTCATCTGCGGTATGGGGTGATCAGAATACCCTGAGTCAAAAAGATATGAATTAAGAAGTGATTTTACCAATTCGGAAATGTAGACGACTATCATTTTTCAATATTTTTGGAAAATCCAGCATAAGTGACATCTGGCTTCCCTGATAGTAACTAGGAGAAATAAGGAGTTTCCGGAAATCTTCATAAAGTTCGCCAATCTACTACTGAAACCAGTTAATGGCAATGTTGTAGTCATTCAATAATTCCTTATTATCATTGCAGTAGATCTTTAATCTCTTTGTCACATCAGTGCCATTCCAAATTTCTGTGTAAGCATCACTTCTTGTGGGGATACCCAATTGTTCAATAACGCAGCCACTCGCGATTATTCCACATATCCCACCTGTTAACCAATTGCCACCGGAAAGATAAAAACCGGTAACGAAACCTCCACAAAATGAATTTCCTCCACCAGTTACATCTATTACTTTGGCTTGGTTTTGATGATAGGCTGGCAATGAGATTTCAAATCCATCGATTGTTAGTATGTGGCAACCTTCACTTCCACATCGTATCAAAACTCCTGAGTTTGGTTTCCGTAGGTATTTGACAAATTCTCGAGCCAACTGCGAAGCATTATACTTGTGCTTATGTTCTTGGGCGATATTCAAATAAGCACATGCTTCGTCAAAGTTCGGGGAGAATATGTCTACCACAGAAAGCATCGCTTCAAGCTCGTGTCTCTTTTCAGGAATGCAATCAGCAGGATGTGGTTCAAAGATTGAGATAGGTGCCTCATTCTTAGAAACAGTTAGTTTGTTTATGATTTCTTCAGCACGAACTGATGAACAACAAAAATGATATGACTCTGAAAGAAGCAAGTATTCGTTTTCTTCTATGTCCTCGAATTCAATCCTCCTCTTGGGTGTCAACATCTGGAAATGTCTGATCCCATACTCATCGTATCTGTTAACTCCTCTTGAAGTGAGACGTGACGTATCTGTCCTAAATACTATACCACTGTTCCAGGAATGGAGCTCCTTCTCTACATTTTCAGGAAAATCAGAACCCTTGTCAATTATTCCTGCAATACGATGACCTTGTTTGGCCCCGGCAATGACTCTCCCGCCAATGATAGCATATGATGCACCACCGCCAACAATATTACGTTCTGGGTCCTTATTGAACGAAGAATGATACTCGTTGTCGTCAATAATGAACATGCCAAGGCTGACAAGTATCGGAGTTTCTGACATGGTTCAAAGTAGAAAAATGCTCTATAAAAAAACACCTGTTTTAATGTGTGTCATCAGGTCTGTCTTTTTTTCGTCAACCATATTCAGTTATCTAAAAAAGCTCCACGTACTCAGATCTACTTGTAACGAGTAGCGGACAGTGACCTTGGTCATGTAAGTAAACAAAATTCCATTGAAAATTTCAGTGATTCCAGCCGTATCGCAGTTTATTTATATTTGACTTTGGGAGAGATTCAAACAAAAGACTGATCTTAGTTATGTGACCCGATCTACACACCAGAGGCAGAGAAAAATAATAATTTTTTAACGGCTTTTCAAGCCTCCTCTCCTGCACAAAGTAATTTACAAAGATCGTAGTTACTCAGATATGTAACCATAACTACTCGGGTTGTGATACAGAAACCTTCTTAAATCGATTTGAACACATAACTATAAAAGGTGGTGTGTCTGACACAAGTCCTAAGTCCTAGTTATTCTTAACCACTGTCTCGAATCATGGCTATCGATACCTCCTCAGTAGTAGGGATTGTTGCTGGGGCTAACCCACTTATCTATTCATCGTCAGCTCCATATACCATCTTTCTTTTCCAGACGATTTTCATTCTTTTGTTATGTTACATTGTTCATATACCCGTCAAACGTTTACAACAGCCAAAGGTTATCTCTGAAGTCATTACGGGAATTCTCTTGGGGCCTTCTGTCATGGGTCACATTCATGGGTTCACTTCAACTTGTTTTCCCAAGGCCTCCATTCCTGGCCTTTCTTTGTTTGCCAATATTGGCTTGATTCTTTTCTTGTTCATAGTTGGCTTAGAAGTTGATATTGCTTTCATCAGAAAGAATTTTAAGGCAGCTATAAGTGTCGGCTTGATTAACATGGCCGTTCCCTTTGGTTTGGGATGCGCTATTTCTGTTGGCTTGTACAAAGAATACAGTCACGAAATGGATGAACATATAAAGTTTACTACGTTCATGGTGTTTATTGCGGTGGCTATTTGTATAACCGCGTTCCCTGTATTGGTCCGTATTTTGACTGAGTTGAACTTGATTGGCGACAGAGTAGGTACTATCGTCTTGGCAGCCGGTATTACAAACGATTTAACAGGTTGGATTTTGTTGGCCTTGACTGTTACCTTGGCTAATTCTTCAAAACCAGTGAACACAGTATACATTCTATTGTTAACTGTTGGTTGGTTTCTTTTTCTTTGCTATCCAGTGAGAATTGTAATGAAATTCTTGTTACGCAGGTTCACCAACGATTTAACTACAGGTGAACCTTCCCAGGTATCAATGATGATGATTCTTCTTATCGTCTTTACATCCGCGTTCTTTACAGACATTATAGGTGTTCATCCGATTTTTGGTGCATTTATGGCAGGGGTTATCGTTCCAAGAGATAACGGCTATGTCATTAAAATAACGGAGAAGCTAGAGGATCTTGTCCATATCATATTGATTCCTATCTATTTTGCCCTTACTGGGTTAAGCGTCAATTTGGGCTTGTTGAATACTGGTACTGATTGGGCTTACACTATTGGCGTTATCCTACTTGCAATGTTTGGTAAGTTATTTGGTGGTTTTGTTGCTGCAAGACTTAATAAGTTATTATGGCGAGAATCTCTTGCTGTTGGTATCTTGATGTCCTGTAAAGGAATTGTTGAAATCGTTGCCTTGGGTATCGGCTTAAACGCTGGTATCATTTCTCAAAGGCTTTATTCTATGTTTATCGTCATGGCCATAGTTACAACATTTGCAACTACTCCTTTGGCATTATGGTGCTATCCTGTCTCCTATCGTGAAAAAAGAGACAGATTTATTAAAGGTGAGATCAACTGGGATGGCACCGAGAAATCTATTGATACAGCAACTCTCACTCCCTCTAACTCAGCAACTGATATGTCATTATTGGGTAGAAACCAACAACCATTGTCATCATATGATATTAAAGATTTGAAGGAGTATAAGATTACCAAGATTGTCTTGTTGCTTAAGTCAATCGATACAATATCGCATATAATGGCATTTTTAAGATGCTTTAATGGATCCAAAATTCCTTTGGACGTCAAGGCAATTCATTTGCGTGAATTTACCTCGAGAACATCTCACCTTTTAGAGGCATCTTCTTCCACTTCTTTTGACAATGATGATGACAGTGCAAGAGCTGTTCAATCATATAACCAGTTTGAATACAACAATTCCTCATCTATACTTTCAATCGTTAAGGCTTTTGGTGATTTAATGGGAATGAATTGCACTTCCAGGAGCATATTGTCTACTTTTAAGAATCATTTCTTTGCCATTACAGACCAGGTGACAGATCCTTCTAACATTCTATTTGCCTCCATTAGATTGAATCAATTAACAAGCGACAACAAAGATATTTCTTTGTATTCAAAATTATTTGACCAAGCAAAGTGTCACTTTGGCTTATTGTTGATTAATGAAAATACTAACAACATTACAAAACGTACCACATATGTTGATAAAATGAAAAAGATTCCGGAGAGAGACGACGAAACTACCAAAGAAAGTATCACTGGGAGTGACGATGTTGTTCCAACCAGCTTATTTGATTTCCAAACCATTAATCTTCTATTAACACATGATAACTTGATCAGTTCGAGCGATTTATTATCGTTGCATTTGATTTATAAGTTAGTTTCTTCAAATTTGAAAAAGATCAACATTTTGATAAGTTCTGGTTTAACTCATTCGTCTTCTAACAAATTTGAGCAAGAAATTTCATCCTTATTTCAATCAAAGAACCCCGAAATAATTGTCAATTTTGTCTATATTAAAGAGGGAAACATCGCTACATCCATTGGTAAATTGCACGATGTGTACAATGAGCTATTTGTGGTGGCTAACAACTTACAACCAACCTCTGGTAGCGAGTTATATGCTACATCAGAACTGTTGTTTGACTCTAATGTCAATGAGTTGATCAATTTAAGTGTAGGTGGGGATTTCCATGTATTAGTGGTCAAGGCTGCAATCAATTAGAAATTTTAAGAAATAAATAATTAGATATGAATGTACTAATCGTCCTCGGTGACCGAAAATGATGATTCTTCATCATAGTCATCAAGTAAGAAAAATGAATGAAGACTACCTCCTATAGCCAAAGCAGCCAATATGAGCCACGATACTTGGGCAACAGCATGGCCCTCACAGTAGGTAATTAACCAACCCCAAAGAACTGGACCGAGGAATCTGGCTAATGAAGACATACTCAATGCGAATCCATTAATAAATGCACGATGCTTCGGGTTAGATGCTCTATGAATTAGCATCAAGGAATTAGGAAAACCAATTGAAGAAAACATTGCATAAATGCTTGCCCAAAAATATAGCAAAGTTTTGGTAAATCCAGTCGGAAATATTGGGTTGTATTCATGCAAAGTAAAGATCAAAAAAGGTATCAATGTATAGTATAATGGGTAAAAGAGTGTTGTTACTCTGTAGGATACAACTGTTTTGAATTTTCTATCTGCCCATGGAAATATGATCAAAATTGCAAGACACGATAATAAACCAGTTGTAGACAACAAGTTACCAATTTCACTAGAAGTAAAACCAAACCCCCCCTTGATGGTGAAAGGAAATTGAATTTCTGATGCAAGTAATTCACCAGCTAAAAATATTGGTAAAAATTCAGCTTGAACAGTATAATGGAACGAATGAACAAAACTAGCAAAGATAGTCTTAATGACAGGAGGTGTAAAAACTTCCTTATTCATACCCTGTTCAATCTGAGATAAAAATGATTCAGTGTCACTCTTGCCGAGTGAAGGTCTTCTAGACAGAGGACTAAATGAGTATCTCCTTATAATTACCTCTGAGACCTCGGCAGAAAATGACAGTACCGATTCTTCATCCTCTTCATCTTCTTGAGACTTTAATGGTGTTAACTCATCTGCAGTTGCTACATTCTCCTCGATATCTTCATTAGCAACCTTTTGCCACGGTCTTCTGGGAACTTCATAGCCGAAGTAAGATCTGATGTAATCACCGATTTCTAATCCACGGTCTCTACGGAGTTTCACTTCTGGATGAGTTTCTTCGAGAAACAATATGCCAAAAATAACACTAAACCACATAAATACAGCAACAACTATGTTGGATAAAGCGTATGGGTGTTTTTCAATGAAATTTTCGTAAAAATCACCCAACGAAGCATCCCTAATTGCTGATTCCGTAGACATGGTAACTTTTTGCAATAAGATAGATTCTGGAGCAGAACCTTTTGGTCTCGTTAAGTACCTGGATCCGCCAATCATCGGACCAATGATTGATCCAATATTCCATAATAACGGTAATGTAGCAAATGCTGTTGCTTGATGTTTTCTGTCGGTTGCAATCTCACCTATTGATGTTCTAATAACGGCAATATTACCGTTTAAAATACCCATACAAGATCTGGCAAATAAGGCCATATACATGTTGGAAGAAAAGCCGAATAATAACATCGTAAGTGATGTTCCAAGTAAACCCATTATTAAAATCATTTTTCTTCCCAAAATATCGGAGGCCCTACCCCAATGGACACAGCATAGGAATTGGAAGAAAGAAAAGGATGCTGCTAAATATCCCGAGTATGTAGCAATTTCAGAATCGTGTTTTGCGACACCAAAATCTCTGATCATAAAGTAGACATAGGGAAAAAGGGAAGTAAATGCAATAGGTTCAGCGAAGCGAATAAGACTTATCACGAAAATTTGCCAGACAGGGAACCCCTTCATCTGCTCTCTGAAGGTTCCGTGTGTCATTTTGTAAACAGTACAAGAATAAATATTATCGCGGGAATTATGAATCTTTTATTTATCTTCAGTAATATTTTCATTGTTGGTACTAACTTTCTCAATAGATGTCGAACAACTACTGGGTTTTTGGCTAAAATGGTATTCGAACTACTATATACTTCCTGTACAACTGATTATTTCACAAGATCTCTTGGTGAGAGTGAACCATGAGAATGTCACTAGATATTGACTTGTGAAGCTTTCTACTTCCGCCACAGTGAGATCTTTATTAGTAATAAAATTATGCACATGAGATTTCAAGACATACATTACGGATAATAATCCTGATATTTTTTCGGGGGATGCAAATCCGACTAGTTTTGTACCTCGTTCAAATACCCAACTCTCTTGCAAAACCACAATAGAGGAAATAAAGATGTAATGCTTATTGCCAGCTTTAGAAAATATTTCGAAATGCTACTCTGGAAGCGAAAATGATGTTGTGAAGTTGAAGTTTCAAAAAGGGAAACTACGTCATGTTGTGACAAAAACCTTATATTATGATGCTTTGAACATACTGTATTACTTAGAATACTATAGCAAGTAATGCCCGCTTGGCCAAGTGGTAAGGCGCTCCACTCGTAATGGAGCGATCGCCGGTTCGATTCCGGCAGTGGGCATTATTTTTTGATAATTTTTTTCTCGTCCTTTGAACTTGTTAGAATTTGAAATGTGCAGATTACCAGGATAGGGCTTTACATATATTCTTATCTGTTGACATTCATTGAAAGTGTATTTTTTTAATATTACTTGAACTCTCCTGATTACCATCGACACTTTTCGATGTCTGTAATTCAATTATTCAGTTTTTTACAAATTATTAAAAATACAATATATATGGCAATTTCATAATAATTTCAATCACTACTAACAAGGAAAATTAACTTCAAATTCACATCAAGCAGCTTTTGGTGGAGGAGGCGGTACTGTACTATCATCTATCAGCCTATAGTTATTAACATCCAATTCTTTAGACTTAGCCAATTCTTCATTCATGTAATCGTTCAATCCATCATTTGCACCTGTGGTGGCCCTCTTCTTCTTTGCAGTTCTCGTGGCGACACTCCCTGGTGGTGGTACTGTTGGGTTAGAAAATGCAGGAGTCACTGATGCCATTGGTTTGATTGCATTTTCTGGAATTTGAGCCTGTTGAGGTGTTTGTTGAGATATTTCATAGCCATAAGTAGTCTTATTCTCAAATAACACATCATCAATGATACTGTTGTTTTCAAATTTTCCAACAACTTCAGGGATTCTATGCAATAAACCATAGCCAACATCACAACCCAAAACACCCTTATTCTGACCAGAAGCCCATGTTCTGCAAAGATTGAGACTAACTGGTCTCAAGATATCATAATCATGATTGTAAACGTAAAAAGTAATAGGAATATTGTCCTCTTGGGTAATTGCGTAATGATGATTGTAGTATCCTGCCACAGTACGAGAAAGTAATGCTTCTCCTCCAGAGGCCAACAAGCCTTTTCCATTAATATCTTCAGGATAGGCTGAATCACATCCAATGATATAGTCCGAGTATGGGACAAGTTGTGAAACAAATGCTGGTGACCCTAAATGGGTAGTAAGAATCCTCCACACATAGGTTGCCGAATTTAAGTGCTGTGATTGCAAGGTCATTCCAATTTGAGAAAACTTTTCGGCAAAAAGGTTTTTTATGTCAGTGCTGGTGGCTTGTTTGTTCAACTCGTCTTTTTGAAGTGTAATAGAAACTTGCCTTATAATCCCACCTTTGGCATTCCAGACATCAAATAATATTGGATGATCTTGATTTCCAAGATTCGTGATTTCTTGAAGGAGGAGGTCATAGTTGATCAGGCCTGCTTGTTCTGGTGTAGTCTTACCACCATAATTAAACGACCCATCTTCATTGATACTGTAATTGTAAGTAGACAAAGATGGATAAAGCATTGGAAGCTCATGACCATTGATTCTAATTATATAGTCAAACCATGACTCAAATCCGTTTTGATGTGCAACTGAGTGAGGGACAACATTCAATACTCTCAAAGCATATCCTTTGTTATTCAATTCTAGGGCATTTTTAAAATAGGAGTCAGTTCCATAACTATCACTAGATGTACCTGAGACATCTAACCTGTCAACCAATTTTTTAGCAAACGAGAACATTATACTGTTCGCTTCTTGAGCACTCTTTTCATCCAATTTTATGTCAATGTTTTTTTTGAAACTCGTGACATTCTTACCACAAATTTGCAACTTAATTACTGGGAGCAAGTTCAAGTGGTTCTTCTTTAGAAATCATTTCTATTATCTAGTATACATATATAGCAAAATTGTCGGAAACCTCAAGTTGTGTTGCTCACACCTCCGGAGAAAGCCAAACTCCAGGTTCTACTTTGTCCGTTATCCAAATAATTGGATGACCAGTCACTAGATGCAAAAAAACTGTACGAGGTATGAGCATCGTATAAAGCTTCGTTAAGCCTCAATATACCCGTCCATCCACTCAGAGTACTGGAAATAAAATTTGAAATTTGATCTTCCCATTCTTCTTGCACAAATGAGGGAACTCTGATCAAGGAAGAAGCTGGTGTAATAGGTAACATGTGGATACCGTGAACATATTCTGGATGATCATCAGGTGCTCCGAAGTATGTGGTGTAGGCAATTTTGTTTTCAAATAAAATGCCACTTACCTTGTTAGGGAGGATTTGAGAAGGTTCAACTGCATTGTTTCTCTTGTAGTAGAAATAGTTGTTCATCGATCGAGACATAACAGACAACATCAAGTCACCTCTGGATTCCATCGATTGATCACCAATTATCGAGCCCCACATTTTCATGCCATAAGCAAAGTTATAGTCTTCTGAAGACGATTCTTCATTCTTACCATCCCCACTAGCAAACAAACCAGCAGCCCAAGAGTGACCATGGAACCAATCAAACATTCTAGAAACTGGGAAGAACTCATCACTAGAAGATGGGTTAGCCACATCTCTGATCAAATTATTAACCCATTCCTTGTTGTCCTGAGCCCAAGTACCCCCAAACTGCTGGTCAACATGTCCAACCACTGCTGCAGCATGAATAAAGTAACCGTAATGGAAATGATGGTCATTGTAGTAGGCGGATCCAAACTCGGCCCCAGTATCTCCATTTTGTGAGGCAGTTGATGTAACCCCCTTCCATCTTGTATCATACATAAGGGGGTAGAATTGCTTATTATTCAAAAATGGTTCAAAAGCAGTCTTCAAATTTTCTAAAGTAGTCTTTGCGACAGCTTTATCCTGAATAATATCATTTACCACCAAAAGGATGTATGCATACTTGTCGATCACTTTACCCGAATAGTAGTTAGAATCCATGGAAGCAACAGTCGCGCCAATATCAACAGCCAATTCCTCATTTGCAACCTGGGCTAACAAAGATAATTGCTCCGAGGTGTATGAAATTGGTTTATTCATGGTACTTGTCCATGGCAAAAATTGAATTGATGTTTCCAATGCTTCATTCATAATCAATTCGTTAGTTAAAAACCCAGACATATCACCCTTAGTAGTGGAAGGAAGAACAATACCAGTTCCACTGTTTGTAACACTCAGATCAAGTGATTGAACATGATGTGGGAAAGCAAATATGATAGATTTACCACTCTTTGACTGGCCCGAGGTGGAATAGACAAACTTATACTGTGCATTTGTACCATCTGTAACACTTCCTTGAACTTGTGCATCTGTAACATATTGGCCACAAGCTAAGTCATAGTAAGTTTCAGGTGAAACGTCTTGCAGTCTTTTGGAAGTGCCACTTGATGAAGAAGGAGCCACAGCAGCTTGGATAATAATACCATCAACAGCCTTGTTACCTTGAACTTGATTGTCGACAACACTTAATTCGAATCCAGTATTTGTGTTAGGTAATGTGACGTAAATCAACCATTCAAGGCCGTTACCAAGGGTAACACGATATTTCAACATGTTATTTGGAATATTCGTGGATTCTTCATGAGTAAGGGTTTGAATTTGATTCAAACTACTTATCATTGGAACCAAGTCACCATTGTAAATACTAGTGACAAAACCCATACCTTGGACAATTGGAAGCTTCATCGTATTTTTGGTGTCGGAACTACTTCCTGAAATAGTGACTAAAACAGCTGTACTAGTCATGTGAGATACTGACATGAAATTGTTGGAAGCTGAAAAGGACGTGGACGAGAAGATCAATTCTGCATTGCCAATTGGGTTAAAGTAGTATTGCAGGCCCACACCGTTGGAATTTTTTGGGCCATAAACTCTCAGATCAACTGAAGTATGAGTAATACCAAAACCATAAAAGTTTTTCTTCATCCAGAACATTCCGTAAGGAGCTGACCATATAGTGTTAGTCTGATCACCCAAAAACAAATTTGCATAGAACTTATTTGTTCCAATAGGAACATTACCATTATCAACACCATCTGGGATAGCCAATGGTAGATCCTCTCTTGGGAAAACTGCAGCTGGTTGGTTGTTAGAAATAATTCTAAAGAGGTCACCAGAGTAGGCATTGGAAGGCTGCAGCGAGTTTCCAGGTTCTGTACTGGAACTTGTACTTGAACCTGACGAGACTGTAGAAATAGAAGAGCTAGTAGCCGACGAACTTATCACAGAAGTTAAAACCGCGGAACTTGAAGCCGAAACTGAGAACAGCAGCAAAGAAGAATCTTGAATAGAAGTTAAACTTGTAGCATCGAGTGAATTGCTGGTCGTGCTATTTGAAGAAGCCGTGGAAATGTTGTAGTGACCTGGGGACAGAGTGGAAAAGGACAGTGTTATACTAGAAAGACGTAAGTCGATAGTACTAGTTTCGCTCAACAGACTTGAAGTAATCCTCGATTCTGGAGCAACACTAGAAACGTACGAAACTGGTTCGACACTCGAAATAGAAATAGATGACTCCGATTCTCTAGTAGTAGATGACTCCGAAGCAACAGTTGAAATAACGTCGGCCAAGGTCAGAGTGGAAGTATTATTTGCGGCAATCGAGCTATTACTAGAAGCAATAGAAATTGTTTTTCCGGTGGTAAACGAAGTATTGATAGTTTGTGTCATAGATGAAGAAACCACTGATTTCGTAACAAGTGGATCCGCATGGGTTTCAGTGATAGGCAAGTACGATGGACTTGGTGTGGAAGTAGTTTCCAAGCTGGTAGTAGCTGAATAGAGTGTCGTAGTGACAGTTGGAGCTTCAGTATACGTAATATCAGCAAGAATGGTCTCAGTATCAGTTTCGGAAACAGTGGACAGGTTGTTGGATGGAAATTTTGTTGTTGTATATGTAACTAGTTTATTTGTGGAAAAATGCTGTGGAAGCTCAGTCAGAACTATTGTGGTACGACAACTATCATTTTCACAGTCAATCTTGGTTGTTGTTTTTGTACTTGTCGTCCTAACTGTGTATTCTATGACAGATGATGTCACAACCGTTTGAGCAGGATTGTCGCCTTGAGATTCTTCGTTAGCGTAGACAAATACTATTGGAATACCCGTCGTTAACCCTGATGGGTTGTTTGATAAAACACTTGCAGCCTGGGCCACCAAACATGGGTCCAGGACATATCGCGTTTTAGTAAATGTGAATGTTTCATCGGCTGAAGAAAACTTCACCATTGCCAATATGGCCAGAAAAGTGGCTAGATTGAACATCATCGCGTTAAAGAATGTTGTAAAGTTAGATACTTTGGTTGTAAAAGTGGATTCTTGGGGAGCTATAAATATGGCAGCAAAAACATACAAAGCCTATAAAATAACCCAGCAACGGATTTGGATTATTATTTAGCTTTTGAGAATGTTAATCTCTCCGAATCAAAATAATATTGTTGTAAGTATAGACTAATAAAATTATTGTCTCGCTTTTTATTTTGCAACTAAGCAAGCCAGCATCTTTTCTGAAAAATATTCTTTATTTAGTCAGATCAACGTCTTTGAGGTCATTTTAGTGAAGCGCGTCTGCAAGGATATACTTTAATGGTCATTGAAATTCAAGCAAAGCACCCACTGTCTATTACCTAAACCTAATTCTACTTGCCTGTTATTGAATGATACAAAACAATTGTGTAATCAAGTTGTAATTTCCAGAATAGTAACTAGAATAAGAAAATGTGCCCACGACGCGTGACAAAAAATTGGCTGGTTCAAAATATGGTTCGACTTGTATACACACTTGATGAGTTGCATTTTCTAGTTGCACTTTAGACCAGCATCTTTGTACCATAACCAGCGTTTAGCATCATTTATTTTACAAGCCGAAATCAATCCAACAAATGCAGCATTAGCAAATGTGCTAGCTCTCGTCTATTTGCATAAAGCATTTACCAAGAAATCAAAAATCTTTTTGCCGCCTGCTTTGGCATACCTTTTCCGGTGTTCTTTATCGGTCTTCTTGGATACGAACGCTGAAGCTTTGTTTTGTTCTGGTTTTATAGGCGTGGGTTCACCCGAGTATTCGTGTGTCTTGAAATTTAAATCAGCATAACCTTGCTGCGCCTTACAATAACCCTGTTCTTCTGGTTGTTCTGGAATACCCATTATAACTTGTTGATTTAAGAAATAAAGGATGGCAACTATTTCACTGTTATCTTACGAAATGATTGCTGTCTGTTGTGATGCTGACATAATCAATTTTTTAATTATTTTGCACGTGATGCATGAGACCTTGAGCCTCATTTCTTTGACTAAATTCAGACTTCATCATATAATGGCACCAGCACTGTAAGTAGTAAAGACAATATGTCTAAGTTGATGCACAAATCATCATGTTTCAAGTATAATATTGTGATTACGATTTTTGGTACATTGCAGGTACTCTAGAGGTTATGAGCCGATTACGCAGCCACTTTACAAACGTATTGTTTCAGCGAGACCAGTTGGTCATCAAGAAAGTATTAGATATATAGCGGTTATACATAATTTTGAAGTGAACTTGACGAGCATCAATCAACAACCAGCCATGAGATAATACCTTGGTAGATTTAAAAGAAATTAATTATTCAGGTCTTTGGATACAAGATAACGAGACTTTGGCCTTCCACGTGAAACTTTTTCATCTATCTAGATGATACATCTCCAGGATTTTTAAGTCTTACATTCGTGGGACTCGGCTGAGTATATTCAGCATCACACATAACCACTGCGTAGGAAACAGAGGGCCCCCAATTTTATGGTATTTGACGAAGAGCAATACCGAGCCAGCAAATGATGAACAAACATCAACTAAATTTACAACAATAGAATTACGACGGTGACAGTGACGTCTCATAGATTGTAAGCGGCAGCCTATTTCTATTGGATACCACATTAATTAGTTGTATTCCTTGTGAGACCATTGCTTGTTGGCCCAGTCCTTAAATTTACTGCAAAGAAATGTGAACGATTTGGTCTACTTCATTGTTTTCCAGGCCCACGAATTTGTCATTAGAGTACTTGTTCCACAAAGTGAGAAAATAACAAAGCTTTACTTTCCATAATGTCTTCAAATCGGGCATACTTGGTGAACTACATGCAGTGTGATAAATATCAGAAAACCTTTTGCTCGATGCAAAACACTATTTTTAGGCCAGTACAGAACATAAAAGAAAAACTGGTACATACCACAGACATATTTTGCAACAGTAAATAACATAGAAATGGTTTTGTTATGGTAATTTATTTTTGCATTTAACTGTTGCAACATATTTTTTATTAGGTTGCAAAATTATTAAAGAGTACTTAATCTAATATTTTTGATGGATGAATTATATATTAAGGTTTATTCATGTAAATATTGATATTTTGATAACATCCTTTTGAAGATAGCAGGAATATTTTAAAAAAATTTTTTTTGGTGAGTCAAGTCGTGGACAATATCTTACAGGTCAAGCTTATAAGCCCAACTTTTGTGCAGTTGAGCATAGTGCTACAATGGTAATTCTGTAATACTCTTTTACAGACAATCAGCCCAGAAGGTATTTACCAAAAGAATATCAACAAACCCAAAGTTTAATTATCTGGAGACAAAATACTCAAAAGTCTAATTGCTTATACCGGTATCTGTCTGGGGACGACATCATAACACGTACGAAAGTTTACTCGGTTTTTCCTTGAGGCATTCATCTACTAGTGGAAAGTAACAGCTCATGATTTACTTTGTATGCTTTAAAGATAAGTAGAAAAAATAAAAAGGGTTGTTGAACAACCCAACTCTTGCAAAAAGTGGTTGCATCATATGTGATTAGTCCCTAGCAATAATGTTGGTTATGTATAAGGATTTCTGGAAACAATTTTGACCTTTTCGTCTCCGAATTTACAAAATATCACAATAAGTAGCGAAGGGATGCAGTGTGCTGAAAGTTTGTTCAATTAGTTATTTTAACACATGTACAACATGTTACTTTGTCCATTATCAGTCGTCCCCTCACCGTTTGTTCCACGTGCTTAGAATGTATCAAACCTGCATATATTTTGGACGTGTGTTAACCTAAAATCGCAACTGAAAAATTTCCACAGATGAACCAGTCTAACATCTACTACAAGCGTATATGAAGGCAACTTGCATTTTATCTTTCCAACAAACCGCGACTGCCAGTTTGAGAAGACCATGGCAGACTTTTAGAGATGGTCAGATTTGGTATGGGCTCACCAAGTCAGGGTCGAAGAGACATCCATTAACTACAAAACAAGGAAACAAACATTACTATAAAGGTACTAGATCTACTGGTTATGGTAAATTGAATTGTAGTGGTCAGTATATTATCAATTGGTCAAAGGTGAGAACATATTGTGTTCCAGCTGAATTGAACACTACTGATTTGAAGCCATTAGTGTCTCCAAAGACACCCCAAATACGTCAATCTTACGTTGGTTACCAAGACGGTGCTAAGAGTGGCGAATTAGCTTTTGACAACGTTGTCAATTTCATTGAACATGGTGAGAACTATAATGATGTTAACTTGGAGGCTAGCGAATATTTGGAAGAGTTTGTCAATCCAGCTACACATCAAGAAGTAAAACCAGAGGAAATCGCTTAATAAGTAGTATGCCTAAAGGAAAATATGTAAATAGCACCTCTTCTTAATGATCCTTAATGATTCCAATGTACAAGTGTTACTGTGAATAGAAAGCATCTTTTATTGGTAAATTGAGACTTAGCTTACTTCCGAGTATGCATTCACGTGATATAGATATCCGAGGGTGATGCGTATATTCTTGGTCAACAACTTACTTGTATTGAACAATATGTCCTCTCCCAAAATTGTTACCGCCACTGCCAAGCTTGCAGAAAAAGGCAGCGAAACACCACTGGTTTCAGTTAATAATGAGGATATCAATATGGAGTCCAAAGATACTGAAGAAACAGAAGAGTATGATGAAGGTTTGGAACAACTTCTTACGTTACCATTATCAAAGTTTAAGCGGATATTTAAAATGGATCCTGATAATCTCTATTCTTCGCAGAGTGCATTATATACTACAGGATTAGCGACGGAACTTTTTGTTCAATACTTTGTTGAACAGGCCAGCTTAATTGCAAAAATGGACAACAGGAAGAAGATACAGTACAGGGATCTTAGTGAAGCCGTTTCAAGTCATGATTCTTTAGCCTTTTTGGCTGATACTGTTCCTAAGACACTACCCATTGGAACATTGATTCAACAAAACAAGGTGAACTTGATTGCAAACAACAATATACCTCAGGGAGATGAACCTATTGACGTCGATGAAGGTGAAAACGAAGATGAAGAAGTGGAGGAAAATGATATAATAGATAAGGCATCAAAGCGAACTAAGATTTTGCCGAAAGGTCAGCAAACTCTTCAGTTTTCTCATGTGAAATCCGAACCCCAGATTCGAAAGGCAGTAATAAACGATCTTGTGTCGGCTACGAATGACACACCAGTGACACAATCAGAGGTATCCGACACTCCAATGATTGAGTAATTTACTTGCTTTTGTATATTAGTCTAATTCATATAATCCATTTTTTAATACGAACAATATGTTTTTGACCTCTCGGCCCACTTGGATATCTGGATCAATGCCCATATTGTGACACACTGCAACAATTTTGAATTTCGTAATATCTGAGATTGTTTGACCGTATTT
This sequence comes from Teunomyces aglyptinius, assembly GCA_030581575.1. Lineage (NCBI taxonomy): Eukaryota > Fungi > Ascomycota > Pichiomycetes > Serinales > Debaryomycetaceae > Teunomyces > Teunomyces aglyptinius. Next base: position 310,275 of record JAKTTR010000002.1, read on the forward strand.
ATCAACACCAAGCAATAAGAATTTCACATACAATTTCAACATTTTTGGATTATATGATCGCCTGGATACTTGCATGGTGCTGACTTTCTCCTTCTGTAGTTTCAAGTTCATAAAGACAGAGGAATGTTGTGACAAAAACTCCCATGTTTCAAAGAACTTACGGCCTAAAAAATTCTCAGCGTCTTGATTCACGATCTCAATAGCCAACTTTAAAGCAGGAATGATCAAATTCTCCAAATGTGGAGTAATTTCAGATTGATAAGTGGAAAGGCTCGAACTCCCTGCCAATAAAGTAAGCAATATGGGCCAAGTGTTAGTTATCAATGGTATAATCAAACTGTAATCAGTACACAACAATGGATATGTAATTCTAAGAGTTCTTAAAATTTGGATTTTTAATGAAGTTGATTGATGATTTAACATGGTGAACCCATACTTAAAAATCTTTTGAACCAAGAAGTATGTGTTCTTTGGAACTTGTGATTTCCAAACCTCTTTTTCTTCTGGGAAATTTTCTTCTTCGTCGTCGTCCGAATCACTAAGCTGCTCTGCAAATGGAGTATCTGGTTTTCTTATAAAATACTCCTTGTTGGAATCGTAGTCGGAGTAGTCGATCATCTTTTCTGAGTCGTCAATAAATCGTAGCAACTGATGGATATTAGATAAACCCCATGGGTCATACATCGACCTGTTTGTTTCCGTATTAATCTGAAAAACATCAGTCTGTTTTAAATAACTTTCCTTGATTTGTTTGGTCAATTCGAGAAAAACAATGAAAAAACCTTCAACAATCATTGCATACCCATGATATGAATCAATAATAACAAACATCTGTGAAATAATATCAGTGAGTTGGTTTGTTTCTAACAAGCTGATACCAGTAATTCTCATAATAATCAACAATATACCTGAAACAGAAGCTGTAAGCCCGCTTGTGACGGAAAGTTTTAAGCTGATTGCGTCAATTAAGTAATCCAGATTATCTTGCAATAATCTCTCAAGCGAACCGTTATAATAGTTGGCAACTATTTTCCCCAACGTGGACTTAGCGTGCGTTTGGATTATAGGATGATCGTAGAATGTTAAGGCTTCCAATAAGGGATACAAGTATGAAATCAAGATGTCTGACTGAAAGTCCTCAAGCAGTAGTCGATTAGATAATTCTCCCATAGTGTCAATTGATAAAGCGTATGATGCTTCATTTATCTGTAACTCTTCGTTACTCAAAGAAACATAAACACCTAAGTTCATTTTCTCGTTTACTTCATTAAATAGTTCCTGCGATTTATTCATCAATAAGTATGAGATTTCGTCCTCGAGGCCCTCATCAAGTTCTCCTTCAGTATCATCAAGTATTAAAAACTCATCAAGATTAATGTGATGTGAGTTGTTTAAATAATGGTGTGACATCCACAATGCTATTCCTCTGTTGAGTAACAGAGAGGTATCTTTTTCGTAAGAATCGGTTTCCAATAGTTGTTCAAAAAGTTGCAATTTTGAATTATTGGCAGAATCTAGTTGGCTTAGAAATCGAATTAGTTCTCCAATTTTTGATTCTATGGCTAATGTGAATACGTGATTAAAATATCCAATGCCTTTTCCGGTTATGGTTAAGTCATCAGTATTCCTCAAGGAGTCTACCAATAACATTAACGTAGAAGAAATCTTCTTCTTATCTTTTGGTTCAATTGTAAATCTTGTAATCTTCCTTGCATCTATGTGAGGGGGAAGCTTGATATCATCGAGTTTATTATTTGTTTCATCCAGTATTGCTTCACTTCCTATTAATGAGGAAAGGAGATCGTTCTTACTTTTGGTGTCTTTCTTTCCAGACAATAAACAGTTGATGAGATTATTTTTCAAGGTCTGGATTAACCTCTCTTCTATTGCTTTGTAGACTGAAAAATCGTCATTCAAGATTGAAGAAATTTCAAATAATATACTAAATTGCAACTTAATAGAAACCAAAATATCATTTATCTTGTCTTCGTCAGATGATAGCAACACTGAGCCAAGCTTATTTTCAATAATGTCACCAAGTTTAAACTTGAGCTGTTTTTGGAGTAGTATTAGCTTCTTGGACACGTCGGATTTTGAATCTTGGAAACATAACTCTTTTTTGGCATCCATTAACATTTGGTATTCTTTATCGGTATCACTAAAGGTAGTTTGAGAAATTACAAGAGCTATAATATCAATTCCCAACGAGCCGAACTCATTAAAAAAGGAAAAGAAACAATTCCGATACAATTCCATCACAAACGAAATATATTCTGATTGTAGTTCCGTCTTGGTTTCCAATTTAGTTTTGTTCAAGTTTGAAGTCACTAATAAATGTTTGAACAAGACAGTCAAAGATAACTTTAACTGCGTTGTGGTAGCCTTCAACCACGGACGACTTCTGAAAGTCATTTCACGCATATCCAATTTTATTGAAGGTACATTTGTTGATTTTAATTCATTCTGGGACCATAAAGAATTTAAATCTTGTAATGAATTCAAAGTCGCATCATTAAAAACAACATTAAAATCCTCATCATCAAAGGCTTGTACAATAAGGTCTTTTAAGATTTGAAGAACTGCGATGATGATGGAAAAATGCAAGTTCTTTGAATTAGTGGCAAATGAAATTAATTGAGAAGTTATCCCTGGTAGAATATTAGAAAGATGGTCTGGATCGACACTATTCTTTATCAAGAAGTTTGTCGTTTTCAAGGCTAATTTTACCAAGGCGATATCCTCCTGAGTATTTGGATTTGTTGAAATGACTATGTCTAATAGTATCGTTATAGTATTCCCAAAAAAAGTAAGTCTAGAAGGGACTTCTTGGAAGTACCCTTTTGGTAAAGAATGAAGAATAGCTGTTAATGCTGTGGTTGATGCAAATTTAAATTCAACCCCTTTGTCTTTGATTGATTCACCTTTGGTATCTCCACCTGATAAGTAAATCACAAGAGGAAATAGCTGGTCCACAAGCTTCACGTTCAAATTGGTGGTCCATGCATACTTAAGAAGGAATGCAATAATTAGGAGAACATACCTTGTAGTTGTCTCAGTTATACTTGGTTGTTTCAACAAGGTAGATATTGGCACAAATATATAATCTGCCACATTATGCTCGAGTAAATAGTATCCTTCATTTTTTGTACTTAGTTTCTCTAAAGTTTCGACCAAATCGTGGAGTAGATTGTTAATATGAAGTGTAGTCTTCTCACTTAATGGAGTAGGAATTGAGGTCAAGGGTAGCAATTCTGTGCAAATCGGCTTCACTTTCAGGAATGCTTCCAGAGATAAAACTCTTATGGACGACATACCATTGTAGTGTAGATGGGATGTACTTGCTAAGGTTCTCCTACGGTACGTACTGAAAATTACTGCGAAGAAATTATTTTTATGTAATTTTCAGGCTAATAGTTTTAAAATGAAAATTTTCACCATGATAGTTTAGATTTTTTCATATTGAATTATTCTTCATCATACATAACACAGTATGTATATGTGAACAAAGCCTCAGATGTACATGACACTACGTGCTTATGTCTTTTCTAATTAGAGAAGTCTATTGACAGACGTTTATATCCTTTGCAAATCTTGTCTTCTTAAAGTGATACCAAAGCGTGTTAGTTCAAAATGAATTAATATGTTCTGGTTGAACTATTTGCTCTTTGAGTACTCTTTGAGCAAATGGGCATGGTCCTCTTTCAACATATTGGATTGGAAGCCCTTGAGATACTGGACACTTGTTAAGGTGCTACTAGCTCATGAATCCTTGTTTTGGACACTCATGTGGCTTTGGTTTCTTCGGAGGCCCATTATACTAACAGTGGAAGCAATGACCAGAACTTCCGTCTTAGCTGATGCTTTAAATGCTATTAACAATGCCGAAAAGACCGGTAAGCGTCAAGTCTTGATCAGACCATCCTCGAAGGTCATTATCAAATTCTTAACTGTTATGCAAAAACATGGTATGTTGGATTTCTTACTTTGAATGTTCAGTATTTTTTCTTTTTATTACCAATGGCTGTTACAGCTAACCCGGATTGATAACTGGATGGATTGATCGGTGTTCAGTCCCTTTCTGTCTTTTAAGTATCCGGGAGAATCATAGGGAAACGATTCTTACACGATCCTGGTATGTTAATTACCTTAGACCGTTTACTTTTCCTTGACATTTCCTCTTTCTGTTCTATTTTTTACAATATTCACTGAACTATTTTGAACAAGAATATTTTTACTAACAAATGAAGGTTACATTGGTGAATTTGAATACATTGATGACCACAGATCTGGTAAGATTGTTGTTCAATTGAATGGTAGATTGAACAAGTGTGGTGTTATTTCCCCAAGATTCAACGTTAAGATTGGTGATATTGAAAGATGGACTGACAACTTGTTGCCAGCTCGTCAATTTGGTTACGTAATCTTGACGACTTCCGCTGGTATTATGGACCACGAAGAAGCTCGTAGAAAGCACGTTTCTGGTAAGATTTTGGGCTTTGTTTACTAAATATGTCTATTTTCTATGTATATTAATAAAATCAGAAAATTAATTTTCAAGTCAGAAAAACAATAATTTGGTTGGTGCACACATCTATTTAGAACCTCACCAGAGGCACTCGGGTGAAATGGGTATGAAATTTGCCGAAACATTACAGTTCATAGGGTCCACCGTCTCATGGACAATAAGAGCGGGGTGTGTAGCGCACTTGATTCACGAGTATGTTTATGAATTCACAGAAACTAGGGGCGAATCAATGTTGCCCACCTTACAGAGCCATCACGATTATGTTCATGCGTCGAAGCGACATAGGTATGGAAGAGATGTTGACATCGGTGATTGTGTGGTTGCAATAAAACCTAGTGATCCTGCTCATCGGGTATGTAAGAGGATTACTGGAATGCCTGGAGACTTGATTTTAATCGATCCATCGTCTTCTTCCGAGTTGACCAACAGCCCAACCGAAGTGATACGGCGTGATGGATTCAACAAGTATATAAAAGTTCCCGAGGGTCATGTGTGGTGTACCGGAGATAACTTGTGTCATTCGTTGGACTCTAGGTCATACTCTGCATTACCCATGGGACTAATCACAGGAAAAATTGTCGCCGCTAATTCTTTAGATCACGGTCCTTCCGGTTTTTGGAACTTCCGTTGGATAAAGAATACATTTATAGATGAAGCTGAATAATTTCTTGGTTTGACCAATATATCTCAATCTAACTATCTAGAACTTGCCGACCTTACGGATCTCGCCCAAAGATCTCAACACCTTAGAGCCAAAATATATACCAGCCAAGCCAATGAAAAAACTGTTAAACAAAGTCGTGAAGATGGATTGGCCCAAGTAATATTTGACAAAGTTCGCTTCAAATCCGATCAAGCTGGATAAGAAACCAATATTGAACGTCAATTGCTTGGATGAAACTGATCTCAATGTACCGAACAAATCCTTACCAATAAAGGCCGTCCAAGCACCCAACAAAACAAAGAACAAAGCAACTGCACCACCGATAAAGATAAGAGGAACAGTAGGATGCACGGTCTTTGGATCTTCTCTGAAAACGTGGTGGATTTCTGGTTTGTGACCGACTCTTGCCTTTGGTTGGAATTTAGATGTGGCTTGAAATTCCTCACCTGGAATCAACTCAACCAATGACTTAAACAAATTCTCTGAATTAGCATAGTCACCAATAATCAAGTTTAAAATAAGTTTCTCTTGTACCTTCAACACCTCAGGTAACTTATTTGGGAGGATGGTTAACTTGATCTCGTTAGAAGCGGTAAAAGATGGAACATAGTGAGCAGATAATTGCAGGTTTTCAGCACTAGAAATAGCAATAACAACCTGATGTGGCTTAGCTTCCAATTCGTCCTGCAACTTTAAGTTGATTACAATCTTGTCCTTAGGCGACTCAATTTGTAACTGTTTAACTTCTTGCGTGTTGATTTCTCCAAAATGCACTGACTGGTCGTTGATTTTAATGGACCCCTTACCAAGAGTATATGCCCATGATATGGCAAGCAATTGGGCAGTAATGGCTATTGTTGAAAACTTCATTCTGTATTGGCTATGGTGGTTTTACCAACTTGTTCATTTTTCACGTCGTGGTAAAATGGGTGTGCAGAAACCTGATCACGTGAATCACGATTTGACGTGATCAGACAAATAACCCACACATGTAGACAACCATAAGCCGATATACTAGAAAGAACGACTAATTCGGGTGATTGTTTCATTTGTGATTTGTGTGAATGCTATATCTACCAATTCCAAAAAAATCAATATAGAAGAAATTTTCTATTTTTTATAATATTTTAGAATTTTAGTGACTGGTTGTATGAAAAAAACGTATTGATAGGAAATCCTTCATGGTTGTAGCTACTGTCTCCTTGTTTGTGAATAATTTATAAAAAACATGAGCTTTTCTTTAGTGGGATTCTATACTTTACTGGTGGAAATAGTTTTTTGTGGAAAATCCGAGTGGAATCTGACTTTTAGAAAGGTTCAGACCATAGTGCGTCTTCAAGTTACCAAAAAAAGTCTAGACAACATCATCGCCACTATGCAATTTTTGACCGCCAAATCGTTGTTGTATATTAGGGTTATTTGTCTTGTGACAATTGCATACTTGTTTGCCAGGGATCCTGAATCTTTGTGCACATTAGGCTTTGTTATTTTATTGGGACAGGCCATGGAAGTTCCATTCGCAAAATTGGAACAGGGAAACCCATTGCTGGGCGTTGCTGCAATTATATTTGCTTCATTGGCCCTCACCGATCTTATTCCATTATTGGCTGACAACTTAGCCTATTTTGAGACTATCGTTCCTACTAGATTGACCATGTTTTTTGGTTTAGCTGCTTACTCATACTTTGACACCAAATCAGTTCTCAGCAACAGCTTGACCTTCACGTTTGCCTTTTTTGAAATTTGGTTCAACTTTTTAATCTACAATAACCTCCGTGATGAAAAGTACTATCGAATGAAGAAGTTCATAGAAGAACACGGAGAAGAAATTAAGCGTGCAGAAGATGAAAAAGTAAGAGTAGTGGAAATAGATAATTAGTATTGTTATTTATATTATCTGGTTGTATGGTTCATCACCGACCAGTCCAAGCATTCCTCTATGTCATTGAAATCATTGAAATTAATCTGTAAGACATTCACCCCATTGATATCTGAACTAAAGTCTTCGGCATTACCATATTTAATAATACTCAAGTTGATAATCAAATTGACAAAATTTTCATTAGTCGTCAATTCCAATTCAATCTTAAGAATACCGTTTGTCTCATTATTGACATTAAGAGTAAATATGGACAAAGGTTTTTCGACAGATTTTTGAAAGGGGTTACCTGTTCTCGTATTCAAATTTGCAAATTTAGTCATAGATTTTGTAAACTCAGCGTCTGCCTTATACCTTGTCATTAACTTATCGAGGATCAGGGACATAGTCTTAAGATTAATCTCATGCCGTATGTTTCCTAGCAATGGACGGAGAATCAAAGGATGCGAGTTTGATTGTTTCCACATAGTTAGTGCTGTAGGTATTTTTTGTTTAAGCTTTAAGTTATAATTGAAATAGCAACACAACATGATTTTCAAGTAATGTAAAATAAGCTGACATTTGGTATTATTGATGGCAGAGTCATTGTTGATGTTTTGATAGTAATTGTTAAGTTCATCATCGTTGCTCTCATCGTAAACAACACTTTCAATCTCAATTATCTCATGGTTTATTTGTATGATGATCTTGTTAGAAATAATAGAAACGTAGTAGTTGTTAAGACTTTTTGCCTCTCTAATTAACTGATGAAATAAATCCTCTTCAAACAAAAAGAACCGGGCCTTTTCAATATCGTTGATAAGCTTATCCTCGCTATGTTCAAAAGTCTTTTCAAATACTGATTGACCAGTCAACATAAAGTCATCATCTATCTCACTCAATATTTTGATTCGAATATACTTGTATACCTTGCTTTGTTTGGTTGAAGTTGTGGGAACAAAAGTAATTTCTCCAGTAGCATTATCCTTGCGCAACACCGCCAAACCCTTGTCATGAAAATTAGAGCCCGAATCCCCATAACCGTATTTGACTCCAATTGCACGAGCTCCATTTAACGGATCCTTTGTTTTAAATTGAACCTCATCATGACTCAAAACTTGATTGATCATGTTCCAGTATCGTTTCTCCTTAACTACCTGTTCTCGCAACTTTTCACTAGAAGTTTTGAATAGGGTTGTCACTTTTTTAAGCGATTCTAGTTTCCAATTCTGTCCTACTCTAGTTGAATCACTAGTCGAAGTTGCTTGGTCTTCCTCGTGAGTTAAACGATCCGAATTCAAAGAGCCCAAGGGAACATTCTTGGTTAGATGTGGTGAAATTGTAGTTTTGGCAACGTTTGGCTTCACGGATGACATTAGCAAGGATACAAAATCTAACAGCAATGACGTTTCATTTAAAGCTGTGTTAATATTCTTGATTAACTCCCCCTTTTGTTTATTGAAGGTTTCCAATGGATCTGCTTGTTCGTCAACTTCAGGCACTTCTTCCTCAATGTTATCTGGTTCTTCTACTTTATTTGCAATTTCCTCCTGCAACAGCTCTTCTGTTACATTGACAAAAGATCGGCGTTCCACCAATATTCTTGGAATCAATTCTTCTAACGATAGTTTGTTTCTTTTAAGTTAGTATCACTATTTATTTTGCAACGGCGACAAACTAGAACCATGAGAAATTAACACTTACTCATCATGTATAAAAGGATCTGTGTAACCCTCACCAAACAGTCCCGGGTCTAATGCAATCTTGAAGTTTTCAGAGGTCATAAGGAATATACAAGTACTGATGTTCTGTTGATGATAATTATATATTTCGCGTTTGGAAATTACAGGTGCAGTACTTAATCCATAAAATCATCCAAGTCGCCTTCTTCGATGGCTTTCAACAAATCAATCTCATCTTCTTTATCCAAATCCTTGTCATTTTGATCATTCTTCAGATCGGAGTCTAAGGGATATCTCATAGATTTCACGCTGTCATTGTGCATCGACAAACAAAATTTAATTCTTTGATCGAACTCATTTTGTGGCAACTTTGTGGAGTATACATCCAAGAGTTCCTTTGACTGCATGTAACCCTTATCATGGTTAATACTAGCTTCTATAACACCATCCCTAATAGCCTTGGAAACGATATATTCAGTCAGCTCTTCGGAGTCCAAGTGTAATTTGATGCAGATATCTTTTAATGAAATCTTGGAGTAAGACAAGGAAATGATTCTTATACCAGTCTTAATAACATTTTGGCGCAATCTGGAGACCAAGGTAAAGTTATCGTCAGTTTTGAAAAGAGCTTCATACTTGTTCAAAACTTCTCCAAACACCTTTAAATCACCCAACCTAACAGCTCTAGTGACGTAGAAATATGGATCAAAGTTGCCCGATTGCTTCTTGAATACAGACAACTCAGGAATATCACCCATCAATAATTCAATGACGATACTCAACTTTGTAGCACTCTGGACAAATCCATTGGCCAATTGTGTCTGTGGGGCCTTTCTGATGGCCGCAACCACACACTCGTGTGCTGCAGAATAATCCAATTGAATAGCATTAATTCTTGCCAAGTAGAAGTAATATCTTGCTACCAATGCATTACCAGCATATTCAGGGAATTTCGTCTTTTCAACCAAGTTTTGAGCCTGAGTAACATCATGAGATAACAAATAATTTCTCAACAAAAGAGTTATAATGGAGGCAGTAGTTTCGGTATCGTGTCTCAAGGTAGCAGTTCTCAACGATGCTAACATCTCGGGACGGATGGAGTATAGGTCATGAAGCAATTCTTTAGTTCTGCTGATATAAAACCATATCTTAGCTTGGATAAAGTCTAACGAGCGTCTATTATGGAATTTTAATATGTTGATGATATGATCATTAAAGGAATCCAACTTCTCCAACTCTTTCTTGTCCAAGAGATAAACCTGAATCAACAAATGGATGTATAATTCTACTTCAGGCAATAATTCTGTTTCCGAGAAGTCAATTTTGATGTCATTATTATCACCCACTGCTTCAAGCAACAATTCTCTGTTCTTATTACCAACTGGGTATTTCTTCTTTATAATAGCTGGCAAGACCAGATCAGTGGTGGCCAAGTTACGTCTTAACGGACCTAACTCACGGAAGACTTTTGAGACATATCTATTGTCAAAGTTAGTGGCTGCCTTTACTAACAGAGAGAATGACTGTTCAATTTCTGAGATTAAAGACTGTGGATCAACTTGGGCGGATTCAGCATCTTTCATTTCCACGTCAGCCATGATGGACATAAATATACTGGAACTTTAGTAGCTGTAGTGTTAGAGATCCACGGGCCAAATTTGTTTGGGTGGTCGAAAATCGCCACCTCGTTGACTTCCAAATCGGGAAATGAGACAGTGCGTAGAAACCAGTTGTACAATTTCGAACCTAAAACGATTATTTATTTCTTCGTGAGCAAAATCCAATAACCACATCAGCCGATTACAAATACTTTTGGCCAGATTACGTGATCCCAAATTCCAGGGGGGTGACGGTGAGACAAATTCATATATAAAAACTAGCCTGATAATCCAATTGTAGTTAATTGTGCAATAGATAACCATTGATCAGATCAAAATATGACATTGGCTTCTGTTTTCCCTAAAGATGTCCCCCGCGCTCCAGAATTGGTTCCTGTGTTTGTCATAAACCTTAAAACTGGTGACGGCAAACAGGTTTTAAAGAACACCACCACCGACAAGGAAATTCAACAAATCCCGGTCGTGGATGGTGAAATCAAGACTGTCAAGAATAAGCTTGGTTTAGAATTTGATGTCAATGATGTTTCTGGATTTGATGTTATCACTACCAGCGAAAATGGTGCTTCTGTGTTAAATTGTTTTTTGAACGGTAAATCACCTTCAAACTCTGGTGTTTTGATTAGGTACGACGGTGTAGTCCAATTTGAAAAGTCACTCAAAGTTCTCACCAATGAAATCAAGGATTCTACTTTTGAGGACTCATACGCCATCAACAACATAAAGTTTGACCTTGACGACAATATTGAAGCGAAATACAAGTGGGTCTTGAGAGAAAACTTGTTTGGCCGAGGCAGATTTGTCAGAGACGAAGACGAAGTTATGTATGTGCAATACTTTGTCTATGTTTTCCGTTAGTTAGTCCTACGCAATATATATGTTCACCATATGTTATTAATTAAGGTACCCTAAAACAAGTAGAAATGCAACTACATTGCATGTAACCTTGCTACTAAACATATATAAGGAATTCCAAAATCTTGAGCTGGGATTGAAGGAATCTGAATCCGATTTACAGAAATGCTTAGCAACAAGAGTTGCCTTGATTCGAGGTCAATGATTGACCTTTCAAGTTCACATTAGACTTGTTGTTGTTGGCATTGTTGGCACTGTTAGCATTTGAGTTGTTAGTCATTTGGGCCTTGATTTGTCTGGCCATGGTGTAGAAAGCTTGTTCAACGTTGGTAGAGGAGAGAGCTGAAGTTTCCAAGAATGGGATGTCCAAGGCATCGGCAAATTCCTTGGCAGCAGTGTACTCAACAATCTTCTTATCGGACAAGTCGGCCTTGTTACCAACCAACAACTTCATCACACCTCCGGTGGCGTAACGATCGATTTCTTGTAACCATTGCTTAACGTTGTTGAAGGATTCTTGGTCAGTCACATCGTAGACAATAATAATACCATGGGCACCACGGTAGTAAGAAGAAGTAATAGTTCTAAATCTTTCCTGTCCGGCAGTATCCCAGATCTGCAACTTAATGGTCTTGCCATCCAATTCAATAGTTCTGATCTTGAAATCAACACCGATGGTCGAGATGTAGTCTGGAGTGTAGGTGTCATCAGCAAATCTTAGTAACAAACAAGACTTACCGACACCGGAGTCACCGATCAATAACAATTTGAATAAATAGTCGTATTCGTTGTTCATGGCGTAATAAATAGTATGAAATCAAAAAGGGGGATCGTCTCAGTCAAAGGGGGAGTTATGCAAAACTGACGTAAACGTTAAAAGTGGTATACAGACGAAGGTTAAAAGAATACAATGTTCTGAGTATAGGCCACAAGAAGGATGTTAGTTTCGAAATATCTGTTGCGGTTTGAACAGGTATACAGTAAACAGACGGTGTTGTCAGTTTTAAAATTGGAGAGAAGTCGTGGCTATCCCAAAAGAAGAAAAAAAGTTGTTCGAACTGCATATGGTTAATCCACAAAAACTTTTACACGACTGCATTTGAGGTAGCACCTAATGCTAATGAAGTAACTAACCTAACTTTAGCAAGTTAGCGAGCAAGCATTTGTTTTTGGTAAAGTATATAATCAACTGCGATAGAAATAGAATAGAGTTGAGCACCTGAGCACTTTTAAATCTTTTGAATTTCTTAAAAAATACCCTTAAGAATGCAACCATGTTTTCTGGATGCAAAAAAACTCGTTTAGTAATTGTCTATTGCTACGTCTGGCAAATCAGCACCCTGACAGGAAAACTTAGTATTCTATTTATATAAGTCGAGAAAACTATCTCCTCAGGTGATACATGTACCATTTACTTAAGATTACGATACAAAGCAAAAGAACTAATCATTTACATTACATTAAAACAGTTCACTCTATCTTTTTGGAACTCTTATTAGGGAAGGCTTTCTTTTTAGCAATGATAACCATTTTGTAGAACCAGAAAATGTTAAGTAGATCCAACATTACGTTGAGAAATAGAATGGAGATAGGCAACACAGATGGAGTTCTATCCCAGACAGCAAACATATCTTGGGCAACCAAGTAGACAGCGTAAAATCCCCAGAGAATTCTGACTGAGAAGAATGTCACCAACAAAAGTAGGCCGTTAATCAAGACTGTGGTGGTGCTAAATGTACCTTCTGGTAACCGTGATGCGAACCAATTGATGTTAACAAAAGGAGTACTCAATTCAAACAATAAGAATGCTGGAATCCAAGGCATGCAATATGGGGTCGATGTGATTGCAAATACGTATAAGGCGGCGAGTCCGTGAAACAAGAAACTGATACCAAATAATGAAAAATGCTGTATGCAAACAAGGATATCCCAGCAAAAGTATCCAATGGACAATGCACTAACAAGCCCACCATATGGGGAGTAGCCTAGAATTGAAGACTCTGGGTCTGCGATCCTGTTAGCCCAGAATGGATGGTTCCACATAGGAAGCAAAATGAGAATGGAGATTACACATTGGACCATGGAGACGACATGAATATCAAAGTTGATTCTTGTCTTTCTGTTCAACGAAGTGTATGTAATTCCAAGATACTTACGAGCGATCGGGCCCGAGACGGCTTGTATGAATAAGTAAAAGACAAAGGCAAAAACTGTCTCATGCCAATGTGCTATGAATGGACTGGTAAATGTTCCGTCAGCAGGAAATGGTCTATATTTGAGAAACGGATCCTCATGGAAAACAGGTAACAAACTCATCAGATTATGGATACAAGGTCCTTGAGGGAGAAGGAGGAATGTCTGTAGGGATTATATAGATAGAAGCTCGGAATCCAACAAATCGGTTCCGTTGCGAGCGCGGCCCAAAAAAAGATGAACCAACTCTTGTGGTAATCGGGACGTTGGGTCACACTTAAATTACAAAATGACGTGAATCAACTACATCATCAAATTCCACAAGGAATGAAAACTGCCAATTCAACAGAACTCTAGAGACTATTCTCTTTTACTTCCACACTGCATGTATAAGTCTAAGAGGTACCTTAATATATGCAGCCTGCACATTGTGTCGAGTTGCACGTTCACTCCACGGGCAAAATTTTTGACCAGACTGTTTAGTAATACAACTAGATCCCAAACAATGTCTTTCCCATTAGTTGCCTTGGGTAACCCCCTCTTAGATCTTCAAGTTGATGTTGATGCTGCTTACCTTGAAAAGTACGAACTTAAGGCTAATGATGCCATCTTAGTTGATGAAAAGCACATGCCTATTTTCAAGGAAGTCTTGGAAATGGATGGCTTGAAATTGCTTGCCGGTGGTGCTGCCCAAAACACTGCTAGAGGCGCCCAATACATCTTGCCAGAAGACTCCGTTGTTTACTTTGGATCGGTTGGTAACGATGTCTACCTTGAAAAGTTGATTGCTGCCAACAAGCAATATGGTTTAAGAACTGAATACCAGATCCAATCTGACTTTGAAACCGGGAAATGTGCTGCTCTTATTACTGGTCATGACAGATCCTTAGCTACTGACTTGGCTGCTGCCAACCATTTCAAACCTTCTCATTTGGAAAAGCCAGAAAACTGGAAGTTGGTTGAAAATGCTACCCACTTTTACATTGGTGGTTTCCACTTGACTGTATCCCCTGAAGCTATTTTGTTGTTGGGTAAGCACGCAGCAGAAACTAACAAGGTTTTTACTATGAACTTCTCAGCTCCATTCATTCTTCAATTCTTCAAGGATGCTGTGAGCCAAGTTCTCCCTTACTGTGACTACATCATTGCCAATGAGTCCGAAGCTGCTGCCTTCGCTGAAGCCAATGGCTTGAATGTTGACTCCAAGGATGTTGTTGCCATTGCCAAGCAAGTTGCCAAGTTTTCGAAGGCCAACCTCCAAAGATCGAGAACAGTTGTTTTCACTCAAGGTACCGAACCAACCGTCACCGTTACTTACGATGCCAAGGCTGACACCTTTGATGTTCAACAGTTTAAGGTTAGACAATTGGAGGCTGCCAAGATCGTTGACACAAACGGTGCTGGTGACGCTTTTGCTGCTGGTTTCGTTGCTTCCTTGGTTCAAAACAAGTCTCTTAGCGAGGCTGTGGATGTTGGCCAATGGGCTGCTGCCTTGTCCATTCAAGAAATTGGCCCGGCCTTCCCATTCCCCAAGAAGACCTACCAAGGAAACTAAGTACTTCAATTTCACTTCATTTCAACATGGGGTTGCCGACCAGATATATATAAACCCAACTTTTAATGCATCTTTCAACAATGTAAATAACCCTCGTGTCTGGGCAAGTTTCTTTAGGCTACATTTTTTCTGTGCGCTGTCTCACCGAAAACCTTGCGATGGGCCGCGAAAGTTTCTCAACACTAGACAACCTATTATTTATGGTATCAAAAGATCATTATTATCGGTTGGCTTCGGAATTGGCTGGCGAAAGAATCCAGGCAGCTACACAGCTATTGTCTGAACTTGAAGGCGCACCAAAGGAAGATTGGGACTATGCTCTCAACAGATTGACTAAAGGTTTGATTTCTACCCGTCAAAGCGCCCGATTTGGATTTTTTATGGCCCTTACTGAAGTTGTCACGTCGTTGATTAACCGTAATGAGCTTACTTTGGAAGGATTCTTGGATCTTCTTCTTCAAGTGACGCTGGTGAAAAGTTCAATGAAGGGGAAGGAAGAACGCTCAGTACTCTTTGGTCGCTTGTTTGGTTTGCAAATCATAATGAATTCGCCAGCTATGCTCAAATCAGATATTAAATTCATGCTTTGTGCAATCAGTTCAGTTGTGGAGTTGTCCAGCTCAAAGTCATGGTTACGAGAAACAACAATCTTTGCTCTTTGTCAGTTTATGGAACACCTTGTTGGTTCAGATTTGGAAACAGAGTTGAAAACGGATGTTTTATCCCATATTCTTCAACTTATCAATGACGAAGGTTTGACCATGTCCACTGAAGGGATTGCAATCTACCTCAGCATCCCTCGTGAGCACCGGGCCACCCTCGCTTCCTTGGTGAAGAACCCCAAAAATACCTGGAAGAATGGTGATCCATTATCTAAGGGAAACTTACCAGCCTTGGCAAAAGCATTGAAAGATGTTAATGTTGTAGAACCTCAAGACGATGAGAATCCGAAGAATTCCAAACAAAAGGGTAGTTGGACGCCAAAAGTACCCTTTGTTTGGGAGTTTGTTTTCAAAAGCTTTAATGAAGATGACGATACCGTTGAAATCAAATCTAAGAAACGTAATAAGCAGCCTTCAAAGAAAAACAAATCAACGGAAACCTACATTGGTTTGGAGGAATTCTGGAAGGTTGTTATTGACGAGTCTTTGTTTGCTGAAAAGTCATCTCACGAAAGAAAGTACTGGGGGTTTGAAATCTTTGCTATGTTTCTCAAAAACTTACACGATAATACCCTTGTTCCCTTCTTGTTTACACCCAACTTTATGAGATGTTTGATTAACCAAAGCTCTCAAGCGAACAGAATGCTTCACAGAATAGCCGTCAAAACTTTAGAAACCATTGACGAGGTTACTAAAAGTGCCCCAGCGTTAGCTCCTGTAATCTTGATGGAATTATTAGATGAATCCAAGGGAGGATGTTGGAATTTTGATTTGGTCACCAAATCGAAAACCACCGAACAATTGATTACCGTGTTGAATAAGACTGAATCTGGTGATGACACTGTGTTTTTACAATTAAGAGACATTTTGGTTAGGAAATTCAAAGATGCATTAAACTCGCAAAAGCAGGAAGAAAAGGCATTTAAGAACCTGAATGACAATATTTTGAAATGGTCTTTGGATAAATTGCTATTGTTAGTCAGAAATAGCAAGACAATTTTGAAGGGACAAGAAAGTTCCAAACATATTGAAGATGTGTTAAAGCTATTAATTAAGCACTCATTTTTCTCCACTGAGGAGCATAATGTTTCTCAAAACATTAGAAAACTTTCCCAAGAAAGATTGAATTCATTGTTATCGGACATTATCCAGTTCAGAAGAAATGGCTCTTCATGGTCGTTATTTTGCGTCAATTATTACTTGAAACTTGAGCGTTCTTCTAAATATAATAGTCTTGTTGAAGTGGATGATGAACTTTTAACGGTTAAAGAGGAAGCTGTTCAGCTCTTGAGCTCCATTCAAGATTTACAAAAGATTACTACTGAGAAACAAGATCAATTGTCTTGCTTTGAGTTGATGTTTTCTATGGTACTTATTCAATTCTACATGGGAGACGAAGAAGCTGCCCTGGTTATTGGTGAAATCAAAATATGCTATGAAGATACCATTGCAGAGGTGGAAGAAGAAACGGCCAGCAACACAGCAGTAGTATTGACCGAAGTCATCCTATCATTTGCCTCTAGAAAGTCATCCTTGTTGAAGAAATTCTCTGCAATAGTATGGGAAACATTCTTATGTGGAGTTGACGATTCGGGCAAAATCAGATTGAACGATGAATGTTTGCAATTGATGTTTGATGTTTTAATCGCCAAAGAAAACAAAGAGGGTCAACATCACTTGTTTGAAGAAGAAGGTGAATATCTTGAAGAAGATGAAGAAGATGACGAAGATGGGAAGGAAAACAACGATAATGAAGACGATGAAGACGATGAAGACGATGAAGACGATGACGATGATGAAGACGATTCAGATTCAGAAGCTGGCGACGAAGAAAATGATATTGTAACTCAAGTTGATAAGGAAACCAACTTGAAACTTGCCAAAGCTCTCGGAATTCCTACTGGAGAATCGGGAGAAGTTAAGTTTGAGGAACTTGATTCTGTAGATGATGACTCTTACGAATCGGATTCTATGGATGACGAGCAAATGATGGAAATGGATGATCAATTGTCGAAGATTTTCAAAGAAAGAAGAGATGCTCTTTCTAGTGTTCCTACTGGAAACAAGAGAAAGGCAGAAGTTCTTGATGCAAGAGAACAGATGGTCTTTTTCAAAAGCCGAATTTTGGACTTGTTAGAGATATTCAGCAAGACTCAATCAAATTCGTACTTAAATTTGACTATAATTA
The DNA here is from genome assembly GCA_030581575.1 of Teunomyces aglyptinius. Classification (NCBI taxonomy): domain Eukaryota; kingdom Fungi; phylum Ascomycota; class Pichiomycetes; order Serinales; family Debaryomycetaceae; genus Teunomyces; species Teunomyces aglyptinius. The sequence continues at coordinate 328,073 of JAKTTR010000002.1, forward strand.
AACCATTGTTGACCCTCATCAATTTAACTACTGACAAGAATGTTGGCGTGAAGGCACATAAGTTGTTGAAGACGAAAATCTCAAAGACCAAGATCACTAAGGAAGAACTTGAGTTGTACTTCCCGGGAGTACAGGAGCAGGACAAATACAAGCAAAAATTACTCGCATTGTTAGAAGAGTTGCAACATGAAGCCAGCACTACAAAATCCTCCAACCAAGCACGTACCGTAGCCTGTAATCAGGCCTGTATTATAGTATCCAAAAATTTGGTTGGTTTGGATGCCAATTACTTGGAACAAGTCATCGAATTATACACGACATCATTGAAGAATTGGGCACTTAACCAAAAGAGTAATATTCAAGCTTCCCTTTTCTTTGATTTCATTAATTGGTTGAACTCCAAGAGAACCAATAAGTGACAATGTTTCGAATTATAGACTCAAATGTACACTACTCCATTTTTTTTTGCGCGTAAATTTTGAACTGTAATAGCCAATCAAATGTAAAAGCGAAAACCGAAAATTTCAACAATTAACTATCTTACCCTTTACAACAATGTCTGCTGTCTACAAACAAGCTGGTATCTCCTTAAACAAAGCCATGTCAATTGCCGCTAGAACCGTCAGACATGCATTGAAGCCAGAATTCAAGGCTGCTGCTGAAAGAAGAGGTATCTCTGAAGTTAAGGCCATCAAGATTGAAAATGGTGTTCAATCCGAAGCTAAGATTTTGGGTAACTAATCAGACCTCAAATAGAAGTATTCATCATGATTATTGTTATGCCTTCAATATAAATAAAATTTCCTAAATTACAGTGTTATGTACAATATCTACTTTCTATATTCTTAAAGAGTCAGTTGGGACGCAACCTGTGACGTCTTCAGGTCAGCCTCATTCTCCTGGTTCATCTGCTCTAGCAATTGCCTCTTCATATCATACGGTAAATCGTCAATCAATGATCTGACAATGTCTAATTCGGTTTGAGATTCTGGACTATCCAACTCTTTCTGAGATTTTTGCTTAGCAAACTCGGCTCGTTGATGTTCTTCTACTTCAATTGCCTCTAGATCTAATAATTCTTGCTGCTCAATTTCTTCGTCGCTAAGCTTTTGATCATACTTCATTGCACTTGATTCATCCAAGAGCTTGGAAAGTTCGGAGTTTGGATTACTGAATAACTCAACAAAACGTCCTTCTTCCACAACCCGTCCACCCTTTCCGAGAACAATAACATTTTCAGATTTGGAAATGGTAGATAATCTATGAGCGATTGAGATAATGGTCAATTTACCTTGCGATGTCAATTCTTTTAAGGTTTCATTAATCAAACTTTCCAGCTTAGAATCAAGTGCTGATGTAGCTTCATCAAGGATCAAAATAGAAGGCTTCTTTATCAAAGCACGAGCGATGGCAACACGCTGCTTCTGACCACCAGATAATGAAGCTCCTCGAGAACCAATAAGAGTATCGTATCCATCTGGAAATGCCGAAACAAATTCGTGACAGTTGGCCTGTTTGGCAACTTCTATGACATCCTCCATAGAAAGTTTGCTTATCTGACTTGGAGTCAAACCGTAGACAATATTCTCCAAAATACTTCCAGACAACAAAACAGGTTCCTGTTGGACAATCCCTATCACGTTTCTTCTGAGCTCACGCACTTGGAATTCGTTGATATTTCTACCACCAATTGTAATCTCACCACTTTGAATATTGTAAGATCTAAGAAGAAGAGTAGCAATTGTTGACTTGCCACATCCTGAAGGTGCAACAAAACAGGTACTAGATGCTGCTGGTACTGTAAATGTACATCCATCAAAAACTTTTTCATTTGGTCTGGTTGGGTAACTAAATTCGATATTCTTGAACAGGATTTCATTGGACAACTCCTTGGGTACCTTGTCTCCCAAAACTGGAGGTACATCACTACGGTAATCAATTAACTCAAATAACTTGACACCAGCACCAGAACCTTTCATAAGCTCCATGTATGTAGTGGTCAAGCTGTAGAGAGCCATATTGAAAAGTTCCAGATACATTGAAAACGCAACGACGTCACCAGTAGTCATTTGCCCGTTCAAGATAAGGTAAACTCCAAGAGCAATACAAGACAAGTAGCCTGTATGGTACAAACTGTAGATGGAAACCAGATAATTTGACTGAGCTAATGCTTCTTTCCTAGCTACTGCCACCACTTGGCGTAACTGCTCCGAGAATTTAGTTAATTCTTTCTGTTCTCCAGTAAATGCCTTAACCAACTTCACAGAGTTAAGAGTCTCTTCACTGACCTTGGTCATTCCAGCACTTGTGTTCTGAAGTCTCGTTGATAATGCTCTGATCTTTTCACCATACCACACAGAGCCAAACGTGATGGGAGGCGAAATTACCAACATGACACAGAACAAGATAGGGTTGATGGTATACATCATATAAGACGAAATCAAACCAAACAATAGATTTTTCAACCCATCTGGTAAATTACTGGTTATCGACTTAGAAACCACAAAAGCATCACTCGAGATACGTGAAATCAAGTCCCCCACCTTGTGCTTCTCATTGTCAAAGAATGCAGAGTCATGACGTAACAAGTTTCGCATTACTCTCAACCGCAAACGAGCAACGAGCCTTTCACCCAACACCTTTAGTACCCAGATTCTAGCCCAGAAACACACCGCAGATGCAAACATGAAAGGTACCATAAACCCAAACACAGTCGAATATTTGTATCCCCATATAAGAAGATCACCATCATCATCCAACATTTTGGCGTTGTAGGCGTCGATGGCTGCACCTACCAACTTGACCGATATTGTTGGATACAAGACAGCAAACAAAATAAATGCTAATGCGTAGAGAAATAGCCTAAGATCTGGCTTTCCAAGGCGAATGATTCGAGACAAAGTGTTGAGGTTTTGCCTTAAAGTCTTGCGATCCTTGGTTAGTTGGATCTTTTCTTCCTTTTTAATTTCTTGCTTCCGGATCTTAGTAAGCTCCAAATGCGCCTTTAATGTATTGGATTTCTCCAATGAGTGTATCAACTCATCTTTGGAACTCTTGTCAAGTCTCGCATGCCCCCCACTACTCAAAAACCTCAGGGAAACAGCCTGATGAACGCAGATCCTCAGTATTCCACGATAATTCCATGCATTCTGCCGAGTAAATGGCCTTAAACCACTGACTAAACTCAAATTTGTGCCAACCCGTAGTGGTGTACATAACCGCATGACTCGTATCAGATTAAGTATGACTGATGCCGACATCTTTCCCGGCTGCATGTACAGTGAAACAGTTTAATGAACGCAAAGTTTTGACCGGACCAATATCCGAAGTGCACATAAATGGATTAAAGAAAAAGCATTTTACTACTGAAATTAAGTTTATGAAGTTCAGAGGTTGTACTATTGTATTAGAACTCTATACATTTCTCTTGTAGTAACTTTGAATCATACCAACTTCAGATTCCTCATATTCTTCGACTTCAACCGAACCGTCCTTCAAGATTGTGTTACCTTGAATCAAATGCTTACGTGGAAGCTTTTTGTGCAAGACAACATCTCTGAATTGAGCATATTCTGGAGTGACATCAGTAATGTCATTGTAAAAAGCTATACCTTCAGAAACACTACCAGTACTCTTGAAAACATGCAAGTTCTTCAAGAATTCACCTAAAGCTTCAACAGCAACGTTATCCAACTTGGATTCGTCAATGACAATTTCCAAATCATCAAAATTATTCTTGGTGTATTCAAACTTGAACACACCAGCTTTATGCAAACACTTGGAAATACCAAATCTGGCTTGCATGTGAGGTTGTCCCCATTTCTTGGATTCGGGATCCCAGAATTCCAAACCGATCAAACCGGCTCTAATCATCATTAGAGTGGCGACAAGCTTGACATCGTCATAGTCATTGATGTCTGAAACATCGAAAATTGGCAAGACATCTGTTGGCCTCTTAAGAATAAGGTATAAGGCAACAAGCTCAGCACGACATTCTTCAAAGGAACCGGCAACAGAACCAAAGAGAGAACCCCAGGTATCAGTGGACTTGTACCAAGACTTGATTTCTGGATGACCTTCCTTGTCAAAGTTGAACACACCTGGAGCAGTTTCTTGCAACAACTTACCAGAACCATGTCCTAATAATTCATGCAAACCAACCTGAATCTCAAACGCATCATCTCTCCACTTACGGAACTTTTCTTGAATGACTTCGTTCACAAAAGTGATTTCTTCCTTCTTTTTAGGCTTCTTTGGGTTAGCAGACAAAACATTTCCCAAAGAGACGTTCTTGAAACCATAGTTCAATCTGACATCATCGTAGTTTGGAATGTTGATACCAGCTGGAACACCAGAACCTGCAAAAGTCAAAACTTCCAAGGAAGTAAAATCTGGTGGAGTGAACTTGTTCTTTTCGTAAACATTGTCCCATGGCAAGTAGGCAATCAACTTGGACGCGTTTTGAACCAATGTGGAAAACTTCATGGTTCTGTCCTGGTTGACCATGGCAACAAGACCTTCCCATTCACCTCTAACACCAGATGGGTCTCTGTAAGTTTCAATGAAACCAATGTTAGATTCAACTAATGGTTGAAGGTCCTTGACCCATTCAATTTGAGATTTTTTATGCGCATTCATGGAACCAGTCTTGAAAGATTCAGTATAGTATGCAAGCATTTGTGCTTGGGTGTCATTGGCAACGTACTTGCTGGCTTTCTCAAAATTTTCCACAATCTTTTTGAATTCTTCCTGGTGGTCTCCAAACTTGAACACAACAGATGCACCAGACTCCAACGCAAGTTGTTCTTTGGGATAATAGTCAGTTGTGTTTTCAGATTCAGCACTGGCAACGTGAATAATGAATTCCTTGTCGGACTTCTTTTGAACGCGAGTGTTTTCAGGCATGATCCCATTGCTGGCCAAAAGTAAGTTGACAGCTTCTACCTCAGATTTCGTTATGGTGATGGAGTCTGGGTAGTAACTAGATATTTGACCCTTTTCGGGCCAGCCAAGCAAAGTGGCGCCAGTGCTGAAAATTGGGCCACGGAGCTTCTTATATTCAGCGGAGATGGCTTCATCGGCAACAATGACATCAATGAAAGTGTCAAATTGTTCTGGGGTCAAGTTTGGAATGAACTTCTGGTCACCAAAAGATTTGAAGTTACCAAGGTTAGACAAGAATTGAGAAGCGTACTCTAAGTACGACGTGACAATGCTAGCTGAATCAGCAACCTTAGCGGTTGAAATATTGATGTAGTCTTCATTAGTGGCTGGTGCACCGAGTTTGGCATGGATGCCCAAAACCAAGTCAAAAATACCTTCACTTTCTGGAGAAATAGAACGTAAAACGGCACGCGTACCCCAGTGAGAAGCTCTTGAAAGATAGTGGGCGTATAACTTTTCCTTTTGGGAAGGTAACTGGTCAAAGTGCTTTTTGGCAGATAATTGAATGATTGGTGCTCCAGAATCGGCGAAGTAGTTAGACATTGTTAAGGTGTGGTGTCTAAATTGAGAAGTGGATAAGTGGCGAATGGTTAAGTATTTAGAGGCACGAGCCATAGGAGAGCGTGGGCCGGGCGCGACATCAAGATGTCGCGCCGTTCCACCAAGAGGCACTAAAGTTGACCCCAGAGACCTAAAAAAAATATTGTATTTCCAAGATGGCCGAGTCAAAACCACATGAAACGGTGGAGGACAGAGATGACGAATATAACGAAGAAGAAGATGATGATTATGACCCTGAAAAGAAGATAGAGGAGGAAGCAGATGATGAAGACGAAGATGATGATGATAATGGCAAAACCGAACTGGGACCAGATTATTCCAACATTCAGGCGGCAACTAGTCAAATCAAGACTCGAAGTCAACGGTACAGAGAAAATTCTGTCCAGGACAAGTTTATTGGAAACTTTACCACCAATGCGGACGGATTTGTTGAAATCAGAACGTCAATTGATGTGGATGCCATTTTTAATGATTTAAATACCAAGAGTGAGACTAAGGAAGAATGGACCAGTTTAGTTGCAGAGGTAGAGAAGAATAAAGAAAAGGTAGAGGTAAACCCCGTAAATGACTTGGAGCCACCAAAGATAAAGATTGAGTCATCGTATGCATTTGCAGGGAAACTAATCACAGAAACAAAGTTGGTAGATGCCAATTCGGAAGAAGCCAAGGCATATATGAACTCAACTGCATCACTTACAGCCAAAGAAAATAACACTGGAACAAAGAGATCGTTTGTTTCTGTGATACGAAATGTTGAAGGAGAGGATCGTGAATTGCAAATCAAGCTCAAGAGGCCTTCACTTATTGACAAGGTGTTATCTACATATGGGAGCAAGAAGCAGAAGCTTTCTACTCTTGAAAAATCGAGACTAGACTGGGCCAGTTTTGTTGACAAACGAAAAATTGGTGATGAGTTGAAGATACACAACAAGGCAGGTTACTTGGACAAGCAAGAGTTCTTGGGCAGGATTCAGTATAAGCGAGACGAGCAATTTCAGAGAGCAAAGGAGGCCGACAAACAAAGACAATGGCAGCTCCAGAACACCAAATAGATGTAATATTATAAATAGTGATCCTATATATTCAGGCTTTTTCGAGTGTGCGACATTAAATTGATGCGCCGAAAAAAAAGCATCTCTAAACAACTTCTTTACCTCCAGGATGTCTGCCAACAACATGTTAAAGCGTAGGAACGAGGATCCCGAGTCCAAGGCAGGCGATCACTTGAATAAGCGTGTTGCCTTGGACAGTGAGCAATTGACCCTGCTTGAGCAGCAGGAAGAACAAGCACAGATGGCGCCTGCGATTAGTAACAGCGATGTGCAAAAAGAGCCAGCACTTCCCGATGAATTCACCGAAACAGCCAGTCCAGAATCACCATCAGAATTATCTCCTGACGAGGAAACCAATCCAAACGTCGAATCATCAACCCTTTTAGCCAAACCTGTCAGCAATCATCGCGAGAAAGAATCCGATCCCACTTACATTCTGTTTAGAATGTATTGTCCCGTTAAAGAAGCTAGCTGTGTAGTTGGCAAGAAAGGAGAGAAAATCAACCATATTCGTGAAAAGGCCAATGTGAGAATCAATGTCAGTGAAAACTTGAAGGACGTCCCAGAAAGAATAATCCTGGTGAGGGGTCCCGCAGAAAACGTTGCCCGTGCCTTTGGATTAATTACCAGAACAATATTGGATGAACCTGAAGATGAACCTGCTTCTATGATGAGTAGACAATACGAATTGAAAATCTTGGTTCCCCATCCTATGATTGGGTTCATTATTGGAAAACAAGGTCTGAAATTCAGAGAAATTGAAGAAAACTCTGCTGCTAAATTAAAGGCAGCTGAACAACCACTCCCATATTCCACAGATAGAATATTGAATGTCACTGGTGTTGGTGATGCAATCCATATTGCGATTTACTATATTTCTCAGGTAATGATAGAACATAAAGATTGCTTGAAGAAGAATAAAGTCGTCTACTACAACCCAGCCAACTACCACCATACAACTATCTCCAACAGCATGATGAACGTATCTATGGTCGCTCCTCAAAATAACATGATTATGAATACTAATCCTTCGACTTTTGCAATCAAGGACAACAATCCATACCAACAACAATCCAAACCACAATCATACGGACAAAAACCTTACAACTTTCAGATGATGTTTCAACAGCCAATACATACGCCACAACTGTATGGTATGCAACAACAACCAGCACAACCAATTTCGGCCCCTCAACAAAACCAATATACTGATGAACACGGAAACTCTATAATCGGCGACGTCATAGTGAACCCTCCGGTACTAGCTGGTGGGAACCAAGAAAAGTATAACCAAGATGTATTTGTTGCAAATGCGAGTATTGGCTCTGTTATCGGAAAGGGTGGCAACAACATAAAACATATTAGAGAAAACAGCGGATGTACATATGTCAAGATTGAACCAGACAGAGGGCAGTCTATCATGTTGGGTGGTGGCAAGGGATTGACAAATATTCGTAAATTGACATTGACTGGGTCTCTCAGTGCTATTTCAATGGCAATTTATTTTATTAATCAAAGAATTGTCGCTGATAAAGAAAGAAATACCATCCACTGATGTACCGTACTGTACTGTAATTTTATAGGTGGTCAATTAGAATACAGTGTTTCTGTTATATTAGATGAATGTAAATTACGAGGTGTTAAGTAATAGATGCAATACATTGCCCCCTGGAATTGAAATCATTAAATCGTCAATAATGCTTTACTCCTAATGTTGTAAGAAGCATAGTAAACCCACTCAACAAACCTTCACCAAGAACTAACCCACTACTAAAAATGATCATGCCTATATTGTTCTTGCCAGAACGAAGCCAATAATATGAAATTATCCCACCGATAAATCTAGCAAGTGTAAAGTTTGGAGAGTTATAGATACCAATACCAACTGCCACACCACTGGGAAGATAAACCAAGTACTTATGATACTTGGAAGTAGTGGGTAAAGTATTTTTCAATAATGAGATGATACCAAAAACTACACCAAATGCAATGGCAAACGGAAGTACTTTTGGTGGAAGTCCATCTCCAGTGAAGAGACGGGAACAATCAATCCAAATAATGGCGGTTGGTACCCGGAACATTGAACTTGGTATATCGTACACATGGTTGTATACTTTATACATGATGCTGCTGAGAAAAACAGAATAAACGGTACCGATTAACTGAGCAGTAAACTGAGCCTTTGGTGAAGCGCCAAGAAGATGACCCGTTTTTAAATCTTGCATCAAATCACCCGCTTGTTGAGCACCAGCTTCAGCAATTCCTCCAGCCACCAAATTAATAAGGACTTTTGACGGATGGTCTGAAGGAATAACTGCCGCAAAGATTAATTGAGAAAGCTTTCCAATCCCTGAAACAGGATTCAAATCTGTTTCCCCCAAGGCTCGTACACCTAAGATGGAAAAGAGTAGTGCTAAGCCAATTGCTATTATTGTAGCGTAATAAGGAACAATTGTGCCAAAAACCACCCTAAGTGAAACTATGCAAACAATAGATGAAAAGATAACCCCATAGAATGCAGTTCTGTTACTGACAATGTACTCTTTTTGAATTGTGTCAATGGCACTTTCAATAGAAAACACTGTTCCCTCGTATGTGCTGTTGGTCCGGTCCTCGTTAGAGGAGTTATCATCTTGCTGTAATAAACTTTGCAGTAATTCCAAGGATTCATACTTTTTGTTTTCTTGAAGGAACCTATAGATGGATTTGAAAGTCACGACAGCAAATGAAATTAATGAATCACTAATCATGACGCTAAGGCTTAGCCATAAGATCCAACCCTGTCCTCCACTTACCCAGTTATCAATTGGGCCAGGTGCCCATTCTTTGTACTTAGCATAAGGTGCAAGGACGCCCCAACCGAGGATGGCTCCAAAGAGCATATATGAAGTAGTAGGTAGACCCATAATAATTCCTTGTCCAATATATGCTGGCGATGGTTGAAAGTTCCAAAGGTAGTTTTTTGATAAGTAATTCCCAAATATGGGAATGCTTTTCAAGATAGGGAAGAAGTATGATACTAATGTGTAAGTAGCAGATACAAGAAACGTCACAGTTAATGCCTGAATATTGCTGAATGAACCATTATTCTCTCCTTGCGACGTTCCTTCTTCTGGTGTCGATTCTGTGAAGTAGTTTTCCATATCACCCGAAACTGTCAATTTTGAATTGGGCTTGTCGTCGATGATAGTAGTTCCGTGTAGAACGGAAATAAGTGTGGCAGTGGCGCTACCTGAAGGGAAAGGCAACTTCTCTTTTAAAATAACTTGCTTCCGCAAGGGAACAGCAAAGAAAACGCCAAAGAGACCCAAACCTAGTGACCATATCATTAAATCAAATAGTGTGAAATTGAGGATACGACCAAGACCTGACTCTTCTGCAGTTAAGAATTTCTCCATCGCTGGAACAATACCAATTAGCCCGTATGCCAACGGTCCGGTACCCACAGCAACTGCTACACTCTGCACAAACACGTTCTCAACGTCGGTAAAGTCCTTCCCTAACGATGTAAGTTTGAAGATTGTAAATCCTAATAATGCTGAAGGGAGCGACATCATTGACACCCATCCTGTCTGCAAACCAAATTGAAAGTTGGATATTAGCACAATGGATCCAATAAGCAACCCAGCCAATGTGGCTCGCAAGGTAACTTGCGGAAGTCTTAACTTTTGTTCATAGGTTAAAGACATGCTCAGGATGAGTCGCAAATTTTGCGTTCTTATCAAAGCGAGAAGACCGTAGAATTTATACAAAACAAGATTACTAATACATAAACTATTGAACCTCACGCAGAATACAGAAGAATAATCAGATATTCAAAAATCTATTGTGGAATCAGCAACAAAACATATGTTTAAATAGTTGCAAAACAACATGGAAGGCAAAAGCTGTTTTAGATGGATCGGCATTATCGTTGCGAAATTGCAATGCAATTGCGATGAGTAACCTTTACTCATTGATAAAAAAATTCCGCAGTCTCGTTTGTTTTGGCATAGTTTGGCGCGATAAGCCTCTGCCGTTATTTTTACTTAGATTAAGTTATACCGACTTCATTCCCCGAAATAAGACAAAACATGCGTATTATTTAATTTGACATTTATTACCTATCGACTATGCGTGTTTCTTGCAAAAATGCCCTTTTTGTGAGGTACCAAGTCATATTTCTGACATACATTCTAATCTTCCCCGAACAATATATAGTTCAAGATATCACTCAACGTTATCACAGAAATTAATCTGCCTTCATGATCAACCACAAATAGCCGATGTAACCTGGACTTCCGTATGGTGTCCATAATCGTACTTAATCTATCATTGAGCGTACAAGTGTGTACACCCTCAAAGTCTTCGGGTCTCCTTAACAAGGCATCACCAACACTCAAGTCCAAGTCGGTGTACATACCACCCTTAACTAATGCCAAGACATCCACAGACTCGTAAACGTTAATTAATTTCCCTTGTTCATCAACAATTGGAACAGCTGAGATAGACTTGTGTGCTAACAAGTGAATCACATCGATCACAGGCGTGTTCATAGTGCATGTAGAAATGTCCTTGAGTGTGCCCAATCCCAGTAAGTTTTTGATTGGATTCAACAACATTTTAGTTTCCTTACAATTCAAAGCAACGAACTTCAATATCCGGTACTGTGTCAACACAGATACCACAATTTCTCTCTGGTTCTTTTCATCCTGATCAATCAAGGGTATTCTTCTCGCTCTTGAATTGAGCATCTTAACACATGCTTCATACAATGACTTGAATGGATGAATGGATACTGTTTCAATTTGATCGACACCGATCGCACGCTCTATGTCTCGCAAGCCATCCAAAACTAATTGATCAACAAATTCAAACTTTTCAGGGTATTGAAAATAATACTGAATGACATTGATGAAATCTGAAGCTGTTAACAATCCAGCGAACCGGGAAGTTTGGTTGTTCCAAAGTGGAGCACTGACAATATTGTTTTGAAGTAAGATGTTCAACGATTTTTTTACCAACAACGAAGTATCCAACACAAGCAATCTGTAACTTACCGGAAGGACATCATATGAAGTCTTACTTTGTAAGAATAATCTAATAGCTTTAATCCCAATTTTCTGGTCATGCTGAATCTGTTGAGGGGATAAACTGAGAATGTAATCGTTTGGAGTAGCACCTGGAGGCAATAAACTTGATGCTTCCGCCATAATGTTATAAAGTGTGATGTAAAAAAACTAATAGTTACCTCTTTTCTTTAGCTGCTGAGGTTGATTTATGGGCAAGACTTCGCTAAGTTGTTCAAATGAACGACTTGCTTTGTGATACTTTCTGGGATTAATGGACAATGTCGCATTAGACAAAATGCGACATCTGATTATTTTTACCTGAAACCGATCTGCGCTTTCACCAAAACGATGACTGAATTTCCTAGTTATCCTCCGTCTCCCAAAAGGGTTCTTGCCGATCCAAAGATCCTAAATGCTGTTGATGAGAGACTTGAGTTTGATCAAGCAAGCAATAAGTGGTTGTTTCACTTGGAAAATGACGATGAGGTGATCACCTATGAATATGATTTTGCTACAAGAGAATACATCGTACAAATGAAAGAGGCAATACTCAAAAGAACTCTAAGTGATTCCCAATTAGACAAAGAAGAAGAGGCTAATAAGGCTGATTTAAAGAGAATTAAGAAGGAAAAGTTGAAAAAGATGAAGGAGGAAATAGCACGTCTTAAAGAGGAGAAACAAACACAGAGTGAACGCCATAATTCAGTTTTCATTTCAAATCTACCTAATGACATTACCGAAGAAGAACTCTTGAAATCTTTTGGAAAGTATGGTTTGATATCTGAAAGTATTGAAGGAAAACCAAGAATAAAACTTTATCAAGAAGATGGAAAGTTTAAGAACGAAGCATTGATAGTTTATGAGAAAAAAGAGAGTGCCACACTTGCTATTGACATGTTAAATGATTCTTTCATACGACCTCCTTCATCGACCCAAACCAAAGTGCGTGTCGAACTTGCAAAAAAAACCAAGTCCAATGAACTACAAAGGCAATTGTCTGAGGAAGAGAAAAGAATACTTAAACAACAGAAGGAAAAAACCCTGCAAAGATTACTGAACTGGGATGAAACAAATATTAATAGATTTGAGGAGGTCAAGAACCGTTTATTTCTGAAGGTGGTGGTTATAGAAAATATGTTCAGAACTGAAGAGCTCAAACAAGACCCTTTCACAGAATTGGATATCAAAGAAGACATTCAAGAAGAATGTGAAAAGTTAGGAATTGGCAATGATATCACTAAAATTGCATTCTACCTACTGGATGGCATTGTTACAGTTAAATTCTCCAAGCCTGAGCTGAGTCAAATTTGCATTGAAAACTTTGGTAATCGTTATTTTGACGGATTACAATTAAAAGCATATACTTATAGTGGTCAGAAATTTGAAAAATCTACTCAGTCATAGATACTTAGATAAAAATGAATTAATTCGTTAGTAACTTTCCAGAACCTGAAAATAACTTAGAATTGATGTGTTCAATTAATGAACCTTCCTCGTTGAGTCTTTGTTTCAACCACGAAACTCTTTGATGTAATTTTTTATACTGTAACGAGTTTTCAGCAACCTTTTCCTGGATCGAGTCACCCTCAAACTCCTGAGCAATATATTTAATCTGTGATTCCAAATCCCTGATATTAGCAAGCAAAGACTCCTTTCTGCCCTCCTGTAACTCGGACACAACGGTATTAATTTCTTTTATCCAGGACTTTTCTGCCTTGGATAAAGGCAATTCTTTTCGAGATTGAATTGTTTGAATACCAATAAACAACTTCTGCTTTAACAGGTTAAATCTCAGCTCAATATCCGCCTGCTTGGTTATCGCATTTTCAATTCTAATAGTAGCATCTGACATAGCAATATCTTTTCTGGTTTCACGCAAGGTTTCAATTTGATATGTTAGTTCCTCTAATTGAGTTTCCAATCTCAATTTGATTCGAAGAGTTGCTGTATTGATGTTAGCCACCTGCTTTAAAGTGTCCTCTGATATAATGTTAACATCTTCTAATGTTTGCCAATTGCTACCAATTTTATCTTGAGGGTTTTTGTTCTTTGTTTTTAAGTTATTCACCATGCTGAGTGAACCAATTTCCTTCACAAGAATATCAATAGGCTCATCCAGTAACAATGATATAGTACTGTTGGATGAAACCTTAGTAATAGTCTCAGCAACTTCTTCTGTAGCAATCCTTTCACTGTCCGCAGTTCTCTTAACTGTTAAGTTATGAGGTAAATGTGCATTTTGTAACCAAATAAAATACTCTCCTGTCTTGGTATTCTCGTCATTTATAATGACAATACCATCTAATCCACTTATTTCACCAAGAACCTCTAAGCGATTAATGATAGTTTCAGGATCATACTCTTTCTTGTCGGCAGAAATAGCTGAAATGAAATCATTTGTCCACTGTTTTGCATCAACAACCACTAGCTTATTTGGGAAGGGTAATGCAAACAAATTTTCATTCAACGTTATAATGACGGATTCTTCGGTTATTAATGGTAAAATATCGTTTGTAAACGGAGTCAACTTGGTCACTTCTTTACCAAATTCAAATTCCGATGCTTTCCTTCTTAAAATAGCATCTTCTTTGTTTTGCTGCTTAGGATCTGTATGTTCATCATCATCCGACAATACTACATAACCAAAACCTCTTTTTGGCATTGCATATCCATGTGTCACTTGTTTTTTACTTTTGACTGGGGGTGGTGGTGAAATCTCTTCGATACCTGTTCCTGCCATCAACAAGGGCGACAACTGTGCAAATGTGGAAACAATGGTTGTTTCAGTCCCTTTACTAACCATGAGTAAAAAGCTTACTTTATTGTTTGAATTAATTTTGGCAATATCCAATATTTCCTTCCCGGAGTATAAAGGACCTTGTAGGAGAGGAATGAAATTATCCTTCAAATTATGACTAACGACACTAAGTTCAACTGGATCATTCAAATGCAATTTTCTTAATTCTTTGAATGATAGTCTTGAAGTAAGCAGTTTTTTCAATCCCACAAAGAAATCATATTGAAATAGAGCCTTCTTGTTCAACGGACTTCCAAGACTCTCAGAAATCGACGAAAAAGGAAATTTGTTTTCAATCACCTGGATGGCAACCTTTGCTTCTGAAATTGCTTCATCCAAGTCTACCTCAGTAGTTGCTATTTTTGCGAACTTATGAATAAAAGGATAAAGAGCATGGACGTCGCCTTGATCTGTTGATACGTATAGTGTCAATGCACCAATCAAGCTTGTATCAGAACCAAAAGTAATAGATGTGGCATTTGCATTAATACCCTGCTTTGCAATATCCACCACCAATTGAGGTGCCGACACCGACAAGGTGATATCATAACATTGAATCAAGTTGTTACCTAAAATGGTAAGAGCGCTATCAGAGTGTATTATTGATTGCCATTCGACTTTGATAACAGGTCCTTTAATTCCCTCAAGTTTAAACTCAAGCACAGGGATAATGGGGAGATTGTTTGGCAAGGTTGGTGGAATGGCGCAGATGATAACATCGTTAGTACCGACAAGAGCCAAGAATGACCCCAGTGAATTAAATTGTAAATGCATAATCTCAAAGTTACATTTCGTCAATGCAAGCAATCGGAAACCTTTGGAGCCAGAAGTTGTAGTACAGCATCTTACTAGGTTCTTTTGGGCATAGAACAAATCAGAACCGTTTCTAACCACTAACTTACTTCTAGACTCGTCTGAAATTGATGCCTTAGATGGTAGGTATGTTTTAAATATGTCTTGAGCGGTAATATGCTCTAAGAAAGACTCACTAGAGCCAATAGCATTTGACGCCATGGTGTTTATTGATTTTGCGAATCGATTTTAATTCTCAATTGGGTAACCTCAGAAAATTTGCATAGTGCGATTTATGTATCAGAATTGGAGCTCAACTCTTGAGGTTCTTAAAGTTATCAAGTGAGGTGACTACCCAAATTATTTTGGAAATAGTATGGTTGTCACAGGATTTTACGTCACATTGGTGATATGGATATTCCAATTGTTGTATTGTAAATTTTTCTAGGTGACACAAAGAATAACCGGTGATTATTGGTAATTTTGCAGTCTTCTTGTAAGATTCTATAATCCCATTACAAAGAAGGCTTTCACACTAAGGGAAATTCGACAGGACGTGTTCAGAAATATTGTTTGTATTCAAATCTAAATTTCTATCTTCACCATAGCTTTCTGAACAATTAGTTGATGGTGCAAGATTTTCAACAATTTCTGAATCGGGATGAACAAATAAAGTAAACAGGACTGATACGTTTATCTTCTAAATAGTTACTCGAAAGACTTTCTCCATCTTAAAGTTCTCTGAGATGGCTTTTCTTTCTCTTTGAAAGACACGAACTTCGAGAAAAGGAGAAATAACTGTAAAACGCTGTCTCAACAGGTGGGTTATCAGTCATATTTGAGAAATCAGTCATTATTGAAACATCTTCATTATTAATGCAATCAAAATTCAAGTCTGCAATCTGATAGACACTCTCAAAAGAATATATATCCTGCTTTCAGAACATTTGACAATAGATATAGAGCAAAAGTAGAATATTCTTTGTTAATCTAAAGTTGAATTACCAATTAAACTGCCCTTCCTTTTTCTCTTTATCACGCCGAGGGGATATGTATTTTGACTTTTATTGGTTCTTTTTAACAAAATCATTAGAAGGTGTAAGTAATTGTAAAATTTCGCAGCAATTCCAATCATATTGGAAACATGATTGTTAACAACAAAAATACTAAAAAACAGTACAACAAACGACCAACTGATTATCAGAAATTGTCATATTAGCTACACGTTCTCTCTTCATTGTGACTTTATTACAGAGGGCCTTACCTTGGTAGGTAAAACAAGCGAACAATTTATATGCAGTTTCACACAGTAGTTTCGAGAAGCTAGTTTATTTCTTACTACTTCGGCATCTCAGATACTCATGGGAAAGCAATATATTTCTACTGCCAGTGTAGCACAGGCTCACCAACTGGATATTGTGGGTTTATCGATTACCAACAAATATACGATAACTATTTGCAACGATGGATATGCCCATTTTTGGGACAACAAACATGATGAAGGTGAAGACCCCAGGAAGGATATGCATGTTGAGCTTATTCACAAAGGTGGCATCCATCATATCGCTTGCTATGAAAATATATTACCAGAATCTACTCTGAGGGTAGTGGTTATGGCATTTGTATGTTTTGATGGGTCAATTGTTATGAAGACTATGGTCAACGATGAAATAGGAACTTTACTGGACGTTGAAACCAAAGAGTTTTCTAAACAATACTGGGCTCCTGCATTTTATAAGGATCCTGAATCAACTCAGGATTATTTAATAGCTACTAAGGTGACAGGAGAGACTACGATTTTCAAAATCAATATCACACTTTTCGAAGGGAAAGTCGGAGTTTTGGTAGAAAAGCACGGTGACTTGATTTCAGGCAACTCACACTTTGCTAATTCTGTCGCAGTGACCCAAACTGAACACCCGAGAGTTGCTGTTGGGTACAGTAATGGTGATGTACTACTTTTCGACTTGGTAAGATTGAGTCCAATTTATACCTTCCATTCAACTGATTTACAAGTATCTAACCAAGGTGAGTTTTACTCAATTCCAAGAGTATTGAAATTCTCTCCTGGTGGAACTCTTTTAGCTGTTGCCAGAGATAACCAGTCTTCAGGCTCAATTACATTATATGATGTCCAATTCGGTGAAAATGTTGGATCATTAACGACTCCATCGCATTCTGCAAAGACTACAATTGGAGGATTCGCCCACGATGGCTGGATAATGGACATGAGTTTTGACGAAAATGGTAAGTTCTTAGCTAGTTGTGGGTTTGACAAGTGTGTAAGAGTGTGGAACTTGGAAAATCGTGAAAGAGAAGCCACAATTAATATCTCCATCACTGATTTGGATAACAAAGAACAAGATGAACTTGATAAAAGCATTGTTAGTGGTATCTCATTTATTAAGAGGGGTGTAAGAGGTGGTGCTGGTGGTGATACCAATGAAGGTTTGTGTGCTATTAGTTTTGATCGCGGGATCAGATGGTATAGAGAAGCAGGAGGTATTTAGCGCAAGTACATAAATATTCACATTTTCCAATATGGTTATTTATCCCTCTATTGGAAGCTCGTTTAAGAACCCAGTACGGTAATTCATTACCGCGTTTTTATTGGAAGATTATTGGAAGATAGAGGTTGAACTTGAAAAGATTAATACCCACTCGCAAAGAGAGCAAAAAGACACAGGTCAGGTCCGGAAATAGTGAGGCCAAATCTCAATTGAAACGATTTATTGAGGGAAGTTTAGGAGCACTTGAATCATATGGCGTATGCTGGTTTTGCAGACCCTTTTACATACATCCTTACAGGCTTTAATGGGCGGAAATTGGTAAATTTTCCTTACTTGAAAATAGTATGATTTTCTCCCAGTATATTGATCTTTGAAAATTGTTCAGGTAATGCGGAATTGCACCATGGTAATGATAAGACTTGCAGAACGCAAATCAATGCGAAGCGGTTTACGGTTTGTATCAAACAAATCTGGTCGTGTCGTTTTAAATGAATTGGATGCAAAATGGGTTAAGAAATGGAAGGAGGCTTCACCAGATGGAGGACTAAACCCCGCCAAACATTTGATCAATAAAGATGCACCACTGTTTTATTGCTTAGCAATGTTCCCTTACCCATCCGGGATTTTACACATGGGCCATTTGAGGGTATACACCATTAGTGATGTTGTTTCCAGATACAAGCGCTTAAATGGTTATAATGTAATTCATCCAATGGGCTGGGATGCGTTTGGATTACCCGCAGAAAACGCTGCGGTGGAGAGAAAGATTAACCCAGAGGTATGGACAGAAACTAATATCAAGAACATGAGAGAACAAATGGGAATCATGTTAGCTGATTTTGATTGGGAGAGAGAGGTAAACACAAGCTCTCCAGAATATTACAAATGGACACAAAAGATTTTCACATTGCTTCATAAGCACGGCCTTGCATATCAGAAAGAAGCTGTAATTAACTGGGATCCTGTTGATAAAACTGTGTTGGCAAATGAACAGGTTGATGCATCAGGTAGATCGTGGAGAAGTGGAGCTATTGTTGAAAAGAGAAACCTTAAACAATGGTTTATTGGAATTACTAAGTACGCCAAAGACTTAAACAAAGACATGGAGATATTAAACAAATGGCCATCTAAAGTTAAGGCCATGCAGCGTAATTGGATTGGCGAATCACATGGTGCTGAAATAATATTTCCCACAAACAGTAATGAAAAGATCACAGTATTCACGTCAAGACCAGAGACATTATTATCCGCCCAATTTGTTGCCTTAGCATTAAATCATCCTATTGTTGTGAATGCAGCCAAATCTGATCCAAAGCTTCATAAATTTGTCGAAGCATCAGCAAATTCCGATGTCGATTGCAAAGATGGGTATAAGCTTGAAATTAAGGCATCCATACCAATTGATTTCAATAATCAAGCAAGGACTGTATATGAAATTCCAATTTACGCTGCCCCTTATGTATTGGGAGATTATGGAACAGGTGCAGTGATGGGGTGTCCCGCTCATGACAGTCGTGATTTTGAATTCTGGAAAATTCACAATCTTCTGATTCCAGTCACTCCCGTGATTGGGGATCTCGAAGAAGACAAAGCCAAGTTACATGACTTCAACCTGGCATATACTGAAAAGAGAGGTAAACTTTACGACTCCTCTGTTTTAGCTAACGGAATAAGCAATATCGGTGATTATTTTGGTAAATCCACAACTGAAGCAACCTCAATGATTGTCGAAACTTTGAGCAAACATGGCTTAGGATCCAAGAAAACTCAATTTAGATTGAGAGATTGGTTAATTTCACGTCAAAGATATTGGGGTGCTCCCATTCCAATCGTTCATTGTGATAACTGTGGAGCTGTCCCTGTTCCCGACGAACAGCTACCAGTTCTTTTGCCACATGTCGAGGGAAGTAACTTCAATAACGGAAATCCCTTGGATAAGATGAAAGAATTTATTGACACAAAATGTCCATCTTGTGCTGGTGATGCCAGGAGAGACACCGATACCATGGATACATTCATGGATTCATCTTGGTACTTTTTTAGATATACAGATTCGAAAAATGCTATTGAGCCATTTTCGTTTGAAGCAGCAAGCAAGAGTATTCCTGTTGATATGTATATTGGTGGGGTTGAACATGCTATATTGCATTTGTTGTATTCCAGATTTATTTCAAAGTTTTTGGGTGACATTGGATTGTTTGATGGTAAAGATTTCAGAGATGAGCCTTTCAAACAATTGGTGACACAGGGAATGGTTCATGGTAAAACGTACTCAGATCCTCAGAATGACCGTTGCTTAAGACCCGAAGAGTTGGATCTTTCGAATCCCTTGGAGCCAAAAGTTAGAGCCACTGGGATTACTCCAAAAGTTACGTACGAAAAAATGTCAAAGTCAAAGTATAATGGTGCAGACCCAGGGGAATGTATCAAGAAATATGG
Organism: Teunomyces aglyptinius; assembly: GCA_030581575.1. Lineage (NCBI taxonomy): Eukaryota > Fungi > Ascomycota > Pichiomycetes > Serinales > Debaryomycetaceae > Teunomyces > Teunomyces aglyptinius. The sequence goes on from JAKTTR010000002.1 coordinate 348,219, forward strand.
TGCTGATGCCACAAGAGCACATATGTTGTTTCAGGCACCTATTTCCGACGTTTTGAATTGGAATGAATCTCAAATTCAAGGTATCTCTCGCTGGTTGCATAAAGTAATAAGTCTTCAAAGTCAGATTGAGGCATATGAGAACACCAAAACACAAACAGGTGGTGTTCTGATAGAAAATGTAAATGTGAATGGCAAAGTTTTGAAAGTATCTTTCAACGAGGACGAGTTGAAATTGTTCAATGAGATTCTGAGGTACATTGGAAGAATTTCAAATTCCATTGAAGTTGATCTTTCCTTCAATACAATTATATCAGACTATATGAAAATGACCAATCTCATCATTGATACGATAAAGAAGGATGTCTACATAAACAAGGAGCTATTGCTCGATTCCTACAAAAGATTACTTGTGGCCATGTGTCCCGTCACTCCTTGTACTGCTGAAGAATGCTGGGAAAGGCTAGGTCAAGAACAGACAATTTTCTTAGAAAAGTACCCAACATCTCAAAAGATTGATTCTCCTTATATTAGGTTCAATGTTTTTATCAACGGGAAGGCAAGGGTCCAGTTTATGGCTGAAAGGACTTTAGCTTCTGCTCCCAGTGAAAAAATTTTGGAAATACTTCAGGAATATGATATTGAAAAGTTCCTAGAAACGGGAATTGCAAAAGTTATCGTGAAACCAGGAATGATCAGCATTTTGACAAACAGACTGTAAATACATCTTGTAAATAAAACGAAAATAAATTCTAATATACATGTATATATTAATTTACACTATTTACAAATTAATACCCTCTTTCCATTACATATCTTTTAAAATCCTTGCGTCTGATCTTTCCCTCAAATTTGATTTGTGCCCTCTTGGCAATACCTCTGATAGTACGGCAAATATGATCATTGCCAACTTCCACAGCTGCTTTATGCAAATGTGTGAGCTCCTTCCACGTCCATTTAAACTGATACTCAGTACTGATTAAAATTGCCAACGCATCTTCTAAGAGGTTCATCCTGGTCAAACTTGAAATCATTGCGTTTGCAAATTGAAAGTCTAATCTATCTTTTTCAGATCTAGATAGTTCCCTAAAATTTTTGCTCTTCCTAAACTGACCCCTTTCGGTCCAAATTCTTTGAGCAAACTCATAATTCTTAAACTTACCCGCAGCTTTCAAAGCTATGACATAGGTCAATGAAACTCGGGGGACTTTTCTGACTTGATTCAATTCCTTCAAAATTGGTGATTTAACAATAGATGTTTCATCATAAGTAACCTGTCCCTTGTGAATAAATGTATCTTCCTGTTCATCCAGTGTTTCTATAATAATCTCTCTTGTTTTTGGAATTGTCAGAACGTCAAGAAAAGTCGTTGTTTCAAACCTATCAATAAAGTCATCGAGGGTACCTACCTCACTAGCAATATTTAGATAGGAGCTGGTACTATGCTCGTTAATGAATTCTGGGTGTGATATTGATATGTGAGCCCAGAGAGCACTTGATTCAGCAAGAATCTCGTGCTTGGTTTTAAGTTCCTCCATTGGAAGAAATGGAATACCAGAAACTTTTGAAATATCTGAGTCTGAAAGAATATTTCTCCTGAAAACTCGTCCTTTGTCGTGGAATGAGATTAATGGTATATCTGTCATGCCGAGATTTACCTTGGAGTATGCAAGCAAGAGAAATGAAAAAGATCTTCTGGTAACCGAATTGGAGGTGACAAGTTTGGAAAATAATGCCCTGCTCAAGGTCACATCTCCATCCTTGGAGGACAAATATAAGATGTACTCATAAGTACTGATACTTGGAGTCCAACCGTTATTGTAAATTTCAAACATGAATTCCCATGCCTTAAAACGAAAATCTGGACGAGAGGCGCATCCTCGGGCTAATGCAACCATGATTTCTTGGTTGAAGGGTACTTTTTCAAGAAGCATTTCCTGATATAGATCCAATGCTCTTTCGATGTCATCATTATTCACATATGAGACGATTATATCTTGGTATGCCCTCGTACCCGGCTTGGATTTTTGGGAGAAAAACTTCATTGAGTCGAAAATCTCCACCGCTTGCTTGTGATCTTTTGCCTTGTAAACACATGTTGTCAAAATATTGCTAAAAACGGTAGAGGAAGGTTCGATTCCAATACTTTTCATTTCAACTAGGCAGTTGTTAATTTTGGACATATTATTATTCTTACCATATGCCTTTATTATAGTTTCATAATGTTCTGTGGATAAGTTTCCCTTAGTCTTCTTTTTGAGTTTATTGTAATAGTTTTCAATAACCTCAATTTCCGAATTAGTAACGTGTGAACTACTCAAAAGGGCTCTAACAAACAGTTGGGTAATTCTTGTGGATATCATGACATTTGACTTCTTCAACATTTCTTCCACAGTCGAAATTAGTGGTTTTAGGCTAGGAGAGGGGATACTCTCAATAAAAGATATTATGACATTAGTAGACATACCATCAAAACCACCCCCTTCTTTCAATTGAAATAACACCATTTTCCAGTCTTGGTTATCTTTGGAAACTAAATAACGAAGCGAAAGACCAAGACGATCAGCAATGGGTTCGGGAATATTTACAGATGGGATGATAAGTGAATGCTGAGAAATGCCCAACTCATGTGCAGATTTGGAACTGGTGGAGTCCGAGCTTATTGAGTTGTATACAAGGGTAACGGCATTTTCTGAATCTATCTTTGATACCTGAGATGGGACTTCATTAGTCTTTATCTTTTCTTGCTCTTTGTTTTCATGATCTAATCGAATGTTGTTTGATTGGATAGACTTAGTGAGAGAACGCAATTCTTGTAAGCGCTTTGCGTATTTCTTTTCCTCTTTCTCAATTAACCTTCTTGAATCTTTCTTTAAGAAATCATTGAGCTCTGATCTCTTCTGTTTCGTTTGTTGCCGCCGTTCACCTTTGCCTACCACAAAAATATTTCTGAAAAATACTTTGGAATTACTAATAACCACAAACCGTGTCCTAACATCTGGTGATATTCGACTTCGAACCCTACAGGCATTATACATTACAATAGGGTTTTGGAAAGTGAAAAGTTGCAGTTAAACCCGAAAATTTTAAGAGGATGATGCATTGCGACATTCCGACACACGACATTTAGTAATCTCTTACACGAGCACCAGTCTCTTCATAGGAAACAAAACTAATACTTACATAACCACACAGATGTCTGCCAATGTTACCGGAGCTTCCACGGGTAGAAAAAGGGCATCGTCAGGAGCAGGTCGTTATCCTGGTATGGGCGGTGTTTCGGAGGGAAACTTTCCAAGTACTAATTCCAACACACCACGAGTGGCTTCGACAGGCACGGGTGTACCAAATAACTTCCTTAATGATATACCACCCGACTTAGTTATATTACTTCAACAATTGGAGGAAGACTTCATGGTAAACAAGACCATTGACCAATGGACCTACATCAATAGAAGAGAAGAGATTATGCAGTCGGTGAGCAAACTACATCAACAACAACAGAGTACCACGAATATTGATGCCGAGCTGTTAGAAAAGCCATTGCATCCCCGTAATTCTGCTGACTTTTTAAACGAAAGTGAGTTTTCTTCTGAGTACTTGTTGGATATTTTGGCAAAGAGAGCAAACCTATACAAGACTGAAAATGCATTTTTAGTGCTTGATTCCCGAGGAAAAGAGGCTTCCTCCATTAGTTGGGAAAAACTTTACTTGAAGGCTGTAAAAATTGCCTCAGAGATTACTCACAAAACTTCACTAACAAATAAGGATACCGTTGTATTGCTTTATAAGGACGGAGAAGTGGGTGAATTTGCTGCTGCATTATTTGGTTGTTTCATGGCAGGGGTGACCGCTATTCCCGTGCACCAAGATATTTCTTTGCACGAAGTATTGGACATTATTAACTTAACCTCGACCCGACTTGTAATGTATTCTGAAACAGTGGCAAAGGAATTGGACAAGATGAACGTACAATCTCTGCGTATAAGTTGGCCATCGAAATTGACGCGTTGGAAAACCACCGATCTTGGTTCGGCTAAAAAGTCCGAGTTAGCTAGCTGGACTTCCAAGCAGAGTCAAGCACAAAGAAGGAAGAAGGATTCACTTCACTCAGACTTAGCATATGTTGAGTTCTCTAGATCTCCAGTTGGCGAATTGAGAGGTATTGCATTGACGCATCGGACTATCTTGCATCAAATGAATTGTTTGAATGTGACTTTTCTGAGTTTACCGGACTCCGATGGTGGTTTGCAGCGAAGTTTTGAGGTTTTTAAAAAAACAAGAAAGGTTGTGTTGGCTACCTTGGATATAAGGTTTTCGATTGGTCTTATTCTTGGTGTATTGTTTACTGTTTACTCTGGCAATGTCCTTATTTGGGCTCCCCAAAAAGTGATGGAAATACAAGGTTTGTATGCTAATATTATTTCCAGATGCCGGGCATCCTTATTATTAGCAGACTATTTGGGTTTGAAAAGAGTCACATATGATTACCAACAATCTCCTAATATGACCAGATATTTCTCAAAGACTCAAAAGGTTGACTTTTCTTCAGTGAAGTGGGTATTGGTGAATGCACTTACGATAGACGGCGAATTCATTGAGATTTTAGCTCAAAGATATTTGAGACCTTTGGGGTGTCAACGTCCAGGAAATGCAATTATTCCGATGTTAACCTTGAGTGAATACGGGGGAATGGTTATCTCGATGAGAGATTGGGTCGGAGGTAATGAGAAGTTGGGCATAGAGCTTAATGATGAAGAGCTATCTAACGAACTTACTTCTGTATTGCTAGACAAGGAGGCATTGTCAAGGAATATAGTCAAGATTGTTGAGAAGAATCCGTATTCGTCAGATGAATCTTCTCAAGATACTTTGCGTGTGGATGCCTTTGGATATCCTCTACCAGATGCAACTTTGGCTGTGGTTAACCCAGAGCTGTCATTATTGGTATGCAAAGGTGAACTTGGCGAGATCTGGATTGATAGTCCCTGCTTATCAGGTGGCTTCTTTGGATTGAGGAATGAATCAAAATCTATTTTCCACGCCAAATGTCGTGATGCGAGTGGTGTATTGGAAATGGACTTCTTAAGAACTGGTTTACTTGGATTCACTTTCAACGGAAAAGTATACATTCTTGGTTTATATGAAGACCGTATTCGCCAAAGAGTAAGCTGGATGGATCAGAAGCTCTACCAAAAGCTTAACAAAGAACTTATCATTGGAAGTGGAACAAGATATCATTACTCTTCTCACCTATTGGCAACATTGGCTTCTGAAGTCCGCCAAATTTATGATTGTACAATTTTTGATGTTTTCATTGGTAATGAGTATCTTCCTGTTGCAATTGTTGAAGCAGAAGTTATCAGAAGAGCCATAGATGATAATACGGGTGAATTGAGTTCCGGAGGAGCAAATAAATCAGATACTGATGGTGGTACAAGCCTCAGTGCCGTGCCCTTGAATGAACCTGTCTTGAATTCAATTGCCCAAAAGTGTTTTGATACTTTATACAAGCGTCATTTGCTAAGGTTGTACTGCGTTCTTGTGGTAGATTGTGACACATTACCAAAAATTCTTAGAAGTGGTGGTCGTGAAATAGCCAATATGTTGTGTAAGAAGCGGTTTCTTGATGGCACATTAAAAGCTGAGTTTGTCAAGTTTTTTGTGAGAAAATCTATTAGTATGATTCCTCACGGGGAAGATGTCATTGGAGGAATTTGGTCACCTTATGTTTCTGAATTGAGAAGTCAAGCAGTGATCAGTTTTCCTGAACAGTTATCCAGCATTGACGTTCGTGAGAAGTCCATCGATGACAAAACTGGAGCTCCGCTTACTGATTTCAAGACAATTATTGACATTTTGAAGTTCAGGGTGGCAAGTAGTGGAGATGCTGTTGCTTATCAAAATATCGACAACAGTGGCAAAGGTAGTCCAAAACCTTTAACGTGGAAAAAATTTGAACAGAGAGTTTATGCGGTATGTTACCACTTGATTGAAAAGGCAGCCATCCGTCCAGGCCAATATGTCATTTTGATGTATTCATTATCTGAGGAATTCATAATAGCAGTCTTTGCTTGCTTATTTTGTGGTATAGTTCCTATTCCAATGCTTCCATTTGATTCGAACAGAATTGGAGAAGATTTCCCAGCGTTTATTGGTGTGATTCGTGATTTTGATGTTTCAGATGTGTTAACTAATGACGAAGTTGAAAAGTTCTTGAAGAATGGGCCTGTTGCAGATGCATTGAAGAAAGTGTTAAATAAGAAAACCAAACAATTAAGGATTAAGAATACTTCAAAACTTACTAAGACATCCAATGTTGCTTCATTGAATTCAAAAATTGCGAAGTATCAGGCTACTGTCAAATTTAGAAGCGATACTACGGTCGCTTTAATATGGTTGAATTTTACTTCAGACCATTATAGAGTTGGAGCAACATTGAGTCATAAAGACATAATTGGAATTTGTAAAGTTTTCAAGGAGACTTCTAACTTGACTTCAAAATCAACCATTATAGGATGTGTACGGCATTCATCAGGAATTGGATTTGTCCAAGCTGTATTGCTAGGTGTATTTTTGGGAACCACAACTTACTTGAGTTCTCCTGTGCATTATGCCGAAAACCCATTAGCATTCTTTTTGTCCCTAGCTCGTTATAAAGTTAAAGACGTGTTTGTGACTGAGCAAATGTTGAGGTATGCAGCAATAAAGTTTACACCGAAAGGGTTTAATTTGGGAAACTTGAAGAACATGATGATAAGTATTGAGAATCGAGTTGAAATTGATTTATTGAGAAAGATAGCCAAAGTATTTCAGCCCACCAAATTGGGTGTTGCGTCAATGTCCACAGTTTATAATCACTGCTTTAACATCATGATCTCTACTAGATCATATATGACAGTTGCGCCCGTTGATTTATATTTGGACCCCATAGCTTTAAGACAAGGATATGTTTCCATTGTTAACCAAGTGGAAGTACCGAATGCATTGCACATCCAGGATTCAGGTATGGTCCCAGTATGTACCCAGATTGCTATTGTGAATCCCGAGACACGGAAATTATGCCACGAAGGTGAGTTTGGGGAAATTTGGGTTGCTTCGGAAGCAAATCTTACGTCGTTTACCAATGGTCCGAAGGGTCCTATTGACAAGTTTATGGAAATACAGTTCAATGGAGTAATTGTTGATGGAGACCATTCAGTTACATACTTGAGAACCGGCGACTTGGGATTTTTACACAACATTCTGATTACGAAGAATCTTCAGCCAAAAGAGGAACATACTGCCGAGGAGTTTACATCATTTCAGCCATTGTTTGTATTGGGAAAAATTGCCGATACATTTGAAGTTATGGGTTTGCACCATTTCCCAATAGATATTGAAAACACTATTGAGTCCTGTCATTCTGATATCTATAAGAATGGGTCTTGTGTTTTCAAATGTGCTGATTATACTGTTGTTGTTTGCGAATCAAGAAGATCAAGATATCTTGCATCATTGGTTCCCCTCATAGTTAACACAGTCTTGAGTAAGCATCATATTATCGTTGATATAGTTGCCTTTATCAAAAAGGGTGAATTTCCAATTTCTCGTTTAGGTACGAAGCAGAGAGCAAGAATTATTGATGCATGGGTACAGGGAGTCATTCCAATTAGTGCATCATACGGCGTGAACTACGGGGAGAATAGTATGATCAAATTAGTTAAAGAGATTGATGTCGTTGCAAGAGACCATCCAATTACTGGCCTTCGCAACCCAGCTCTTTCATTTTATGACACCGATATTGATGATGATGTTTTTGATGCTAACCATGACGGATTAGTGTTAATCGATGACCAAAAGGATGGTAGGGCTATTTTCACCACATCGACATACAGTAACAGTATCAAGAGTACAGCTAGTGAAAATTATAATATTTAATAATATATAAATGCTAACGATTTTTCCATGACATAAGTAGTAGAGGAGAACAATTCTATGCTGCTTCGCGACAAAATTTTATATCATCTCAAATGAAAATAAATAAACAGTCGGCCACCATGACTTCATTTAGGAATGAAACAGCCAGCCCGAATTCAATGAATCACAATACCGATTCATCTCAGAGCAAGATTCGTGGATTATCCAAGCTCTTTTCTTTCATTAAAGGAACTGAGAAGCCACAAGATTCTTCGAAAGAGGGGCAGCCGTTTGGAGAGTATGATATGTCTATGGTTGAAGACGAAAAACTCTTGAATGACTTCACTTCTCTCAAAAAGAAGCGTTTATCTATTCAAGGCCATGCCAGTAATGATTCTGTTCCTCGCTCATCAACATTAAACAATAACATGGGAACTTACAAGACTTACTCCCAGACATTAACGACATCCAAGGAGGAAGAAAACAACGATTTGGAGAGAAGAATGAGCACTGTTTACAGTGAAGGAATATCCAAAGATGGTGTCCGTAATATTTCCCCTACTAGAGACACACGCGATTCATCTCCTTTGAATGATTTTCTACCACAGAACAAATCCATAATAATTCACGATTTGCTTGGAGAGGGCAGCCAAGGAAGTTCAGAATTACTTGTTGAGCCTGAATTTGCTCCCTTGTATCAAGATTCTGAAGGTAATTTGGTAAGACCACCATTCATCAATTTGGATCCCAAGGAGAGATACCAGCTTCTACAATTAAAGCGTTCCATTCAAGAATCCGAGCAATTACAAAAGAGATTAAAGTTCATGGTTGATCCAAAAGAAACCATCTCTATTCAATCATCTTCGAATAAAGTTGAAACATCCACCCAGACTCATGATATTAGTTTTTTGACGAATAACTTGAAATTCGTAAGACCAAAAAGAAAAATATCGAAGAATGACTTTACTCCAGCTCCTAAACGACCAAATAATACCAAAGGACTTTTTGTGGGTGAATTCTTTTATGACAGAAAACTTGAGGAATCTACGAAAGAGGACAACAAATTGGATGGATATTTGGGCAGCATCAACAAACCTGGGTTTCAAAAGCCCAAGGAAGTTGCAGTAAACTATGGAACTGAAGATGATCAACTGCCGATAACAGCTATTCCAAAAGAATTTGGGAGCTCAACGTCTCAAAGACCAGGCCTCGAGGATTCTTTATTTAATAATAGGAAACTTAATGTTGAAATCGACTCTAGCTACAAGCAAAGATCCGATAACGTATCTGACATAATCAAGTTGAAAGAAAGCGCTACACCAAAGAATTCCAACCCCTCTTCAAAACCCAATGCAGGATTTCAATTCTCTATAAAGAGGGACGACATCGAGTCAATTATACAAAAGAGGAAAGACGAGGAAATACGTTCAACAGCCAATATCACAGAAGTTAATGAACCCGAAATAAAAAATACTCAATCTTTGATCTTTGGCAAAGCTATTGGGACCAAGTCAAAGATTCAGAGTGAGCCACTAACATTTCTGCTTGGTAACAAGGACAGTACCAAGATTTCTCAAAGTGCTGTTAACTCTTCTTTATTTAAGGAGTCTTCCATTGCTAAGCCAAATTTATTTGACACTATAGGGTCAGAGACGGAAAAAACTCCAATTTCAATAGGTAAGGATGATGCAATAAAACTTCCCTTCTCTTTTGGAAAGAGTACAGAGTCTACTTCAAAGCCAGCTTTTTCATTTGGTGCTTCACTGAAAATCACCGAGAAATCAGATACCACATCAAACAAAACAGAGGAAAAAAGTAGCAAACCGTTGTTTTCGTTTGGAAATTCAGATAAACCCTCAGTTCTGTTAGGAGCACCCAACAACAATGATCCAACAACTTCAATGGTTGAGAATACGAAGAAGAAGTCTCCCCTTACGTTTTCGTTTGATAGCACGTCCACAGAAAAAGATAAACTGGCAGATACCGTTGCAAAATCAACATTATTTGAATTTGCTTCAGTAGAATCCAAGAAAAAAGCAGATACTATCCTATTTGGTAAGAAGGAACCTGTTTCTTCTACTCCAAGTTTTTCTTTCAAGAAGAAATCCACTTCAGAAGAGTCCGAAGCAAAAGAAGACGAAGATGATGGACCCAGAAAGAGAAAGGCAAGAGTTGAAGAAACCCCAAAACCGTCATTCTCGTTTGGAAAGCCTTTGAGTACAGAGGCTTCTGCATTTTCATTTGGGAAGCCAGCTGTAACAGAAAACAAAAAGTCGGTACTTGAAGTAAGTGGCTTGTCTGAAAAAAAGAGCGATAAACCATCTTTTAACTTTGGTGGTGCATCTGAGAAAAAGGATGAAGTTCAGCCCTTTGATTTTGGCAAAACTTCTACTGGCGAAACGAAAAATGATTCAAAGGCAGCATTTAGCTTTGGTAAGACTGACAACAAGAAGTTTGTGTCAGAACCTGTATTTGCATTTGGTACAACAGAAAAGGGCACAGAAGCTGTTATAGTGGATAAGCTAGAAAAGACAGAAAATCCCGGTTTTAGTTTTGGAGCTAAATCCAATACCGATCCTGCTGTTTCTAATTTTGCCTTTGGAAAATCCAAAGAACCGAGCCTTGATACCAAAAAAGACGCAGGAGCAATATCATTGTTTGGTGAAAAAAAGTCCACGTTCACCTTTGGACAAACCAGCACTCCTTCTATCGCCCAACCATCGTTTAATGTTGATAGCAAAGCTACAGCCCCAGCAAGTGCACCTTCAAATGTAACACCATCAAAGCCATTTGTGTTTGGGGGACCCCCAGTTGGAAATTCTAATTTTAAATTTGCTGCCGGGATAACGCCAACTGCTAGTGCTGGAAAGACCCCTAATTTCAATTTCGGGGGTGTCGGTGCCTTTGGTAATACGCCTCCTCCGCAAAGTCTCGGATCACAAACAGCCAACTTTGGTAGTACCAGCTCCTTTAATGGCAATAGTAGAGAAACTACACCCACATCATTTGCATTTTCTAGTACTAATGTGAACCCTGCAAATGTTTTTGGTGCTCCCTCTACAGCTAACACACAACCGGGTACAATGTTCAATTTTGGGGGTAGCAAAGAGGGTACACCCGATCCGTCTAGTGTTTTTGGTGCGAATAATACTAGCAGAGGTTCTACTCCATTTTCCTTTGGAAATAGTACGAATGGTGGTGGTATGGGAATGAATAATGGTATGAATAATGGTATGAATAATGGTATGAATAATGGCATGAATAATGGCATGAATAATGGCATGAACAATGGCGGCGTGAACAATGGAATGAACAACAATATGACCTATGGTTTTGGTACACAACCACATGGTGTCTTTGGAACACCAAATGGCAGTGGATTGGCTCCTGGCACATCTCCGACACCACCGCTTCCTTCTAATAGAAAAATTGCTCAAATGAGACTGAGACGACGGTAAGATATGGTGCGATATATTGGACCTTTAGTTGGAGGTAAGAATGAAGAAGAAAAATAGTCACACGGTTCGTAGTTTAACTAGTAACTTCATATATTAATAATTTTACATTTAACTACGTCCAGATCCTGTCCAGGTGTTCCTTTGGTAAAATCATACACAAAAAATACACCCTTACGGTCTATTGTAAATATCTTACCACCATCCGAAGAGAATGCTATAGAAGCAGCCTCAGTGAAACGACCAGCGTTTGCAACTTCACCCAATAGCACTGTCACCTTTTTGTTCAATGATGAGCCATATAAATTGGGAATTGAAGTTAGAAAAATATGACCCTCTTTGCTAACAAACACTATACCATCCCCTCGAGGAGATATAGCACACTTGTGAATTGAATTGCCAATTTCTGGAATTTTACGAATGATCTCAGCCGACCTTATACTTGAATACTCGTCGTCCTCACTGGCTATGCTAGTATGACTGTAGTTATCTCCGGTATTCAGATCGATAGATGAACCGTCAAGTCTAATAACTACCAGTGGCCTAGGTTGGTACGAACAAGAAGTAACAACCAATGTGTTAGATTTCTTGGTACCAAACTGAATGTCAGTGATACCCTCATCGCCCATCATTAGTTCATTATCGGCTGACATGGTAGCATTACTATCATTGATACGATTAGATTTTAATTTTGCATCGGACCAGATCAACCTTGGACGTCTATAATTGTGTGAGTTATCACCACGAAGCCTGATGACCAAGTACCGAGATTCCCAAGCTGTACAGCAGACTAGATGTGTACTGGTGGTATTGAAGTTCATCAATTTAAGAGGATCATTGTAGGGTATTGTTATTGTGATTGGGTCTACCGAATGCACGTAGTTGTCTTCAGAAACCAGAAGTTTATGTAGGATGACAAAAGGTTGCTCATTTCCCGAGACGCGTTCCCTTGCGGTTATCCCACAAGCAATTAAGGAGTCGCGTGGTGCCATAGCAATACATCGAATAGGGAAATTGGTCACGTAGGTATACACCGGTTGACCAAACCCATACGGAGACATCCTATCAACATTAAATACTCTCATGACTCCTTTTGTACCTGCAATGGCCAAGTAGTTCCCTGAAAGACGACAATTGATAAATGACCACAGTTTAAGACGTTTCGATGTGTCTTGAGTACTGGCGGTTGACTCAAAGTCATTTTGGACAACAATCTCTTTGACACCTGGTGTTTCTGTCATATTGTTCAAGTTGTCTCCAAACTCACCTGTCAGTTTCCCACAACATATGAGTTGGGGCCGGGGCAGTGCGTCGGTTTCCCCCATCGGGCAAATAAACTCGTAAAGCTCCCATCTTTTGTCTGTGATCAAGACAAAGCGAGTTACTTCAACACCAAGATTGAAATCAAGATATGTGTGGATATCACTACCAATAAATCGAGATGTCTTTTTGAAAGTAATTGGAGATATGAATTTCATCTGTTGCGTAGGAAACGTCAAGAGCTTACGGTGAAAAGGAAAACATTTCAGAAAATTGTACTCTTTGGTTTCACTGAAACTCTTCAATAAGTTCTTCTCAAAATTAAGTTCATTGACATTGCTAAGGAACTCTTTCGAATGGGACAGACTGGTAGATTGGTGGAAGGATGCCGACTTGCCAACAAGACTCTTCTGACTATATTTTTTTTCAATGGTAATTGGCTCAACTACGGCATGGTTACCTTCGGCAGCGGCTTTCTCTTCACGGGCAAATTTATTGAACAAAGCTAATAAGTCCATCGATTCTGTAAGATCCTCTTCCCTCGCACTGCTCCTTCTTGGTTGTGGCAATCTTTTTGGAAGAACCGGTGAGCTCCGACCGCTATTAATTGATAGGTGATCTTTCAAAGTTTGGACTATCTTGAATAATTCACGAAGAGGCTCGATTTTGCCTACAATGACTGCAATCGATTGACAGGCCATACACAGCCCCGTAAATGCTGATTCTGATACCAAACACCCACAACTAAGCATCGCAGCATCTGCTACTAGTCCATTGTGTCCCTTTATCCGAAGTAAACTTTCAAGTGCCGATAGTTCCATTAATCTTTTCAAAAAGAACTCTAATACATGAGATCATACATTTCGTCTTTTTTTCTATAGACATATTAAGCTTACAGACGCATTTTTTTGAGACTGATAATGTGCGAGGAGATCCCCGCAACCTTGTTTCCTGGGCAGACGTTGTCTCAAACAATGTTCACTGCTTGTCTTCATCTTCTTTGCTGTTTAAATTTACTGTGTTACCGTTGTAAGTATCTTCAGAATCCTTAGATTGTTCGTCATGGATTGTTTGGATACGGCTTTGTGACTTCATTCTCGGAGTCGATGACCGGCTCCCGAGTGGATCCTGGACATCAAGTATTGGCACTGATGACCTTGAACGATTCTTCAAAGAGTCTGATAATAATGGATGAGTATCATCTATTTCAAGGAGTGGAGTATCGGAGCGAGAGATAGGACTCTGGTGTTGATGATCTTGTTCTGTGGATGATGTTAATGGTAAGTCTTCTGAATCAAGTCCTTCCTCATTTTCTTCGATGATATGATAATCGCCGTCGACTCCGTAGTCAAAGAATGAATAGAGAGCCCTGCCCACTTTCTTGAACCACGAAGTCAGTGCTCGAAGCATCTCTGTATTAGTACTAGATCCATCTGGATACAGAGGGAACTCGCTTTCGCTGTAGACGGGCTGTAGAATCAAAACTGATCTTGGACACAAGTTCAACTCTTCCAACAGAATAAACTCCTGATGGTCTGTGAATGTTGTTCGAGGTATGACCGGACAATGGAATACGTAATGAGTTGGACGTGTTGAACCACTGAAGCTCGAGTAGTCATAAGTCACCATATCTTCTCGATCAAGCCAGCTCCGAACATCGTTCAAATTCATCGACGGCTGGAACTCTTGTTTCACCGAATTGCCACTAAAGAGCTTGATGGAAAGAATACATGAATCTTTGCTTGTGGGATTGACTGGTGCAGAGTCTTCCAGTTGATTTGCCAGTTGCTGCAACAATTTCTCTTCTTCATCACGCTGGTTAATTCTACGTTCTCTTTTATCATCTTCCAATTGCTTTCGAAGTCTATCTCTCTCTTCCTTTTGTTGTTTTTTGTCGGCAATGTATTGTTGACGGTATTTACGCGCGGAATCCAGCGTGTTTTGTATAGATGTTGAAGAGTTGGGCAAGGCTGGTGAAGGTACCTGTGATTCCGGGATTGACTCTGTAGGTTGAACTAGTTGATTTTGAGAAGGTTCACCTTGTGTTGAAGGATTTTGAGCGGACTGATCGGCACTTGTTGGGGACATGGCCATAATGCGGAACCGGAAATCTGCAACAGTGGTATCTTGTTTGATAACATCCAAAAGCTGCCCCTGTTTGACAATATAGAAACTTGGAACTACCAAGTCTGAAAATATCTGCTCAAAGTACCCGAATTCTGTGGAACCAGCAGTCAACTTCAACAAGACAAATCGAGACATGACAAGATTGGAGCTGTCATCTTCCAAGAACTTGGTGGCAAATTCATTCGATTGTGTATCATTATTGGTCAAGAAAACAAATAATGGCAAGTTATTGGTCAAAGTCTGACTGACAGCCTCTTGAACAGATGATCCAAAAACCGATAGGTCGACCATATCAACAATTAAACAATTAACTGAAACGATCAGGGATAATTCGCACTCACGAAATTTTGGAAGGTTGGTTGTTCTTGGGCAATACACAGGCTCCATAAACCTTAATTTTTGAAATAGTGAACTAAACTAAATAGATAACTTCAAAATCTCGGGATCGAACTGGTGCAACTCTTCTTTAATCTGGTTAATAGCCGCCGTGCATTTCATTTGAAGTTGACGCTTCTGTTTGGTCTGAACAATCACAATGTCACGGTTTAACCGACTGTGCTCGTTTTCTATGTAGTTAACATGACCCCGCAACTCCTTGATCTCTTGGTCACGTTGTCTTAATTGTTGTTTAAGAAATTTGTTTTCAAACCGAGTCTTTTTACTTTCTGTCTCAAAGAATGAAATGAACTTATCGAATTTATCGTTATTGTTGTGGTTGTTTAATTGTAGGGTCAACTCTGCGATCTCGCGTTTTAAGGATTCAACGACATCAAGATCTTGACTCTGTAGCGCCTTCCAGTCTACTGGAACGCTGGATAACTTGGTTTTGTTTGCCCTGGCCATCGTTTTGATATTTTTGACTTGCGTGGCATAGTTAAGTGTTTGGTATGTTTCCTCAAAGTCAATCGGTGATACACAAAAAATCATAAAACTTTTGGAATTACCACCCAAGTTTTCCTTGAGAAGATACGTTAGCGTAGAGTCACGGTAAGGAACAACTGCTGGTTTCAGTGAGATGGCATTGTTCGCTAGTATGTTAATGCAACGACCCAACACTGCTAAGGATTTGTTAATCTGTGTTCCTTCCTTAATTCGGTCAGCCTGTCCGTAAACTTTGGTTCTATTCATTCGTTCAGATCCTGCTAGATCTACTAGCTTAATATTCGAAATCACTTCTTCTTCAGCATCTCCTATAAATGATGAATCGTCGCTGAATTTCGTTTGCTTCAACGTAAGTGTAATAATGGCATGCGATCGCGAACTTTGCTCATTCATCAGCGTTGGAGCCGTTGTTCGTTGGTGGTTACCCTTCCGCAACATACTATCAAAGTCCTCATAATCATTAATAGTAAATTCGTGGAGATTCTCCACATATGGTCCTGATATTGGGTGTTCTCTTACTCGACATTTTTTATCATTGGGTTCGAGCAAATCTTTAACCTGTTCGTTGTAGATCTCCATATAGGAAAACTTCACTTCGCAGTTGATTCGACTACCGACTAGAACCTCTTTTTGACGTAATATGTCTCTGACCACCATGGCAATAAGACCGGGATCCTGTTTTGTTCCCATCATAGTATGAGTCTTTCCTGAACTCGTCTGACCATATGCCAAAAGGCATACATTGAACCCATGAAAAAAATGATCGAGAATATCAGGACCGGTTTTGGAATAGAATTTGATATTATTGACGTAATTCTCATCTTGATTATTGAAAGACCAAATACATTCATCAAATCGATAATTCTTGGTTTCTTCTCCGTTTTGTTTGGCAAAAGTAGATGTTTCTGGGATTCGAAGTCGGGTCACCATAGAATCATCAGCGGGCATTGTAACCAATGAACTTGGATTCCCATCCATTTCTCGTGGTAGCAATGGTCTAACACGCACTAAAACCTTGATTCTATTATCCTTTTCGTTCATGTCTTGTCTAAACGATTTCGCGTACGTAAACAAAAGAAATAAAGATCAACCGCGAGATCTAGATATCTCATCTCAAACTTATCTTGATATGACAAAACTGAAATTCTTAGTTCTTAATCCATCGCCTCATGATCTTGAGAAGGTTTTGGTGAAGGCCAATATACAGCAATCTAAGAATGGTCCCTTTGAAGCAGTTCTTTTACTTGGTGATGTGCTTCCAGCATCGAGTGAGTCTCTTCCCAAGACAGAAATGGAAGCACCAACATACTTTGGCAAGGGTCCTGAGGGGATAAGTAATACTGTTGGTTCTCAAGAAAAGTTGGTTGATATCAAACCCAATTTGACCTTTATGGGCTCCATGGTAAATACAATAAAGCTCACCTCAGGATTCACCATAATGTATATTTCAGCTGACGCAGAACATCCCCAGAATAATGAGAGAGCAAGAGAACAATTAAAGGTGGATCATGTAGATATTCTTGTGACACATGATTGGCCATATTGCCTTGCAAAAAAGGAACAACTTACTTTGGTGGGAAACAAATTTATTGATGAAATTGTATGTCTTGTCAAACCTCGTTACCACTTCAGTATCAGCCATTCAACTGGTAAATTTATGGAAACTTCTCCATTCAAATGGGACTCCGGAACTATCACTCGCTTTGTAAGTTTAGGTCAAGAAGGGTCAGGTGAGAAATGGTTTTATGCTTTTGGGATTCTGAAAAATGATGAAGCATCTACTAACTTGGTTGAAAATCCGTTTTTGGAAGCCAAAAGAGAAGCGGTAAAACGACTCCTAGATAATGATAATGACCAAAATGTAGTCAAGAAAATAAAAGTCGTCAGTCCAGATAGCTGTTTTTTTTGCCTTTCGAACCCCAAGGTGGAGACACATATGATTATTGCAATTGGCAGACATACATACCTTACTGTGGCAAAAGGACCACTCACAATTTCTGGAAAGGAATTTAGGTTTTCTGGGCATGGTATAATTGTACCCATTCAGCATGCACCAACTATAGAAAAGGGCACTGAAATATCTACTGAAATCGAATCCTTTCAAGCGTCGTTGGCCAATGCGTTCGCAACCACTTCTTTCCGATTGATTTTCTTTGAAATAAGTCGTTCTACAAATATCCATCATCATATTCAATTCTTGCCCATTCCAATTGGTTTGATTGATCGATTTACTGATGTATTGCATACGAAAGCAAATTACAATAATACTAATTTCAACAAAAATCATCTGTTAGAGTTCCGCCTGTACGAAGAAACACTGACATTTGATCTTGATGGTGACTATATTTCTTTTATTCTTTATCAAGAAGACGGTACAACAACAAAACATATTGCCAAGTTGCCTGATACTACCAAGAATGTTGATTTACAATTTCCTAGGAGAGTTTTAGCATCTTTATTGAACTTGCCTAAACGAATACTCTGGAATAAGTGCAAGCAGAACAGAGCAAGAGAAGCTAGTGAGTGTGCCGAATTTAAGAAATTTTACCGTGAATATGATATTACATTGTAACGAATACATAATTTTATTAACAAATAAAATTGAGTTCTTTAGTACATTTAATGCAACCACAATTGAAAAACCATTCGCTCAACTGTTGTTGTCTAGTTTCAACAGGTTCATTCAAGTAGTTACCGTAGTCTATGCAAAGCTCCTCGCCAGGTGCAATCTCACGTAAAGTACGGAACACCAACTGGTTTTTGGAACGCGTTTTCTTAATATTTGGATCGCATGAATGATTAAAAAATGAAGCAGATGGATAGACACCAAACCCTAGATACTCCTTATCCTCAGTCACACATGGAGATTCAGACCAAATTCCAAATGCATTAGTAAGATTCTTCCCAATAATAGACCGCACCGACTCAATGTTGATCCAAGGTTGCAATGTCGAATGTGCTGTTAGTTTAATAAATTTGTAAATGTTGACGTATGAGTAAATTAAGTATGGGTACTTTTCAACCTTTAGTTGTTCACTTGAGTCAAGCAAACTAAACAAGTTGATCTCCATGAGCTGTCTTTCATCATATGACATGTCCTTCAAGGTTTTATTATAGGTGGGTTGTGCAAATTGATATTTGAAAAGTTTGAATATTACCCCAAAAATATACTTGATTTCGCTGTACTCGACATCTGAAATGCGAGGCACTAAGTTAAGTTTCTTGGACAGTTTCATCGTCTTAATATTAGCTTCCCAGTCCCGTACGAGGCTCCATTCAGTAGAGACCAATTCTCTCAACCTTGTCAGATCCAAATGCTCTATCGAATACTCCACCTCTTTCTTTTTCAATCCCAATATATAATGTTTTTCCACAATAAGCAAGGTATCAAGGAGTTTCTCATCAACATCCTCACTGATGAATTTCTCTTTACATATATCAGAGCAGAAAAAGAGCGAATAAACCTCTTTCGACCCAGGTAATGACTTGGTAATTTTTGTTTTCATGTTTTTACCATCTTGATATGAAAAGCAAAATGTACATACCTCTTTTCGGAATGGTTTATTAATTGTAGAGCTGATGGGTGCATCGCATATAAGTAATGTTGTTCCTTCAGGAAGTGCCAGATAGGAAAAGCAACCTCTCCCACCATATTTGGTAATACCCACCTTGAAGTGGGGAGAGATATGATTTAGAGCTGTTTCTTCATTTCCGTTATCATTCACAAGAGTAGACAGCCCACTCAAAATTATATCAGGTGCACTCATGTACAGATTATGGGCGATGTATCAGCACAAAAGCGATGAGATGAGATTTATCATTCTGTTTACACGTGCTTTACTGATTTACTATGCTTGACATTTTCCATCATCGGCTTTTTACGAGACGCGGGGAAAAATTTTTGCAACATTCAAACGAAATTGTGCAGAAAACTACAACACATCTCTATTAACTAGTACATTCAATCTAGTTTAATGTATTGTCAAACTCAATTATAATAAAAATGTACCTAAAATCCCCAGCATCATTTCTGGTTATAGCATTACCCACAACTTTCTTCAGTGAGTGGAACTTTTTCAATCCAAGGCTTAACTCATATTGCAGCAGCCATTTACAAAATATCTAATGCTTCAGCCATAACACAATAAGAAGCCACTAAAGGTTGTACTATTTTCTAAGAATGAAAATAGATAAACCTCCATGGTTTCCTCGACAGCTGGTAAAACAACAGAAAAATATTTGCTTTATATCTTCAAACAGAGAAGAATAATACACCAACACCAGAAGCAAAGTTTAAAATAAAGTCAAATTTATCTGCGTACATAGGGACCCAGTATTTTTCTTCGCCAGTAATGACAAATTCATGTGCCCCCATTTTAAAGACACCTTCTTAGCAGAAGACCTGGAGAAACCAACAACTTCCGTCCAAGGTTTTTGATACTGCAGTAAAACAGTAATCAGTTCTTGAAATATACATTATGTAATCTTGAAGAGCTTGTATAGATGCGTCCAATTTATCAAAGATTTATACGCTTGATGGTATCAAAGAATGAGCATATTTGTTATGCAAGTTTTTATGTGATAATCAACTTTTGAAATTTTCAAAACTAAGGCATAGAGTGTAAATCTATCTTCTGTTACAGAAGTTTGTAAGAAATGGAAGACTTACTCTATAAGAATAATGGAAGCGAGTAGTAGCTATATGTGAATAACCAGTAACACCACTAGTATATAATAGTATTGATCGTACTTGAGAATATCGAAAAAATTAGATATTTAAAAGAATCTGTGTCAACGTCTCTGCCTTCCGTGAAGTTCGCCATATCAAGGGAACGTGAAACGAGATTCCCCTTAATTGGTACCCGACCACATTCTGGTAGTGCCTATATTCCCTACACTTTCGAACTGTATAAATATTAAGTGTATATGTATATATGTATATATAGTATTCTAGCAAGTAAAACTGAATTAGAATGCCTTTCATCTAGAAGAGCCATCCGAGACACTTATTATAGTACCATTCTGAATTATGTGGGTTACCTTCAGCTTCTCTAATTGCTTCTCTTTCGGCATCTTCTGCTTCATACTTTGCAGCTTCAGCATCAATGACATCTTTAAAGGTTTCCAAGTCAATTTCAGATGGCTTGATAATTGAAGTCTTGTACCAGAATTTGTAACCAAAGTAGATGATGATAAACACTGGTAAAACGATGTAACCAGTGATGAAGTTCTTGTAAGTAAAAGAATCACCCAAGAAAACGGTAAAATTCTTAATTAAGATAACAAGACAACAAATGAACAAGGCAATGTAAGAACCATATGGTTGAAATGGAGATCTGTAAACCAAATCACGCTTTCTGTCAATGCCTTGTGCTTTACAAGCTTGCATAAATCTGATATGAATAACCAAGATACAAGCCCACGCCAATAAACCTGTCAAAGAGACGACATTGACAAAGTAAGTGAAAACTTCAGAAGCAGCAGAAGAGACCGTCATGTATGCCAACAAACAGAAAGCAAAGGAAAGAACAATACCATAGTATGGAACACCAAGTCTATTGGTTTTGGTGAAGAACTTTGGTGCATAACCAGCAACAGCCAAGGAGTAGACAGTTCTCGAACAAATGTACATATCGGAGTTGGCAGCAGAAAGAACAAAGATCAAGATACAGGCATTGATAACATGATCCAAGCCATCAATCTTGGCATTTTTGATAGCAATGACAAAAGGAGAAGCACTTGCCGTACTTCCCTTTGCAGATAACAACAATTTGTCAGTCGGAGAAACAGACATTCCGAGAAATAAGATGGACAAGATATAGAACACAACAATACGATAGAAAGTCATTTTAATTGCCTTAGGAATTGCACGTCTGGGGTTTCTGGTTTCAGCAAATGTGATACCGACCAATTCAGTACCCAAAAAAGCAAAGACAGCTGTAACCAAGACAGACACAAAGGCAACAAATCTTCCTTTTGATCCTTCTATAACCAAGTGCTTAGAGGAGTCCTTGTAATGTAAAAATGCACCTGGATTCTTCCAGTACCTGAATCCAATTCTGTCGTGAGTAGGTCCACCACCCAAGGCAATAACCCACAACAAAATGATCAATCCCACACAAGTGAGAACCTTCAAAGTAGACAACCAGAATTCAATTTCACCAAAGAATCTAACCCCCAACAAGTTAATAGCAAGAATAACAATCAAAAAAATTGTGATCCATATACCAGGGTTCATCTTATCCTTGTCGACCCAATACTGTACAGTTAATGAACCTGCCACTAACTGGTTAGCAGGAAGAATCAAATATTTGAAAAGATAGACGTATCCACAAGCACAACCGAGAGCATCGTCAAAGTAACGTTGACAGTAATTGGCAAAACCATTGAGGGGAATAAAAGTAGCAACTTCGCCTAAAGCAGTCATGACCATGAAAACACAGAACCCAATAATGGAATATGCCACTAAAATAGCACCAGGACCAGCAGCCTTTAATGCTGAACCAGTTCCAATTAACAAACCGGTACCAAGAGCACCACCAATGGCAATCATAGTAACATGTCTAGAGTCCAAGGACTTGTTTAACTTTCTACCATGTTGGAAGGCCAAGTTGGACTCGGGGTTTGATTTAGCAACATATAAATTGTAGTCTTCTGTATGGCGACTTATCACGGACACTAACTCGTCAGGATGGCTGGAATAATTTGTACCTTTATCATTTTTTTCCAAATCGCTTGAAGACATATTTAGAAAACAAGATTCCTATATTATCTTCAAAATTAAGGGAAAAGTTTGGGATAGATATAAACGAAAGGAAATAGTTGAACTTGCATGAAAAATTTCTTTTCATTCCATTTTTACCATATGGAACGCCTTATTTTTTTTTCTTCTTAGGTCGTAATTAGTGTTGTTAGAGGCATCTCTGCCAAGAACAAAAATTGCCTTGAGAATTTTTAGTTCCAAGATAAGAAAACGCCGAATGGATGTCTTTTTTTTTTTGTGTTTCTCCCTAGATTGGCGGACCACTTGATCTACATCAACATTTGACGTATTGTTATTGTTTGTCTTAACTGGTTGGATGATACGGCCTCTAATTTTGTGATACAGATAACAAAATACTGTAGAATTTTAGTAAACTATTTTTTGTACCCTGCTTATCAATGCTTTATCTATGCTTGGCCCTGCAGTTATCTGTCGACATACCAGAAAAGATGACCGTTGGCATAATGA
Source organism: Teunomyces aglyptinius (assembly GCA_030581575.1). Lineage (NCBI taxonomy): Eukaryota > Fungi > Ascomycota > Pichiomycetes > Serinales > Debaryomycetaceae > Teunomyces > Teunomyces aglyptinius. Next base: position 371,070 of record JAKTTR010000002.1, read on the forward strand.
AACACGAATGTGTGCAGTCTATCATGCTAACACACATATTCGAGGCGTACAATATTATTGATCTACATTCCCCACAAAACTGTGCCCATTTTCTACCTCTTGTCCAAGATGCCGTGAGGGTATGTGGGGAAATATGGGGAAATTACACAGGGTACGAAAAAAAAGGAATGTGTACATTAAAATAAAAACAGGAAAAAAAGAACGCCAACACATCGTATATAGAGCCGCGTTTCAGTTGACGTGGAGATATCACACATTTCCCCGCCTGAGAAAATATAAAATCTATTGTAATATTATTCAATTGAAACAGAAATCTGCTATCTTATAATATACCTTGTAAACGAATCCTGTCTTTCTTGGGTATTGTGCCATCATTTGAAGTTCATATTCCTCCTCTTCATCTATTTGTTGCTTCCCAGTCGTAATATCTGCCTCTTCATTACTTCTGAAATGTGTCCTCTTTATAATTTTCCACCCGAAAAAAAGGACAATGAAAAACACAGGAGCGAAATAAGACGTAAACAAATTGGCAACAGAAAAGTGACCTGGAAAGAAGATCCAAAACCCATTAAAGAACAACACCAAGATGTTTATGAGAGTTCCAAGATAAGCCATGTAGGGGTAGACAAACCATGGTGCCTTGAAGTAGCCATAGTCGGGTGATTTGACGTCATTTCCTTGAGCCTTCATGGCAGCCCTGAACTTGTAGTAGGCCCACCACATACATAAGTATGTGCACAATAACCCAGTAGTAGCCAAGTTGATAAACCAGTTAAACACTTTGACAGTGGAGTTAGAAATACTCAAGAATGACAAGCAACCTACCAAGACACATAATATGACGCAGTAGATTGGAGCACCATTTTTTAAACATTTGGAGAAGAAACGTGGCAAGTAACCAGCAAGTGATGCCGAGTAAGCACTTCTGCTGGCACCGTACAAGAATCCGTTACCACAAGACCAAGCAGCAGACATAACTACAGCATTGACAACAGAATCCAACCCGTGTACTCCCACTGACTTAACACCAATAACCCAAGGAGAAGCACCTGCACCAGAAGCACCACTAGATATAGCTGCAAGCAAGGTAGGATTGTTAGATGCACATAATGTGTTCATGAAAAAGATTCCACCAAAGTAGAACAAGTAGATTCTAATGTAAGCTCTTTTTGCGGCCAATCCAATGTTCTTTCTTGGGTTAGTGATTTCACCTGCAACCATTCCCAACAAATCAGGTCCACCACAAGCAAAGGCAGCATAGATCAAAACATTCCAGAAACCAAGGAACCGGCCAGTGGCTCCAGGAACTAAGTATTCTTTGACCAAACTACCTTCTTTCCAGTGTTGAAAGCCAAAGGCATGATGCTTTGGGTTTCCTCCGCACATAGCAATTAACCCGAAGATCATTAAACCCACAATAAGCAATACTTTAAGCATTGAAGAATAAAACTCAATCTCACCGTACCAGTTAACACCTATCGTGTTAAAGGCGATATAGGAAACCAACGCTATAGCAATAAACACTCCAGGATTTATATCGGTCCAAAACCCAATGACAGAGGCAAAGGCGACGGCCTCAACACACACAAACATCATTGATGTGTACAAGTATATCAAAGTACATGCAAAACCCAACGCAGGATCTACCCACCGGGCAGTAAAGTGTAAAAAGGAACCTTTAATTGGTAAGTAGGAGCACATTTCCCCAACAGCTTGCATTAAAGGCCAAATTACCAAACATGCCCAAAATAAAAATCCAATAAACAACGAAAGCGAGCCTGAGGTCGTTAATGGAGAGGACAAACCGATAAATAAACCAGTACCGATCGATTGACCAATAATCATTAAAGACACATGCCTCGAAGATAACTTTCTTTTTGTCTGGCCATATTTCTCAACATCTAACTGGTCATGAAAGTCATCAAAACCTGTGCTAAGAATATGCCTATCGAGGCTACCTACTCTCTCCACGTCTATTGTAGTATTCCCCTTCTCATTCTTCTCGTTTTTTTCCATAATAGAATCGGCAATTCAAACTTAAAACCTAGCTGTTGAACAAAAGACCAGGAAGTAGCTCAGGTTGGTAACAAGGTAAGTGTATTCTGTAAAATACTTTTAATATAAAGTTCTTGAGATATCGGGGTATATGTACAGATATATATATATATATATATATTATAAGTCTGAATATTACCTCGAGTTTTAGTGTGATACATAGATCTGTGAGGCGCTATGCCCAAACTATTTTTTCTTATCATTTTGGATTAATGCCGCTAAGGCATTGCCTCAATTTATTTTTTAACTGACATGTCAGAAGTCTTGACTAATTTAGCAAATATTCACTTCTCCCGCCTCAACAGTCAAAGTAGTGGACGTTATAATTCATCACTTTTAAGTCATTATTTGTAATACAGTTTGCTAGCGATAGTTTACCAACGATTTATATTTGGTCATAGATCCAAGTCGGCCCAATAAACTATACCAATAAATAGCCTCCTGGCGCATTTAACTAGTTACAGTAATGCCGCCAGAGTAATTCCGCGCACCAATCTCTCCAACTTTTATTCCAATATTAGTTATCATTTCTGTCCCCTCAGACTCGCTGCAACTAAGCGGAATCTGTTAATAGCTGCAGGCAGCATTTTACACTTATCTTACCATTCCTATGTATCTTATTGCAGTTAGCGGGTGAACCTCTATCTTAATTTAAAGAATCGATAGATATTGACAAACCAACTTCTAAGAGTTCGTTCAGACCAGGCTAATTTTCCCATAGATTCCTGCAGGAACAGTTGACAGGAGCTGTCATATTTCGAATGACGAAATAGCGGAAAAAAAATCTACAGCATGTGACAAAGCATGAACTTTTATTGAGATGGAATTGGATTTACCAGCCTCTTGAAGATAACCTTTCATTGTCCTTAATAGAGTCAATAGCAACACCACCCATCAACTCACCCAAGTCGGTAGAGTATTCCAAAACCTTTTTGGCATCGTTAAAGTTCGTAGTAGCATTGACAATAGCCTTGGCTAACTTGGCTGGGTTGGTGGACTTGAAGATACCGGAACCGACAAACACACCGTCACAGCCCAATTGCATCAACAAAGCGGCATCAGCTGGTGTAGCAACTCCACCAGCCGCAAAGTTGACAACAGGTAACTTGCCCAATTCCAAGACTTCCTTCAATAACTCAGTTGGAACCCGCAACTCCTTGGCGTAAGCGGCGATCTCATCCTCAGTCTTTAAGGTCTCCTTGGCTTCCTTGATCTGCTTTCTGATGATAGTGATGTGCTTGACAGCTTCAGAAACGTCACCAGTACCAGCCTCACCCTTAGTTCTGATCATTGCAGCACCTTCGTTGATACGTCTCAAGGCTTCGCCCAAGTCCTTGGCACCACACACAAATGGAACATTGAAGTCACTCTTGGTGATGTGGTGAATCTTGTCAGCTGGGGTCAACACTTCACTTTCGTCAATGTAGTCGATCTCTAATGCCTCCAAGATTTGGGCCTCGACGATGTGGCCAATTCTTACCTTGGCCATAACTGGAATGGAAACAGCCTCCATGATCTCCTTTATCATTTTTGGGTCAGACATTCTACAAACTTGTCCAGACTTTCTCATGTCGGCAGGAATCTTTTCAAGTGCCATAACAGCACAAGCGCCAGCCTTTTCAGCGATGACGGCTTGTTCGGCATTGACCACATCCATGATAACACCCCCCTTTAACATTTGTGCCAAACCGGCCTTGACTTTGAATGGTTGAGACATTGAGTATTATGAAAGCAAACGAAATTGTTCTATTAAGAAACTGGAAAGAAATCTAACTATGTTGAAATAAAATGCCCAGATTTAAGTACTTGAACAAAATGTTACTCATTCGCAGAATAACCTCTAGGCGCATACTTTGTCTTAGATCCGAGTCAATTTAGTTTTCCTTTTAGGGGAGACGGGACCCGCGTTCAGTCACGCGCCCTGTTGCCGGATTTTGGTTCCCGGGTGTGTTCTGACTTTAATTTGACTCCTCCCGACCTACTTAATGTGCAGTTTATTTGTGAACAGAGGCACAACAGAATTCAAGTTTCGAGAAATACCAATGACTACATCACTGTCAATTACATTGGGAGTTTTGGCTCTTCAGGGGGCATTTCGGGAACATGTTGAATATTTTAAGAAGATCATTGATTCTTCCCCAGACAAGTATGACATACAAGTGATTGAGGTTAGATCTGAACAAGAACTTGCTTCATGTGACTCATTGGTAATACCAGGTGGCGAAAGTACCTCCATGTCGTTGATTGCTGAGAGAACATATTTACTTGAGCCATTGCTTAAGTTTGTTAGTGATGACTCCAAGTCAATCTGGGGTACTTGTGCTGGGCTAATTTTTTTGGCGAAGCACTTAAAAAATGGCAAAGAGAATCAGCGAGTGTTGGGAGCTTTGGATATTGAAGTCACAAGAAATGCATTTGGGAGACAGTTGGACTCGTTTGAGCAGGAATTAGACTTTTCTAGCTTTATTCCCGGAGTTTATGACTTTCCCACGGTTTTTATCAGGGCTCCGGTCATAACCAAAATCTTAAATCGCAATGACCTTAGTGTTACACCTGCGGAAGGAGTTATTGTTTCAAACAACCTGAAAGCCACCACAAGTCCCATTGAAGTTTTATGCACATTACAGCGTAAAGTTGGAAATGAGTTGATTGTTGCTGTCAGACAGGGTAATTGTTTGGGAACCTCCTTCCATCCTGAATTGGCTGACGACTACCGCTTTCATAAATGGTTCATTGATGAATTTGTAATCAAATCGACTAAATAATCACATAGATAGACACCTATTCTCCATATCTGTATTTGGTAGTCATCACTACAGTTACGAAATTTCAACTCCGCCTTCTTATTCTAGGTTACGAGTACCAATATAAATGTTCTTCCATGGTATCTACTTTGTAGAACGCCTCTAAAATTACTAATCAATTGATTATCTCTATCAAAATAATGCAAAGTGGGGAAGCCTGTATCTACATGTTGTTCTCTCTTTGCAACTGAGCAAATTCAAAGTTGCAACCGTACTTTAGAATAATGTCGCAGATGTCGTATGATAATGAGACATAGATATTTCAGTACTGCTTTAAGTAGTGGACCTAAGAATCAAGTTACAATATTGTCGAACACACTGTTTACTTTGAATCATTATATCTATCATTTGCTTTCTTTGTTTGATTTAATACTTGTTTTGTAAGTGAGGATGCAGCATGCTCGTATATTTAACTCACCGTCCAATTCACAACTACAGAAAACTGTTTCATCATCTTCTTCTTCTAACACGAATGAACCACTCCCTCCATTGAGGACATCCAGCATTCATCGGTCTTCAAGCCAACAACTCATGAATAGGAACGTTGGAAGCACTATTACTATCGGGCGCAAATCACAGTACCAACACCGACAATTACTCAATTCCAACCTCACTCCAAGCACTACTCGTGCCAGTATACGAAGTAGCTCGATATCAGATCAGACAAATAGTCCTCAAATAGTCCCCACCCTTGATGCTTTTCAACCGATCCAATTGACAGTTTGGTTCCATGAGTTGCGTACTTCTAGCGAGGATCTCATCATCGATGCCAATTCTCTACCAGGTGGAGTTAAGATTGGGCTGGTGTATGAACTTCAACTGTTGGAATCAAAAACATCGAAGAAGCTTTACTTCGTAGTAAACACAACAAATTTCAGACAGACGGAAGACAAAAGCAACGAACCATCACCTATTCTCGAGCCGGCATCACAAATGAATAAGTCTAAATTCCAAATATCGCTTATTTCAAATCCACTTCAAAAGCATTTGGATATCTCCCCACGAAGTCTAGTTGAAATAAAAAGAATCACGGACTTGAAACACATTGAAGCAGATACAGTAGAGATTTATATTAAAGACATCAACTTGACAAGAGACACCATGTGGAACTTCTCAGCAGAATTAGTAAATTCGTGTGTCTACACTGACAAAAGATTGACATTTCTCAATAACAGAACGGGGATAGTAAAGTATATCTATAAAAATGGAAAGAATATGTTCTCAGGATACATTAGTGAAAATACCAAGGTTGTTTTCCGGTCTGAGAGTGCAAGACTTGTTGTGCTTGTTCAATTATCGAGTGAAATGTGGCACTTTGAGGAAAATGGTGAGATAATGTTTCACAAGTTAGTAAATAACTTGTTTCCCAGAATATTCAAACGATGGATTGAGAAAGGAACTCACCATTCTATAACTATCGTACTATTTACTAGTATCGATTTGACTGATATTCCATGGACAAATTTGACAGAAGGTGAACGTCCTAATAATCGCCGGGACTACTTTCGTGTAGTGGTTGACCAGGTCAGCATTTTAACGTGGGACAAGATTATGGCCAATTTAAGATTAGAGTTTGCTAACTTCAAGCGTGATATCATGTTAAAGTCACTGGATGGAACATATGTCATGGAAGGTGAGCCTTTACCATCAGTAAAGGGGAATGTTCTTGAAGCTCTTAATTTGGGACTTACTTTAGTTAACAACCGCTTTCAAAACACTGATTTAAAACGTTCACTAACAAATTTTATCTTGGTGACACCAGGAACCGGTATCTTTGATGTTGATTATGATTTAATGTTGGAAACAAGCAAAAAGATGTTGATGGTCGATAGTGGGTTGGACCTTGTCAGCTTAAGTCAGCCTCCATTGCATGTAGTTCCCTTGTTCCGATTTATTTACAATGGAAAAACTACAAATTGTGTTCCCAATTGGTGTGACATATCTTTCTATAAGGATCAAACTCAGAGCGAAAAACAATGGATTCCACATTGCAAGATTTATGAACTACAAATGATGGGTGTTATGGAAAATGAAGTGAACGAAATTCGTATTGAGAGATTTCAGATGAATAAAAAGGCTAAAAACATGCTTGAAGCAATGGATAATTACGATCGAGATGTTTTCAAGCCTATAACCAATACTATTGATGAAGAAGGGCTGGCTCTTAACGAGTACAATATAAAAGGTTTGAACAACCTTGCTGCGCGAGGACCAACTCATCCAAAGGACTCAAAGGCGACATTGGCCCTAATCTTCAACAAGAGGACAACCCTTGCTCCGCTTGCATCAATATCCAAAACAGATCTTTCCACAACAACTCTAGCTCAAGGGACTGTTACCAATAATACAAGTGAGGTTTCTGCATTGTCAACTTTATATTCACTTAACAAGATTTCTGATGAGAAGACGATTTCAGCGACTGCTTCGTTAAGAAGCACATCATCATTCGCGACATTGCGAATCCCCGAACCATCACGTAAAGAATCTTTCTCGCCTCATCTTGTTAAACAAGATTCGATGTTGAAGAAGGACAAGGTCAAACGCACGTCGCGTAGACAACTTAAGAAGCGGTTGGGTATGCCCAGACATTCTTCAACCACATCGGAACAAGATGAGATGGAGCAGACGAATAATCAAATGTGGGTTGTGATTGAAAATCCTTCTATGGAAGTTCAATCCGAAGTTTCTGTGAGAACAATTGAAGGTAGGTGGAATCATGTATTCCCAGTTGGGGCCAAAGCCAAACTAATTAAATGGAAGTCATTTCAAGCACCAGCTGCATTACCTGTTACCACATCTGAATTCCCTTCTAGGAAACTATTGGAAACTGAATATATGTTTCAGAATTATATGATTTTACTCAGTAATGAGAACTACTTGGAATTGACAACAGCATTTGAGTTGATGAAAGAAATGATTCAACTTCGTTTGGTTGCAGGTTTTCAGATATGTTATGGAGAAAAAGTGAAAAAGACTGAGCAAGAGCGTAAACAGGGGGGGAATCCAGATAGTGTGATAAAATACTATCCTGAGCACAATGCTTTGGGATCTATCATGTACATGTCTCTTGATGATGAGATACATCGAATTATGTGTGATTTCAATGGTAATATCAATGTTCAGTTGTATCGGAAGACAACCACTGCAGAGGAGAATAAGATTACACTTGGCCATCACGGTCTTAAAAACTATTCTCCGCTAATTAGAACTCGTTATGCTGATGAATATTGTCCCGCTAAAATGGAGATCATGGATACAATGCCTCAAAAGTTCAACTGGAACCAATTGGATCAGTACTTGGCTGGATATGAAGATGCAATTCCTGATGCAAATCAAGATTTCCATATGATGAAATTTGTCATTATGCCCACTGACATTCCAAAGAATGCATACTTTGTCACGAATGAACTGTTGTCTGATGAGGAAATTAGGGTAGAGGGTTTACGAAAGTTAATTTCAATGATTGAAAAGGGCAAATATATCCCTCATGGTGAAAGCAAGAAGAACGATCCAACCTACCCGGAAATGATATTCTACACTGGAAACTTGTACGATTTTTTGAATGAGGAAGCCGAAAATTATGATATTACGGGTAATCAGCCCACCTTGATGATACCTGAATCGAAGAGATTTAACAGAAGTATTAAGTTGACAGAATTGGCCGAGGAACTTCAATGTGCCACTGGTTTGAATTTAGTTGATAGAACTTGGCACTTTAAAAGACACTTGCATTGTTTTGTTGGCAATGAACTTGTTTCATGGTTATTGGAATGCTTCGAAGATATTGATACCCGCGAGGCTGCAACTTCCTATGGTCAATCTTTGATGAACAAAGGAATGTTCAAGCATGTTGAGGCTAGACATGGCTTATTGGACGGTTATTATTTCTACGAGTTTGAGGAAGAGTACATTGACAAGTCGTACGTTGAATCCAATATGACTTGGTTTGGTAAGAAGAAAGCCTCTGAAAAGCAGGAATCTTCTACTCCTACTACCTCAGTCCACACAAGAAATACATCCGATAGTGATTCAATCTCATCATTTGTCTCTCCACAGGAACCGGATTTAAGAAAGGTGATATCGAATCATGCACTTGCAGAGTCCGAAATGTCTTCACTTTCTGGGTCTTATACGAAGGTAAAGAGTAAACGGAAGAAGTTCGTATTGAGTAAGGCAGTTAAGTTTGATGTGGATCCCAACAAGAAGTCTTCCAGACCCGAGATTGTTACTGTACATTATGATCGAGTACACAATCCAGAACATTGTTATCATATTCGCATACAATGGCTAAATACTACTTTGAGATTTATTGATGAAACGGTTACAAGCTGGTCAAGACTCTGCGATAGGCACGGTTTGAAATTAGTTGAAACACCCTGGTATGAATTGTGTACCATCCCACAAGTTAACCCATTCCATTCATTTGTTGAGCTCAGATTGAGTATAAATCCATGGACTGATGATCAATTTAAGGATTCAAAGATATTAAAAAACAATAAATTCTATTATCATTTCTACTTGTTAAAGAAGTGTGATTTCCATTTGGATAACCGTTCCACGATATTTTTCATGAAGGAATTCTTCTCAAAGGATAATATTGACATAACGTATAGTTGGGGTAAACCGACATTCCGGTACGCCCAATACATTCACAAGACTGGTGCTTACTTTGTTGAATTGAGAGAAAATGGTGAGTTCTTCTTGGCTCCTAACAACAAGCACATTACGAGATTGAACACAGCTCTAACAGCAACTTCTGATCATGATCTGAACCAAAAGACATACCATCTAGAGTCTCAAAGGGTCATGTTGAATTTTAGGTCTATTTGCCAGGATAAGCAAGTGTTGCGTAATATTTTCCAAGAAGCTAAATTATCCTGGAGAGACGAATTTAAGGGAAAGCACATAGGCGAACAACACATTGGCGAACAGGCATAATAATATATCCTTAATAGAGATTATTTATTTTTGGGTTTATTGAGCGATTCTTTCGGCGATTTTAAGAACATCTGCCAAAACACCGTGAGCGGTTACATCGGCACCAGCACCAGCACCTTGAATTATCAATGGGTTAGGATATCTGTCGGTCTTGATAGAGACCACGTTATCGCTACCCTTCAAGGAAGCAAATGGGTGGTCGAAAGAGTACTTAGCAATTTCAACCGAAACCTTGTTAGCCTTGAAGTCAACTTGGCCAACAAAACGTAATACCTTATTTTCAGCCAAGGCTTCATCCTTGAGTTTTTGAATTTGGAAATCATATTCTGGGAGCTTAGCCATGAACTCATCGGCGCTTTCGATACCTTCCAATTCCTTAGGAATCAAAGACTCAACTGGAAAAGAAGTCGGAGATTCAACTTCAAACCCAGAAATTCTTGCCAAAATGGTTACCTTTCTGGCGACATCCAACCCGTTCAAATCATCTCTTGGGTCTGGTTCAGTGTAACCCAAACTCTTGGCGACCTTGACTATATCAGAAAACTTCACGTCAGAAGAAGTGGTCGTCGAATATTCGTTAAAGATATAGGAAAGAGTACCAGAAAAGATACCTTCGATCTTTTCAACCTTGTCTCCAGTAGCGATCAAGTCTCTCAAAGGGCCAATAATTGGCAATCCAGCACCAACGGTTGCTTCGTGGTAAACTAATGCACCACTGACTTCAGACTTGGCAAAAATATCTTTCCAAGTAGCTAAATCAGAAGAAAACGCCTTCTTGTTTGGGGTAGCGATCGAAATACCGTTTTCCAAAAAAGAGGAGTAATAATCGGCGACTTGTGCATTTGACGTATTGTCAACCACGATTGCAGGGATAGAAGTGCCTTTCAAAAAAGCAGCCAAGTCTGGCAATGAGTATACAGCAGTTGATTGGGCTGTCTTGTAAGAAGACAAGTCGATTGGCAGGAAGTTTGTACTAACGACAGCTTCCTTCGAAGATCTAGCAATGTATACCACATTGAAGTTGATAGAACTCTTAATAGCACTCAATTGATTGATGAAGGCGGATCCAACAACGCCGGCACCAATAATAGCAACGTTAACTGTCTTTGGCATTATGCAAAAAACTGTGGAATCAAATGATAAAAATGATGAATCTAATGGTGTTGAATCCAAATTCGGACTGTTCAATGCAGGATGTTGAAAATTCCCCGTTTCCGGGCCGTCTATACAAAAAAAACTTCTATACCAAGAATGCTATACCCATAGCAAGTGCCACTGCAAGTATACTGATTGAGTGTGAACTAGCGCTGTTCTTATGTTTATCAGTGTCGGTACCGTTCCGAATGTATGTAAAATTGTCGAGGGGCTGAGGCATTAATTCAAGTTGAACCAATCTTCTGAAATCCCATTCAATCGTTGTTTCAGTTTTGAAGCACCAGAAAATGTACCCATTTGTATATCTGGAGTACTGGTCAAGTTGAATTTCAATAAATTTACGGGTATTCTTTCGTTGTGTACTATTCCATTTTCTGTAATTGTTCACATTGTCACAAGTACCCATCTTTGTCCAGTTATATGGAGCCTCTCCAGCAAACCGTGAGCCCAATCCAACTCCATTCAACCATGGCGTACAGTCCGTCAATGCAGCAGACCATTCTCCAACGACAGCTGGGTGGTGCAGTAGTTCATCCTTGATCGATTGGCTGTAGCCCTTGATATTTTGGATATGTTCAGTAATGTTTTGGTCGACACTACCTGCAAACACCTCGTAATGATGATGATCAATTAATATATTGTAATTCTGCTCTGTACTGTTGGTAATGCTCGAATGGTTGGCAAAATCAGTTCTGTTTGACATAAAATCATTAAAGTATCCAATTTCTTTGAATGCATCATGGAACACAATTGTATTATTGACCTGTTGAATTGTACGAGCATCTTCGTAGGTAGTTTCATAAAAATCAAGGATCTTATCCATTGATAATGCAGGGCTGAATGGTTCATTCACAACCTCAATTCCAAGAATAGTATCAGAATACTCCTGGGCATATTTGCCGGTACCATATTTCGTGTAAATCTGCTTCAACACCACATAACTGAGATCAAGGTACTCTGTCTTATTAAACCAACCAGGGTAACCAATATCTCTATATCCGGAGTTATCAAATCCATTTTGCGATCCTGGATGTCCATGGAGATCAATCCATACTTTCAAATCGTACTTTTTGGCCCAACTAATGGCCTTATCCAAGTAACTTTGAGCACCTTGTACATATGGATCATCATCCAACTTCTGAAATGCCCAGTATCCTATAGGAATCCGGACCATATTTAAACCATACAGTTTGATTTCGGCAAAGTCCGATTCGTTATAAAAGGTATCCCAATGTTCGGTCAACCTTTTCTCGGCTTCTTCTGATCCGAGCTGTTCGCAGAAGTGGTACTCATCAATAGGGATTGGTGCAGACGCATTGGTTGCGTTAAATGCAAGGAATAACGACGGCGTGATATATGGTTCCAAAACGAGCCAACCTCCTATCGCGACACCTTTGTACTGGAAACTAGCAGCATTAAAACTTGGTTGGAGTACCAGGGAGTTAGAAAGATTGAAACCAGACACAAGACCCACAAGGCTCACAAAAAATAGTAACAACATTGTTATTGTTGTGATTCTGACTACATAAAAAAGAATCGTCTCGGGTCATGATATCATCATGTCACAAAAACGTCACGAATCCAACACAACGTAATAAATTCGTCTCTTTCTTCTTCTACTGCAGTAGTACTCGGCACTGTGAAGATACTTAATAAAAAATTCTATTCTAATTTATTTACATACAAAGAATCATGAGAATATATGAGAGGAGGAAACAACTGCAATAAACTTACTAACAAGCCCCAGGACTTTTGTTATTATTGCGAGTCTTGATCATTAAAGTGTTTGAGTAGTTATTCCTGAACGCTTAATCCAAATCTTCTTCGACAGGCTTTTCAGACTTGGCTCCTGGAGTCAAAACGCTTGAAACCGATGCTGGTGGCTTGGCAGCAATCATCATAATAACAAGTTCGTAAATGTCTTCTGGAACAGATCTCTGGTAAATACCCAAGATATCAGTTGGATTAGGGTAGACTGCCAAAGCCTTGTAGAAACAAACAGCAGCTTCAACCTTCTTGGTAGGGTCAGTAGATAATTGTTCGCCGTAGGCAACTTGTTGCATGAAGAAGTTTTCCTTTTCGGACAACTCGGTTGGGATAGGGTTGGCCTCCAAATCCTCATCCAAAGCCTTTTTGACAGTTTCTAAATTACTCTTCTTAGTTTCCTTTTCAAGCTTTTCTGCAAGCTTCTTCTGCTTAACTGCCTTCTTTTTCAAAGACTTTCTGAAATCGGTAGAATTTCTACGCTTGTAGTCAAAGTAAAGAGCGTAACCAACAATGGTCGTGGCCGCAATTGCGGTAAATGTAAGTGCTTTGCTCATAGCTATGGTGTGTGAAAAGCAGATCAATACTCAAATCGTATTTTGAATTAGATGAAAAATTTTAGAAACTGAAGTTTGCTTATGTAATCTAATTGACACAAAAGTAAATTTTGTAGGCTCCTGGGGAAAACATCCCTTGCAAGACCAGTTGCTGGAAAGCGGGCCTGTTGGAGAGGAATGGGAATAATTTGGCTCCTATATATTTGTCACATATGACTAGTTATGGTATTGCGTGCATACGAACTTTTTCTTATCCATCTTTTATTATATTACACACTCTAAAATCTGAAAAACATGGCTTGTGCACGTGATGTATTATTTTATCTTCACTTGATTGGTGAAAAACTTCTGTAGTGCTAACTCTTCCTCACATATCTGATCATTGTACACACAAGTAATGTCTGAAAAAGCTAACGTGGAGGTGATCAAGTACCCTGACTCGACGTTCAAATTGCCAACGCCGTTTGTTAATCTTGCTAATTCCAGTGCTTACCCACCATGGAAGCCAGTTGACACCCAAAAGCAAGCCTCTCAGGTTTTCAAATTCACTTTCTACACTACCGTCGGTGCCTACGCTTGGTTATATTTGTGGAAGCGTACCACATTTAAACTCGGTTTGCCCTTGACTGTTGTTGGTTTTGCCACAACTGCTACTGCTGTCAAGGGTATGGTGACCAACATCAGAGAAAAGAACGACGCTTGGAACACCTTCTGGGCTGTTGGTGCCGGTAACTTGACTGTTTTGACTGCCGGATTCAAGAGTATGCCTCTCAAGCACAAATTCTTAACCGGTATCGGTGGTGCTGCTGTTGCTGCTTTCTTGGAGCAGGCTATCTATGCTCAAAGTCCATCTTCTGCTGGTAAAAACTTCAGGTTTGTTGAAGCTAACACCGACCAAGAATTGGAGAAGCAACAATTCTGGGATGTTTGGAGAAGAAGGCCATTGTCTCAGACTGTTGAAGAATTGGGAGTTGGCCGTGGGATTTTCAAGCCTTGAGGTCCTCTGTTATCATAATGGAAGTTCTGAAAGAGAACTTTTCTCATATCATGAACGCATCATATTCAATAAATAAGTAAATGTTCTGTTTCTTGTAGCTATATACATGAAGGATAATTCAATTGTCTAAACTAATTTGTATGGATAGTCAAGAGTCTTGTTTTTCTTCAACTTCCACAACTTCTTTTTCTTCTTAGTAGTAACGTGTTCAGCAAATACTTCGTCGCAGTATTTCTTCTTCCATTGGCGAATAAACGTCGGATCCCACAACTCACTGGCAATACCCAAGTCCTTGCAGCATCTCATCAAGGCATTACTTTTACAACCTTCCAAGGCTGTGGTAACCTTTTCTTCTCCACCAAAGTAATCCTGCTCCCCACGCGCAACACTGACTAATCTTCCATGGCATACAAGAGCGAATTCGCGACTGATTTGCTTTGGTGTTATCAAACTTTCAGTTCTTGGGGCCAAACCCCATCCTCCTGGACCAAATGCCCGATTCAAAATTCTCCGATATTTAATTTCGGGTAAGTATAGCAAGCCATCTGGTTTAATTTCAATATCCTCATCAGCAATTGGTGCCAACAATATTTCGGCAACTTCACGAGGAAATGGCGTGGACCCTAAACCGAAGAACGATCCAGACCAGTCAATGGTGTTATTCTCGGTAGGCTCACTTACCAGAATGGGGAAGTCATGGAATGAAAAATTTCCAGCACTGACAAATTCCTTCGGAGTCTCAGAAACAGCAGGATTACTCTCCTCTTTTACAGGAGCTGGCTTGGCCAGTGTCGACTGCGACTTCGTTCCAACTCGTGTATAAACAGGAGCAGCATAGTTTCTAACTTGAAACGCCCTTGTAGAAGTCATTCTGGCCAATTTATGGCCTAATTTACTCCGTAATACCAGCATTATAGCAAAATTTTCGAGTCGTCTTATCGTATACTAAAAATAAGTTTCTAGGCGCTCGCCAAACCATCAAAAAACCTGTGCTAGTTCAATAGCTGCAAACTTTGGTGCAGGCACTACACCAGTGAATAACACATGTACTCTAAATATTTCCATGAATTCTAAATTTAATATCAGAAGTTGCTCCTTGAGTCTGAACTTTGTATATTCTAAGATAAAATAGTGTGATACAAGTTCTTGGTTGTATTCACTTTAGAAATGAATTCAATCCTACTACCTTATTGGATAATTGCACACAAAAGATAAAATTCTATTATATCAGAGCATTTCTAACTATGTATGCTGATTACTATTAAGTCAATAAGTAAAAATGTTTTTCATCACCAAGCCTACAATTGAATTCTTTTGATCTCTTTTAGATACTACTTCCCTAGGGGGTAATTTCTGTGTGGCTCCTTGTGCATTCTTCGAGAAACTGGTATACTTATTGATTTAGTGTCCGTCTGAGTATTTATCAAAGATAAATAAATAAAAAAGGGAACTCGAATTTCTAATCCAGAGCAGGAATAAAATTGTAATTAATGAGAAACTACTAGGTCACATGGAAGTTCTGTACCAAATATATGTTACAATTTTATTGAATTAAGCTTTACATGTAATCATGATTCCTGAAATTGCAAAAATATTGTCTCGAACTATGAGATATGAACAGAAGGATCTTGATGTAAGTTGCGTTGTTGGTATTTCCACTTAGACCCTTACGTGGTTATCAAGTCTTCCTCGAACTGCTAACAGCCCAAACAATATGTCACTTATTCTTTGTGTCAATACTTTAATATAACATAGAAAGCATGAATAATACCAGGAATGTATCCCAACAACGTCAAGAGGATATTAATGAGCAAAGAAGATGAACATCCTCTTTCTAAAAGAACACCTAAAGGTGGAAGAAAGAATGCAGCAATAAACTTAAAGATATCGGAACAAGTAAGAGCCATTTGATGAGGATAAAAAAATGCTACTGTGCCACAAGTCCTTGGTATTTATAGGCGCACTTCCAAGATTGCTTTGCCGCAAGTGAAACTCCTACAGCCGCCTCACACTTATATCAATAGCAAAATATTTCAAGAAAAAAAAATATGACTTCAAGCTGCCAAATTATGGAATGCGATCCTGTGAAATATCCAATCCAGAACACTAAAGTTCGTCCTTAATATCTCTGGATCATACATTCCAGGTTTGTAACCTTGCTACCTGGAATTAGGTAGCGCCGTATTGTGTCATCTCGAAAGTTGTAGGTTCTAGTGTTAAACGCGACACAAACGACAAATGGCGAAATGTCGCTCGTCATGTACTCCAATTTATGTTAGACAAGAACCCGTGCGTAATTATGAGTCTTAAAAAAAAAACTTCGACTCAATTTTCATTTGATTAATCAAGGGCTTTTGATATCGATTTCTCTATACAAGCATGTCTGACTTGCAGTTGAGCATTTTGAAGTACATCGACACCAATGGTGTTCTTTTAAACACCTTGGAAGTTCCAGAATTGGCGCAGTATGATGCCAACTCTTTACATTCCAATTTAACCTCTCTTTGGGCTAAAGAGATGATTACCTTCTCCAAAATCGAAATCGACAGATGGGTGTTGACAGAAGAAGCACAATCCTTCATTAAAAATGGTGCCACTCCAGAAATTCAGGTTGTAGAAGAAGTTTTAAAGGCCTTGGAAGCATTAACAATTGACGACTTGAAAGCCAAGTTGGGTCCTATGGGACTAGTTGGTCAAGGTAAAGCCTTTAAGAACAAATGGTTAGGCAAGGACGGTAACAAGTTAGTTGCTAATGTTGAAACTTTACCAAAGGATGTGGTTTTGGAGGAATTAAAGACTATTGAGTCGACTGGTTCGTTGGATGACAAGAAGGAATTGACTGAATTGAAGAAGCGTAAGTTGATTGTCTTGAACAAGACTGTGGGCTTTAAAGCTGAAAAGGGACCTAAGTTTGCTTTAACCATAACAACTTACCAAACTGATATCACCTCCGAAATGGTGACCAATAACTCGTGGAAGGATGCTGAATTTAAACCGTACAACTTCAACTCTGAAGGCATCTATCCACAATCAGGTGCATTGCATCCATTGAACAAGGTGAGAGAAGAATTCAGACAAATTTTCTTCTCCATGGGTTTCACCGAAATGCCAGCAAACCAGTACGTTGAGAGTGGATTCTGGAACTTTGACACTTTGTTTGTTCCTCAACAACATCCAGCTAGAGATTTACAAGATACCTTTTATTTGAAGGATCCTGTTAAAGCGAAGGAGCCAGAAGATAAAGAGTACTGGCAAAATATTAAACAAGTCCACCAAGAAGGTAAGTACGGTTCTATTGGTTACAGATACCCTTGGAGTGCTGAAGAATCCTTGAGAATGGTCTTAAGAACACATAGTACTGCTATTTCTTCTGCTATGTTGCATAAGTTGGCTGACGATCCTAAGCCTGTGAGATTGTTCTCCATTGATCGTGTCTTCCGAAATGAAGCCGTTGACGCTACCCATTTAGCTGAGTTCCACCAAATCGAAGGTGTGCTTGCTGGTTACGATATCACCTTGGGTGATTTGATTGGTTTCATGGAAGACTTCTTTAGCAAGATGGGTGTCCACGGTTTGAGATTCAAGGCTGCATACAATCCTTACACCGAACCATCGATGGAAATCTTTGCGTACCACAAGGGATTAGGAAAGTGGGTTGAAATTGGTAACTCGGGTATGTTCAGACCAGAAATGTTGGAGTCGATGGGTTTGCCAAAGAACTTGAGAGTGTTAGGTTGGGGTCTTTCTCTCGAAAGACCAACTATGATTAAGTACGGTGTTTCTAATATCAGAGAATTGCTAGGCCACAAGGTTTCTCTTGACTTCATTGAAACGAACCCTGCTGCTAGATTGGATGAAGATCTTGTTTAAGTAATAGAATGAGTATACGTTAATCAGTAATATTCTTGCGTAATTATCATACTGCTCGGTAATTTTGCGGCCGCATTCAGTTTGCATTTGAGCAGTGAAAACGTTTATTCCGAGTTGAACAGTGTAGATCGACTACTGGTGAAAAGCATGTCAGTAGAAAACGAAAAAAAGGCTACAGATGACTTTACATGTAAGTGGACAGATTGTGAATCACCGAAGTATGAGTCACTTTTGGCTTTGGTGTCACATTTAAACAATGAACATCTTGCACATATGTCACATCTCACACCCACCACGCCCATTAGATACATGTGTCAATGGCAAGGTTGTCAAAGGTTTGGAATTGAGCAGCCATCCCGGTTTGCTTTATTGTCACATTGTCGGACTCATACAGGGGAGAAGCCATATTTCTGCCCGGTTCCTGAGTGTGAGAAGCACTTTACAAGGTCGGATGCATTGGCAAAGCATGTACGTGGAGTTCATGATCTCCATTCGGCTAAAGATAGCATTAATTTATTAAGCAAAGAGACAGAAGAAAATTTTGATGAGGAAGAGTTTCTTGAGTTAGTTGAAGAAACATATAATCTCGGGAATCCTTGGTGGTATACCAAAGAATTTTTGGGTCTCTTGCGGGCAGGAGCAGAGGGGATCACAGTAGTGCCAGAAGAAGATGAGGAACCGCATAAGAGACGGAAATTAGCCAAAGTCGACGTGGGTGCCATCTATAAGTTGCCGTACGACTTTACACAGCACAAAGTTGCACATTTAAGATACAAAAAGTATATTGATGAAGCTAGTCTGGAATTGGTACTTCCACGGGATGAAAACAATGGTCATATGAATATAGTGCAGAGGCAGAGACGAATACATAGGTTGTTGGCAGGGGACGGTGCTTCTGATCCTGACTCGAATACCAACCCCTATCATGAAAAGTTGGCTCACAATGCAGACGTGATAAGAAGACAATATGAGACAGAAGACATTGAGATAAATGAGATCAATGATTTGGACGAATTGAAACAATTAGAGGCGAAGTTGACGGATCAATTGAATACCGCGTTGCAGATCAATAAAGTGGTTAGCGGGCAGTTGGCAACTACTATTCGGGAAAAAAGAAGGCTTTGGCTAGCAAACCAGATGTTAGTGGATGCCAATGTTGAAATTGGTTTACCACCAGAAGCTTCCTCGGAGCCACATAGAGTGGTTAGAGATAAGGTGGATGAAGAACTCCTTGAGTAAAAATAGAAGAATAAACAAAACAAAATCCCACGCTCAAAATGCACTTGTTGATTTTAGACTTTAGTCAGCTCTACATACATGTAAACTTGAATAATAGGTGATGTCAACATACTATTCCGATTTTCCCGGATCGGTAAGTATCTTACAAGAAGTACAAAGGTCCTTTATGTGAGGTACGCGCGTGGTCTGGTTCGCTCAAATAGGGCAAATAATAAAAGTACCGTAGATGCGTCTTGAACAAGGATCGATTTATTTATTATGGGTGGAGGAGGGGCGAGGAGCTGTTTCAGAGGCTATTTCCACAGGGAAATTTAATCCATGTGTCCAAAACTGTCTTACCACAACCACACCTTGCATAACCGCGATCTTCTGTTTATTTCAACTGCTGCAAGGCAGTGCCCGCAAATTAAGTGTGACTATAGAACCTGTACTTCACAAAGCAACCACGACTGGTTATAACTGCCATATTATTTTGTTTATATAATTATCTTTGCATTGGCTTCTACATAATGTTTGCTTTTACTTTATTGCAACAGGAGTAATTTTTATTCCCCTCTATTGTTTCGCTATGTTACGAAGGTTATTTTTCCGAAAACGGGACTTACTATAATTTCAGTTTGCATCATCGCCGATAAGATTTATTCATATAAATCTCGAATGTACACCTGAAACATGCACTGCAAGGCTTTCCTGGCAATGAACAATAATTTCAGTGAGCCTTGGGAGGAGTTGAGTGCATCGTACATAGATTTGTTCACGGAAGCGTCGTTACCCATCGACCGGTTCATGGTAACGAACAATACCGAGAGAATGCACCAATCTGTAAACAAAAATTTGGCCCTTGCCTCCCCTTTGTTGGAAAAGGAAGAAATCCTTCCAAAATTACCACAATCTAAGAGATCCAAACGCCGTCCTATTAAGAAACCGGTTTCTCAACTAGCCAAAATGACACCTATAAAACCCCCTCAAAAGCCAACTGTCGTGATCGCTTCGATCGACACCCTATACCAATATCAAAACAAATCCTTTAAGCTAGAACCAACTTCGCACCCAGCAATTGACATGATGCATAGTAAACGGAAAAAACTCTCGAGTGGTTCGACGGTATCGCGTCTCTTTGTGGAGAATACCACTTCCGATCTCAAACATAAGGAGTTGGAATATTTAGATGGGGAACTAGATTCCTCTTTTGAATCGTTTATGGCATATTTGTATGATGATGACATCTCTTTTGAAGAATTTTAATCTTAATTATTCAGTTCATACCCGTTTTAGTTCTCCTTATAGTTGTTTAATTAGTGTTGTTACAGTAATTCATAATCTCATTTCATCTTTTGGTCACTTGTATCATTCAATAATGGACCTAATGCTTTCGTTAAAAGCTCAGCTGCATCTCCTCGAAACCCCCACGTATTTTTAACTTTTCCCTTTACCACGTCGTCGTCAATATCTGTGTTGAAAATCGCTACCTTCCCACCTTTAACTCGAATACGATCAACGTAACTGTTGGCAGGATACACCGTTCCACTGGTTCCTATCACAAGCACCAAATCAACCGGTTCGTTCTCTATAAAATTGTCTATTCGATCGATCAAGTTTAATGATAACAGTTCGCCAAACCAAACCACCCCAGGTCGTAATAAGCTGTCACATGCTGGACATCGAGGTAACTCATTTTCTCCAAGTTCCTGTATTGGCAGAAATTGTGGAGATACTTCGACGCTGCCCTCAAATGGACGTTTTCGTCCCACGTATTGGAACTCAGTATCTGCCAACACAGGAGTCAATGGCTGTTCGAAATTGTCGTGGTCAACGTAGTTGCACGTAAAGCTTGTACATTTAAGATCAAACAATGAACCGTGTAGCTCATATAGCGAGTCCCTGATGTGGCCACTACGAGTCTGCAACCCGTCCACATTTTGAGTAATGGTGACATACTTAAATTTGTCGGTGGCAGATGCAATCTGAGAAAGTTTGCTAAGAGCATAATGACCAGGGTTTGGTTTGGCTTTGAGAGATTCGTATCTTCGCCACGAATAAAACTGCCACACCAAACCAGCATCAATGTGGAATGCATCAGGAGTAGCAAGGTCAATCATGTTGAAGTTCTTCCATAAACCTTGAGATCCACGGAAAATGGGTAGTCCTGAGGATGCAGAAAGGCCAGTTCCTACCACTGCCACTATCTTCTTGGCCCCTAGAAGAGCGTCCTGGAAGTCATCCATCGTTTAGACTATTCTTCACTGAGTAAATCAATCGAGTCAACAAATTTGGTCGCGTGACTGCGGAGCACAATACTAAAAGGAAACATTTCTATACTACATAATACACAACTCTATTCAACTAGCTTCAGACAGCTGCTTCTTCTTCCAAGCCAAATATTTGGCACTATGACCAAACTTGGTTTGGTTCTTAGTCAAAATCTTGTTACCATCCACAAATACTGGAGGTGATCTATAAAAAACAACCTCTTCAATAACATCCTCGCCAACTTTCCTTCTCTTGTTAAGGTTTTGGCTATATTCGCCTATGGCAACTGCCGCAGTAGGAATACCATATGCAAGCACACCACCTGCTATCAAATTCGAAAAAGCAGTTGAGGCTGTATGATAATTAATCCCGGCAGGTGCGATTGTGGTTGGTGTTGGGCTACCTGTCTTTCTAAACAATTGCTGGTGTTGCTGGTGCTGTAACTGTTGCATTTGCTGTTCTTGTAATTTCTTTTGCTGGTTTTCTTGCATATGCACTTGAAGCAGCTTGTACGTCCCCGGGAGGTAAGATTTATCTTCGTTACCATACGAGTTTCCTAGTGTTTCCATACCAGTGGCTGAGTTGGCTGCATGAATGGCTGTCTGTGCCGTTGTGTAAATAGTATTGGTAGCACCTCCTCCACCCTTCAATTGAGAAATTGGAGTAAAGAGGAAAGCCCTTCTGCCACTTACTGGATCATCATGTTCGGGCATTGGAGTAACATTAGGACTCGAGATATATTGTCCCAAATCGTCATCAGGGAATGGCAGTGCAAGGAAAACAGAACCTACCAAAGGTGGAGAATTTTGTTGTGGACCTTGAGTAGGCTCTGGAATAGGCATACCAACGTATGCATCCTTTGGTAATACTGCACGAATTGGCGATTCAAATTTAATCAACTTTCGTGGCTCACGCAATGGAACCAAGGGTTGTTCAAAGTTATCTCTTACCTCGTCGGGTAAGCAAGCCTTCCAAGTTCTAATACGGTTGAAAATATGTTTCTGGCTTGATTCATTGTATCTAAATTCACAAATGAACCATGGAGCACCCTTTGGTACTACGCCCTCAGGTAAATCACCCTTCTGGTAACGTGTCAAAAAGACCACGTAACAGGGTCCTTCGATCTCATCTACCAAGTGATCACGATACTGACCAGTCTTACATACTTCATTCTTGAAGAATAACCTGTCCGATTTGTGACAAGTTTGTTCAGGACGGTAGTACCAACAAATATTCGTGTATCTGTTACCGTCTTCTGTGGACCACAAACGGAAAATTTGACCAACAGTTGGTTTCTCATGATCGTTATGGTTACGCATTAACACCCAGTCACCAATTTTATATGTGTAGCCATTCACTTCCAAGGAATCCAAAGGGTATCTAATGATACCATCGTTACCAGATGTACTTGCACCAATCAATTCACGATCACTCTTGTTAAGTTCCTGTTGAATGATAACCTGTGCTTCCTTATTGAAGTTGACAAAGTCTATGTATTCCGGGCTGTATGGGTCTGTCTCGTAATACAATTGAGCATTGGCAAACATCAAGTCCAAGTCATGGATGAACTGTTCAACATTGGCATACTTTCTGGTTCTAACCTTGATTTTGATTTCGTTCAAACTAATAGGATTAGGAACCCTATTGTAGTAGTCTGTATATATCTTGGAATCGGGCAACTTTTCAAAGTAGTAGGTCAATGGACGGGAATCATTATTTGGGTCACGAAGCTTTTTGAACAGCTTCAAAATCAACTTGATTCTAGTTTCAAAGGGTTTATCAATAATTGGTGGACGACCTCTTCTGATACCACTCTCTGCCTTGACTGCTGGTTTGAACGGAGCGGGTGAATGTGGCTTGATTGAAGTTGCAGCAGCAAAAGTAGCCTGCAGGTACGGCTCAACATGAATTGGTGGCTTGTACGAGCTAAGAGGAGTTGGAGTGTAAGCCTCCCCGAGCAGTGTTGTATTGTATTCGTGACCATACTCTTCACGCTTACTGTCGCCTTCGGGGAAAATAATATCATCCATACTTGGCTCGTTCTTTTCATCGGGTAACTCGCCCAAGTCTGGATACACCAAATCTCTTGCACTTGAGATTGCTTTGTCATTCTTAAATTTAGGTATCACAACAGTCAAAATATAATGCTTTAAGATCAAAGCATGGTGGTAGAATCTTGAGTCGATTCGGTTGTACAACCGTGCATTCCAAGAAACTTGCGCCAAGTCATCAACAAACTCTTGAGCAGTTTCATATCCATTCTTTTTCACTTTTCTTCCTATTCCATGAAGTGAAACCGGATTCAAGACAATCTTGTAGTAGTCTGTACCGGTACGAAGTGGCAAGCGTTGAAACGTCTCTGCCACATTAAGTCCACGGTCTTCAATCAGGTAAAGACGGTCAAAAAGGGATGAGATTCTATGACCTAACTTCTTCTTCTCTCTATCCATCGTTTTGATGTGCAATGAAGATGAACCAAGGTATTAGTTTTGAAGCAAGTATCAACAATCACAGAAACCACGTTATATTCTAAATCAAAACTTATTTATCACAAATAATTAATTGTAATATTCGACAAATATGTTTCTAACTACTTCAACAACAATAACGCGTTTGGAATAATGTTATTCTTGATAGGTTTAGTTAATGGAAACAAATTGGTGTTGTTTTTTCCACGAAACGAAAGTTTTTCGGGAGTGCACGTAAACGTGCGAATCAGGAGTCGTGCAGGTAGTGAATTCCCACTAGTTGAGACCTCCTAGTGGGTTGTCTCTAAATATCGCCTAGAAAGACAATGAATATATATAACTTAGCATTTTACAAGACTGTAATCCTCGATAGTAAATCTCTTGTATTACAGTTGTCCAGGTTTTTTTTTGAAATTAATTGATGGTAAAATAATCCTCACTGAATGTAAATTCTCAAAAAGATGCAAAAAAATTCGAAAAGCAACGATCATGAACTCACTCGACAGTTTTCATTTATTGGTATACTATAATTACAATTATAACTCAAGATTAAGCAGATGGATCACCAAAAATACCCCAATTTTGCTCAACGCCATATGATCCTGGATCTTTCCAGTAGTCGTTGTACATTGTAAAAGCAATCATTTGTGATCCGATTGCGCTAACCAAACTCTTCATGGCCGCTACCTGGTTGGGAATAGAAGGCACACATTGACCGAACGTCTGTCCTTTGGTGGGCCAGCCTGTTTCTGTGATTAAAACATTTTTACTGTTTCCACATACACTCTTCAAGTGTGAAATCTGTTGTTCGATCCATTGTCCCGAATTACTGGGTTGGACTCCTCCATCCCAGTATGGATGACAGTTAACAGCGAGGTAATCAGAAATGGAACACAATTCTGGATTGTTAGCAACAGCCACAAGCGTATCTACCGAAACGATTGATCCTCCATATTGTGGAGCATTCTGTTTTAACCACTGTCTTGCCGTGTTTACAGCTGACGAAATCTGACCAACGGATGCAGTTCCTGCATTCACTTGTTCATTTCCAATAGAAATGGTATCAACCGCACTCCATCCACGAGAAGAGGTTGAAACAGCTTTCTGTATATCAGTCAATCCGCCTTGAACGGATGCCGTATCGATGTTCCAGACACCGAGGAAGAGTTTCTGAGAAGATGACATGGACGCCAACACATTTTCAATACCAGAACAGTCCGTGCTGTATAATCTAATGAGATCATAACCACCCAACTTTGCTATATCAGAGCTCACTTGGTCCGCAGACTTACAGGCATTGCTTTTGGTGTATGGTGAATACGTGATTCCCTTGGAGCCTGCTGCCGCTGCCGCACCTGCCGCAGCATTTCCATTATTAGTTGACCCTGAACTGGAAGATGTGGAGGATGATGATGACGAAGAAACGGATCCATTTGAGCCACTATTGGAAGTACCCTGCGTCGATGAAGTTGAGCCAACATTGACACCAGACCCAGAGCTCCCTGTGCTTCCCGTGTTATCAGTAGTACCACCAGAATTGGAAGTAGTAGACGAACCTGTCGAACCCAGACCCAGGCTTCCAAACAAGAAATCAAATAATCCCTTAAATGAAAAGGGGCTGGACGAATCATTTGATGAACCAGAAGATTGAGAAGCTGGTGCCTGTGCAGCAGGTGTGGTAGCAGGTTTGCCAACAGGGGGAACAGGGGCTGTTGAAAATGCATTATTCCCTGCAGCAGCTGGGGCTTGAGCAGCAGCGGTCGTCGCAGGCCTACCCGGTGGAGGAGCTGGTGCAGCAGAGAAACCAAGGTTAATTTGGTTTGGTCCATTGTTGTTTCCACTATTTGTGATATCATTGTTTTGTGCACCTCCATTTGGATTATTGTTATTTGGATCACCAGCAACTGGTACATTGGTTGGGTCTGGTGCATCGACGGTTTGAACTACTGTAATATATTGGACGGCCCTTTTATCAATATCCACCGGTAAGGCAGACAGGAGTCCGCTAACAAGGATTGAGATTGAAATAAGCTGTGATATTTTCATCTGATTTGAGAATCACACTTGCACTGGGTCACACTGGGTAAAATATAAAAAAGAGAATGCAACTTCTTGGTTACTTAAGGATTGGATGGTTGGTTTTGCTGCGATCCGAAACTAGACTGAAACCTGTCTGATTTTGACTGTGAAAAATACTCAAAATCAAGCCCTTTTGTGCTTTTTATTGACAACGGATTAGACTAGAGTTTTATATTCTGACCGATCTGACGTTCGCCATTGAATCAAAGAATCCATAATGACTTTGAAAAGTACATTGCCTAATTAGGCCATTTTTAGAATTTTGCAGCAGGTGCCAGGCAATTAACTTTCCCGATTAGGAAAAGTAGGTGCGACCCCATTCTCAGATAAATTACTGTTGAAGCCTTCATGAACTACTGTTTTAGGGCATTTGTCTAGTAAGAAGTGGGGTATCTCCTTCAATCGTAAGTATTTTGTCATATTTTGTGAACAATGCTGTTGTTTTTTTACCGTTTTTCTTATTCAACCAAAAAAATCACCGGATGAATGGTCGACAAGGCCGGTAGAGCACCGATCTGAGGTAACATTGCCGGGATCTCCTTCCCAGCTGACAAAGTAGAATTCGGAAGTATCCTTGTCAACTATGAGACAACCTGGATATTTTACAATTTGTTTTATGTGTGTTAATTGGTATTTCCTCTTTTGGTTTATGTTATAATCACAAACAGATGGTTTTTTTTTGCCCGAGAGTAGTGTCGCGAGAAATGGCTTAACAACAGAGTGGAGAAATAGTCACAAGCTGGACTCAAGATATACTTCTTAGAGGAAAATAGGCTAAGTATGGCCGTTAATTGATCTATACATGCTAATTTACACGATCTGCGGAGAAAAGCTCCTTATTTCTTTCAGGCAAATATTACCACTATCTGAAAAACTTGGTGATGTACCAGAAAATCACAAGCATCAAGACCAAGGAGCCCCAAAACAACCATTTATCTTGTCTCGCTCTTCTCTCTATGCTTCTAATAGTCCCCTGACTGACACCTAAGGTAATCAAACTTTCTTCGAACTTTGTCTGTAATTTGAGAAGTGTTTCATTTTGTGAAACAATATCATCAAATGCCTGCTGACCCATCTCAAGAATATGATCTAATTGCTGTGAACCTCTTGCAAGCGAGTTACGTTCGTTATATAGTCCTTCCAGATATGACATATGCTGTTCCTGTTGATGCTGGTTAAATTGAGTCGAGTCAGGTTGAGCCTCATACGGGTTTTCGGAGGTTGTGTGTTGTCGTCTCCCCATGAGTTCCTGTTTGTTCGATTCTTGAAGGGCTGCCTCACGCTGAGCCTTTAATGTATCAAATTTTGCACTGAAGTCAGCCAAATCCAGGTTGAACTTTTCAAGTCTGCTGTGATGCTTTTCACTAGTTTCGTCAGTGTGGTTTTGATTCGCCAAATCACTATACTCTTTGATTGTTTTTCTGAATGCGGTTAACGAGGTAGTAATCGAGCCTTGAAGCGATAATGGAGAGGTGGAAACGTTCTTTTCAAATGTCAGTAGATCTTTGCTAAGAAGCTGTGTCTGTTTTATTCCATGATTAAATAGGGAATTCATGGTTCTGATCTGTTGTTTAAGTTTTGTCACGTAAACGAAAAAATGTTCAGTAATAAAAAACTGTGTCAATACCTGCACATTGTGCGGTTTGCTTGTTTGTTAGTTTGTTTGGCCGATTTGGTGTCTCTGTTTCAATTAGCTCCCTGAGATCTAGCCAGATTGAAAGACCAGGAAACTAAACTGTTAGTTAAACGTGTTGAAAATCACCTAAGGGTATTTATACTGGGAAGGGCTAGGCTAGAAAAAAAAGTTTAACCGAAAAAACGAACAAATGCCAACAATAAGGCGAAAGTACCGGTGGAAACACCGATCAACCACTGCATCACCTGGGTTTTGACGGATTTAATTTGCATTTGCATATTAGCAATCTCTTCGTCAATACGGGTGTAAGTATCTTCAATT
This sequence comes from Teunomyces aglyptinius, assembly GCA_030581575.1. NCBI lineage: Eukaryota > Fungi > Ascomycota > Pichiomycetes > Serinales > Debaryomycetaceae > Teunomyces > Teunomyces aglyptinius. The sequence goes on from JAKTTR010000002.1 coordinate 399,203, forward strand.
TTCAGCTCATGGATAGACGATTCTTCTCTAATTCTACCTTTTTCCAAGTTCAAGTCAAGTCTCACACCAGCTTGATTTCTCGTAATTTCTTCCTTTAGACGGTTCTTTAAATTGGTAAGGTCAGTACGTAAGTTTTCTTGTTCTTTTTTGAGATTTGTGAATTCAGACTTATCCATAGTCTGTAATTCTCCCTTCAACTTGGCAAAGTCAACCTTCTGTTGGTATGCAGTGGAAGATAACCTTTCTTTCGTCACAAGGTTGCTTGTAATAGACAATATACCATCATTAACAGCCTTATTGACGATTGTAACAGCGGCTTCAGCTTGTTTGTGTGAAAACCCACCCTTTTCCTGTAATGATTGCACAAACTTCTTGGTGTCAAACTTAGTAATCGAAGTAAGATTTCTACGAGTCAAAACAGAATTTGAACAGTATCGAAGGATACTAAATCGTGTGAACATAGTGTCCAAAATATAATCCCTTCAACTCGGAATTATTTGTCCAATGTTAAACTGCGACGTTATAATATGCCACAAAACACTTTGTCGCAGAGTACGCATCTCTGAACGTGACAAAAGATTATATGATCGATATTAGGAAGCTCAAGAAAACATGTACAGATATGGTACGAGGATAATGAGTCGTCCTCTTTGGGGAACTCATTCTGTCAGGTTTCTTGCCGATAAGCCAAAGTATAACACCAAACCTCAGTTGAACGATATTGAATCCTTCAACAGCTCAAAAACCAGTTATCTGTTTGGGCAAAACTCTGGAGGCGTGAATGAATTGAACAAAACAGAGATCGCAAGAAAAGTAAGAGAGAACTTTGAAACAGAAGCCGAGAACAATATAAATGGCATCCTTGAGAAGGATCCTAGACTTCAGGCAGTTACAAAGGGATCACCAGAATACAAAGATTTACTTTACCAAATCAATGAAGAGTACCAGAACTACCAAAAAAAGCAACGTAAATGGTATGAGTTCAACGAGCGTGTTAAAGGTGTTTTGGTGGGTGCTGCAGTTTTGGTCTCGATTATTACTGCCCACCAAGTATTCATGAACTACAGCTACATCAAAAGCAAATTATTTGCCAATATTTCGTATAAAATAGATGAATCAAAAGCTCATAACTTATCTGATCCACTGAAGAATAACAAAAATATTGAAAATTTGATCAATAAACTTGCTGAGCAGATTTCAGAAGGCGATATCACAAACTTGAAGGAATCCACCAAAGTATCTGGATTGTATTTGTTTGGATCTAATGGCAAAAGATTACCCACCAGAATAAACTTTTTTGATAACATGTTGATCAAAGATGTCAAGTTGGCCAAAGACTTGGCTGTCGTTGTCACTGAGAAAGGTCAGCTTTACCAAGTGTATAAAAGTGAACCAAAATTGCACAATTTGCCTTTCAAGGTAAGGAAATGTGAAATCTCATCCGATTTCATTTATTTAATTACTAACAAAGGAGAAGTGGCCTATATTCCACGTTTGGACAAACAATTGAAGTTTACGCCATTCAAGTCACGTAATTGGTTGGGACTCTCGCAGAATAACTCCTTCAACAAGATTGAAAATCTTCCGCCCGTTCAGGATATCTCTACCGGGGAAGGTCATCTTTTAGCCTTATCGAAGAAGGGTAGTTTGTATGTTGCATGTACAACGCCTGATCTCAAAAACTTTGGTCAGCTTGGTTTACCAGCACTTTCTCCATTGACTCAAGAAGGTCCTATTCCTGTTAATAAAGCCTTTGAATTGACTTTTTTGAACAACGAGGTTGTCAACAAGGGTGGCCAAAAGGTTCTTGTTCCACGTGTGTTTACAGCAATTGCTAGTGGGAAGTATCATAATGTTGTGTCAGATTCTACGAATATTTGGACTTGGGGAAGAAATATTTACGGTGAATGTGGAGTCGACATTAGTTACAAGACGGACTATCAACCAATTCCGACAAAGATCATTGGCAAAGAAGATTACCAGCGTATCTGTCGTAACGTTGTGAAAGCAAATATAGAAGACTTTTCCGTCAGCGATGTGTATGCTACCAACGATTCGAGTTATTTCAAGCTTCATTACAGTGGGACTGATTCTCAAGATATCTTGTTTAGTTTCGGAAATGGAGTTAAGGGTCAATTAGGAACTAACAGATTCATGCATGTCTGCTCTCAGCCACAGCTTATAAAAGCTTTCACTAATTTATCAGAATTTGACGAACATGAAAGCAAAATTAGAAAGATAGGAATCAAGAGGATTTCGACTGGTAATAACCATGTATTTGTGACGTTGCAAAACGCTGGAAACAATGATGTTTTGGTATTTGGAGATAACGAGTACGGACAATATGGTAACGGGAAGATTTCTAAGTCCAGCAAGCCAGTTCAAATTCCAAAATTACTTGAGCCTCTGGACTTCGTTGAGTCGGATTCTAGAAGTAAGAGAATATTGGTTCGCAAACTTAATGATGTATTAACTTCAAGATTACAATTGTTGGATCAAGAAAAAATCGGGGGATATAATGTGGATCAAGTAGTAGTTGCTGGCGAAAATTCGTCCGCAATTTTCTACAGGAAGTAAATCTATTATCTGTATATATTGGAGAATATTTAAGCATCAAGCTTGAAAAGCTCGTTCAAGATTCTTTGGGTATCCTTTGGAGAATCAACAGCATGGCCGATGGTTCTCTTGTCTTCGTAGATTTCGTAATCGTTACCACCCTTGTACCACTTGTCGCCAAAGAAGTGGATTTCTTCAAAACCTTCGTCTTCAACATGTTGCAAGCAGTATGTCTTATCCCAGCCAGTTGGGAAGACATCAAAGGAAATTTGACCACCAATAGAGTAAGTCAAGCCGTAGTCGGAAAAGTTTTCTTTCAAAGCATTGACCAAGGTTTCTCTGATCTTGTGTTCCTTGTCAAACTTCTCGAAGTCGTTTCTTTCTTGGGTTGAAGCATTTCTTCCGACTGGGGAAATGTTAATCATACCGTTTCTGAATTCGATGAAAGTACCTCTTCTGATTGGAATGTCAATTTCAGCTAAGTGACGCAAGACGAACTTGACCAACTTGTTGTATTTTTCGTCGCCAATCCATTGGATGAAAGATTGGGAGGCTAATTCCTTACCCAACTTGTAGGCAGTCAAACCATTTTCGGAGAAACAGTAGTCAAAGTCTTCCAAAACGGTAGAACCTAATTGTTCTACTTGCTTGGACAAGTCCGAACCACCAACGAAACCAATGACAACCTTCTTTCTCAAAGCGACCAAGGTCTTTCTCATTTCATCTGAAATCTCCAATCTGGCTGGAGTCAAGGTACCGTCAACATCAAACAAGACCAAGGTTTTAGGATTTTCTTTGTTAGCAAATGACATTTTGTAAAGTTCGTTGGTCGTTGGATAAATGTAAATAGACGTGTACTTTCGTTGAATAAATAGATAATTTTCCACACGGCAGTCGTGTGGGAACCAATGAGAGAACCAACACGAGGGAGGGGAAAAGCAATTCAAGACTGTGTTGGAGGACAACTATTCGTTCAAAAAGGGTTCATGTATCGGTACTGTCTGAACACAATGGTTTGAGTATTATGAACGTATATATGCCAAATATCCCAGTGTTTTGTTACTACTTTGGAGAGATCGACCTGAGGTTCTATTTGTAAAGCCGCGTCTACAGGCTTCAGTAAAACGTATCAAGAAGTTTTTCTACAGAAAAATTTTAATCAAGGATGTTTATTATCAGAACAAATCACAAGTTTAAACTTGGTATTGGAAGTTTGGGAATTGTTTCAAGTTTTGTTCCAAGTTACCCTTTCTAGACAAGAACTTGACGTAAGCACCATCGTCCTTGACTTCACCGTTGTTCTTCTTGGCAACGTATTCATCTCTGTTCAATGGAGTGAAACCCCACTTCTTGGAGATAATGATCTTTTGTTGACCTGGGAACTTGTATCTGGCTCTTCTCAAACCTTCAATGACAACGTCCTTGTTAGAGTCCTTGGTTCTAGCGGACATAATAATTTGACCAATAGAAACACGAGCAGCCAAACCGTGTGGCTTACCCCAAGCACCTCTCATACCTTGTTGCAATCTATCGGCACCGGCACAAGACAACATCTTGTTGATACGTAAGACGTGGAATGGGTGGACTCTGACTCTCAAGTGGAAAGATTCTCTACCAGAAACCTTGGTGATATATTTGTTAGCACAGATACGAGCGGCTTCCAAAGCTTCAGAAGATAATTGTTCCAATTCGTTGGAGACCAAGTGGACACACAATGGGAATTCATCAACTGGCGCCTTCTTTCTACCCAAGTCGTAGATTCTAATCTTAGCGTCTGGGACAGCTCTGTTGTATCTGGACTTTGGGTATGGCTTGTTCTTACAGTATCTGTAACATCTAGCTGGTCTTCTAGCCATTTTGTCTAAAAGTTAGTATATGAGTTTCAATATTGCGTAGGAAAATTTTTGCTTTTATATCTTTCTGATTAATAATCCATCATCTTAAACTTCTGATTAATAATCATTAGCAAAGGATGTGCCAGTGACACAAGGAGCTGTGTGTGTGTTCTATGCTTTCTCAGATCGTCTAGGTAAAAGCTAATTTAAGATCCCTGATGCTTGTAGTACCACTCTTACATACCTAATTAGTACTTGATTACTAGGAGTTCCAAAAAAAGAGGTGGTCAATCGTAATATAGTTTGGTGGTAGGAGGAGTGAGGGATCCCACAAAAAAATTTTCCCAGGCTTAACTGCAGGTCAAGTGTAAAATTAAATCCTTATCACCTGATATGTGACTGTTATTTGTAATCAAGAGAAATGTTGTTTATATACAGGCATTCTTGACTAGTTCTTCCTAAGTCACTACTAGGGGTTGGTATATCAAAGAAAAAGACAGATATCTATTCTAATCCAGGCTGTTTTGCCTAATCAAATGTTATGTCATAGGTACGATTTTCAAGCTACTTAAAAAAACACACATGTGATTAAAATCACAAGTATGCATACTACGAAAAACTTTCCTCATCTCATCTCTGATAAGATAACAGAATCAACATACAATGGGTAGATATTCTGTTAAAAGATACAAGACAAAGAGAAGAACAAGAGATCTTGATCAGATCTATGATGACCTTTCATCAACAGACTCTATCAAGAATTTGAAAAATCAACCCTTGGACGAAAACAAGCCAGGTTTGGGGCAATACTACTGTATTGAATGTGCCAAGTACTATGAAAACCAGACAAGTTTGGATCGTCATAATGTTGGTAAAGTACACAAAAGGAGAGTTAAGGCCTTAAAACAAAGACCATACACCAACTTAGAAGCTGAGGCTGCGGGTGGAGTGAATATGGTTAAGTTTAGTGAGGCTGTCGAAAAATATAAGAAATTGGAAGCTTATAAGAGTGAAAATAAGGCTGAGTTTGACGAATTGAAGAATCAAAAGAAGGATACCTTGGACGCTATCATTACTGGCATTCCTTCTGAAGGATTTATTCAGAAAGAGGAGGCTGCCATGGCTGATTGATCAAAATAAAGGTAATGGTGTGGAGATTAAATTTTATGCATTTGGAAGGTAACACAAGCCAGTAGCATGAATGTGAAAGGGCTTGGTGATTCAATAGAAACGAAAGATAATACAGCATTTAGTACAAAATAAAGAAGGATGTACGTTTTAATTTATTGGGCGAATTTTGCAGCTAGATCTGCAACCAGACATTAAAAAATGCGGCTCGTAAAAAGGTGCTTACTAAACCCGAAGTCAGGATGAGACTTCGAATAAGAAGCAAAAATGGAACTATCACCGTAAATTATGAGCTGCTGGTACCTTTGCAAGTATTGATTAATGATTTACAGAGCCACGAGATTCTCAATCCCAGAGCCAGTAAGACCATATCTACCATTAAAGCGGGGTTTCCACCCAAACCGTTGAATGTTTCAGATACCCAAGTTACACTTGCACGAAGCGATATTCGAGATGGTGATCAGTTGGTAATTGAGTTTGATACTACAGAGGAGAAAGAGGAAGAAGTGGGAAAAGTAAGTAACCTAGATATACCGTTTGTGTACATCCCGGAGCTCAATCAAAACTTAATTCTCCGAAACATTCCCGATGATAACTCTTGTCTTTTCAATGCAATTTCGTATGCTATTAACGGATCAGATTCGTATAAGTCATTCTCACCACCAAGTCAGTTGCGTCAGATTGTTGTTAACCATATAACTAAACATCCTTTGTTGTATACCGAGGTTGTGTTGGGTCAGGAAATAGAGAAGTATTCCCAGTGGATTGAAAAAAAGGATTCGTGGGGAGGAGCTATCGAGTTACAGATTTTAGCGGAATGGTTTCAGGTTCAGATCAAGTGTCTCGATGTTGAACTGAATAAATACATCACGTTCAATGAAGAAGGCAATCCGGCTATTACCATCGTTCTCATATACAGCGGTATACACTACGATTTGTTGGTCACCAACAAGAAATTGTCACTCCAGAACAAGGAAGAGGATATTTCCCAGTGGCCTACAAGTTCTCGAGCTGCTAGTTTGGTGTTAGAATACGGTCAAAAATTGGGAGCATTGTTACAGAGTCAAAATTATGCAACCAATACAACAACATTTAGAGTACGGTGTTTGGAGTGTTACGAAGTTTTGATCGGTGAAATGGGTGCAAGTAAGCATGCTGAAGCCAAGGGCCATTATCGTTTTGGTGAGGTAAATTAGATTTATGTTAAAGGTTTTATTTTGTATAATTAGTGATTATTTTAATATTTTCCAAATATTCAAAAATGAAGCTGGAAGATATGTCCATTAAGTTAAAGTCATCTTGAAAAGACAAAGTTCCAAGAATCAAATTTGTTTAGATTAACCAAGTAATCTGACTCTTATGTTTAGAATAGTATCTTACTTCAATCAGTAGCCTAATATAGGTCAAATAATCCTGTCACACTCCTGTATACTTATTCCCGAATGTAGATGAAACTAGCATGATTCGTCATAAAGCATCGTCATCTGGAAGTGTGCGATTTGGTTTCGTCGAGCAAAAAATTGTTGAAAAAAAGCCAACGTCTTGCTCACTCTTTTATCTTCCATCACCATCTACAACCCACTTAGCGGACGTTAGAACATAAGAGGACAGCTTCAGTTATTGCAAAATACAATATGTCGAAGCGTACTGAATTTTTCTGTAAGTATAAGCACGTCAAAAGCGGTAGGATTCTACCCCACTCTACAATCAACTTTACTAACTCATCACAAGGCCGCCAGCCAAAAACCATCGACCTTATACAGGATTACGAAGACATCACTCCATTGCCCAGAGCAGCTGCCGAGTGTCGTGCTGCGTTATACTCCGCCAATGGTGAATACTTTGCTTATACTCAGCCAAATGAAGTTGTTGTGTTCAACACACATGTCAAGGCCCAACTACACTGCAAGATCGAGTTACAGGATATATTTGACATATATTTTTCCAGCCAGGGTACATACTTGTGCTTGTGGTGCAAGCCTATTCAAATCAACAAAGAGAACGGTACCTGGAACAACAATTTGAAGATCTTCAACTTGAAAACCAAGAAAGTTATCATCGAATGGTCTCAAAAGCACCAGAATGGATGGAAACCACAATTCACTGCCGATGAGAGAATTTTTGCTAAGAATGCTGCCAACAATAAGGAAATCCACTTCTTTGAGATCAACCAGGAACTTGATCACCTCATTAACATCAACCAGCCAAACCACAAGTTCAAGGTTGCTGACCCAAAGATCCCATATCAAGCGTTTCAACTTTCTCCTGGCAAAAACCCTTCAGTCGCCATTTTTATCCCCGAAAAGTCGGGCAAGCCTGCATCTGTTTTGATATACAACATTCCTAACTTCAACCAGCCAATCTGTTCCAAAAACTTCTTCAAGGCTGAAAAATGTCAATTGAAATGGAACACTTTGGGTACCGCGTTATTAGCATTAGCATCCACTGACCATGACTCGTCGAACAAATCTTACTACGGTGAAACCAACTTGTACTTGCTTGGTATTGCTGGTTCTTACGATTCCCGTATTGACTTGAAGAGAGAAGGTCCTATTCACGATATCACTTGGTCCCCAAGTGCCAGGGAGTTTGCTGTTAGTTTTGGCTATATGCCTTCGGAAACTGCTTTCTTTGATGCGAGAGGTAACCAAATCCATTCTTTACCAACGGCTCCAAGAAACACAATTTTGTACTCGCCACATGCTAAATTCGTTTTGGTAGCTGGTTTTGGAAATTTACAGGGAACGGTTGATGTTTATGATCGTCAAAATAAGTTCCTGAAAGTCGTGACGTTTGAAGCCCCAAACACCTCGGTGTGTGAATGGTCTCCTTGTGGAAGATACATATTGACTGCCACCACCTCTCCCAGGTTGAGAGTAGATAATGGGTTGAAAATTTGGCATGCCAGCGGTAAGCTTGTATTCCTTAAGGAATACTCTGAATTGTTTTCGATAGGATGGAAGCCTCAGTCTATTGCTGAGTTCCCTAACTTGAGACAGTTGGAACCAGCTCCCGAGGCCCATGAATCTACCAAAGAATTCTTGGCCAAGAAGGAAGCTGCAAGACTGGCTGCGGCATCGAAACCCGCGGGTGCATATCGTCCACCTCATGCCAGAGGAACAAGAGCTCCTGCTCCTGCCTCTACTTTGTACCAAAAAGAAATGGAGAGCAAAATGCAACAACTAAACGATGTCAAGACTGGTGTCAATCCAGTAACTGGTCGTGCCAGAGTAGTTCCAGGAGCTGCACCACCCCAGGAAAAGGAAAGCAAGGCTGCTGCAAAGAACAGAAAGAAAAGAGAAGCCAAGAAGCAACAGCAACAAGAAGGATCCGGAGAATCGAGTCCTGCTCCAACCTCATCGCCTACACCTACTCCAGCCACAATTGTAGATGAAGGTCAAGTTGTTGGTGGTGTTTCTTCTATTGAAGAAAAAAAAATTAGATCATTGTTAAAAAAGTTAAGAGCGATTGAAGGGTTGAAGATGAAGCAAGCTGTTGGTGAATCATTAGAGGATACACAGGTGAGCAAAATTGCAAAAGAAGAAGACATTAGAAAAGAATTATATACTCTAGGATGGAGTGAATAAGTAGAAATATATTGACAATAGACACAACTAGGGATGTCAGAAACTGGGCGCACCCAAGATTTTCTTGTTAACACTTTACTTGTCAATGTACTACCTAATTAGGAATAGTAATTGTTTATTCTTAGAATGGATCCGACGTATCCCTAAGGGATATGCAGGCTGTTTTCTTTTGTCTGGTAATTCGCAATAGTGGCGAAATGGCGATTTCAATACCCAAGAGGGCAAAGCAGAGTAAAATAACGATGTAACAACACATCTATAACTCATACGGACTGATAAGCTGCTATGAAGTAAAATTTGCATTATATCGGAATTAATGATTATCTTCTTCAGTTCTGTTTGGCCACCAACCGACAGGTTCCTATTAATAACATTGAAACACGAAACGCGCACACACACAAAATAAAGTAAGAATAAAAAAATAGGACCTAACCTGTAAACAGCAAAAAGAAAAAAAATAAAAAACCACGAGCTTTTGGAAAAAAAGCTGTTATCACTTCCAGCCATAAATAAAAAAAACCTGGATCCGTTCCTATAGTTCTTTACAGATTTCGTTCATCGCCAGACGTGAATTGTATGTATTCTTTTGATTTTTGTTGGCTAATAAATGAGAGAACAGTGAAGAGAAAAGCATTTAACCACAATTGATATTAAAACTCCGTCAAGTGTATGGGTAAGTGCAAGAGAAAGAAGTTACCGGTTTTAATTCAGAAAAATTTCAAGGCTGTACCATAACAAGCATTCCCACAAGCATTCCACCAGGATTTATCAAAACACTAGACAATATCTCCCGATTTTCGAACGTCGTTGTCCCAAGCATTCTTAAATTAGAAACTAGATCGAGTTCTGCTTACTGTTTCCTGCAGACTGATTCTTTTGTTTGCACTGCCTCCAAAGCCACTTACAATAACAAGGAGCAGCAGTATGTATTATGCTACGATAAAGGAAATGCGACGCGAGCTTTGGTCTTTTGTAAAGGGAACTGGGTAATCAACATTTATTTCTGATTCGATGCCTGTCAGACCAACTACGACATCTTATAAATGCTTGTACAAGATAGGATCTTTTCATCAACCTAGACTAAACGCGACGAGTTGTTGCCCTGTGTTTTTACAGGTTTTCTCAAATGCATCTTCCGCTTGCAAAAAGAAATCCAGATCATAAAATACAATAAGAAAATAAAAAGAAAAGCGACGCGATTGTGTGCACTCCGCGACTGTTCCGAATCAAATCCGCCTTCTCAAAATTTCACCCTGCTTTTGAACCTTTTTTTCCAATCCATCACATTAGTTCACCAACTTAGTGTTAAGATCACTCGCTTGTTTCTATTGCAGTTCTCTCATTTAGACTCCACTGGAAAACTTACTTCTCAGAAGACGAGGGGAAAACCCGTGATATACTAACAGGCTAAGATGTCGTCGTACAACGATAATCATAACTACTATGCTAACCAGCAGGGCGGTGCTCCACCGGCCGATGGTTACTATCAGCAAGAACAACAACCTTATGATGAACAGGGTCAACATCAGGAATTTTATGACCCTAATGTTCAATACTACCAGCAACCATATGACATGGATGGCTACCAGGACCCAAATGCCCCTTATGGTGCTCAAGGTCAAGGCCACCCACAAGGTGGTCCACAAGGGGCCTACAACGACCCAGAAGCCTTTTCTGACTTTAGTTACGGTGGTGGTCAGACCCCTGGTAACTCAGGCTACGACCAATATGGAGCTCAATACACTCCTTCCCAAATGAGTTACGGTGGTGATCCAAGATCATCTGGTGCTTCTACGCCACTTTACGGTGGCCAAGGCCAAGGATATGATCCAACTCAATTCCAGATGTCCTCAAATTTGCCTTATCCCGCTTGGTCCGCTGATCCTCAAGCCCCTATTAAAATTGAACATATTGAAGATATATTTATTGACTTGACGAACAAATTTGGGTTCCAAAGAGATTCCATGAGAAATATGTTTGATTACTTCATGACTTTGTTGGACTCAAGAGCTTCTCGTATGTCACCAGCCCAAGCTTTGTTAAGTTTGCATGCCGATTACATCGGTGGTGAGAACGCCAACTATAGAAAATGGTACTTTGCTTCTCAGCAAGATTTGGATGATTCTCTTGGATTTGCTAATATGACGTTGGGTAAAATTGGTAAGAAGGCCAGAAAGGCTTCTAAGAAGTCCAAGAAGGCTAGAGCAGCCGCCGAGGAGCATGGCCAAGACATTGATGCATTAGCCAACGAATTAGATGGTGACTATTCTTTGGAAGCTGCCGAGATCAGATGGAAGGCCAAGATGAACTCTTTGAGTCCAGAAGAAAGAGTGAGGGACATCAGTCTTTACTTGTTATTATGGGGTGAAGCTAACCAGGTTCGTTTCACACCAGAATGTATGTGTTTCATTTACAAGACCGCATTTGATTACTTGTTATCTCCTCAATGTCAACAAAGACAAGAACCTGTTCCAGAAGGTGATTACTTGAACCGTGTTATTACTCCATTGTACAGATTTTTGAAATCCCAAGTCTACGAAATCTATGACGGAAGATTCGTCAAGCGTGAAAAGGACCACAACAAAATCATCGGTTACGATGATGTTAATCAGTTGTTCTGGTACCCAGAAGGTATTTGCAGAATTATTTTCAACGATGGTACAAGATTGGTGGATATTCCTCAAGAAGAACGTTTCATGAAGTTGGGAGAGGTTGAATGGGGTAATGTTTTTTTTAAGACCTACAAGGAAATCAGAACTTGGTTGCACTTCATTACCAATTTTAACAGAATTTGGATCATTCATGGTACAATCTACTGGATGTACGCTGCTTATAACTCTCCAACGATTTACACCAAAAACTACTTACAAGTTAAGAACCAACAACCAACAGCTTCTTCCAGATGGGCTGCCGCTGCCATTGGTGGTGTCATTGCTTCTCTTATTCAAATTTTTGCTACCCTCTTCGAATGGATGTTTGTTCCTAGAGAATGGGCTGGTGCACAACATTTGTCTCGTCGTTTGGTTTTCTTGATTATTATTTTCGTTGTCAACTTGGCTCCTGTCGTTTTTACTTTCTACTGGGCTGGTTTAACTAACATTTCGAAGGCAGCACATGTTGTTTCCATTGTTGGTTTCTTCATCGCCGTCGCTACTTTGGTATTTTTTGCCATTATGCCATTGGGTGGTTTGTTCACTTCTTACTTGAACAAGAGATCGAGAAAATATATGTCTTCTCAAGCTTTTACTGCCAATTTCATTAAGTTGAGAGGCTTGGACATGTGGACTTCCTATTTGTTGTGGGTTTTGGTTTTCTTTGCAAAGTTGTTAGAATCTTACTACTTTTTGATTCTTTCCATCAGAGATCCAATCAGAATTTTGTCTACCACCAACATGAGATGTATTGGTGAAAAGTGGTACCAAAACAAATTGTGTGAACAACAGGCTAAAATTGTTCTTGGCTTGATGTATCTTGTTGATTTGTTATTGTTCTTTTTGGATACTTACATGTGGTACATTATCTGTAACTGTGTATTCTCTATTGGTCGTTCTTTCTACTTGGGTATTTCCATTTTGACCCCATGGAGAAACATTTTTACTAGATTGCCTAAGAGAATTTATTCTAAGATTTTGGCTACCACTGAAATGGAAATTAAGTACAAACCAAAGGTTTTGATCTCCCAGATCTGGAATGCTATTGTTATTTCCATGTACAGAGAGCATTTGTTAGCTATCGACCACGTCCAAAAGTTGTTATACCACCAAGTTCCATCTGAAGTTGAAGGCAAGAGAACATTGAGGGCACCAACTTTCTTTGTTTCCCAAGATGACAACAACTTTGAGACTGAATTTTTCCCAAGAAACTCTGAAGCCGAGAGAAGAATCTCTTTCTTTGCACAATCTTTGGCTACTCCTATTTTGGAACCATTGCCAGTAGACAACATGCCAACTTTCACGGTTTTCACTCCTCACTACTCTGAAAAGATTTTGTTGTCTTTGAGAGAAATTATCAGAGAAGATGATCAATACTCCAGAGTTACGTTGTTGGAATACTTAAAGCAGTTGCATCCCGTCGAATGGGAATGTTTTGTTAAGGACACTAAGATTTTGGCTGAAGAAACTGCAGCATATGAAAATGGTGAAGATGCCGAAAAATCCTCTGAAGATGGCTTGAAGTCCAAGATTGACGATTTACCATTCTACTGTATTGGGTTCAAATCTGCTGCCCCTGAATACACTTTGAGAACTAGAATTTGGGCCTCCTTGAGATCTCAAACTTTGTACAGAACTGTTTCAGGTTTTATGAACTATGCTAGAGCTATCAAGTTGTTGTACAGAGTTGAAAACCCTGAATTAGTTCAGTATTTTGGTGGTGATCCAGAAGGTTTGGAGTTGGCTTTGGAAAGGATGGCTAGAAGAAAGTTTAGATTCTTAGTCTCTATGCAAAGATTATTCAAGTTCAAGGACGATGAAATGGAAAACGCAGAATTCTTGTTGCGTGCTTACCCCGACTTACAGATTGCTTACTTAGATGAAGAGCCAGCTTTGAATGAAGATGAAGAACCAAGAATCTACTCTGCGTTGATTGATGGTCACTGTGAGATGTTAGAAAATGGTATGCGTCGTCCAAAGTTTAGAGTGCAGTTGTCTGGTAATCCAATTTTGGGTGATGGTAAGTCTGACAATCAGAACCACGCTATTATTTTCCACAGAGGTGAATACATTCAATTGATTGATGCTAATCAGGACAACTACTTGGAAGAATGTTTGAAGATTAGATCTGTTTTGGCTGAATTCGAAGAATTAAATGTTGAACATATTAACCCTTACGCTCCTGACTTAAAGAACGGAAATGACGTCGACAAGAAGTACCCAGTTGCTATTTTGGGTGCCAGAGAATACATTTTCTCTGAAAACTCCGGTGTCTTGGGTGATGTCGCTGCTGGAAAGGAACAGACCTTTGGTACTTTGTTTGCCAGAACTTTAGCTCAAATTGGTGGTAAGTTACATTATGGTCACCCGGATTTCTTGAATGCTACATTCATGTTAACTAGAGGTGGTGTTTCTAAGGCTCAAAAGGGTTTACATTTAAACGAAGATATCTACGCTGGTATGACTGCCATGTTGAGAGGCGGTAAGATTAAGCATTGTGAATATTACCAGTGTGGTAAAGGTAGAGATATGGGTTTTGGTTCTATTTTGAATTTTACAACCAAGATTGGTGCTGGTATGGGAGAACAAATGTTATCCAGAGAATACTACTACCTTTCGACTCAATTGCCATTGGATCGTTTCTTGTCTTTCTACTATGGTCACCCAGGTTTCCACATTAACAATATCTTCATTCAATTATCCTTGCAGGTTTTCATTTTGGTTTTAGCTAACTTGAACTCTTTGGCCCACGAATCTATCTTGTGTTACTACAACAGAAACTCCCCTATCACTGATTTACTTTACCCATTCGGTTGTTACAACTTTACTCCAGCTATCGATTGGATTAGACGTTACACATTGTCTATTTTCATTGTTTTCTTTATTTCTTTCATTCCTTTGGTTGTCCAAGAATTGATTGAAAGAGGTCTTTGGAAAGCAGCGCAAAGATTTTCTCGTCATTTTGTTTCATTGTCCCCAATGTTTGAGGTATTCGTTGCACAAATTTACTCTTCCTCCATTTTTGCTGATTTGACTGTTGGTGGTGCCAGATATATTTTCACTGGTCGTGGTTTCGCTACTTCAAGAATTCCATTCTCCATCTTGTACTCTCGTTTCGGGGATTCCTCGATTTACATGGGTGCAAGATTGATGTTGATTTTGTTGTTTGGCACAGTTTCTCATTGGCAAGCACCATTATTGTGGTTCTGGGCATCCTTGTCATCATTGATGTTCTCCCCATTTGTCTTCAATCCTCATCAATTTGCTTGGGATGATTTCTTTATTGATTACCGTGATTTCATTAGATGGTTGTCCAGAGGTAACACCAGGTGGCACAGAAATTCTTGGATTGGTTATGTTAGATTATCCAGATCTCGTGTTACTGGCTTCAAGCGTAAGTTGATCGGTGACGCCTCTGAAAAGTCTGATGGTGACACCACTAGAGCTCATAGATCGAACCTTTTGTTTGCTGACACAATTCCTTGTGCAATTTATACCGCTGGTCTTTTCGTCGCATACACTTTCATCAATGCTCAAACTGGTGTTACCCAATATCCTTATGAGGTTAATGGTTCTACCGATCCTATTCCTGTGAATGCAACATTAAGAGTTGTTATCTGTGCTTTGGCTCCCGTCGTCATCGATGCTGGTATTCTTGCAGTCTGTGTGGGTATGGCTTGCTGCGCTGGTCCAATGTTGGGCTTGTGTTGTAAGAAGACCGGTGCTGTCATTGCTGGTGTTGCCCACGGTGGTGCCGTTATCGTTAACATCATCTTTTTCATTGTCATGTGGGTCTTGGAAGGATTCTCATTTGCCAAGATGTTATTGGGTCTTGCAACTATGATCTACATCCAAAGATTATTGTTCAAGATTATCACTTTGGCTTGTTTAACAAGAGAATTCAAGCACGACAAGGCAAACACCGCTTTCTGGACTGGTAAGTGGTATGGTTCTGGTATGGGTTGGATGGCTTGGACTCAACCATCCCGTGAATTTTTGGCCAAGATTATTGAAATGTCTGAGTTTGCAGGTGACTTTGTTCTTGCCCACATCATCTTGATTTGTCAATTGCCAATCTTGTGTATTCCACTTGTTGACAGATGGCATTCGACTATGTTGTTCTGGTTGAAGCCATCCAGATTGATTAGACCACCAATCTATTCCTTGAAGCAAGCTAGATTGAGGAAGAGAATGGTTAGAAAGTACTGTACTTTGTACTTTGCTGTTTTGGTCTTGTTTGTTATCCTCATTGCCGCACCGGCTGTTGCCTCCAAGTACATTGGTAACCTTGGTAATAACTTCAGCTCTGACAGTATTTTGAGTGGTTTGTTCCAACCAAGACACGTGAAGAACAACGATACTGGTGATAACAGACCTTCTAGTTACACTTGGGTCTACGAAAGTGTGACATCTTATGTCACACTGGCATATTCCTCTAAGGCTTGAACAACTCAATTGGAGACTCTTATGGGGTTCATGTATATGTTCCCTTCTTACGTACTGTTTTGTATATTTAAAGTTATTGTAGTTAGTGTAACTGATGAGTACAGTCACATGACTATATTTGAGAATGATTTGTAAAAAAGACACGCGCTCTAAGAAAACCCTGAGCAATTACACATAAGTCCAGAAGAAGATGAATTCTTTGCTTAACGCCACATCGTTGGCAAAATCTACCAGAATATTACTTTCTTTATTGCTGGCAGTGACACTGCTTATTTTTCTCATTAAATTCAACGCCTATCGGGGTCTTTCTGTTACAAATCTGGACCTCAAATTCCATGACATTCAAATACCTTACCTTCAATTGATTTCTCGTCACGCCATCTACTATCCATGGGTTGTCGTTACAGCTATATTTGCCGAAATTTCCATTTTATCCTTCTTTATCTCGTTGGTAGTGTTATTGATTTCGACCAGATACGTGGAAACGTTTTGGAACTACAAGGAAGTTGTTAAATTTGTCCTTATTACAGGAAGTATTACCAATACGTTGACAGTTTTGATCACAATCCTTGTGACTATTTTTGGTGGTGATGTTGAAGGAATAGACAAGCCATTGGGTGGAGGTATATCATATTATTTCGCCTTTTTGGTTGTATTGAAACAATTGATCCCCGAACACAATGTTATTTTGTTTCAAGGCTTGATTAATTCCAGAGTCAAGCATTTCCCATTCATTCTTTTGATCGTTGTACTTCTCTGGTCTCTTTTGATTAGCAGATCACTATACCCCGCACTTCCGTCATGTGGCAGTTTCTTTGTTTCGTTCATCTACTTGAGATTCTATCAAACGATTGCCAGTGAAAATATCTTGCCTATTACAGCAGCCAATGGTGAAAGTTCTCTGACTGTTATCATGGGTGATGCTTCCGATACCTTTCAGTTGGTTGAGTTTTTCCCAGCAATTATTAAACCATATCTTGCTTTCGTGTTTGACAAGATATATGAGTTTAGTGTGTTTCTTGGCATAGTTACTCCTTTCAATGATGAATTGGTTGAACAGAGTAACTTCAGAGCACGAATGAGACAGGAGCAGAGTAACCAAGTGCAGAAAAGTGTCGCAAACTCTGTAGCTGAAAGAAGAAGACAAGTCGCTTTACAAGTGATAGAGGACAGAATAAACAAGGGCAGTGAAGCCAGAGTTAACTAATTCCTTAGATATTGTAAATATGATTCTAAGTAAGGAAATGGACACCTTGTTGCGATTCACTTGTGTCATCTGCAGGATAATTGGTTACACTAAATTTTTTCTCAACAACATGGATCATAATTTCAGGAACTAAAAATAAACGACTGGGACCATGTTCAAACCGAAGTACGGAAAGAAGTCTTTTCTACCGCTTCCCGCCTCCTTCAACAGTATCCGCAAATTTCAAAAGCAGAATGTTGCATTCCTTACGGTTATTCTTTTCGTGGTGTATTTGTTCCTCAATCCATTCAGGAAGCTTGGCTCTCCCAGCGCGTCTAAAATATACCCTCCACCACATCCTTTAACGAGTAAACATACAATCGAAACCAACAGCAAGTACATTTACCCTCGTATTGAAGATTCCCAACTTCTTCAGGAATTAACTGTTCATCAGTTGGTTATTGAATCTAGGATCAGAGATGCCAACTTTCCTGACATCGAAAAAAACATCATCAGACCTCTTAACGTATTTGACAACCCAGATGCCGCTGTGCAGAAGAAAAAGGAGGATGCAGAAAATGAACAGTCTGATTTGTTGAAGGCCAAGAACTACTTCAAGAACCACGATAAGGTTGTATACAAACCAAAAAGTGCAGCTGCCTATCCTGAAGTAGTGATTGTTACCTCACTTGACTTTGAAAAGTATTCTCTGGCAGCTTTGACAAAGATAGTTCAAAACAGAATTGATTACGCTCATACTCATGGGTATGGAGTATATGTTCGTTGGCACCAAGAATTCTTACCTGCTCTTAACGCTCTTTCTCATTTAAAGTCAAAGGAGAAGGCTAAGTGGGTCAGATTGTATTGTATGAGGGCTGCAATGTTTGCATTTCCAAAAGCCAAGTGGTTATGGTACGTTGACGAGGATGGGTTTATCATGGACTTGTCAATAGATATACAAAGATATATTCTCGACAATGAAGCCTTAGGTCCTATCATGTTGAGGGAAAAGCCTATTGTTCCTCCAAGCGGTGCTATCAAAACTTATAAGAACACAAAGCCTGAATCTGTAAGGTTGATTATCACCCAAGCTGAATCGAAGATCGAAACCAGTTCCTTCTTACTCAAGAATGATGTAATTGGAAAATCGATACTAGAAATCTGGAGTGACAACCTTTACTTGAATTATCCAGGGTTTCCATTTGGTCCTGATTCCGCCTTGACCCATATTTTGCAATGGCATCCATTTATCCTTAGCAAGTCTACCATTATTCCAGCCAAGACTATTGCTGCCCGTCATGACTTCATGGCTGGTTCCGATCCTTCAAATCATGACTATGTCTTCCATGAAGGTGATTTGGTAGTTCAATGGACTGATTGTAATTCGCCTTCTGATTGTGAAAAGCTTTTGGAATTCTACTATTCTAAATTGACTCCTCAAAGTTGATTTGACCCTGAATTATGTATATTAATAGCATTCAGAAATTATTTAATGTTAGTTTTTGGAACAACAAAACCATTGAGTCTGCTGTGTCGGAACTTGTCTTATAAGAGCGCACAGTTTCCCACATGCGGATGCTCTCTTTCATTCGGTTTAAACTGGGAAGATTTTCGAAATTGACCGTAGGAATTACCTCTCTTATATTCAAAAAAATAACAAAGAAAGCTAGTTCCCGGTACGAAGAGTGTTCACTATACGGGACACTGTAAATACGGTATAATGACTTATCGGTCGCCTTGATGTTCTTTGGTGCTTTTGGTACTTGTGGGAGCACATTTGAAGAATATGAATAATCGGGGCTAGATTCTAAAATTTTGAACAAATCACTTAGATTGCATTCTTTGTTTTCGTTTCCGAATCGAGGTACATAGCTCCATCCAGTGGGCCTAATCCCGACACAACGTTCAAAATATTTGTGGTAGTTGTTATGGTTGAAATAGTTGGATAGATCTGCCGGGTTATTAACAATTCGCATTGGTACCAAGTGTATAACACAATCGTCATTTTCTCTTCCGCTGCCATCGTTGACGAGTACCAGATCAATATATGGGTCTTGGAAAGACTTAATGATCGCTTCCTTTTCTCCTCTGCTACCTATATTCAGAACGTAAATGCTGCACTGGACTTTTTTCAGAATGGTCACAGCTAATCTTTCCTTCCCAATGAGATAAGTTCCAATTAAAATGAGAAACTTCTTCTTGTTTCTTCTTTCAATCATGAAGTCGGTAATTCTTGATTGCTTAAGAATTCCAAACCATTTTGCGTACAAGGAATGGTTTTTTTGAATTAATTCATGAAATAAATCGGCAACTGTATTGCACACCAACTCTTGTTTGGGAAAATTGTATTCAGGGGATAAGTAAGTTGTGTCAAGGTAAACCTTATCAATAGCATTTCTGCTTCCTGTGAGAAATGGCTCAAGATAAGGATGAAGAATCATATCTTTATTGACACGAAAGTCACCGCAATGTAATATTCGATATTTTGATTGGTCTATGCTGATTGATTCAAACAAAAATATGACGGAACCAGGACAATGGTTAGCATCGATTGCAGTGACATAGAGGCCTGGGTCCAGCAGGGAACTTTCTTCGCCCCCATTTATAAGTTTTGCCGAAAAAGACTTTACGATATACCTCTTATTGAGCTCGAGTGGTTGTACAAATCTAGGATCCACACTGAATTTGATAGTCAATAGTCTTGCAGTAATTTCAGAACAGTAGATAATCTTGCGATATTTCGAATCGTCTTCATAATCAAAATCATTCTTGAATACTCTTTCGTAACTCCACTTCTTGGAGATTCCGCCATAATGATCGGAGTGAAAGTGGCTTAAAAAGTACTGAGTAATAGTAGCATGAGGGGCATAATTGAAAGCATCTACTGACACTAAATACTCAGGGGTGGAACCAGTTGGGAATTTTAAAACCTTGATATCAGGGATGGGTTTCTTCATGCGAGAAGTCAGCATATTAGTTGGTGGTTTGATGATCTTGATTTTTGTGGTACGACTTTCGCCATTTATATACTTTGACCGTTCTTTCTCCTTTGGAGTAATCTTTCTTTTCTGCTTTTTCTGATTTGCATCTGTATCCATGGTGGCCCCTTGAATCTTGATAGATTTTGAAGCGTTTTCTAATTTTGTCAAACAGGTTTCAACATGTTGTGTACGGCATTGAAAGTTTGAGATAGTTATGTCGATGTTACATACGGGACATAGAACACCTATTTCTTCCTTAATATCAATTTCTCGTACTGTATCTGTAGTAAGATCTATTGTTACGATTGGCTTTTGACGTTTTTCCCCCAGCGATGTTTTACCACCTCTCTGTGTAAACTCTAATATTGAGGCTTGTCGCTTTGAGGAAGACATGAATGTATAGTCGTCACCATTAGTTCATCTGTGTGAAGGAAGACGATACTAGTAGTGCAGAGATAAAGTGTATCAATATCAGTTTTTTTGTGCGAGTTGAGTAACTAGACATAGACAAACCAAACCATCACTATGGGGTTATTAACGGTGATACGAAAGCAGAAAGCAAAGGACCGTGAGATACGAGTACTTACTTTGGGATTAGACAATTCGGGTAAGACCACAGTGATTAAGCAGATGATGGGAAGAGACATCAATACAATTTCACCAACAATGGGGTTTCAGATAGATACTCTTCTATATGGTGACTATACCATTAATTTCTGGGACATTGGGGGGCAGACATCGCTCCGCAACTTTTGGGGAAATTATTTTGACAAAACAAACATTGTTATATGGGTCATAGATTGTTTGTCGGTGGAAAGATTGGATGAGTCGTATCGTGAGCTACGTGAGAAGGTCATTCTACAAGACCGACTCGTAGGGGTGTACTTGGGGATATTAATTAACAAGACCGACTTGCTACTGAGTGAAGAAGAAGTGGTGGCTATTAAGGAACGCGTAGTAAAACTATTGGACCTTGAATCACAAATTCCTCAGAAAGATACATGGACGGTGGAGGTTGTTAGCGGCAAGACAGGAAGAGGCTTATCGCAGATAATAAGATGGATCGTGTCACGGGAAATGTAGTACTTTGGCTATACGTGCAGGCCCTCATACAATAGACTGCTTAATTTTCAACAATCGTACGTGGGAACAATATTATTCCATGCATATTTTACTAAGAAACTTCTGGAGACGTTTCTAGAACCAGCAAGGCGATATAAAAGATCCACACCATTCAATTCCTTTATGTTACAGTCGTAAACTTTTAGAATGCTTTCTTGAGTTCTGGGCTCACAAAGTTAGAAAACAACCAGCAAATTTATTATGTAGGGATTAATCTCAAACGCGAAACGCGTTCTTGATTAATTAATTATTTCCCAAAGAAGACAAAAAATCTCAACCGATACTACAGGCCCGATGCTACTTCAATATATTTAACACACTTCCAGGCATTATTTTGTTTTGTAAATTCCTATAATACAATCTTTGCCAGTATGACGATGGATAGGAGTGCTCTGAGCATTGTATCTCTTATGCTTGAATCGGAGAGAAATGAAAACAATAACTTGATAGAAATATTGGGAAATGTCAAACCCACCAAGTCTTCAACCTCTTCCCTCAGCTCCATCGTTAGAGGATTATTTACAAAAAATAGCAGATTGTTGGCTTTGCTAAATGCTGTGACCTCAGAAATCACCAATCAAGGCTCCATGGAACCCTTGAAGAACTTTGTTAATCAATTTATCCTTTGGCTCGATGATGATACTGTTCTTTTGTTTGAAAAATATTGTGCTGAACTCTCTAAACTAGACGAGAATAACTTGGATGAAAACAGTGCTGCAAAGCATCTACATGCGGACTCATTCGCCAAACCAATCACAAATTTGTCAAATTACATTGCCTTCATCGACTCAGTGTCTAGTTTGCTTAGAAATCCCTTTATTCTTGAAAAGTTATCGACTACAAAAGACCGCTTGAGAGATATTGTGGATTCTTTCCAGACTCTGAATAAGACAAGTCAATTGAATAATATAAGCTTTGACAATATTAAACCATTTGGCACCAACCTGGGTAATTTTACTAGGTCCCAAGACATAGTCTCGAGTTTCTTTAAAGCTCAGCAGATTATATCAAGAACTGAAAATCGACCATTGTTCATGATTGAACAATTTGGTTTTAACAGAGAAATTCCTACCGAATTGGTTCTTTTAAATTTATCCTCGCATATGGATGATTGTTACAATGCTTTGGCTATTCTAGAGGTAACATCTACCAGTAGATCCTTATTATTTCCTCCATTCAGAGTTAATGAATTATCTATTGACTTTGACAGCACCTATATCATTTTGAAAGCGATTGATTTTTCATCCAAGAACAATCTAAACTCTCAGATTGTTCTCACATCAAAAGATCACGATTTCCTCCTTGAATGGTATAAAAAGATGAAAGTTATATTTCCACTGGAATCCAACAATTCGCCAGTAAGCAATTCCTTTCTCATAAAGTCTCAATCAGAAGCGGTTATAATGTCTGGTTTGGGAATTAATGTTGTCACCGACTCTGAACATAGAAGATCACAGGAACAAGATTCGGAATTCATCACGCCCCCTGGAACCAGTAAGTCTACCAAGTTTAAGGAACTATTGGAATCACCTTTAATGGACTGTTATTCTTCTCCGTTGTCTCAATTACAGCAACAATATCAACAGTCTTCTAGAAGACAAAGTCCATTGGCAGGTGTTGAGTTGGGTAATGGCCCACAAGCTCCATTTAAGAATAAAGGGCATAGTCTGTCTGTGACCTCTCTTGTGTCAAGTGATTCCAACGAGCCAAACCGCAATCCCGCTGACTGTTCACGTTCTACAGAAATACTTAACAAGACATTGTCAAATACTTCTTTGAGGCTGGTAGCTAACACTATCGAGGTAGTTTCAAAGGAAGGTACTATTTCCGTTACTGACCATAAGCATTCTCCTCGTTCTTCAAAGGCAGAGATCGACTATGTTTCTCCTTCTCCTATAACGAAGAAGCATGAAAGCCAAGGATTAAGTCAACCATTCGTGGCAAAGAAAAAGTATCCATATTCAGTATCAAACGAACAAAAGACCATGGCTTCTTCCGTTCCTAATTTGAGTCAATCAGGAAAGGAATCTAAAGGACTTTATCAATTGACTACAGGTTCGGAGCTTGATATTAATAACTTTGGGAAGAACTATAACCCTACCTTTAGTATAATGGATTTGAATGCTATTGTTAAGGAGGAACCTGTTGCACAAACAAAGACTCTTAAACCGAGGAGAAAGTCATTCTTTGATTTATTTAGAAGATCACCAAAAAAGCAACAGCCTGTTGCTTCCTCTAGTCCATATTTACCACAGTCCCCTATTGAAAATTCACCTGAAACAGATTCCTTACCATTTGCTGATATTGATCTTCCTCATAGAGTATACAAGGGTGTGAATGGTATGTCTGTTTCTCAACCAAATTTGTTAAGGCCTGGGGATAATCAGGAAAAGATCAATACCTCAGCTTCAGTCGATGATCTTTCGTCCACTGTTGCAGAAAAGTCAAGCGGTACCAAATTACCAGGAGCATTTGCCTTGCCAGCGTCAACGTCGATGAAATTCTTTAGTCCAAATGCAGAAAAAGTTGAGGCTAAAACTCAGACGACACCTTATAAGGAGGAAGATTTAGTTATTCCAGGCGACTTAAAGGCAATGATTAATGATGAGCTGTCTAGAGACTTTTACCTTTCGGATTCAACCCCCAATTCTATGAAGATTTCTAAGTGGAAGGAAAAGTATGGCAAGTGGGAAATGCTCACAGTAAATAACAACATATTTGTCAAGATTGCTATAAACAATCAACTTGGTAAGGGTTGGTTACTTATCTTTAAAGAAGAATTTGATGAGAAGTACAATGAAGTCATTGATAAACCAATTTTGATTTTGACACTTGATGAATCACATTCTACTGTTAGAAAATCCTCGGCGGTTGACTTACAGATCAACTCCATTAATGCGATTAGTTCCGAGAAGATGTTGATAATGATCAGATGCGCAAATGGCAGTTTGAGCAGTATTATTCATAGTAATATTGAAGGTGCTGTTGAAAATTTATCAAGATACGGCTATGAGACTATAGCTAGTTCGAAGGACAATTCTACTCTTAGCATTGCATCATCTGTTATGGAAAAGCCCAGTGCCTCGACTACCTACACCAATTTATCCCTGGAAGAACTAGACAAAGGTACAATGCTCAAGAAACATGAAGAGTCAATGTACTCCATTTGTTCTACGGAATTCAGTAATGCTGTTGTATTGAATAACCCTAATAATGACAAGGTTGTTGTGCTACCTGAAATGACTGTGAGACTTCAAAAGAAAATGGGTACATATCTCCTGATTACCGAATTATCTTCGTGGAAAATTTTATCAATGTATTCCTTAACTGTTGCTATTGTCTCTGATATTATCACGAATAAGAATCACTATCAAATAAATCTCAGAAACACTGAAGATAATGAGGAACCAGATTATACCTGGCTTATCGCTGCCGATGATACGTTCAGCAAAATTGAAAGAATCGGGAAAGCTGGACTTCTCGTTAAAGCTGCAAAGGACGATTATTACATGATTGAATGTAAAGGTAAGCGTGAGTTTAAGCAACTCATGGAAGCATTTTGAATGTGTTTTTATGTATGAAAAATAATAATAATCTTAATAGAAACGAAATTAATAACAATGAAACTACACCAGCATCACTGTAACCTAAATAAAAATCTGAGACCGTCCAAAAGCGGATTGAAACTATGGCTGCTGGTATCTACGTTCTCGTGTAAACATCGCGTATCTGAATATTCAGGCTATGTAATGATTTTTGAAATAATCTTTCTATATTCTCACGTTTAATTATCCTTTTTAGGGCCCCATTTGAGACCCAAGAATCCCTCATCCCCATTGAGCTTAGGAATATAGTGTTTGGATTGAAACTTAGGTTCAATAACGAAAACTCTCTTCTGTCCCGGGACGTCGAGGGCAATGTACGAAAATTCAGAGCTCCAAAAAGATGTGTCGACTTGTTCCAAAGATACTGTTCCATGAATACCATCGTCAGAGACAACATGAAATCTCATAAAAAGATGATCTTTGCCATCCTTACCCTTGTTTCTAATACCATGTGCTGGTCTGTTGCGAACCCAAGAATCAGCACCGACGTCACCATACGCCTTCAATCTAGAACCACTCTCAAATCTTAATAATTCTTGAGCACCTTCGTGCTTTTCAACCAATTTGACTGCTTTGTTAAAAGTTCTTGTATCACCAGATGGCAAGAAGAGCTCAGATAATATCAAATATACTACCAATAAAGCGATACCTGCTGCTGCAAAAACAATAGCAGTGGAAAATGAAAAGGTAAGCGCCCTAGAAATTTTATCAAGAATACGTTTTCCTTTAGCATTTTTATCATGGTGAGAATATGGCGGTGGTGGTGGTGGTGGTGGGGCAGATTCAGAGGAATAATTTCTAGTAAGCTTGATAAGCATTGGTTTGTTGACCTTTCTGAAAAGATTCGAATATTGGAGGCTTCTGCTTTGTAAAAACGATTTCCTTAATATAGAAGTTGAGGGGGCAATGTGGGAACGAATCCCTAAGCCTATTGGTGATATAGAATACATTCTTAACATCATTCTTTGATTACTTGGAATTGCAATTCCTACATCGTTAGTTTTTCATTTTTTTGGTGACACAAAAAACCCTATATGTGGTCAGAGTATAATGGGTTTCTATAGAGTGGGTATGATGCTGAATCGTTCTTTACACAAATATTATTGTCATTGTAGTCTCCTGGTTATAAATCATTTGTCATTTATCATTTGATTCAGGCTAGTATTAAAAATATGATGGGTTTTTCATTATGTTTAGTGTGCTGAGGAAGAACACAACACGAACAAGCCCGCGTGGCCTAATTGGTTAAGGTGTTATCCTCCGGAGATAATGATTGCGTGTTCGAGTCCCGCCGCGGGTTTATTTTTTTTATTTCGGCAAAAGTTTTTGATTGGAATCAAAAATAGTATTCATAAAACCAATTGCAATCTAATAACTCAATACTACTTCTAAACTAATAATCTGAACTCTTTTATTTAATTCTTATTTTACTTAATAACTTAGCAAGAATTACATTTACGTCAGATTTTCTGTAAAAAAGTATCAATTTCCTTTGCTTTTGCAAACTTGATTATAAATATCAAACTTTGCTGTTTGTAATTAATATAAAAGAAATAAGTAGAATTAACAATAGTCAAGTTGTTGATTATATTTATATCATATATTGCACTTTTATGATTCTCTGAGAGACAGGTAGAGTAAATTGAATTATATCACTGCAACATAATAGTTCGGTATATCCTTAGGAAGACCGAAAACACTGTTGAAATTTTACATTTGATACCCAATATTTCCCTTAAGACCAGTATTATGACAACAATGCTATTGCAAGTTTTGTTGGGGTTCAATGCATTAAAACCGAGCTTACATGAGTAGAGTCGATAAGGCTCCGGTTACAACTCTTTTCGCAACAACATTTCACGTGATAAGGGTTTAAGCCCTATAGTTTTGTTCAGCGCACGAACTACGAGGAAAATTTTTTTTGGCGAGCGCTATCCTATCACTGAAAAATTTCAGATACATCAAAAATTGAAAGAAGATTCCTTTGGTATAACCTAGCATATCGTAACAAAATGGCCAAAATCAGTAAAGGTAATTATACTTACAAGATAACCAGAGGATAGAATGAGACTAGATCAAGAAATGATGATCATTGATTATTGATAAACAATGAAAATTGTGAAAACTACAAAAGCACATCGTCAATGACGAATATTTAGGGCAATGGGATTGAATAAATTCATTGGTGAACTAATCTTAAACTATCCACTGAGTTAACAAAGCAAAATACTAACAAACAAGACGTTTCTTCTTCTCGTTCTAAGGCTAGAAAGGCTTACTTCACTGCATCTTCTGTTGAAAGAAGATCTTTGTTATCTGCTCCATTATCTAAAGAATTAAGAGAACAGTACAACATCAAGACCTTGCCAATCAGACAAAACGATGAAGTTTTGGTTGTCAGAGGTTCCAAGAAGGGTTCCGAAGGTAAAATCAACTCCGTTTACAGATTGAAGTTTGCCGTTCAAATTGAAAAGTTACAAAAGGAAAAGTCCAACGGTGCTTCCGTCCCAATCAACATTCACCCATCCAAGGTTGTCATTACCAAGTTGCACTTGGACAAGGACAGAAAGGCTTTGATTCAAAGAAAGGGTGGTAAGGCCGAATAAATTCTTCATATTTAGACTATTTTATGGATCCCATTAATATGAATGTATTTTAATGTAACAATCATTGTAGCTACCAAAAGTTAAGACAATAAGTGTCCCATAAATAGGTCGCTGAATGTAACCATCAGGTTGTCGTCGAGTCTTTCGTTATATACAGTCACAGAAATTCGTCAAAATGGTGGGGCACATTCAAGACAAAGAGGATTGTGATTAACAAAATATACAACTCAGTGGCGATGTCAGTAATCCCATCAGACGATGAAGGTGAGTTGTTTAACGGCTTTGGATCGCAACCTATCTCGAGGAATCCTTCCTCAGACAGACGTACCACGAAGAGGTGGTCTTTCCACGACAATACTAAGCCCAACTTGGTCGAGTTGGGTTCAGCTGCTAAAAGAAGAATGAGTGATGTCACAGGAGAAGATTTGGTTCACAAGCTGTTTGATCCCATGCACCCAATGGCACCACAGTTGATCGGTGGTGGCCAGTTGTATTCGACAGAATCAGGACGCCTTTTCCACGCTGGAAAGATCTGTATTGTGTTGGCTGGATTACCAGGTAGAGGCAAGACTCACTTGTCTGTGTCGTTGACTCGTTATTTGAGGTGGTTAGGTGTGAAGACTCACCTGTTCCATTTGGGTAATTACCGTCGTGCCAGTGCCGAGGATGATCTTACCCACGACTTGTTTGTTCCTAGCCCTAACAGCAAGAAGGCAAATGAGTTCCGCAAGAAGATTGCCGATGAATGTCTTAATGATATCCTCAACTTCTTCAAGAATGACCACGGTCAAGTTGCCATTTATGACGCTGTCAACGCCTTACCTGAATACAGAATCGACATACACAAGAAACTCACCGATTTGAATATCCAGGTAATATTCATTGAAAGTTTGGTTACTGATGATTCGATAATCATGAAGAACATGGAAGAAGCAGCCAGATCATCGCCAGATTATGCCAATTGGGACTATAAGAAGGCGTACGAGGATTACAGCGAACGTATCAAATTCTTAACTCCATTTTATCAGGAAATGGGTCCTTGTGACAAAACTTTGTCCTACATTAAGTTTATTAACTTTGGGGAACGTATTGAATTACACAACTCTAACTACGGCTACCTTATGAACAAAGTTGTTTTCTTTTTGATGAATTCACGGATAAAGCTGGGTTCAGTATTCTTTGCTAGATGCTACAAAAATTCCATTGACTTTACCCAAGATCCGCCTTTAGATGATGACGGTTTGAAGTATGCTAGAAACTTGACCAAGACACTCATTAAACACTTGAAGAAACAAGGCAAAGACTACATCAAAGATATCGATTTTGATGACACGGATGTTCCAGATCCACCAAAGAAAGAACTTTCTACTAATGAGAGACATCCTGCTGCAGGTGTAGATGGTGTTGAGGATGATTCGATAGTTATTTGGACTTCAGTGAAGAAGAGAACGGTTGAAACTACTCAATTTTTCACACAAAAGAATATCAAGACCAGGCACAGGATTCAATTAAGCCAAAAGAACCCTGGGGTCGTGGGTATGATGTCTGAAGAAGAGATTGAGAAAAGTTTCCCCGATGAATATCAACATTATGTAAAAGATCCATACCACTATCGGTTTTCACGGTCAGAATCCTATCATGACTTGGCAATTAAGATTGAGCCATTGATATTGGAGATGGAGAGAATGAGTGGAGATATTTTGATTATTGCTGATGAATCAGTGCTTAAGGTTTTCTACGGATACTTGATGTCTTGTTCTTGCTACGATATCCCTGCGTTGACGTTCCTGACCGACGAGATCTTTGAAATCAAGTTCAATGCATACTCTAACAGTGCTGAACGGATCCCTATCATTGACTTTGACTAGCCTTCTAATATTAAATGGAAATTTGACGTAAACATGTTTTGGTTGTAGCAACGGCCATGGTCGCACTGGTATATTTCTCAAATTTATATCAGGAATCAAATCTCTGACGATGTTGGTTCCTACGGCTAAATATAGTGCACCCGACGTCCAAACTCGGGAATTTGTTCCTGGTGAAGGTCCTCATACCACAGATGGGAAAACAACTCAAATATCTGATGTTGTCTTGAAAGCAGGAGGTGACGATCGTGACAGACCTACGGAGGCAAGCAATACGCCATTAGGAAATCTCCGGGCGATGTTGACAACGGTGCAAGACCAAATCAATGTTTTTTTGACAGAGAGAATGGAGCAAAGTAAGAGTGGCGCTGATAAAGATGTTGAAAGAAGAATTCTCGATGAAGGGGTGGATGAGGACGAAGACGATGAATGAAAAAATATGTATTTTAGTGTACAGATACTACTGGTAAGTAGTGAGTTTAATAATGACTAACCACACGGATGAAGATATTACTTTGGAGGGTTGACAATCTGTTGCATGTTTTGGACGGTCTTCTCCAAAGTCGTTTGTAAGTAGTTTTGCTTGATATCCAAGTTCTTTTTGGTTTCCAAGAAACCCTTTTCGTCATCCTTAATATCTTGCAAGTATTCCTTGACATCTTTGGCAACAAATACCTTTCCAATACCCTGGTATACTTTTTCATTCGCCTCAACATTGCAGACTTTATTCAATGCTGTAGATGTGCTGTTGATCAAGCTAATATTGGTATTGACACGGTCTAACTGAAGCGAGCACATGGATAACTCGGCCTTTGTCTTATTTAATTGATTATCCATCTCTATAAGGAGCTTTTGAAGGGTTTCTGGTGACATAGACATGATTCCTAGAGTAGTGGTTACGATTATTGCGCAAAAATCGTTGATTTGAGATTGTGCGAAATTTTTCAGTGAGGCCAACGTCCAATGTTCCGTTTCAGAGCCCATGTATTAGGCCCTAGCAGGTTCTATGCCACCGTTACAAACAGTCCAACTGCTACAAACCGATTGGAAAAGACGCTTACCAAGTTTTGGGAAAAGGTTGATGCATCGTACAACGACAAGAAGAACAAATACGAAGTATTGCTAGATGGGAAGCCACTCAAGACACCATTGGGCTTCTCAATGTCCTTACCACCACAAAAGGCTCAGTTAGCCCACTTAATTGCTCACGAATGGAAGAACTTGCCAGATTTGAAAATTCAGACCAACTCGCTCCCTTTGACGAGTATTGCTGCTCGTTCGATCGACTTGGAAGAAATTCATAGGGAAAATAGCGGTGCTAACGACGAATTGATCGCCAAAGTCGGGAGTTTACAAGATATTAAGCTTAATCTCTTGAGATATTTGGACACTGATACCTGTTTGATCTTCACTACCAAAGACGAGTATTCTGGAAAATTGCGTCAGAGACAGAATGAATTGTACTTACCGTTGATAGCGGAATATGAGGATTTCTTTACTGCTTATGGCAAGCAGCACCCAAATTTGATGCCCGTTGACCACCAGATTAAATTAGAATTTCTTGACTGTGAGATTCACGGCTTGAGAGGAAACAAGCAGAGTATTACGACACAAAATGTTGTACTTCACTGGATGGACAATCTTCCGATCTACGACTTGATTGCGTTGGAAAAGAGTGTGTTGACATCCAAATCGTTCCTCTGTGGTGCATCTATCATAAGACTGAATGCTGTAAACGATGCATTGTATCAAATAAACAAGAGTTCTCTGGAAGACCATTTCTTCAAGACGGTTGAAGAGATTATCGAGTTGGGCAACATGGAGACAATCTTCCAGACTGAGAAATGGGGAGAGGTTGAAGATACCCACGATGTTGACAAGGTTGACTGGGTGAGAAATTTATCCAGTGCTACCTTGTTATGCCACTAAAATCTGTATATATAACACCATCCAATTTCTCAAAAAAATATATGAGTTGCACTTCTATATTTATCCTCACGTCGCACAACGAATATTTTGTCTTCGTGAAACTCAGAAAAGCACAACCAAAATCTACGCGTCGCCTACCTGATAACCATCAGGAAACCGTTTGGAACGACGCTGGATTAAGAAAATCCCATCAGGAGAAATATACACAATACTCTCCGTACTTAATAGAATTGATGTCCCCGCCTTCTCCCTTAGACCCTGCTGCTGGCATCACTCCGCGCAGAGTAAAGGTGTACCTACTTCAGGGTGAGGACTGGATAGACAACGGTACAGGATATTGTGTGGGCCACGTCGAGAGTGACTCTACCCCATATTTCCTTGTTCGTAACGAGTTGGATTCAGATGAAATCATCCTCAAATCATTTCTCGAGGGCTCCATTCAGTTCCAGCGACAACAAGAAACATTAATAGTATGGACAGATCTTAGCGGCAAGGACTTGGCATTATCCTTTCAAGAAACTGAAGGCTGCGCTGACTTGTGTGAGTTTATCATCATGGTCCAGCAAGAGAACCATTCACCAAATATTTCGTTATACTACGTAATTCCCAACGCCTCGGAAGGTGACGATATCACCGAACTCATAACAGGTCCTATAACATACCCAGAAACTCCCACGATTGATAATTTAAATACAACTCTCGAAATAATTACCCAGA
This sequence comes from Teunomyces aglyptinius, assembly GCA_030581575.1. NCBI lineage: Eukaryota > Fungi > Ascomycota > Pichiomycetes > Serinales > Debaryomycetaceae > Teunomyces > Teunomyces aglyptinius. The sequence goes on from JAKTTR010000002.1 coordinate 431,417, forward strand.
ATGCCAACTCCCAATTCACTCGAACCCAAGTCCTGAAATTCATTATCGAAAACGACTATTTCAGCGCCCTAATTGAAGTGTTTCAACTTGCAGAGGAAGCCAAACTCATTTCAAAAATATACACCTTGCTGGAAATTGTTAAAACTCTCGTTTTGTTTAATGAATCATCCTTGATTGAAGACTTCTCTTCTTCAGAAGAAAAAATTATGGGATTAATAGGAATATTGGAATACGATCCTGATTACCCAAACTTCAAGGCATGTCACCGCGAGTTTCTTAAGAACAAATCATTCAAAACCGTTATACCAGTCAAGAAATTTGCCATTTTCCGCAAAGATTTCCACCTTAACTTCCTTAAAGATGTGGTGCTAGCACGGTTTTTGGATGACCAAGCATTTAATCTAATATCCTCTTTAATTTACGTCAATCAGGTTGATATAATTAATTATTTGAAAGATTCTTCTATTCTAGAACTTCTTTTCAAGATTTACGAAGATGACGAAGACTTGGCATTGGAGAGAGATGGAGTACGAATGCTTCATCAATATGTACTAATAGCCAAGTCATTTCAGTCCTATCAAAAACTGGAATTCTTTTCTGTGCTTGTGAAGAGTGGATTATTCAAGATGATAAGCTTTGCATTGAAGGATTCCGACAGCAAAATCAGAGTTTTGGGAACTGAATTGATTGTTATTATTATCGAGCAAGATGTATCTCTTGTTAACTCAATAGATAATGAGGATGCTATAGACATAGCTGAACCACCATCACAGACAATAATGGAAGAAGATAAGGACGACACAATCATTGAACCCAAGAACATCAAACTCAAGCTTTCAGATGACATGACGCTCATTTCAATTCTTACAAAATTGTTAGTGGAAGACAAGAATCCCGGCCTCAAAGTTCAAGCCTTTGAAGCCTTACGTATACTATTGGATTCTAATATAGCCAATAATGCTAACAGCGATTTTGAAGGGGAATTCAAAAACGAGGCTGCAAATGGCAATGAATTATTGACGGCAGTTGATGATTTCAACGACATAAATACTAAGAATTATTTCAATGCTTTCTATTCGCAGGTGGCACCCAAGCTATTTGAGACAATTATTCAACTTGCTGATGTTCTGAGTCATAATGAAGGTGAAGTGACACAGAGGGTGCGTGAAGATATATTATTGTATCAGCATCTCTGTGAATTGATCTCGTACTGTTCCAAAGAACATGAGACATCGATATCACAGCCGTTTTTGCTTGGAAATAATATCATCAAAGGGGTAGCGAAGCTCTTGGATATCAATTGCAAAATTACTCTTAAATTGAGTGCTATTCATTGTATCAAGAACATTATTTTGATGAATAATGACGAGTATACACGATATATCATCGATAAAGAGGTGTTGAGAAGCCTCTTCAACTATTTTGGTACCATTATTGATCGCAACAACCTCCCGAACTCGGCGTGTTTGGATTTAATGGAGATCATATTAAGGAACTGCGAGCTTTATGATAGGCGTAACTTCCAACTTTTGGCCGAGTACATCTATCAAAATTTCAAGGAATTTTGCGAGAAGATTACTTATGTTCATACTGCAACAGACTTGATGAAAGTGGTCGAGAAGGGATTTGATATCTCGGAGCCTCAGACGAGAAAAGACAGTTCTGATGAGGATATCTTGGATGATCATGATTCTTCTACACCGATCAACGACGATGCACACGACTTTGTGCAGGTACGATCACCGAAGAATCTCTTTAAGCATATTGAACCAGAGTTAAGTAATAAAAGGAGTCGGGAGGTGGATAATGACGAAGCCGAGGATCATGGGAACGGCAACGGAAACATTAATGGCAACGGTAACGGTAACGGTAACGGTAGCGGAAGCGTTTCAGGAAATGGAAATGGAGCTTCTAAGGATGGAATTGAAGTCCCCACCAAGAAGGTAGCAGGGATCCAGAACAAGTTCTCAGAGGCAAAGTCGATAGCATTGAGGTGAGATGGGTACATACCTCATATGCTACTATATTGTCACGTGGAAATATAATTTTGGTCCTCGGACAAACCTTGCGGGGCAATTCCGATCGTGCGACACTATAAATAGGTTGTGTACCCCGGAAACACAGGTATAGGTATATTTATTGAGAATAATGACAACATTAGACCAATCATTTGTAACCAACGGCTGTTGGAAGCCCGATTTATTCAAGGGCAAGGTTGTCTTTGTTACAGGTGGTGCTGGTACTATTTGTAAAGTTCAGACCGAGGCGATGGTTCTTTTAGGAGCCAATGCTGCAATTGTGGGAAGAAACAAGGAAAAAACAGATCAAGCTGCCTTGGATGTCCAGCGTCTTCGTCCTGGGGCCAAAGTCATTTCGTGTGCAAATACTGACGTTCGTGATGTGAATTCTATTGCTAAGGCTGTGGAAAAGACAGTGGCTGAATTGGGCCGTATTGACTATGTCATTGCCGGTGCTGCGGGTAACTTTTTGAGTGACTTTAACCACTTGTCAAGTAATGCGTTCAAGTCGGTTGTCTCTATTGACTTGTTGGGTTCATTCAATACCGTCAAGGCGTGCTTTGAGGAATTGAAGAAGACGAAGGGCCGTATAATTTTTGTCAGTGCTACTTTGCATTACTATGGTGTGCCATTCCAGGTTCATGTTGGAGCAGCAAAGGCTGGTGTTGATGCGCTCTCCAATGCACTTGCTGTCGAATTGGGACCCTTAGGCATCACGAGTAACTGTATTGCTCCTGGTCCTATTGGAGGCACTGAAGGTTTGGAAAGATTGGTGAAAGATCTCAAGAGAACTATTGCCAACGTTCCCTTACAGAGATTGGGAAGTACCAGAGACATAGCTGAGGCCACTGTCTACTTGTTCTCACCGGCTGCGAACTACGTCACCGGCACGACCCAAGTCGTTGATGGTGGAGCTTGGCACACTGGCCAAGGTGTCGGAGGCGGCGATGAGTATCCTGTGTTGATCAAACTGAGAAATGAGTTGACTAACAGCAAGCTCTAAGTCTGATATATACTTGTTTTTATGTCTCTTTTATACAACTGGGATACTGATGTGTATATACCTATGTGAAATTTGTGTGCGAAAAGTTTGGGGCGCGTACAGCGCGACGACCTCAATGCAAAAATATAACGCGAACAGCACGTAAAACTTTTCCTTCACCAAACCCTTCAATGTCGGTCGATCCAGATACTCGTCGTAAGCTACTTCTTCTCCAGAAGAACGGCGAAAACAAGCAATGTTGTGACTGTAACGCACCAAACCCTCAGTGGGCCTCCCCCAAGTTTGGGATCTTTATCTGTTTGGAATGCGCTGGTATCCACCGTAGTTTGGGTGTCCACATCTCGTTTGTCCGTTCAATAACTATGGACCAGTTCAAGCCAGAAGAAACATTACGTATGGAAAGAGGCGGTAATGGACCTCTCAAGGCATACTTTAAGGAAAACGGTGTCGATTTGTCCTTGCCTGCAAAACAGAAGTATGACAACTATGTCGCAGAGGACTACAAAGAAAAGTTAACATGCGAGATCGAAGATCGCGAGTTTGTGCCTCAAGATCACACAGGAAAGACACTCCCAGACAGAAACTCGGCTGTGTCCACTCCTAGCACCCTGACGCCACAAGAACCAATCCAAAACCGTCGTCCACCACCTTTAACCAATGAACAAAAGACAAAGAACGAGAAATACTTTTCTGATTTGGGTACCAGAAATGACCTGAGACCTGACCACTTACCTCCCTCACAGGGTGGTAGATACAGTGGGTTTGGTAATACGCCAGCTCCACAGGCCCATACAGGGGGCTCGCTTTCTGGCTTCACACTTGATAGCTTACAGGCAGATCCTCTTGGAACTCTTTCCAAGGGATGGGGTCTTTTCTCTTCAACTATCGCTAAGTCTGTCAATGAAGTCAACGAAACTGTCATTAAGCCAGGTATTAACCAGATTCACGACAGTAACTTTTCCGGAGAAGCGCTGAGAGCCATGGCTCAATTTGGCCAGAAGATGCAAGAAACTGGTAAGTTGGGTCAGGAAACTTTTCAGAATTTTACTCTGGGCATTAACGAAAAGGGCATAGACGGCTGGTTTACCGAGAAGCAGGAGCAAGTGCCCTCTGCTTTTGGGTTCTCGAAGCCAACAGAAAGAACAAAGTTGGATGGATTTAATGGAGGTAAGAAGCAAGAAGACGAAGACAAGTGGGATGATTTTTAATATTGAATCAATCTTTATATAAAACTTTTTTTATCTTTAGCTTATCTAGCAGGGTTTTGCCTGACACTTCAACTCCAAGTAGTGTAAATACTCGTCTGCAAAAGACTGGAAGTTGTGGAAGTACGAGTCCTTAACGTAGAAGAAGCGAACAATTGGCCAACTAAGAACCCAATCGACAAGACCAAGGTCTCGTGCAATTGATGTCACCACAAAGTATAGTAGTCCCAAGACAGCGCCAAACATTATACCGACAAAGACCTGCTGGGCCGTGTGATATAAGAGATACACACGGGAAAAGGCCACCGCGATGGAGGCCAAGAACAATACCATACATCCCACAAACTTCTGGTTCCGGGAAAAGTGTTGCATCTTAAACAAGAAAATGCAAATGAAATATGCAGCAAAGAAACCCATAAATTGGGAGTGAGCAGAAGGCATGCCATAGCTAAGGGAATAAGAGCTGTTGCCAAAGTCTTTGTGGAAATCGGGACGAGGCTGTTTCACTATCCTCTTGATAATCTTGTTTACGATCTCACCAATAAGATGGCCTCCCACAACCACCACCGGTTCAATTTCACGAGTCAACAAGAACCAAGCTGTATAAAAGACCATGGTGTAGATGGGAAGGAGCGACAACTGAACTGAGACCACCGAGATCACATCGCGTGGATCATACAAGATGTACGTGTGGTCAAAGGGTATTGGCTGGTAGGAAGACATGGCACTATTTTAGAGCTTATCAGACTTCCACAGGGGCAGAATTTCACCAATATATATAGACGAACTTGAGATGTGCAATTAACCCCAAAGCGGGTGTATAACAAGAGGCTTTTAATGCCAACTATTGTTGTACGCGATTTTCACCAGTACAATACAAAAAAAAAACATCGCAACTTTCGATTAAGCGGGACTAGTTGGACCCTTTAAACATGAGAGTGAATACTTGTAATGAAGTGCTGTATCTACACTCAATATACTTTTTTGTAAGGCTATTAACAAGTCCTAGTAGTTATAAGTACTCTTGGACTCTACCCTCCTGGTTTTGACGAACATTGTTTCACACTTGGGCAAGCAACCCTTCCATTGTTCTCAAGATTTACGAATAGGGCATAATTATCATCGCAAATATAACCCACAAACATAGAGATTAATGTTTATATATTTATATATACACTTGGAGATGCCATGAAATGATAGAATTGAGTTTAGAGATAAGGTGTAGAGATGAAATTAGAGGTAGGAGGATGTAGAGATGAGATGAGATATAAGAGGTAAGTTGAGATAAAGTGAGTTGATGTGAGGTGAGGTGAGGTGAGGTGAAAAAAATGAGACACAAGCGGGGAGTTTCCGGGAATTACCCCTTTAGTTACCAAGAGAAAGTTGTCTTTTCTGTTGGTCCCGAGCCCATCTGGCCGCTTCTTTGGTCTTGGCATCGAACAGCTGGTTCGAACGGGAGTTCTTGATGTAGTCAACTACCCAACTTTGTTGAAACAATTGCTTAAAGTCACCGTTAGGGTACATTGCTCCTATGTCCCCAATCATACCAGTAGCCGATCTACTCACAGAGTCCATCGAAGACAAGTTGGCATCATTTGCAACAGTCTGTAAGAAATGGAAGATAGGAGGAATGTAAGGGTATAATTCCTGTGGCTGCTCTGCCATACCACCAATAATACCGACATAACAGTCCAATGCTGCTTCCTTCATATTTAATACATGGTCGATATTGTCAAGTGAGTTATCTTCCAATTCTATGTTTGAAGCAGCAATACAAATTTGCATAACAACTGCAAGATATGGTTGGAAATGAGGACCAATAGAAGCAGCGATATCACCAAAGCACGACAATATCAGAGGCTTCAAGTCTCTTCTAACCCCAGCATCTTGCAAGTTGCCACCAAGTAGATTCATCAAACTTCCCAAGTATGGGATTATGCCCAATCCCAAACTTTGTGCTAAATCGGCAACTAAACCGACAGCTATCGTACATGTAAGCGATTCTGTATTTTGCAATGCCTTGGTCAACAATGGTAAGAATGCGTTCATGTAGTCGATAAATTTAGATCCAACTGATGAAGCAACTGCAGAAATAGCAATGTACACATCTTCTTCAATAATCGAGTTTGGATCTTGCCCTTCAAGCAATTCCAAAAATAATGACATCAAGTTGTCACTAGCACCAACAACAGTTTGTCCCATTCTTCTAATAATGTTGGCTAATAAGGACAAAACGTTGGTTTGTATTTCTTCCAAGTTACCTTTGTCTTCACTTGACGAAAGTTGTCTTTGCATAGGTATCGTCTGTCTCAATCTTTCCAACACTTCCGACGCAAGGTTTTCAACAATTGGAAGGGTATCATTGCTGCTGTTAGTCACAAACACGGAAAGTGCTTCATAAGCCGAAGATCTGGAGGAGAAATCATTATCGTTCTTAGCCGACAAGTGAACCAAAATTGGAACTATAGTAGAATAGTATCTTGATAAAACACTTGTTTCATTCACCGAGCCATCAAAACAAAGCTTTTCGGACAAGTTGATTAAAGTCCAACAACAGTTTGTAGAAACCTTTGGATGATCTTGTAACCCTGTGACCAAGGTTTCCAAGACGTTTTCTAACTGGCTAGAAAGCTCAATAGCTTCAACAACCAAGTCAGCAATTCTACCCAAGCACCAAGCGACAGTCTCCTTGACTTGTAGTTTCTCATCCTTGATCAAAGTTAAGATTGGCCCAAGCGCCAGCACAATGACATTCTTCAATTGTTCCTTGTCTGGGCCTTGTAAAATAGATCCGAAAGCCATAACGGCGGCTTCCTTTTCTCTCCAGTTTTCACTAGTTATGTTGACACTAACAAATTGCAATGTTGGTTCAACGATGTAGTTGCCAGTGTTTTCTGCAAACAATTGCAAACATGCACCGGCAGCCATCGCGACTGACCAATCGTCGTCTTCAGGGTCCTCGTTTTGCCTTGTTAACAAAGTTAACAACGTAGGCAAGACATCTTGAATGGCCACTAAAGCAAAGTTGTACGTCACCAACTCATTGCTGGCATATTGACCGCTTTCGAGTCCCATTTCTTCTCTCTGGTAAGCAATTTCCAACTCCTCTTCACAGACGGTGGACCAGAATTCAACAGCCATACAGGCAACCTTCTCATCGGCACTTTGCATTCCGGAGACAGTCAAACCGTATAAGGCTTTTTCCATGTACAAAGGCATAAACTGATAATAAAGGTTCATAATCTTTGCAAGACAACCAAAAGCACTGGCTTGTAGATCACTGTCATCGGCTTGCGTAGCTTCGCAAACCACTTGCATGATGTAGTTTCTTTCACCTTCCTTTTCAAAGTTGAACTTGATAAACTCCAAAGAACTAAACAAAGCCGTCAAGGCAGCTAATCTGACAGCCTTAGATGGTTCATTACTTTGGACACCCTGAACGATAGCAATCAAGATGCCACTGGCTTGAGCGATAATATTAGGATTGTTGGGGTCGACCGCGTCACAGATGTAGCCAATAGCTAATTGGGATGATTTCTTGATGTTCTCTGGATTTTCAGTCTTTGTATTCTGGATGATTGTTGGGATCAACTCGGGCCATTCATTACGGGGTAATTCAATTTCAGCAAGAGCCGCGACCAACTGGGCAGCTGATGCAGCGACTCTTTCGTTAGCAGTAGACAACGAGCTGACAGCAGTATCCTTGATCTTAGTTTTGACAGCAGAATCGAGGCCAATCCAACGTTCATGCTGAACTAATTTAGTTTGTCTTGCCTTCGAAGTTAACTGATTCTTTAAGCCTATCCCGGCCAACATTCTTACTTCAGTCTTGGCTTCCTCGTTTGCTAAGGCAGTGATCAACAACGTAACATACTCTCCAAAGTGGGTGCGGGCTGCTTCATTCAACTGAAGTTCCGCCTCCGTACGTTTGTTTGGATCTGGATGCAATAACGCATTCTCTAATGTGGTTAAAATATCCATCTTTGACTGCGTAACAATACTCTTTGTGAAAAAGTGTGTTCTGTACTTGGATTTGATTCGTCACTCCTTCACAGCGGCACTAACTGTTTCAAGTTCTGCAATCCGTAACGAGCTGGTCAAGTAAAATTGATTTTCAATTTTTTTGCTCCGTCGCGCGGCCACATCGACGCAAGAAAGGGTGTGTGGGTCCTTCGTGTAACCCACAAACATATACGAATAAAACACTCAGCGTTGTTAAGTCTACAATTAGTAAAACCTTATTTTCACCGAAAAAAGATCAGCATTACTTCTACTAAAAGAGTAAAACGTAGAATTGTCCGTCATCAATGACTCTTGTAGTTATGATTTAATGATGAGTCTGATCGCTTGTTGTCTGCTCAATAACAGTATAAAAATATCATGTGCACGGATTTAGAAAAAAAACGAGATAATTTTCACTGGGCATAAAACTTATTACGTTAACACTATGGCTACTGTCTTGTTGACATTTTTACATCTAATGTCTTGAATAGGTATAACAGAATAGTTATTTGCATTTATTGAACCTGGATTGCAGAAAATGCAGTTGTGTAACGTAATACTCATATGAACTTAACTTCCAAAAACTTCAACTAACCCTGATAATACTTATTCTTTATCGTGATCAGGCTTATCGATAATAGAGTGAAGATCCGTCAATGTCTCATCCTTAGTAATGTTGGCAGGTGCACCAAGCGTAGGAGCAGGAACTACACTTTCGTCTTCGCTCTCATCCTCAACAGTAATTGGATCAGTGGCGTTACTAGAAAGACTTTGAACTTCACGTTCACGTTCCAACCGCTTCATCAAAGCCTTTTCCTTGGCCTTCAATTCAGCAGCCTTCTGTTCTAACATCGCAGCACGGTGGGCCAATTCCTTGGCACTAGCCATTTCCATCTCCTCCAACTTTTGTTGTCTTTCCAATATTCTCTCATGTCTTATCACATATGGCACTGTCTCGGAAATTTGACGTAACTGGTTCCGCTGTGGACCAATGGACAATCTCTTGAATGCTGTGTTGTGTGGATTGATGTTTCTTGGGGGTGGCTGCTCAATCTTAGGTGTTGGCTTATCCAACGAAGCTGACGAATGGTTTGAGTGGTACGAGGAGTTGTCCTTCAAGTTAGGAGTAGGCAACTCTGTAGTATCCTCATCCTCTAACAACATCGACGATGACTTCTTGATCGATCCCCTAGATGAAATTGATACATTGTCATGGCCATTGCCCAAAGATGAATTGGCAATTTGGGCAAGGTTAGACAAAGATGGTACAGAGGCGTCGTTCAAGTCTGACGTCGATGGATGCTGTTCAGTTGTGTCAAAGAATTCGCTGCTATCATTATCAGCACCTCCAGTAACTTTACTCAACCTTTCAGTTCTGTAGGTTTCGTACAAAAAGTCATGAGTCAAATCCTTCAAGTCTGGAAGATGAGAACCCAAAAGAACTGATTTTAATATTGGGAAATCAGAGTATTTTGGATCGTTAATGTCAACCAAACCCCATGGATATGATCTACCTTTAACTGTTCTGGTTTCACCAGTGCGGCTGTCTCTCACATCAAACTCGTCTTCCGAGGTTACAATGGCAAATGGTTGCAAGTTGGCCAAGAACTTACATTCCTGAATAAGATCGTAGTCCTCCTCTTCGTCGTATTCGTTCAAGTAGTTATCAAACTGGAAGATAGGTACGTTAAACTTTTCAATATCTGTCTTAATCTCGGTCTTAAAATGCTTCAACTCTGCTGGTGTGAACGAATCGGCTCTGCCGATGATTGGAATAATGTTCACAAATTTGCTCAATTTCTTCATACACTGAATATCAATTTCTCTTAAACCGTGACCAGTAGGAGAAATGAAGTATAGTAATACGTGAACCCTGGTATCCACGAAACGGGGGTTTCTTTTTATTCTTGTTTCTTCGGCCAAAACCAAGTCAAACTGTTGCTTGAGGTAATTCTCTATTTCAGCAAAGCATAACTCGTTATTCAAATTTTCACCAAAACCAGGTGTATCGATAATATTCAACAATAACTTGGTGCCTTCTTCGTCAACCATTTCAACTTTAGTCTCGGTAAGTGCAATACCCGGTTCTTCATTGGCTGTTCTAGGATTGAATTCGTGCTTGGTGAGTATAGATGTATTTGGCAAAGCTACCGATTTTGCTGATGTGAAAGTCAACGTTTTGGTATCAGCAACGGTGGCTGCCTTTGTAACGCTTTCGTAGCGATGGGCGAGGACCTTTTTGTTCAATAATGAGTTGACAAAGGTTGTTTTACCTGTACCCAGTTCTCCCACAACCATAAAGGTAAACTTGACTCCCTTTTTTGCGTCCTTTCTGTAGTTGATCATAGGTGAATTAACACTCATGGAGGGTGAATCAAAAGTGTAGGAGTTATCCATGTTAGATGCTTCCAGTTGCTTGAATTTTGCTTGAGAAATAAATGATGGTCAATGCACAACAACCTCTCCTTATTTCACTATAGTAAACCCAATCAAAACTGAATTGTATGTAAATAAGACTTGTATTAACAACGAAATCACTTGTTTTCGTAGGCGTGTTTTTTGTTGATATTTTGTATTTTTTGTCGACATTTTGTGTAACAAATATACATGGTAGACGAGCTTTAGACAAAAGAGGCTCGATAATACACACACTAAACCACCATACGAATCGAACCTTGGTTATTTTTATTATTTCTATTGTTATATGCATATATATATACATGTATATATTTATAATACTTCGGTTATGTCGAGATTATTATGAGAAGATGGACTACTAGTAATGGTAGATGGAGAGATCGGGATCGGGCGAGCGACTCATTTTCTGTGGACACAAAAATTGTTCTGGACTATGCCATTTTGGAACATGATACGCGAGTATTTATTAGTAAGAATTTCTGTATTTATTCCAGCAAATTGGACGTTAGAGGTGATTCCCGCGATCAGGAGTTGTTTCTGCATCTTATTCTCCTAGCTTTTCTTTTACTCTGATCTGGTGCAACATAAGGGTCCGATGCACCCCGAGACTTTTTTAGAATATAATGCGCGATTAATTATGTGACATTTAAACACCATTTGCAACATTTGGTGTAAACGAGTAATGTTTCGTACGCTTTCAGCCAGTGCTGCTACGCAGCTTGACCAGGAACTCATGTCATCGGGCGCCTTTTCAATTGACCAACTAATGGAATTGGCAGGTCTCGCCGTCGCCCAGGCCATTTATACTCAGTTCCCCTCGCATTCTCCTAAGTCGAAACTTTTGGTGTTGGTGGGGCCCGGAAACAACGGAGGAGATGGCTTGGTGGCTGCAAGACACCTCAAGCTCTGGGGTACCTACGAGCCGGTACTCTACTATCCCAAGAAATCAAAAAACCGGCTTTACGCCAATCTTTTGACTCAGCTCCACGATTTGAAAGTGAATGAAGTGTCCACTTTGGCCGAAATCAAGCTGCTTCAGCCAAACATAATTCTCGATTCATTATTTGGATTCTCGTTTAAACCCCCAATCCGTGACCCATTCAATGAAATAATCGAATATTTGGCCAACTCTCACCAAAACTCACCACCTATTGTCTCAGTGGACATCCCCTCTGGATGGGATGTCGATAATGGGCCTAATCCAGCTACGCCTAATATTAACCCACAAATGCTTGTGAGCCTTACTGCACCCAAACCATGTGCTAAGTTTTTCCTGGAAGCAGGCAAGGTGCATTACTTGGGAGGACGGTTTATCAACGATAAAATCGCTGAAAAGTATGAGATCCAGGACCTCATCAAGTTATACAGGGGAAATGACTTAATTGTAAAGTTGTAATTATACAAATTAATTCCTTCTATCAAATCGGTTTCGGCGTCCATCATCTGGTACTTGAGGCAATTCCTTCTGTTTCTGAACCCGCCCATTCATCGCAAATTCCTCTTCCTTATGGGTAATGGTGTGAAAAAAGGACTGAACGTGCATTCGAATCAGATCCCGCTTCGTTGAGAGTGGCGCAGACACTTTTCTCGGAGGTAACGCAGTCACTGCCCTAGGTTTTAGAACCGGGTTATAGTATGTGGCAGAAGTAGCTGCTGCAAACGAAACCACACGTTTATTACCAGTATTTGTCAAAGGTTTGCTGGGGAATAATACTTCCCCTGAGGAGGCTGCTCTCGTCTTAATTGTGGTGACTTTAAACCGGGTCTCCTGGTAATCCTTTTCATGGTCGAGACTATAGCTGAATGGACGTTGTCGCACATAGCTTTGAAGTTGTACTTTGGCGTCGCCCAAACTTGTGGAATTAACAGAGTCTTCCAGAGACATCGAGTGGTGTTTGTTTCTTGGCTTGAAAACTGTTATTGGTGGGAGAGGAAGCTGTTTAGTCCACATAGGTTTTTCCATGGGTTGTAACGTTGGTTTGGCCATTGTTTTTAGTTCGGGTTCATCGGAGAACAAGCTATCCATGTAGCTCGACATATCATCTGCCATTACTGGAGTTTCAGGTACATAGTGGGGTGTCCCAGAAATATCAGAATACACCGACGATGCTGTAGAGATTTCCGAAAGGGAAGATGAAGAAGGAGAGTTCTGGTTATTGTATAAGGCATTGATGTCAATAACACTGTAAACTGAGCGGTCTGCTGTTGGTGCAGCCGTGGTTGTCTTTGTATTGGTGAAATCAGAAAACAAACTATCAATCTCATCGTCTATAATGATGTGTTTGGGAAGATATGGATCGTTGCTGATATTTCGTAAAATGGCCTCGGGATTGTAATCCTTGTGTTTGGTGATATAAACTGGAGTTTCAGGGATGAATTGTGGAGTTAATGATTTGGGGGGAGTTATTGTCAAGTGCTTGGGGAGGGGAGGCAAGTCGAGATGTGGTGGCGAAGGGATCACCGGCATACTTGTCACACGTTTCTTGGAATGGGTATATGGTTTGATGCGGCCGCTCTTCGAGTATATGGGGATCTTGGGCATCTCCGTCGACTTGTGACGTCTTGGCCTGAACGATTCGATGGCATAGCCAAAGTCGCTGTCTGTTTCTGCTGGGATAAGTGGTGGAATATCCAGCACACTTAACGTCTGTTTCATTTAGTCTGACGTCTTTGTTTATTACCTAAGTGTCCCATTGAAGAATGTCATTTTGGTATTCTATATACGAAAAATGCGGAGGCTGGCTCTTTTGTGTGCTGCTGGTTATCACTGCCCGATTTGGTTTTTGCGTCGTTTCTCAACCAAAACCATACTTTGGCACCCGTTACAGATAACGGCATCGAGCCATTACTACGGGGTACCAGTGTATTGTTGGAGTAACTTTGTGTAAGTCGCATACAATGCAAGCTGGCACTAACTTCTTGGCTTTTGTATTCCAGAAAACGACGCTGGACAGACGTTACATGATCGCGTAGACTCTTTTCGATCGACACAATAGACACGTTCAGATAGAACAAGTGCAAGTAACATCCGCTTAGTTATAAACTTCTATCACCGAATAGGTATTGATCGTACGGGCTTCAATTGAACCAGCGTGCCTGTGCCAAGCTTTGGTTGTTTCTTCTGACATACTTCTTTGTATCACTACTTGCATAATCTAGTCATGAACCAGATATGGAATGGGAACCTCGATGTTACGGTTGTTCTCCACAATACCAACACAGAATATCTTCTCCCGGTGTATCGGAACTCATATTTTCCCCTCCATTTCCCGGCCATGGTTGCTTACTTCTCCCGGTTTGAACCTGCCATTCTTGAACAGGCTGTCTGGCTCGAATACAATAATACACCGCTTTTATGGAACTTTCCTGTTGGTGTATTGTACGATCTATTAATGCTTCCACAGCATGAGCCGTGGCGCCTCACGCTCAAGTACGTCGGTCCTTTCCCGTCAGAAACCATAATCCCATTCCACAACAAACCATTAGATTACGAAAAATCAGTACGAGAAGTTCTTGTGAACGATCTTAAGCAATCGTGTTTTGTCATTAACGGCTCATCCAAGCCAATTATGCATCTCAGTGAAGCAAATTCCAACACATTATGGGACTCTATCAAAACGCATAACTATCACCAGTTCAAAACCATCAATTCTCTTCTTCTACCTGCAACCTTTAACCGGGTTCCAGTCAAAATATATTTTCCTGGATCTTCTAAGGTAATCCAGGCCCCTGTTGAAGCCCAAACTGATGGAGTTCCGAAAACATTCGGCTGGTTGATCGAGAAATACTTGCTGAAAGATACTTTGCCATATGTACATGGTATCGATTCCAGTTCGTTGGCAGATATGAATCTACAGCAAGTATGGCAAACCTTTAGGCATCTAGATAACTTCCTATATGTTATTGCTATCCCAAAGACCAGTTCCACTAGTTCTTAAACACAGCTTGCAACCAGTTTCTATACATCTTGAGTTGCTTCTTTCTATTGACAAGCAATCTTCTATCAGTGCCAATTCTATCTTCCTTGAACGGTCCCTTCTGACAGAATATTTCTCGTAATTCCTCCTCAGTGAAGAAATACACACGGGTCCCATCGCCTCGAATATAGAAGTTATCGTCCAAAAGACGACCCTTCTTGAACCGCACTTGGGCCAAATCATATCTTCCATAATCTCTGAACAATATTTCACCACCAGGTTTCAAGATCTTGGCCAAGTTATTCACTGCCTGGGTCCATTGATCGGGATGCAAGGCTGAAAAAACGAACACCATGATAACAATATCTACCGAGTGCTCCTCTACATCATCTGGTAGAGTTCCTTCCGGATTTGCTAAGTCCCATACTGAAGAATATGCAATTCCCTTTGCATGATTTGGCTCAAACTCTGCGTTGGCCTTCACCAAGTTCACTGCGACTTTGGAGTAGTCACATCCAACAATTTTCAAGTTTGGGTTCTTATTCTGGTTCAAGACAGGATAGAATGTGTTACCTGCTCCACAACCAATTTCAAGTATGGTACATTTCTCTTTATAGTCTTCAGCTGTAACCCTGTAAAGCGACGGGAACTCGATTTGCAACCATTTTCTGTCTTTAAAAAAGTTCTCTTGGTTGTTTCTGTAAAAGATGTCCCAGTACTTAGCAGGATTAGCATTGAACATCTTCTTATCAAAATCCTTGACTGGATGATCGTATTGCTTCGAAATCAATTCCTGCGCTTGCTGGATTTGTTCTTCGCCCCATTCAACATGGTCCCATGCATTGTGATTGAATACGTCTTCTTCCTTTTCCAAGTATCTCTGACCAAAAGTAAATGGTGAGTCCTTGCCTATTCTTGATTCTAACGGAGGTTTCTCTTCCTTTTCTGCCATTATCTGTACTGACACTGCGTTCTTTGGCGATGAGGTGAAATTGTATCAACAGAAAAAAAAAATTAGGTGTACAAATATTCTCTACAGGTTCACTGATTTGCCATTTAATTGTGATTTCAATTATATAAACACCTCTCTACTTGTTTAGTTTGGTCAAGAAATGAATATCGCCATCTAATTCCTTTAGTCTGGATGCTGCCTGTTCACTTGTTAAGTCTCTCTGTACTTCTCCTAACATCTCAAACCCAACACAGAACTTCTTTACCGTAGCGGATCTTAATAATGGGGGGTAAAAATGCATATGGAACCAAGAAGCATCCTTCACTTCTTTTGAGCATAGTAATGGAGCTTGGTGAATCCCCATGGAGTATGGGAAAAATGTGTTAAATAAATTATCGTATTTCGTGGTCAACAACTTGATGATGGCTGCTAAGTCAATACGGTGTTTCTCATTGAAGTCTTGAGTTGAGCGCAAATGTTCCTTTGAAACCAATAAAGTCTCGAATGGCCATAGTGCCCAGTAAGGAACAACGACCAAAAACGAATCGTTCTCTGCAACAATTCTTTCTTGTTCTTGTTGTTCTAACTTAACATAGTCAGCCAATAAATGTGAACCTTGTTCTTTATAGTATTTCATCATGTTGCTCAACTCCTCTTCAGCCTCCGTTGGAATCATATCCAAGCACCAAGCTTGTCCATGAGGATGTGGATTCGAGCATCCCATAGCAGAACCCTTGTTTTCAAATATCTGTAAATACTTGAAGGGTGCACCTGCAATAGCATCATTCTGAAGGTCACTATACAACTTCAGCCAGATGTCAACCACCTTTGTTAGTTCGTCGATCGACATCAATGGTAACGTTAAATTATGTTTAGGACTGAAACAAATAACAAAACACTTTCCCTTGACTCCTTGTGTTTTGAGTAAGCGACCCTTCAATGAAGTTTTGTCTTCGTTATCGACGTAGTCTGGCTGTTCAAGCTTTACCGCGGGGTAGTCGTTCGTGAACACATATGTTGACTCATATTTAGGATTAACATCGCCAGTAGCCCTAATGTTTCCAGGGCATAAGTAACACTTAGGATCATAGTCTGGTAAAATTAGCTTCTTAACTTCTTCCCGAGCACCTTGCCAGGGTCTCTTTGCTCTATGAGGAGAGCATAACACGTACGTGTTTGTTAGCGGATTGTGTCGCCGGTGTGAGTGGTTTGTAAAGTCAAATTGTTCGGTCATCTGCTTATATGTCGGAGTGGATGTTATAGGGTTTAGTAAGCTCTCTACTCTATTCATTTTGGCAAAGAATTTGGTCGTTTTTATAGTTAAGTTTTAGTGGTCGCTTTCTGCGTGCTTTAAAAAAATGAATTCGGCTCTACAAAAAACTTGAACATTTTTATGCAACGTTGCATTTTACTAAAATATGAACCCTGTAAAATCTCCACATTTAGTAATAAAAATTGTCTGCACGAATTCCGATTAGGAAGCCAAATAATAACGCAATCACTTTTTGTTTTTCCGAAGCAGACAAAAATAAAAACGCTAACGTGCACCCAATTATCTGGTACGTCATGCCATAAAAAAAGTCTCTATTGGTGCCCCGTTTAAGGATGACGTAAGGATATATCAATAAATGAATTTTTTGGTGTAACGTTGCATATATGTCAAAAAAATATGACCGATAATAATGAAACGTTGCAAAAACCTTTTGAATTTGGGGCGTGCATTCTATACTGGCCGGGAATTGAGCATCAAACAAATATCTTCTTAAAACCGACTTTACAAGCGCAATAATGACATTGACTTTTGAAATGAATTTTCTAGTCACCGGTGGAGCAGGGTTCATAGGATCCTACTTCTTGGAAGAATATGTGCATATGTTTCCAAACTGTCACTTCTTCTGCATGGACAAGTTGAATTATGCTTCTGGATTTTCTACAATCAACCTAGATGGAATAATATCCTTACCAAACTTTACCTTTATAAATACTGATCTTGCAAATGACTACGAGTTCCTTTACAGTTTTCTTGTAGAAGAGTATAGCAAGAATCAAGTGTCAGTCGTAATCAACTTCGCAGCTGAATCTAGTGTCGATCGTTCGCTTGAATCGCCAGTATACTTCACAAAAAACAATATTGGGAGTACTCAAAATCTACTCGAGTGTATGCGACTCTCAAAAGAGAAAGTGGGATCAACCTTTAGGTTGATTCATGTATCTACTGATGAGGTTTACGGGGATATAAATCAAGAAGTTGAAGAATCTGGACCCTTGAACCCTACTAATCCATACGCAGCAACCAAAGCTGCCATAGATCTAATTATCAATTCCTACAAACTTTCTTATGGACTTCCGATAACAATAATTCGTGCAAACAACATATACGGAAGAAGACAGCATTTTGAGAAATTAATCCCACTAACCTTGTCATGTTTACGTCTGGGAAGAAAGATACCATTGCATGGCGATGGATCCAATAGAAGGAGATATTTACATGTTAAGGATTTCATAAACGGCCTAACTATTATACTAAACAGCCCTCTTACTTCTGGTGAAACTTACAATATAGGAGTAGGAGATGAGATTAGCAATCTTGAACTTATACAACTAATTTGCAATAAATACTTAAAGAGACAAGTTGATGTTCGGGATTACATTTCATTTGTGAAGGATAGAGGTTATAATGACTTGCAATATTCTGTTGATTGTACAAAGATTCGAAAGCTTGGATGGTTCCCACAAATTTCGCTCGATCAAGGCATAAATGATTTAGTTAATAATACCAATTAAATTAGGATCACTTTGCCAATTCAGCAACTTTCTCGTCAAATAAAACACTCTTGATCGGCATGTCTAACGAATAAAATGGATCTTTCATGACATAGTCGGAATATAACAGATATAATCGTTTAAATATTTCGGTTACC
Organism: Teunomyces aglyptinius; assembly: GCA_030581575.1. Classification (NCBI taxonomy): domain Eukaryota; kingdom Fungi; phylum Ascomycota; class Pichiomycetes; order Serinales; family Debaryomycetaceae; genus Teunomyces; species Teunomyces aglyptinius. The sequence continues at coordinate 449,853 of JAKTTR010000002.1, forward strand.
AATTCACTTTGCTTGCTTAGTTCGCCGTGGCTAGGTGGTAATGCTCCTTGGTTATTGGCGTTAATAGGTTGTAAATTATGCACAATAGGATTAGGTGAGGTTATTACAACAAACTTGATTCCGGTCAAACTTTGTGAAATATACAAGTTGAACAAGTCTGTCTCTATGCTTTGAAGACCTGTCCTATTGTTATTAGGATTTTGGGACCGACCTGTTGATATTATTAGGCCATTATTATTCTCCTGATTTGTAACTGTATCCTTGGTTCTAAATGTTGACGTAAGTTTCGATCCGATGGCATGGACACCATGAAGCGTCCCAGCCAATACTAGATAATCATTTGCAGATAACTTATTCAATCCAGGATTTAGGTCGTTCTGGTATATTAGGCCCCCAGCTTTGTTTAGTATATATGTGGAATAAATTTTCATTCTGTTAATATGTATTTTTTAGTTTGTCTGTAATCTTTTATTGATACAAATAGTCGTTCTTTTACCAATTTGATAAAACTGTTTCAAAAAAAAGCTTCCCCACCAGGAGTCGAACCTGGAATCTTCTGGTTCCACAGAAGTAACTACTATCGTAGCCAGACGCCTTGACCATTGGGCCATGAGGAACGAAGCTTACAGAAGTTGTTTCTTTGGTTGATATGAAAGGTACTTAATAAAACATAATTGACTATTTTATTACTGATTACCTGGTAGTATTTAAGATTCAGATTTATGATTTGTTTTTATTTAATATTGGTACTTACTCACTGATTTTGTACTTGATTCTGGACCCATAAACTTCACCCTTTCTTAAAATTACTTGATCTTGCCATCCCAGGTGATTGATTGCATCCACGTATCTACTAGGCTCAACGCAGAAACCACATCTTGCACCATACCCCTTGGTATTGGTGTAATCACCGGTGTATATTTGAAACAGTGGTTCTGTGCTGCTAATGGTAAACGTTATGGGTGAGTTTGGATGAGTAACTCTGACAATGTCTCTTAATTCAGTTGGTCTTGTATCGATCAAACAAGATTCAGATGCGATAAAGCAGTCATCTAAATGAAATTCAGGTTTGACCTCAACTGGGGACCTAAAAGTATTAGCAACCAACTTTCCTGTAGGAATACCCTTGACTAACTCCATATGTTTGTCGGACGCTACGTCAAAAATGGATCCGTCAATTGTCTCACCTCCTGTAAGGTTGAAGTAAGAATGATTTGTCATATTAACAATGGTGGACGATCCAGAGCTCAATGCAGCTTCGTACTCAATTTCAATGGAGTTCTCCACAACAGTATATTTAACGAAAGCATCCAAGTTTCCAGGGAAACCATCGCTGTTGTTATTGTCAGCAAGGAAAAATTCCAAGGTCATAGCGGCACCAACTTGTTTCACGACTGGACCCAAAAAATACTTCTTGTCGAAGCCTTGAAGTCCTGAATGAAGGTTAGTCTTACCTTCATTCTGACTTAATTTATAGGATTGACCATCAAGGTCAAAGGAGCCATTGGAAATTCTGTTGGCGTATCTTCCAACTGTAGTTCCAAAGAAGGGATTGGAATCCAATTTGTAATCTTCTCCATTGGAGTACTTGCACACCAAAGATTTACCTTTGTAGCAAATATCCTGAATCGACGCACCGTAGTTGATAACTGAAAACTTCAAGTCTTTGACTGTAACAGTGTGCAATCTGTTGCTATACGCGTTTGCTGTTTCAAAGTTTACCCATTTATAGCTTTCGAGGTTGAATCCATATGGATTCTGTTGTGTCCAATTCCATAAATCATTGCAAGCATCTTCAATCGTAAGTTTTGCCTTCCAATTTAATTCTGTGTTAGCTCTGGTGACATTTGCAGTCAAATTTAACACGTCGCCAGCCCTTCTTGGAACAATCTCATACGGTAATTCATGACCCACTGCCTTACAGAAAGCATTAAAGACTTCAAACACAGTTGAACCTTTTCCAGTACCTAAGTTCCACTCACGATATAATCCTTGATTAGTTTGTTCAACCTTTTGTAAGTATTTCAAAGCAGCAATATGTCCGTTTGCTAAATCGACCACATGGATGTAATCTCTAATTGGGGTACCATCATGACTGTCGTAGTCATTGCCAAACACAGATAATTTTTCTCTTCTTCCAATGGCGACCTGTGACAAATAAGGGAGCAAGTTATTAGGAATACCCAACGGATCTTCACCTAATAACCCTGAGGAGTGGGCACCTATGGGGTTAAAGTATCTCAAGATTGCCACGTGCCAATTTTTGGAATCGCTTCCGTATATATCCTTCAATATGTTTTCAATAATGAATTTGGTCCTCCCATAAGGATTGGTTGGATCCATAGAACAGTGTTCTGGAATTGGAATCATGCTGTTATCTTTGAATCTGGTCACATCTCCATAAACAGTAGCAGAACTGCTAAAAACAACTGTTTTCACATTATTGTCCTTCATCACATTTAACATATTAATAGTACCTCCAACGTTGTTGTCATAGTAGTCTAAAGGGATTTTGGTAGATTCGCCAACCGCTTTCAAAGCAGCAAAGTGGATAACACCTTTGATTGTGTATTGCTTGAAAACCTTTGACAATTCATCGTAGTTTCTGAGATCAACATTGAAAAAAGGAACAGGCTGCTTTACGATAAATTCAATTCTTGCCACAGCATCGTAACTTGAGTTGGTTAAGTTATCCACAATGATAACTTTGTAACCGTTGTTAATCAATTCGATAACCGTGTGAGAGCCAATATATCCAGCTCCACCAGTGACTAAAATGTACTCGTCGTTCATGTTGTGTCTCAATCAATTGCCTCGTTTTAGTAGCAAAATATGCTTGAAATATATATGAGTGCTCAATTCATCAAACGAAAAAAATCCCAGATTTTACTGTAACGTTGTATTTTGTGTTTTCCCCATAAAGGAACCATAGTTAAAAAATATTTTTACATTTTCAACCAAGTTTGAAAAGACCTCAAAATTGAAATCAACAATGTATGGATGTTGGTATTTCTACAGGATAAAACGTGCTCACAGGTAATTGATACTCCGCGGAACCCCACTTATTTTCTTGCATTAGTTAGGTCATTTGTTTTACTCAACATTTTACTTTTGACTAATATCTGGCGGGGATTTGTCTTTGCGCTAAAAAATAAAAAATTGTCTGCATGTCGGAAAAATAAAAAGAATTCCTGTTATGTTTACATGACATCAGTCGCCTCCCTCTGGAGAATTTGTTTTTAGAATTTTACATTTTAATGTAACGTTGTATTTTTGTTCCCGGCTCCTTTATTCTAAAATTTATCCAGTCAGAGATATAAAGTACTAAATTTCATGAGGGAAACAGTTTCACTTTCTATTAGGAAATGACAAAATTAGTACCCATATATAAAGACTTGAGTTTCTACTCAGATCCAAAGAAAAATCTGACTAGATATGATAGAATAGTCACGGTATTCAGTAAGAAGTTTAATGGACACCGGCCGGATTTCTTTGCTAGAGCTCCTGGTAGAGTTAATTTGATTGGAGATCATATTGATTATAATTTCTTTGCCGTATTACCGATGGCTATTGACGTCGATATGGTTATTGCTGTGAAAGTACTTGATGACAGCAATACTATAACTCTTACAAATCTCGATGAATCCTTTCAAGATGAAATTATCGAGTTGCTGAACGATGGTTCTGTTTCTACGATTGATACTACCAACTTTACGTGGGGTAATTACTTCAAGTGTGGATTGATTGTTGCTCATAAGTTCTTGATTGAACGATACCCTCAATTAGTGAATGGAGGAAAGTCAGCATTAAAAGGTTTGGAATTGACATTTGATGGAACCGTACCTACTGGTGGTGGTTTATCATCTTCTGCTGCTATTTGTGTTGCGTCGACTTTAGCTATCTTAAGAGCAAACGGGATTCAAGAAATCAGCAAAGATGACTTGACTAAAATTACAGTTGTCTCCGAGCATTACGTTGGTGTAAACACTGGTGGTATGGATCAATGTGCCTCTATCTATGGGGAGGCATCTAAAGCTCTATTGATTCAATTCAAGCCCCAACTTCGAGGCATTCCCTTCCAGTTTCCAAAGCTCAGTGATGATGATGATTTAGTATTTTTGATCACAAATAGTTTGCAGAAGTCCAACAAGCATGAATCTGCACCTTACCATTACAATTTACGTGTTGTTGAAATGTCTATTGCATCTGATTTGTTGGCCAAAAAATGGAACTTGAAGATTCCGGAAGATTCCAATATTGGTAGAGGTAGCTTACGTGGGGTTTTGGATGCATATTTTACACAACATTTGAATGAGAAGGCTTGGGATGGCAACAATATTGAATTAGGGATTGAGCGATTGGCAAAGTTGTTAGAGCTTGTGGAACGGGATGAAATTTTCACTGAAAAAGAGAAACAAGGGTTCTCTGTTGAGGAAGCTACCTCTGCACTTGGTGTTAGCACTGACAGATTTACGGAATTGTACTTTAGCAAGGTCATAGTCAAGTTCGATGTTCTTCGGTTGTACCAAAGAACCAGGCATGTGTTTTCTGAAGCAATTAAGGTATTGCAGTGTTTAAAGTTGTTACAAGGATTTGATGGTACGGCCCAGCAATTCTTGGAGTCATTCGGAGCAATCATGAATGCTTCGCAGCATTCTTTGGATGTGTATCATAATTCCTCTAACGCAAAATTGAATGAAATTTGTTCAATCGCTTTGAAATCTGGTTCTTATGGCTCCAGGGTTACCGGTGCTGGTTGGGGCGGGTCACTTGTGCATTTGACAACTACAAAAAGGATGAACGGGTTGATTAAGGTGTTGACCGACAAATTCTACATGGTTGAGTACCCTGATATTACGCAAAAAGAATTGGATGAAGCGATAGTTGTGAGCAAACCGGCCACGGGTGCTTGTATTGTACAGTTATAAGTAGAATCTTATATATGGAACAATGTATTACGTATACCTTCAGTTGGATGTTACAATAAATGTGTGAAAAAAAGAACCGTTTTCGGTTCTATATTCCCAGTATAATCCAAAAAGACGCCATTCGTCGGCGAACCCATCCCCAGAAAACTATTGGCGGTTGCTACACAGCCATCACTCGACGTTCTAGGTTACGATTCTACAAGCAACTCTAAAGGTATTCTCTGGCGACATCCGGGAACATTTGGAAGTATCCGGGATTAGCGTTACTATGATATATGCGAAGTGATAGGTATAGAGCCATCATCCCATGCTATGTAGTCCATCTACATCCTGCTTTCTCCGCTGCAAACGATTTTTCCCGAAAAAATATTTGCAGGAATACAGGAGTATCGCAAGAGTTTAATCTGTTTGGAGGAACGGCGTAGCTACAAGAGTACTTTGTTGACCTTAATACGAGCTTGGTGTGACTATCCAACATCGTGTAAATTTATAGGTAGTACTCCACAATAATATGTGGTGTTTTCCGCCCTGCTTTGCAACTTTATGAACCTCGGGCTAGATGTTTAGGGAATGAACTGATTTGTTCTTTCTTGCGATCACACCATTTTCCGATCCGCAAATTGCAAAATTTTCCTCGTTGTTTGCAGTAATTCCCTAACCACGCCTCTTAAATCGGAAGTCATCGTACGTTACCGTATATAAACTTATCTTAATATCTTCTGTTCTTCAAAAATAATCCGAGCTTACATTGAATTGCTTGCTTGTGATATTCATAATATAAATGGTTTTGAAAATCTTAAATTTATCCACACAACATATATCCCCCTCAACTCTGATGCTGCTTGACGGAATCAGTATTAATGATCATTTGCGCTTCGTACGCAAAATAGGTGCAGGTACCTATGGCCTAATATACCTTGTTGAGGATACACTTTCTGGAGCTCAATACGCAGCAAAGATTGTTTTAAAGACACCACCGATTGCCCAGGGTGCAAATAAAGATGTAGCGCAAAACAAGAAGGTCATTCAAATGAAGATAGTTGATTACTTCTGCAGTCATCCAAACATTTCTGCACGTGAAGCTGATTTGGATAGACTCATGGTAGAAGGATTGAATATTCCATACTTGAGAGAGATTTCCTTACACTTAAAGGTACATAAACATCCAAATGTGGTCACTATCCACCACGTATTGGATATTGACGATTTAGCAGTAGTCATCTTAATGGACTACATGGATCAAGGTGATTTATTCAATAATATCATTGGCAATCAAATCTTCTTCAACCATTCACCTGACCAATACAAGCAACAAATAATGATGAAGAATGTTATGTTACAATTGATAGACGTCATAGACTACTGTCATTCACAAAGTATCTACCACTGTGATTTAAAACCAGAGAATATCATGATTAGTTATAACAAGGATTATAAAAGACCTGTGAACGGGCCAATTGTTGACTATAATGAGATCCATATTGTTTTAATCGATTTTGGATTGGCAATGAATTCTAACTTAATATGCTGCAATGCTTGTCGGGGTTCTAGTTTCTACATGGCACCTGAAAGAATTACAAACTACAATACAAACAAATTAATCAAGTCATTGATTGACGTTTCACAGTTCAGGTCTATTCCATGTAACCCGAATTCCATTGTGAACGATTCAAATTCGAAGTTTTTACCTACATTGGCTGGTGATATTTGGTCCTTGGGTGTATTGTTCTTGAATATAACATGTGCAAGAAACCCATGGCCGATTGCATCAATTGTTGATACCGAAAATTCAAACAATGATGTCTTCAAAAGCTATATGTTGCATAATAACAGGAACATTTTGAGAACAATTCTTCCTATTTCCATCGAATTTAACAGATTGTTAGATAAAATCTTTCAACTAAATCCTAATAGCAGAATAGAGTTGAGTTCCTTACGTCGCTATGTGACAAATGTTGACTTCTTTAATGATAATACGTCACAACTATCGAATGTAAATTCCCAATTATTTACTCCTGCTGAAACACAAAAGTTTGTTAGTGCACTAACTATACATTCGTGTGATGATGATGATGATGATGATGATGATGATGATGACGAAGATGATGATGAAGTTGGTGATGTTGATAACGAAGAAAATGATGATCATGATGATGATGAAGATGATGACGACGAAGACGAATCAGCTAGTGAAGAGTACAGTTGTGATATGTCAGTTCCTAGTGTACACAATCTCCAGACTGTTAGCAAAAGTGCCAGCTATATGGAACAATGTGACAAGCAGCTCAAGATATTTAACTGCCCCTACCACCATTACGAAAGCCATAATGTTTAACTATTGGACCTTTAATTTATAATTTGCATTTTCTAGATAGAAACATAACACAATTTCATGATTCAAATGTACGAATTATCACTGTAAGACCCCAATTGTCTCGCAGAGTAACCTTTATATTCTATAAAAAGAACAATATTTTTACAGGGTAACGGAAATCAAGGTGAAAATTATCAAACATTAACATTAAATAACTAAATAGTGAGGCAAGCACTAGTATTAAATTGAGAGTGGGAATACAATGCAGGTATACAAATTAAGCTTGTTCTTTCTCACCTGTAGAGTGCGAGTCATCGTGGTTGAGTAACTCACCTTCTTCGTTGTTTTGTTCTTTATGTTCAACTTGCATCTTTCTTGCTAATTCAACATCGGACAAGATTGGAACAGTTGGTTGCCATCTACTGGATCTCCAGGCTGGAACATTTTCATCCCACATTTGACCAATTTCTTCCAAACGCTTACCCTTAGTTTCTGGGAATCCAAAGAAAACATGAATAGCCATGACAAGACAGAAAACAGCATAAATGATATAAGTCTTCCAACTAATGTTTTGGAATGATGATGGGGTATACATAGCAATAGCAAAGTTCAAAATCCAGTTTGCAGCAGTAGAAATTGCAGCACCCTTTTGTCTAGAAGCAGAGTCACCCCAGACTTCAGAGCAGTAGACCCACATACAAACACCCCAAGAACAGGCAAAAGAAACAACGAACAAGTAGCAACAAGCAATGACACCCTTGGCAGCTGGTTTGTGATTGTCTGGAATAACAATAGTAACAGTCGGGTTGGTTGGGTGTTCAATTGGAACAGAGTAGTCTGCTAATAAACCTGCAACCGCAAATTGCCAGGCCATCATCATAATAGCACCACCAATCAACAAACGTCTCCTTCCAATGTAATCCATCAAGAATAAAGCAGGGATAGTCATAACAGTATTCAAGATATATTGAATAGCAGAAGCAATCAAGTTAGCATTTCCGTGGTAACCAGCCATTTGGAAAATGTAAACAATGTAGTACATCATAACGTTCATACCAGTCAATTGTTGCCAGATTTGGCCAAATACGGCAGTAAAGGTTCTCATCCGGTACTTCTTGTTGAACAAATCAGCGTAAGTGAAATTCTTGTTACTTTCTTCAATTAAAATTTGGTCCTTAATTTCAGAAAGTTCAATTAACACATCTGGATCTTCTCTGTTACCATGGGCCTGAGTAATGGCAACAATCTCTTCAGCTTCTTCCCAGTAACCATGCTTGGCCAACCATCTTGGTGATTCCGGGATAAAGAAACAACCAACGAACAAGATCATACCTGGAATAATTTGAATACCCCAGGCGATTCTGAAGGATGCAACACCATGGATTTTACCCAAACCATATGAGATAAAGAACATTATCAAAATACCCAAAGTGACGGAAAATTGGAAAATACCACCGACAAAACCTCTAACTTTTCTTGGGGCCAATTCTGAACCGTAAACTGGGGCGACTGAGGAGCCAAAGCCGATTCCGAACCCAGAAATAATACGACCAATAATCAACTGAGGTCTGTTCTGAGAAGAAGATTGAATTGCAGCACCAACCATCCACAAAAAGGCACAGATAAGCAATGATGCTCTTCTTCCAAATGGTTCAGAGACAAACACGGAAGCAAGAGAGCCAAAAAAGGAACCGAGAGCCATAGCGGAACTAATAAAACCTTGCATGTTGGAACTTGGGCTATGGAAATACCTCAAGTAAGCATCTTGACTGATGAAACCAGACATAGAAGAAATATCGAAACCGAACATCATACCCGAAATACAAGCAATAGCTGCAATGACGTAAACATTATGGATATTTGGAGTTCTGTCTAAGAATTTTCTAAATTTTAAAGCAGGAGCTGCTAGCTTTTTTTCGTAATCCATTATTAAATATTGTTATATTGCTGGAGCTTTTCCTATAACAGGGAGGATTTGTTTTGCTTTTATACCCCAAAATTCATAGAAGAGGTGACAATAAATAGATGGCTAAAAATTTTTTGTTGTATTTTTTATCCTAACCTTACGACTACAAATATATTTTTTAAGTTTGTTGTCTGTTTAGTTACTTAAAAGGAAAAATGGAGCGACAATCCGGAGACCCTTCCCCATTATTTTTTAAACGTGAGGCTACATCCTTTTTTGTTTTCCATTAACCGTTTTGATATAGTATCTTAGCAACTTGGCAATTGGAGGGCAAGTATTCCCTCATATTGAAATACATAGGAAATAGACACGAAAACTTTCCGGAATAAATTTTGGTTATGAGACGTGGAAATGAAAAACAAAACTGGGGTATGCTAGCCCTAGACTCTGCACGTACTTAAAATTTTGACCAGAAATAGAAATAATGATGACCTCATTCAAATGGTTGTTCCCACTCCTCGGGGATTCTCCGCACAAAAGTTCTGCCGTCTGGGGTTAGTTTAGAAGTTTACTTAAAAATTAATTGTAATTTATTACTTATCAAAGTGTTGAACTTGAGTAATAGTAGAGTTTGTAGTAGTTGTAATAAAATATAAGTGATATGAAGGATATGAGTGGTTGTTGCCGAATTAACTAGATCCAAACTGTCGAATCCCACTAACTTTTGAATGGCTTACCCCATTGGGAAGATCTCGGCACGGTGTTCTGGTGATATCCCGAGGCAGGGACCTGCTATTCGGATATTCTGGGACACGGAAAAATTTTCTACTATGCGTTTTGTGTTATTCGTTTGAATTAAGTTAGGCAAAATAATGTCTGAAAAATATGGCGCCCAATGTTTCTCCGCTTTATTCTCATGCAAAAAAATAATTGAAACTATCGATTTACCTCCACTTCGGAAAAACCGGGTACGAACAAAATTACATCATTTGAAGTAGTCTATGGTAGAGAGCGCGAAGAGTGCGTATCCTTAGCGATGTTTTATCAAAATCACTCTGCAATTGTTCTTGGTAAACCATAAGCAAGCTTCACAGGTATCGACCAAAACGTTGACATTTTTATTTGGACTGTTGCTTTTGGGTCACATTTCTTCAGATGTGTTACATCAATCTTTTTCCCCATGGAGTGCATCTCCTGTCGCGCTTCGTAATGTACAAACGCTAATCACGGATAAAAAGAAAGTGGCTTGACTATAATAGTCTGAAACTCTTTCTGGCCCTGGTTATGAATTTCATTGGTTTGGACCGTCAATTTCCATAAATAATATAAGATAAACTACGAACTCTCCTGTTGTAGTTGTAACATAAATGACTCTAGACGACCTGATTTCGGAAAGAAGCCTCTCTTACTATTTTGGATATTAAACATCCGTGTTTCCGAGAAAGTAAGGAATACGACGGGTAAACATGTGATGTAGTAAATTTTGGGTTACATCTTTTGGGTTAGTACGTTATAGTCAAAATTCAAAACATATACAGTCACAGTTGTGACCTAATCTCGAGCAAACTACCACCTCAAACCTTCTTCGTCATAGATATCAATATACTAGCTTTTGTAGTATCTGCATAACAGATCTAGAACTCTTTTGGGTTATATGCACACCCACGACCAACTGTGATGACCAGATGAAAAATCAAACGTATTGATTGGACTAAAGTAGACTGGTGTAGTGTTCAGCATAATTTTTACACTCCTTCGTAGCCGTTGCAGTTTTATGACAGACCACAAAAAGATAAAGTTGACCATGCCAAAAATTTGCACCCACTCTGGCTCATTTCACGCCGATGAATCTTTGGCTGTTTATATGCTCAAGTTGTTGCCAAAATATGCAAAGAGTGAATTGGTCAGATCAAGAAACCCTGAAGATTGGGAGGTAAGTGATATTGTGGTTGATGTAGGGGCAAAGTATGATGGCGTGAAGTACTTTGATCACCATCAACGTGAATTCAGTGACACATTTTCCGATGAATTTAACACAAAATTGTCTTCTGCTGGTCTTGTTTACAAGCACTTTGGTAAAGAAATCATTCAGCATCTCTTGCAGTTGGATGCATCAGACAAAAACGTTGAAATTTTGTACAAGAAGGTCTACAAGGAATTTATTGAGTGTTTAGATGCCAATGACAATGGAATTAGCAACTACCCCAACGACGTCGAAGCTACCAAGAAATTTAACGACAAAAGTATTACATTGCCTTCGATTGTGTCTAGATTGAATCCTACTTGGAACGAAAATCCAACCGATGCTGACTTTGATGCTCAATTCTTGAAGAGTAGTGAGTTGATGGGTTCTGTCTTTGTAAGTGTGTTGGAAGGATATGGTAAGGGTTGGTTGCCAGCCAAAACTTTGGTTGAAGAAGCATTTAAGCGGAGGTTTGATGTTGATGCTTCGGGTGAAATTGTTGTCTTGTCCCAGTTCTGCCCTTGGAAGGAGCATTTGTATGCGATTGAAAAGGAAAACAAGGCTGAAGGTCAAATCAAATTTGTCTTGTTTAAGGATTCAAGCACTAAATGGAGAGTATCTACTGTCTCTATTACATCAACTTCGTTTGAATTCAGATTAGGCTTGCCAAAGGAATTGAGAGGATTAAGAGATGAAGAATTAAGTGCCAAGAGTGGGGTTGAAGGATGTATTTTCATCCACGCTGCTGGTTTCATTGGTGGTGCTAACACTCAAGAAGCAGTTTATAAATTAGCCAAGATGTCTTTGGAACAACAATAGCTGTTGGTTTCCGTTATCAAAAAACGCCTAGAAAGAGCCGTTCTCGGAAAAAATAGGCGGAGTTGTCCACTTTATCAAGTTGATTGTAGCTTAGAATAAAACGTAAATGTGGATGATTCGTACCAAATGGACTATACTTGTTAAACCGTATCTGATACAAACCCACGAGTCTTGCCAAGATTTTACAAACAATTTTTTATATTTGTGAATTAATTTAACTGGCCAATGTATTTTCTTTTCGCCTATCTCATCACGACAAGTGCGGCGGAAATCGACGAAAATATAAAAGGTTTCAGCGACGCTCAGATAAATTTTTTTCTTCACATTATTGCAAGCTAGTTAAGGAACTGAATTTGTTGACTCTTAAGTGAATTCAAGAAGTCAACTATTGAATTACTATCTCCTTAATTTTATAAGATTCTTTTATACCAAAGAGTCTTTCTTACCTGCCTACAATAAAGTTTGAGAACACTGAAACTGTTAAAGATGGATCGTCTGTTAGTTGCCGCAATGAAGATGAAGGCAGTGAAAAACAATCTAAACAATTAGATTCCTTTCAAACCGGAGAGTACTATCGATTAAGCGTAGAACAAGTTGCTGCAAAGTTCAATGTTGATGTTTCGCTGGGATTATCAACTAGCCAGGCCACCAGCCTGCTTGAGAGTAATGGTTTGAATAATTTAGGCTCTGAGGATAAGATATCATACTCAAAGATTTTGGCACATCAGGTCTTCAATGCCATGGTCTTGGTGTTGATAATTTCCATGATTATCGCCTTAGCTATTAGAGATTGGATCTCGGGTGGAGTTATTGGATTCGTTGTATTTATCAACATCTTTGTTGGCTTCATTCAGGAACTCAAGGCAGAGAAGACTATGGGTTCCTTGAGATCTCTCAGCTCCCCATCTGCCACAGTCTTGAGAAACGGTGATAAAGTTACAATTAATGCCGAAGATGTGGCTCCTGGGGACATTGTTTTTGTTAGTGTTGGTGATTCCGTTCCAGCTGATTTAAGATTGGTGGAAGGAGTCAACTTGGAAACCGATGAAGCTCTTTTAACTGGCGAATCCTTGCCGATTGCGAAAGATCAGGATCAAATTTATGATGATTCAAGTGTTCCCATCCCAGTTGGCGATCGTTTGAACATGGTTTACAGTTCATCTGTTGTTTCGAAAGGTAGAGGATTTGGTATTGTTGTTGCTACAGGTCTAAACACTGAAATTGGTAAAATTGCCAATTCTTTAAAAAACAGTGAAGATAAGGTTATTGTCAAGGTTGATAAATCACTTCAACCTGGATTTAAAGATTATGTCATTGCAGTGTTTAAATCTATGTGCAACATCGTTATGAATATTTTAGGAACTAATGTTGGTACACCCTTGCAACGAAGACTTTCTTGGTTGGCAATTATCCTTTTCTGGGTTGCAGTTGTATTTGCAATTGTTGTCATGGCCACACAAACGTTTAATGTCAATAGAAATGTTGCCATCTACGCTATTTGTGTGGCTCTTTCGATGATTCCATCCTCCTTGGTGGTGGTTTTAACTATTACCATGGCAATTGGTGCTCAGGTAATGGTTACGAAGAATGTTATTGTTAGAAAATTAGACTCTTTGGAGGCCTTGGGTGGTATTAACGATATTTGTTCCGATAAAACTGGTACGTTGACAATGGGCAAAATGATTGTTAAGAAAGTCTGGATTCCTGAAGAAGGTACTTATTCTGTTGAAAACTCAAATGAACCCTTCAACCCAACAGTTGGAGATATTGGGTTTCTGGGTAGATCGCCTTTGGAAATTAAGCAATCTGATGAAGAGACCGATTTTATTGCCAAAGTACCACATCCTCGATCTCTTATGTTCCAGCATTGGTTGGAAACTGCCGTTTTAGCCAATATTGCTACAGTTCATCAAGTGACTAATCCGGAAACGAATGTGAAAGAATGGGAAACCCGTGGGGATGCGACGGAAATTGCTATAAATGTGTTTACCACAAGAATGGGATTCCTGAGAACTGGTCTTATTGAAGAGTTAAATTTGGATCATTTGGCTGAATTCCCGTTTGATTCCTCGATTAAACGTATGACGGCGGTTTATCAAAAGGAGGATACTGCAACTATTTACACCAAGGGAGCAGTTGAAAGGGTATTGTCCATTTGCACCTACTGGTACCGAAATAATGAGTTAAGACCGATGACGGATGATGACAAGAACTTGATTGAGGATAATATGAATGCTTTGTCATCAGAGGGTTTAAGAGTTTTGGCGTTTGCTCAAAGGCAAATCAACTTGACCAAGGAAGACCTCACTAAAAGAGATCAGGTCGAACGTAACTTGATCTTTTTGGGATTAGTGGGCATTTATGACCCACCAAGACCGGAAACTAGAGGATCCGTGAAGCAATGCCACAAGGCCGGGATAAATGTTCACATGTTGACTGGAGATCATCCTGGTACTGCTAAGGCGATTGCTCAAGAAGTAGGAATATTGCCTCATAATTTGTATCATTACAGTGAAGAGGTTGTCAAAGTAATGGTGATGACTGCCAATGAGTTTGATGCTTTGTCTAACGATGAAATTGATAATTTGCCTGTTTTACCGTTGGTAATTGCAAGGTGTGCCCCTCAAACAAAGGTTCGTATGATTGAGGCATTGCATCGTCGTAAGCGGTTTGTTGCCATGACTGGCGATGGTGTTAATGATTCACCTTCGTTGAAGAAAGCAGATGTTGGAATTGCAATGGGGCTTAATGGTTCTGATGTGGCCAAGGATGCTTCGGATATTGTCTTGACTGATGATAATTTTGCATCTATCTTGAATGCCATTGAAGAAGGTAGAAGAATGTCTTCTAATATCCAGAAATTCGTCTTGCAATTATTGGCAGAAAATGTTGCCCAAGCATTATACTTGATGATCGGGTTGGCATTCAAAGATGCTGAAGGCTTTTCCGTATTTCCATTGTCGCCAGTTGAAGTCTTGTGGATCATCGTTGTAACTTCTTGTTTCCCTGCTATGGGTTTAGGTCAAGAGAAGGCTAATGATGATATCTTGAAATTGCCGCCTAGCTCGACTATTTTTACCTGGGAAATAATCATTGATATGGTTGCTTACGGGTTCTGGATGGCGGTGTGTTGTCTTGTCTGCTTCATCACCATCGTTTTTGGAAAAGGTGATGGAAACTTGGGACTTGATTGCAATGCTGAAAGTGGCCACGAGTGTGGTTTGGTGTTTAGAGGGAGATCAGGAGCCTTTGCCGCCTTTACTTGGTGTGCCTTGTTATTGGCATGGGAATGCATTCATCTCAGATTATCATTCTTTAAAATGAGACCTGAATCGGAACATCCTTGGTGGAAACAACTTGGAATGGACTTGTGGCATAATAAGTTTTTGCTTTATTCCATATTGTTTGGATTTTTGTCAGTATTTCCTGTGGTGTATATCCCTGTGATTAACGATAAGGTTTTTTTGCATGGACCTATTGGTTACGAATGGGGGTTGGCAGTTGGTTATTCTATTTTGTTTTTGGCTGGATGCGAGGGCTGGAAAGCTCTTAAGCGTGTTTACATGCGTAAGTCCCTAGTCAAAAATCCAGAATATGATTTGGAGAGAAATGATCCATTCCAGAAATATGCATCGTTCTCTAAGACCAATACTATGGATGTTGTCTAAATCTACGTTTCTGTTTTGTTATTTCTATCTAGTTGTTTGCTTTTTGATTACTCTTGAGAGAAGCTGTTTACGGCTCGAATCTCGTTGTTGGAGGTTTTTATGGGTTTGAGTCCCATCTTGATCCATGATGGGTTTTCCTTCTAAATATATTTTTGTCTTTTCCTAAAAACCGTTAGTTTTCGTTCGTAGTTAATTGCCAAAAGTGGGAACGCGGAAATATCCACGGTGATTTCCTTATCTGGACACCTGCGGATAAAACGTCATTTTCTGATCTATGGTGGAGCCTAGATTTGAACGCCACAAAATGCTACATTGTGAGGGTTCGCTGATTGTAATTCATGGTGACGAATAGTATCATAAGATAAGTTTAGAGTGTAATTTAACTTGTTTATGTAGTCAATAGCAATTGCTGAAGTGTCTATCTCGGAATCTATATCGCAGTTTTTTTTCCGAGTTAATCACTGTAGGGGCCCTCCCCTTATTAATACATCCCGATTTGGTAGTTGCGGAGCAAAGGTTTGCGCATCTGCCCTATAAATTAGACCAAAGCCCCCCACACTTAACACCAATTGTACTACCACCATATTCCATTATTCTAAACAATGACCGTCTCTTACAAAAACTTTTTGACCAAGGATCCTCTTGATAACTATGAAGATGCTGAAAAGTACAATAAGGATTGGTTACCTAAAGTAAAACAGTATCAAGATGATTTGGAGGCTGCCACCACTCCCGAATACAAAGTCGAATTGCCAAAGCCTATTGACGAGTTGATCAAGGATCAATTCAATGCATTAGAATATTTGTACGATAAGAAGTTGTTGTCTCCAAAAGAACTTGAAATTACCGAAACTTCAGCCTCTAGTTTGGTGTCGCTAATCGCTAGTGGTGAATTGACTTCCGTGGAGGTTTTTAAGGCATTTGCCAGAAGAACGGTTATTGCTCAACAATTCACCAAGTGTGCATCAGACTTGTTCATTGACGAAGGATTAAAGAGAGCTCAGTTCTTAGATGATTATTACAAGAAAAATGGCAAGACTATAGGTCCTTTGCATGGTCTACCAATCTCTTTAAAAGAACAAATGAGCTACAAGGGTAGAATCACTCACGGTGGCTACGTTTCTAAGCTTACCAACATTCCAACAATTCATGGTAACACTACACAAGGTTTGGAGGATTTAGGGGCCGTTTTCTACGTTAGAACAACGCAACCACAAACTTTGATGCATTTGGACTCCAAAAATAACCTTACTGGTTTGACATACAACCCTTACAATTTGTCATTATCATCTGGTGGTTCATCCTCTGGTGAAGGTGCCATTGTTGGTTTTGGTGCTAGTGCAATTGGGGTCGGATCCGATATTGGAGGATCGATTAGAGCACCAGCTGCTTACAGTGGTGTGTACGGTTTAAGACCAACCTCAAGGAGAATATCAACCTTTAGTGGTATTAGCAGTGGTGCTGGTCAGGAATCTGTACCTTCTGTTGTTGGTCCATTTGCTCGTTCTATCGAAGATATCGAGTTGTGGATGAGAACAAGTATTAACAGTGGTAAACCATGGGAACGCGATGGAAGAGTTATCCATTTACCATGGAGAAATGTTGAAAAGCCTGACTTGAAGAAGTTGACCATCGCCTTTGTTTATGACGACGGTTTAGTGAGACCAACCCCTCCAATTCAAAGAGGTTTGAAGCATACTGCTGAAAAGTTGAAGGCTGCCGGTGTTAATGTTGTGGAATGGAAGCCATTACGCACAAAAGAAGCCTACGAAACTGTTCACAAGATGTATACATGTGACGGTAACTTTAAGCAAAGAGAATTGCTTGCAGCTTCTGGTGAACCATTAGCTAAGTTGACCAAATGGAATTTGAATTACGGAGACGGTGCAAGGGAATATACAGTAGCTGAAAACCGTGTCTTGAATTATACCAGAGATTCATTGATTGACGAATACACTCATTTCTTGATTGATAACAAGATTGATTTTATCATCAGCCCTGCCTACAACAACGTTGCCCCCCAATCTGAAAAGGTATACAACTGGTCGTACACCTCCTTGTGGAATATTAATGACTTTCCAACTCTTACTTTCCAAACAGGTTTGTACCAGGACCCTGCTGTGGATAAGTGGACGGACGAGCAACTTAACTACAAATATAGAAGTCCCTTGGAAGAGTTGGAAAATGAAAACTACAAGCCAGAAGCGTTTGTTGGTGCTCCAATTGGTTTGCAATTAACAGGAAGAAGATATTTTGATGAAGAGGTTGTGGCTGCTGGTGCTGCTATCAATGATGTTCTTGGTGTTAATTTATTTAGAAAGTAGTTTTTTTAACACAATTCTAATTGTTTGTCAGTATTTGTATTTTGCTCGATGTCAATAGTTAAATTTGCCAAAAATTGCGACAACTAATTTGCAGCCCGCAAGTGCAGTACCTAAACAGTTTTTTTTTTGAACCTAATCCTTTCGTTTATACTTCTTTGATACTTGTCGTCCCTAGAACAGGTACAAAATGGATTACGATGAGGACGAGTTGGACTATGCTTCTGAAGCCGAAGAATTTCAGGAAGATAGTCTCAGCAACGAAGAATATGATAAATTGCACATCGCACTTGGTGATCTCAAGAAACAGATTGCCAGCTACAACGACGAAATTCCAGAGATTGCCCTCAAGGAAGCTTTGTACTATAACTACTACGCGATCCCCGCGGCAATTGAAGAATTGAAGGATACCTTCAAGAAAAGTAAGTAACTTTTTTACCCTCCTCTTGTTTGTCATTTTTGCTTTTGGGCGTTTTTTTTTTCCTTTGCATTTAAAGTGAGCGTCGATTCTACTTTGAAATAGTTATCATCATATTGATGTCCAAACTAGCACAGTTGGCAAAACTAAGAGCTCAGAAATCTCAACTGGGGGAAAATGACACGAATGTGTCAAAACTATCTGCATTGGTAAAGACCCATGGCTCACAAGATACTGGTATCAACCGTTCGGTAGCCATCCTCAATGGTTTGAGTCTAGGATCACTGGTTCCTTCTAAAAAACCTTCAAAATTACTCTCTCTACGAAAACCAGTGAAGAAACCACACTCAGAACCAGTATCGATACCAACTCCGCCAACACATTCTCCATCTGCAAAAGAAGCGATACCGCCACATGAAATTGTTTTCGATCTTGCATGCGATGGTACATACCTACGAAAACTGCCATCAAACTCGCTATTCCCATGCTCCCGAAAGCGCTCACTCTCGGAGAATGAAAATGAATCAAAGCAAAAACGACATAACAATGACCTTTTTTATCCTCTTACTAACATTGAACTCAATACAGAGAAGATAGCAAAGGCAAAGGAAACCTTTTCCAATCCATCCCCAGATGACAAAATCATCAATGCCCAAAAAGCAGCTTTTGAAGAAGGTATGAATAACTTAAAGATTGCCGAAAAGAAGCCAGAACCTAAATTGAAGACTACAAAGCCGTCAAATAAATTGGACTTGGCAAAGGAACTTTCTCAAAACCCAACCTACCAGAAACCACAAAAGTCTTTTGTGGTTATTGGCCATGTAGATGCTGGTAAATCAACGTTGATGGGGAGATTGCTCTTTGATTTTGGTATTGTCGATGCCAGAACCGTAAATAAATTAATGAAGGAGGCTGAACGTGCTGGCAAAGGTTCATTTGCCCTCGCATGGATCATGGATCAAACTGCTGACGAAAGATCTCATGGAGTCACTATTGATATCTGCGCCACCGACTTCGAAACAGCTACGACCAGGTTCACTGCCATCGATGCACCAGGTCACAAAGACTTTGTTCCTCAAATGATTGGTGGTGTTACTCAGGCTGATTTTGCATTGTTGGTGGTGGATTCCGTTAGTGGTGAATTTGAGGCTGGTTTTGATACCGATGGCCAGACTAAGGAACATATTATCCTAGCTAAAAACTTGGGAATAGAAAAGATTTGTGTTGCCGTCAATAAAATGGATAAGGAAAACTGGAACCAAGAAAGATATGAGTCTATTAAGAATCAGATAGGCGAATATTTACAAGGTGATGAGGTTGGGTTTTTACAAGATCAAATCTACTTCATTCCAATATCTGGTTTGAGTGGCAACAATGTTGTCAAACGGGACACTAAGATTTCCGAGTTAAATTGGTACAAGGGACCTACTTTGGGGGAGTACTTGGAGTCTGTTCAGTTAAGTTCAACTATCAGTAGCGATTCCGTTCAGAAAATCTTGTCTGAAAACTTTTATTTGTCAGTACAAGACTCTACCAAAGACAAGGGTGAGTTGAGAGTGACTGGTAAAGTAAATTCAGGAGTGATTCAAGTGGGTGAAACCATAGTTGCTGAACCAAGTAACGAAATCCTTCAAATTCAAGCATTAAAGGTTGCTAAAAAGCCAGTTGATTTTGCCATCAAAGGAGAGTTGGTGAATATGGTGTTTAAGGCAAGTCAGATTGAAAATAAAACTATTGAAACAGTGAGGACTGGTGACTTAATCTGCAAGCAAGGGTCTCCTGCAAAGACAGTAAAGAAGATAGAAGTCTCGATTCATTTATTCAATATGCCGAAGCCTTTGTTGGTAGGAACACCATTTGTGCTATTCAGAAACAATTGTCAAGTACCTGCTAGACTCACCCGACTTATTGAGGTAACTAGTGGGAAGAAAAAAAAGAAGTTGTTGCATTTGGTGTCCAAGCAAACGGCAATTGTTGAGATTGAGTTCGAAGGGATGGCTATTCCAATTACTAAATACAGTGATAACAAGACTTTAGGAAGAATTGTAATCAGGAGAGAAGGTGTAACTATTGGTGCTGGTATGGTTTTGAATCTTTGCTAGAATGATATATAATCTACAAATAATATTAGGAATCCCAATGCTAAACACAATGTGACAAACATGTTGGCACTCTTTTTGTTTCTCACTGTCGCCTTATTTAACTGGCGATTTCCCAGTTGCACATCAATTTGTACTTGTTCGTTGTTGTCAAGTAAGTTGTTGATCTGTTCTCCTTGTGATTCTAATTGGAATGAAAGTTCGGCTTGTAAATTTATGATGTCAAGCATCGAACTGTGAAGCTTTTCCACTTGTTTGAGCTGGTTTGTCTTGACGTTTAAAAATTCTTGGTTTTCCTGTTCCAATTGCTGGACCTGTTGCTGTGACAATTCTTCAATTGCTGTATCATATTGCTGGTCTTCGACAAGATCAGGATACTCGCTGTTTTGAAAGTAGGTCAAGTCTTCGTCTTCTTCAAAGTTTTGAAAATTGAGAAAGTTTACTTGTCGCTCTCTATCTCTTCGTCTTCTCTGGATGACATCAAAGTTCTTGCTGACCCCATTAATTGTAGTATTAAGATGTCTGAGAATTTGGGTACGGTGGGTATTCATAGTCTGTTCAAAGAGTTCTTTTTCAGTTGGTTCATCGTCACCAATTATCGAGTTGAACCAGTTTTTTTGAGAGTTCCTGGTTAAAGATTGTCTCTTCGTTTCATACGCTTGGAGTCCCTTAAGCTTTTCGTACATTTGTTGTACTTTGTAGTTAAACTCTTCATCGATATTGTTCTTGTCTTCTATTGACAACAAGCTATTCTGCTGTGATTCATTGTTCACCGAAAGATACGGCCCCTTTATATCCTCGATAAACTGACTTAGCTGGACCAAGACTCCAAACAATTCAGTTGCTTCCTTGGTAAAAGTATCATTGATTGTGAGAACGGGGGACCTAGCTTTTGCTTGATGAACACCATCATTGGACTTGTCAACAATCTCGTTCTGAACTATATTTACACACTGGCGAAATAACGGAGTCAAATCGGACATGTTATGTATTTGTAAAGACAGTTGATCTGGGATTTTTAAACAGTTGTTAAATGCGACTATAAAAATTCTAGACAAGGATTCTAAAGGCATAGGCAAAAAAGAGACACATCAAGCATTTAAGTATTCTACGACTTCGGTGATGGTAAGTTCGTCATCAAATCCGTGCTTGGAAAACGCAATTGTTTCTGTCTTGTACAAGATATTCCATTTGCCAAGGAAGCGTTCCCCGTTGATGTTTTCGTTGTTAAAGTTGTAAACTCTTCTTTCTTCCGGGCTTGCGTGGATGTAACTGACATATTCGGGTGCACCAGGGTACTTGGTGTTATCACCATATATGTATGTTCCGGGACCAAGCAAATTGAGGGACTCCAATACCCGCAAGTCTGGAAGGTATGCATCCTCCCAGTGATCCAAGAAGACAAAGTCAACCTTGGTCCCAAGAGTATCCTTGTTTAACCCAATCGCAAATTCCACCAAGGAGTCTGCGGCTTTGCCGACAATTATTTCAACCTTCTTGGTCAATCCTGCAAGGTCAACCACTTGTTGGGCAATTTTGGCAAACTTCGGATTCAATTCAAACGAGTAGTACTTAGCATGGGGTTCAAGCATCAATTCTTTGGCAAAAAATACTGCTGAATAGCCCACGTAACCACCTAATTCTATGAGGATGTGTGGTTTGTGCTTTCTGATTCGCTCGGAAATAAGAGACCCTATTTTGTGACCAACATTCATAAACTCTTCTACCTCTTCATCGTACTTGTCTATTTCTTCAAGGACCCTTTGAGGGTTACCTCTAATCGAATCAAGGTTTGGAAGTGAGAGAAGATGATCAAGAAGTCGTTGTTCTTTGCTTCGAGTCATTTTTATACGTTAGTCTTGTTAAACGTAGGTAGAATGATTAATTTGAAGAAATTCCAGGGCTTGCCTGATATATAAATAGTTGTCAGACACAAACTAAGGGTGACCGCAATCTACGGATTTGCCACCACTTTCCGGGAAAACAGATACAAATTAAAATCCGATTCGGGGAAAGAACTGTCTTACCGGATATCATCTGCAAATAATTGTGCTTCGTGTCCAGAATCCTTGCTACGGTTGAATAAAATCGGGCCTTCTTCCGAGTGTCGATCCGGGGTAGACTAAAAACGGCAATGCACAAAATATTCTACGAGAACTAAAAAAAGTATTCGGCATATAATCTTATTCATGGTGATGGGTGGGGCAGAATCAAAGCGGTCGGCAACAGTTTCAGCTACCCTCGAAAGATTGAACAAGCTTCGTTCCTTGAAGAGAGAGGCTGATAAGCAAAACAAAGAAACCCTTATTCAGGATTTCCGAACTCAAAAGAAACAATCACTAAACTCGAAAACTACACTGGCCAAGGATATGCTAAAAGAGCCACTAACAGAACATCAACGCAACATCTCGTATTCAATCGAAGACAGCGAGAAGTGGAATTCCAAACAGGCCACTAAATCTAATGAAAAAGGAGGATACCTGAACATGAACAAGCTTGCTGATCTTTCATACAAAAAGGAGATTGCAGAATTGGAGCCCGATAAAGTAGAATATTTAAGGCAGAAATCACACACTTCCTCCAAACCTGACTTTGCTCATCACCCAACACCTGATGCTGTCAATAACTTGGTCACTAACCTTGAAGACTCTAATGTGCGAAGAATGAAGAGGAAGCGGACACAAAATGAAGAGAAGGGGGTTGATGGCTTCATAAATGAGAAAAACAAGCAGTTTAACTTAAAGTTAAATCGTCAATTCCGCTCATAAACTAAAATCCTTTGTATACTAGCAATGTAATATATGAAACTAACATCTGTTTAGCCAAGACATCTTCTCGAAATTATACGGTTGTTTAAGACACCCTCATAATCTGAAATTATCACTTTAAATAAATGTATTTAATAAGCTTTAATGGCCTTAGACTGTTATATTAAATACTGATATGTTGTACATACCAAAGTGTGTATTCTTACCACGTTATTCTAGTAGCTTTAGCCACTTCAGCATGAAGTGGCTTTATTATGGTTAGTTATAAATTTAAGTCACGTGTGTACATTTTTGAAGACCAGTTTGTTGTTTACCCGGACAATTGTTGAAGAAAAACTAAAGATGAAAAACAGTGCTAAAGCCAGAGAAACCTCGAAAATACACCTTTCGAATCACAAGGTAGCACAATCATCGGAGATCCCAAAATAGTGAGTCTCTTCTTTTACGTGTTTGGAAACAGATACATAATTTGATTGGTTGATCATGTCAAAAGTTGAAGAAGAACCAGAAATCAGAGATGATGTTTCCAACAACAGCTCTGATGAAGATGGAGAAAACGTCTTAGATTCGTCCGATGAAGATGATGACGATGATGAAGAAGCCATTCAGCAAGTCCGTGAAGGATTTATTGTGGACGATGACGAAGAAGAGATCGAAAAAAAGAGAAGAAAGAAGAAGAGAAGAAGAGATAGAGAACGTGTAGCACAGCCAGAGGATGATGCTTTAGATGAAGACGACTTGGAATTGTTGTTAGAAAACTCTGGAGCCAAGCCAACAGCAAAGACTGCTGGCAAATTTAAAAGACTCAAGAGAGCACAAGTCGATGACATAGAAGAAGAAACACAGTTGGCACCAACTAACAGAGATGGTTTAAACGATATATTTTCTGACGACGAAGGGGACGGAGTTGAAGAAACTGCACCAGTCGATACTGAACGTAATATCTTGGACGAATTCGAAGATTTCATTGAGGAAGATGAATTTTCAGACGATGACGAAGAAGGCAGAGCTGAAAAAGTCAGACAAAAGCAGAGGGTTAAAAAGCAAGGTCCAAGATTGGATACGTCTAAATTATCAAGTGTTGACAGAGATAGTTTGCAGCAATTATTTGAAGTATTTGGAAGTGGCGGAGAATACGAATGGGCCTTGGAAGCTCAAGAAATTGAAGATGAAGGAAATGGCGAGAGCTTGGAACCAACGTCGCTTGATGAAGTTTTTGAACACTCAGAATTGAAGGAACGCATGTTGACTGAAGAAGATAACTTGATTCGTATCATAGACATTCCAGAAAGATACCAAAAGTACAGAGCAAACTTGGACTACATCGACTTGGAAGGTGAAGAATTGCAAAATGAAAAGAATTGGATTGCCAACATATTGTTTGCTGAAAAGCAAGGGCAGTTCTCTGACTTTTTAGAAATCCCATTTAAGGAAGCTGTTGGTAATGTTGTTGAATTCATAACAAAAGAATCATATGAAGTTCCATTCATTTGGACCCATCGTCGTGACTTTTTATTGTTTTCCCAAGAAATCAAGATTGAAGACGGTGGTATTGAAAATGAGGTTCACAAGTTGTTGTATGAAGATGACTTGTGGAGAATTGTTCAGTTGGATGTTGAATACCATTCCCTTTACGAAAAAAGATTGAACACTGAAAAACTTATCGATGCGTTAAAATTGGATGATGATTTAGTAAAGGACATCAAGTCATTGGACACTATGGTTGCAGTTCAAGATTTACATGATTACATTCAATTCACCTATGCATCTGAGATACGAAATTTACCAAGGAGTCGAGAAGGAATTGAAGAAGGAGCTGCTTCCACTTCTGGTAAAAAGCATTCTAAAATTTCCCTTTTTGAGAGAATAAAAACTAATGTCTTGTACGACGCTGTTGCCGCCTTTGGTATTACGGCTAAGGAATTTGGTGAAAACGTTCAAGACCAGAGTTCAAAACGTTGGGAAGTTCCTTACAGAATTCATGCAACTGATGATACACTTGAGTCACCGAGTGACTTAATTGAAAGGTTGTGTGAAGATGATGAAATCATCTTCAAGGATGAGAAATCAGCTCGTGATGCTGTAAGAAGAACATTCGCAGATGAAATCTACCACAACCCAAAGATTAGACATGAAGTAAGATCTACCTTTAAGGCATATGCTTCAGTAAGTGTGACTATTACTGAAAAGGGTAGAGTTACTATTGACGATCATAGCCCTTATGCCGATATCAAATACGCAATCAATCGTACTCCTGCTGACTTAGTGAGGAGTCCCGATGTCTTGTTAAGAATGTTGGAAGCTGAAGCATCTGGATTAGCAGTTATTAGAATTGAAACAAAGGACTACGAAAATTGGTTCCAATGTATCTTCAATTGTTTAAAATCAGATGGATCTTCAGAAATTTCAGACAAATGGAATAAGGAAAGAGAACATGTTTTGAACTTATCCTTTAAGAAATTGGCTGGGATGGTTGCACTAAACACAAAAGAAGACTTGCGCCGTGAATGTGAACGTTTAATAGCTGCTGAAGTCAGAAGAAGATTCCTAGGTAAGATTGACCAGGCCCCATACACTCCATATGGTTTTGATAAGGGAACAAAACCAAACGTCTTGGCTTTAAGTTTTGGTAAGGGGGACTTTGATAGTGCAGTTGTTGGAGCTTTCTTGAAGGAATCTGGTAAAACGGACGATTTCTTCAAGTCCGAAAACAATCCAACTAGAGACCGTGATAACGAAGAACGATTTGCAGGTCAATTGAAAGAATTCTTTGACAGAAACCTTGAATACAATAAGCCAGATGTAATTGTGGTTGCAGGTTACAATGCCAACTCCAAGAGACTTTTTGACTGTGTCAAAAACTTTGTCGAGAATAACCACATTACTGCTAATGTTGATGATTTGCCAGATGTTCAGAATCCACCATTAATTAATGTGATCTGGGGTCAAGATGAAACAGCTAGATTATTCCAGAACTCTGAAAGAGCAAGTGCTGAATTTGCTGATAAACCTACCTTGGTGAAATATTGTATTGGTTTGGCACGTTATGTCCATAACCCACTCTTGGAGTATGTTTCTTTGGGTGACGATATCTCGTCGTTGACTTTCTTTGAGCATCAAAAATTGATCTCTCAGGATGCTGTTAAGGAAGCTGTTGAATCTGTATTTGTCGATATCATCAACATGATTGGAGTTGATATTAATGAAGCGATCCGTGATCCATACGTTGCTCAACTCTTACCATTTGTTGGTGGTTTGGGGCCACGTAAAGCATCTGGGTTGGTAAGAAACATCATTGCTAAACTTGGTTCTAATTTGAATAACAGAAGTGATTTAATTGAAAACGAACTTACTACAGCAAACATCTTTATCAATTGTTCATCTTTCTTAAATATTCCATTTGAAGAAGGTTCTGTTGCAGCACGCGATTCCTCGGTAGAATTGTTGGATGCCACAAGAATCCATCCTGAAGATTATGATTTAGCCAGAAAAATGGCAGCCGATGCTCTTGACTTAGATGAAGAGGATATGGCTCACGTTGAAGAACAAGGTGGTATTATTTACCAATTGATGCAAGAAGGCGTCAATAAGGTTGATGAATTGAACTTGATTGCATATGGTAAAGAATTGGAGAGTAAATTTGGCAAGAAAAAGTATGCTACCTTACAAATTATTAAGGAAGAACTTGTAAATAACTTTGAAGAATTAAGAAGATCCTACCATCTTTTGGACAGTTCTGAGGTCTTCCAAATGTTGACTGGGGAAACGCAGGATACATTCTCCAGAAACATCATAGTTCCTGTAACTATTGTTAAAGTTGGTAAGAATTTCAGAGATCCAAATGCCAAGATGAAATTTGCTAAGGTTGTTACCTCTTCTTTGATTCAAGGTAATGTTGAAGAACAACATATTATGGAAGGGATGAGTCTTGACCAAGGTCAAATTGCACAAGCAGTCGTGCTTGATGTATTTTACGAAACCTTTAATGCTACCTTTAGTTTATTGGAGGAAGATCTTAAGAGAGCTACAGCTCCTAAATTTGTCAAGGAACAAGGTAAATGGAACTTCGATGCCGAAGAAGAGGATTGGAGAAAGGAGAGAGCAAAAGAAAGAGCAAAAATGGCGAAGATGAGAAATATCCAGCATCCATTGTATCATAACTTTACATTCAAGCAAGCTGAGGAATTCTTAGCTCCTCAATCGATAGGGGATTGTGTTATTCGTCCTTCATCGAAGGGTTCTAATTTCTTGACCATCACATGGAAAGTCGCTAACAATTTGTTCCAGCACCTCCTTGTTGAGGAAAATACTAGTGGATCCATTAAAGAATATATTGTTGATCATAAGAGGTACGTTGACTTGGATCAATTGATCTTCCAACACATTCAATCGATTGCCAAAAAGGTCAACGAAATGATTCGTCACCCGAAGTTCCGTGAAGGTACTTTATCGGAAGTCAACGAGTGGTTGGAATCATATACAAAAGCCAATCCCAAGAGCAGCGCCTATGTCTTTTGTTTTGATCATAAGAGTCCTGGTAGCTTCTTGTTATTGTTCAAGGTTAATGTCAACACTCAAATCCTGACATGGCATGTTAGGACTGAAGTTGATGGTTATACCTTAAAAGGGTTCTCCTATCCAAACATGCTTCGTTTATGTAACGGTTTCAAGCAGACATTCAAGTCTTACATCTCTAGTTCGAAGAATAAGGTCGCATCTAGACCTGCTCCCTCTTCTAACTATAATGGGTATGGCTATTAATCAACTTCTTCCATTCAAACTTTTGTATTCTATTTGATTCATAGGTATTATTATAAATTGTCAATAAGTTAATTCTACACTTTTCTTGAGTAGTACTCACCACGGTTTCTTGATCTTATTCTCAACTTTGATCTGAAAGCGTCACCATCAACGTAACAGCCCATTAGCCATCTGTTACCATTGTTTGAATCTGAGAACGCTTTTCTTGCGTGCAAAACTCTTCTATTGTCAAAAATAACACATGTTCCTTCCTTCAACTTGATTTCAAACTTGTTATTTGGATTATTTATATAATCTTCAAATAAGGTGATACCTCTGACGAAGTCTTTAAAAATCAAATGGGCACCATTTTCTCTAGCTGACGTATACAAGATATCTGGGTTATCACTCTTGTTGATAGAGTTGTTGGTAGTAATACCGACTTCAAATGGAGCCTGGAATGGTGGCGAGTAGTTGACCTCTTTAATAAGTGGAAGGTTGGTTCTAAAGTCGATGATTTCGTCTTCTTCGACAATCAACGGACGCGAGAAATAGTAATATTCACCAGCATTATCGTAGTGGAATGTAATAGCAAGCTGTGTAAGAGCAAGGTAAGCTTGTGGATCAACTTCTCTAACGTACTCAGCAGCCTTGAATGAATCAACGAAGACATTTTCACCGCCAAGGGTTGAGTTTTGAATTGCATGAAGGAATTGAAGTCCTGGTGGAGATTCATAGTACAATAAATCCATGTGCAACGGTAAGAAAGTTTTCGTGTACGCAATATTCGTAGCATCCTTCTTATTCTTGACATCGAACAAGGTACCGTAAAAGGTCTTCTTTATATACCCAAATCTTTGGGCGATATTGGCAACTGGCCATTGGGTAGCATTTACTTCAGACATCTCACCCAATTTACTTGGGTCAGGTACATCCGTGACGAAAGATAACCCGTACTTGCTCAAGTTGGAAAGACTTTCGTAGAATTTATTGTCGTTCTGGATATACCCATCGTAGCTGGTTTCCAACTCTGGTAACTGCTTGCTAACCAGCAGATTCCATGAGACCCGCTCATGCTCAAAGAACTTACCTCTACGACGACTGGTAGTATTGGAGTACTTTTTCAAAAATGCCATAGAGTATTGTGACTTGTGGATTTTACCGTCTTCGTTCCATTCGACATGTAAAGTGTTGTCAATCACGCTTGGAGGAGAGTTTAATCTCAAGTTCTTGGCAATTTCTCCTGTTGTAAACAATTTCTGTTGAGACAGAGGGTCTACCGACTCTGGTCGGTTACAAGCATCTCTAAGAAAAAGATTACTGTATTCCAACGTGTGATTATTGTTAATGATCACTGAGATGTACTTGTCATTGTATTTTCCAAGGGCAATAGAATTATTCCGCGATTGTAAAAAGGTGATTGCCCGCTTAGTATGAGAGAGCTTGTTAAACATGTTTAAATTAATATCGACGAATACTGGACAATGGTACCACTTTTAAATCATTTTGTGGGGGAGAAGCCGAAAAATTGCGGGTTCCAGATCCTCTTATTAACGTGGCCCAGTTCCGATAATGGCGTGAATATTATGGAAAATGTACATGTTGGATAAAAACAGCTGACATTTTTACCCGGAAACATTGACCCGGGTCAATATGGGCACTCCCATGAACACCCCATTACCTCACAAGAAAAAAATGCGGTGTGGATGTTTTTCCAACATATCTTCAACGAATCATTTCTTAACGGAATTATATTTCCACTTTGTCAATTAATAAATTGTTATGACATAAGTGATTTTGCAATTACATACCATATTTATTAAGTTGCAATAGATGCGTGGGGGTTCAAGAAGGACGCCAAATTTTTTACTAATCTCTATCCGTTAATTCTTGGGTGGTTAAAAACAGACAATACTTTTACAAAATTTCAAATGTTTTATATATTTTAAAAAAACTAATTGTTAAATCAATCAAATGGACATTTGAAAATGACCTAACTTTAACGAATAAAATAAAACGGAAACCTTCTGTAAACAGGAATTGGGTACTCTGGCCGAGTTGGTCTAAGGCGCCAGGGTAAGGTCCTGGTCTCTCCGGAGGCGCGAGTTCGAATCTCGCGGGTATCATTATCACACCAGCAATTCCCTCATAATACCTATTTTCCTTTCTTTTTTGTCAGATTCATTCTATGGAAAGTATATTATTAGTATGTATAACTAAAGTCTAGAGCATAGTCACCGGTTCTCTTCTTTCTATTATCTTGCTTTTCTCCCAGTAAGATGGCTTGTTTCCTGTCAGACAAGATCTTGATTCTCCACATATTGAGAACAACACAGATATTGGCAACAACTAAGCATCCTAAAGAGAAGCCATGTCCAAGTAGAAATGGAGACTTACGGTACACCTGACCGGCAATAACACCAGACAAGTTTCCAATAGTTTGTTGAATGCCGATCGCAGTGTTTCTACGATACAACGGCGCCGAGTTTGCACTTGTCCAGGCAATGTTAATCCCAGGTCCAACATAAAGCGGAATGCTAATCAAGTAGCAAGCAAAGTACTTTGCCGCATTGTTATGACTAGCCAACAAGATAATGTATCCAACAATGCCAGCAAGATTGGGAAAAAATATGAAGGCTGATCTGAGGTTTTTGCGGTCACTCATATAGGAAAGTGACCACACTGATATTGCACTCAAAACGTAAACAGGAATACTCAAGTACTGTGCTTCAAGAGTCCCAAAACCAAGCCCACTTTTTAATATGGAAGGAAGAAAAGTTGAAAATCCAAATAAAATTGTATCTTGACAAAATTGAATGGTCATATTCAAGTAACTTTTCACTTCTTTAAATGCCATAAAGACTTCCTTCCACTCAAATTCTTCACTTCCCAAAAATTGAGCTCTCTGTTTCTGTCTGATTTCCATAATTGCTCTTTCTTCTTCATTGAAAAATTTGGCTTTCGTGATATCATCTGGTAACCAGAATATGATCAAGGGAACCAAAGCCAATGTAATTATTCCTTCGACTAGAAAGATGAATCTGAAGCCTTCCAAAGGTCCAGTATGAACATGAATAAACCCGTAAGATATAAGACCACCAAAGCAGCCCGAAACTGCAGCCATACTCAACAATATTGCCATTCTCAATGCAACTTCTTCCTTCTTATATATCATGGACGAAATTAGAACACTCAAGCAAGGGAAGAACCATGATTCAAAAAGACCAAGTAATATTCTGCACGCCAAAAGTGAACCATAGGATTGAACAAATGCCGTCCCTATACAAACAGCAGACCAACCAATTACTCCAAACGATAATACTCTTGATGGTTTCAATATCTTAAGGAGTAGAGTCCCAGGCATTTCAAAAATAATATATGTGACAAAAAACAAGGATACAGCATTGGAAAATTGTTGAGGAGTCATGTCCAATGCTTTGGTCAACCCCGCCGGTCCTGCGTTACCAATATTTGAACGATCCAATGCAGCTAAGAAATAGAAAACGCAAAGGATAGGGAGTATATTTCTATCCAATTTTTTGACAACTCTGGCTTCATCAATTGGATCTATGTAAAGTTCATCATGGACTTGTTCTTCTTCGAAAGCATCTGCATCAGAAGCAAAGCGTTCGTCCACTGAAGAAACAACTGCAGTACCTTTTTGTGATTTTTCCATAATTCTTACAGGTTGAACAAGAATCTTTGCTTCCAAGTGTTTATATATATTGTTGCTATCTAATCACCATTTCCCCAGGTTTTAATCTCGGTATCATTCGCGAAAAAAGCCGATCAATTATACAAATTTTTTCTCCTCCTTCCCCACCGTAAGATCGAATGGCGTGTAACTGCAAATTCCCCACCTAGATCGGTAAATAAATTAAAGTTATCCGAAACTTTAGATAGATCGGTAATTTGTCGCAACCATACCCTAAAACACTAATACTCTTCATCGTCAACACTGTCAATTACTTGTAGATAGTAGTAGTAAAATGCGATTATTTGAAGATGACCATCAGCTGAAACCTTTTCATTGATTGAATGGATATTGCTTTCTACTGGTAATCCTGGTTGGTAGCGGAAAATGTTTCTAGTTAAACTCCAGTACGACTTTGTATCGGTATTACCTGTAGAAAGAGATGGAGCTACCACATATGTATCATGCTCTTCAGGAAAAATCAACTCTTCATACAAATATCTCAAAGCTCCACCAAATACGTTCCAAACTTTACCATTGATTGGAGTGACTGGTGCAGGTTCAAGTGGTTCATTCAATAAGTAATTGAAATACCCCTTAACGGTAGGTTTCAGAATCTCTTCCCCGTTAAACACAATTCCCAATTCAAATTTTTCAGCAATCTGCATGATATCTCGCAAGACTTTATCACTTGTAGTTTCGACACTTTCTTCAATGGCAATCCGATGGTTTACCAAAACCGACACATGTTCTGGTAAGGCATTAGACTTAACACCACCTTGAATAGTATCTGCTGCTTGCGAGGTGCGTATCAAATACCTGGAATCCAAGCTTTGGTCCAAGTAGTCAATGACATTTTGTTGCGCCTCTGGGTCAAGATGAACCCTCAAAATATCACTTTTCAATCTCCTGTTAATACTAGTGGAATGTTCAGCTACGCACTGTAATTGGCCCAATACAGGGTTTGCTGGGGTAAGAACACTTGAGAATGTATTTTCTTCAATCTTGGCTATCAACTGAGATAAAATGCCAATCGAGGTATGTTCAGGTGGAATAGATGAATGTCCACCAGGTGTAAACAATTCAATCACGGAGTTCAAATGCCCCTTTTCTCCTGTCGCAGGTAATATAAACTTCGTTCCTTCAATTGTAGTGAAGCCTTCGCTACCCTCATCAATTATCAGGTATAAGGAATCCGGGCCATACCTACCAATAAGATGTTTGGATATCTCGACAGCTCCTGTACCAGCAGCCTCTTCATCGTAACCAAACCCCAAAAGAATAGTTCTCTTAGGGGTGAATTTACCTTCATCCAATAGAAGTTCAATTGTTTCAAGTAAGCCAATCAAGAGGTTCTTACAATCAGAAGCACCTCTGCCATACACATAAGTACCATCAAATCCTCCTTCAAAAGGTGGATAAGTCCATTGATCAATGGTCTCAGTTTGAACTGGAACTACGTCAGAATGAGCCGTCAAGAGGATCGGTTTCTTATCAGACGAACCTTGCCAAGTGTAGACAAGACCAAACTTGTTAATCTTTTCAACCTTCAAGTGTTTATTAACCAAAGGAAAAGTATCTTCCAAGTAAGCAAGAAATTTGTCAAACGGCTTCCATCTAGGATCTAATTCATACAAATCTTCCAATGAGTCTGCACCATTTGGGTTGACCAGGTCATCAAAGACTTCGGTTGGGATTCTAATAGCCCCAAGCAACCTCTCAATCGAACTGTTTTTAAATTTACTATCATGTAGAATTGTCTCTAAGGTGTCACTTCTGTAGATGAACTCGGTGGGGTCAATCTTATCTACTAAGGGACATAGGGAGTCGGGGCCATGCGCTGGAAGGGAAACAGTCCTGGTATGCAATTGAGAAACAGTAAATAACAGTCCTACCAACAAAAAAGCTACCAACCATTTGAATGATGTCTTTCTTACTGCAGGCTCATTTCCTGTATCTAAAGGTAATTGTAGCATGGCTAGGGTATCTCGTTTGATCCTTTTTCTCTTTATCTGAATTAAGATCTGGTCGCACGCGATAAAAAGATAACAACGAGTTTCAAGATAGTGTCGTTTTAAAGAAACCCAGCGTGGCAGACATTAATACAACTTACAAATGTTGACATAGAAACTGGTCAACAATACGCTAGTACTTATGATATTGTGTGATGAGAAATTAAATCTATCAGATGTTTCATACCAACAAGTAGACTCTCTGCTCGCTTATACATATACCCTGAAGATTGTCCAGACGTAGAGGTACACTAGAAACTCTGCAAAAAAGCTAGTTCCATAACTAATCCCTTGTTAGTGTATGTTGATCATGAATGCAATTGCTAGTTTGTCAAAAGTAAATCCCGTAAACTTCAATGTTCCGGCATGTCGCTATGTCGCTTCCGTCGATCCATCTGAAATGATTTCGGCACGCGAGACACGCAAATTTTTGTTTTCGTGTTTCGCTAAACAAAGGAGCGTCTAATAAACGAATTACACCCGGTGTGATACAGGTCATCAAGTGCATAGCATTACTACTATGGAGGCTAAGAGAAGGAGAGTTAATTCTCTAAGCAATATGAGACGATTACCTTTGAAAGAAACAACCAGCAATATCCCATCTCCTGTGTTAAAGAAGGCACGCTTGAATAACTACAAACCTTCACCCACAACATTAGAACTAAACACCGACACCAAGCAAACAAGACTTCCTAGACCATTGCTTGAACATGAAATTAATCAGTCACAACCACAACCGTATCATACACAGCCGCATCAACCACAACAACCACAACAACCACAACATAAAGCCGCCAGACTCGCTGGAGAAGAACTCTACCACTGGCAACAATCATGGAAGAAGATTATGAAGGAGTCAACCGTATACTTCGAGGGCGTAACCGAATACAACAATGCAACCCAGGTAGCCGAGTTTAAGCGTGCTTCTAAGTTTTTAAAACAAGTAGGGTGCGAGATCACTCCGTTTTATGACAATAACGTTACTATCATTGTCTCCAGAAGACAATATAGTGCCAGCAAACCATACGCATCTAACGATATATTTTCCAATGTTAGTCACTTGAAGATCAAAGTTTGGGACTATGAGAAAGTGTTTCGTTTTTTGAAAAACCTTGGAGTCAATTTATCCGACGACAGCACGAAGGTTGATACAAGCAAGGCAGATACGAAGACCACGAAACAGAAAGATAACTTGTTCAACTTGTTAAAGGAGGAGAAGATTTATGGCTCAACCGACCGTGATCCAAACGCCAAACGAGATGATTTACATTATCTTGAGCAAAACTACTTGTATGTGTACGACCTTTCACAGAAAGTCAGACCAATTGCAGTTCGTGAGTGGCAGGATGAGAGCTACCCCGTTCTCAATCTTACATTGGATGGTAAATGTCCCTTTATTTTCGACTCAGCAGAAAGCTCCAATAGTGACCGCAAGAAAATGAGACGGTTGCAAAAGTTTGACGCCACTCGGACTTATCGTAACTTATTGAGACGAGTGACATATGACATGATGAACAACATAAAAAACGGCATCAGATCTAACACCCCAGTCTTCAGTGGTGCCAGTACTAGCACCGATCGAATTAATGATGAAAACACAATCATTCAAGATGATTCCAATAGTCTCAAAAAAGAATCAGACTCATACAAGGAGGAACAGGAATTACAGCAAGTTGTTGTAGAAGAGGATGACGATATCACTCAAATCGACGAACAAATGGAAGAAGAGCCAGTCTCCAAAAAATCATTCAAGGAACCTGTCTTGATGCGCAATTCCTCGTGTATCCAACCAGTGAACTCCAAGAACTTTGACGTCGTTGCATCTGGCTATAATGGCGCTTCAAACGCAGTCAATTTCTCGATGGATTCCTCATTAAACAGCGCCGCCGCTCAGGGCAATGGGCTTGGACCCATGATGTCACAGGTGCCATCGCGCAACCTCACTAATTTAAAACGGAGAATCATCATTAAGAAACAACAACAACAACGAGGCCAAAAAAGTAAAGAAGAAAAAGACTTCATTCCCGGGTACTGCGAGAACTGCCGTGTCAAGTACGATAACTTTGATGATCACATCAAATCAAACCGTCATCGTAATTTTGCTTGTGATGACCGTAACTTCAAGGATATCGACAAGTTGATTGCTACACTTGGTGAGAGTAAGTCATTTGGATACGTCACTTCCAACGGTGATTTCATGTACGCCTAAAGGTGTCCTCGATACTATGATTAATCATCATCTCATATAGATCAGAAATATTCAATTGCATAAATCCTAATACATTTTCTGGCGTAGTGCGAATTTGAAAAATTGAATTCATACACTATTGGACCATGATATCACGCAACTTCGTACAGTGTCGACATTACTCGGATTTTCTTAGCAAGCTTCCGAGGGTTGGTGGAGTGTCACGATTTGCCAAAGGACCTACTGTTACCCGGTCAAATCCGGCTG
The DNA here is from genome assembly GCA_030581575.1 of Teunomyces aglyptinius. Lineage (NCBI taxonomy): Eukaryota > Fungi > Ascomycota > Pichiomycetes > Serinales > Debaryomycetaceae > Teunomyces > Teunomyces aglyptinius. The sequence continues at coordinate 485,958 of JAKTTR010000002.1, forward strand.
AAATCAAGCCGGGTGTAGCATCAACTCCATCAGAGCCACCAAAGGGAAACAGATTTGCCCAGCGATATGCCAAGGGAAACCAGCCTGAAAGAAGACAGAATAAGCCAGAAAGATCTGGTGGAATGTCAGAGAAAACGACTTTCCCAGCAAAGCAACCAGTACATATAAACAAAGCTGCACAGTACGAAGAGATCAAGCGTTCGTTACGGGAAAAGCAGCGTCAACAACAAGCACAGAAGAAACCTGCCACACAGCCACAGCATCACACGAAGCCCTCGTTGAAGAAGAAAAAGAAACCGGTCGCTCCTCCTATCCAAATCCAATTACCTCCCTTTATCAGTGTCTCGAACTTGGCTACCATTATGCACATTCCTCTTAACGACGTGTTTAAGAAATTAGAAGGTTTGGGATTTGAAGATATAAGACACAACTATATTCTTGACAAAGAAAATGCCTCGTTGATTGCGGATGAATACAACTTTGAGGTGGTGTTCAATGAAGAAAATTTGGATGAATTATTCCCTGCGCCAGTAAATGAGCAACTCTTGAAGACAAGGCCCCCCGTGGTGACGATTATGGGTCATGTTGATCATGGAAAGACGACAATATTGGACTACTTGCGAAAATCTTCCATTGTTGAAAAGGAATTTGGAGGAATCACCCAACACATTGGGGCATTTTCCGTAATAACTCCCGTATCAAAGAAAAAGATCACCTTTTTGGACACCCCAGGACATGCAGCATTTTTGAAGATGAGAGAAAGAGGTGCTATCATCACTGATATTGTCGTGTTGGTGGTTGCTGCTGACGATTCAGTGATGCCACAGACGATCGAAGCCATCAAACATGCCAAGAAGTCAGGTGTACCAATGATTGTAGCTATTAACAAATGTGATAAGCATGGAGTGAAGACCGATAAGGTATTGGCAGATTTGGCAGCACTTGAGGTTGACATTGAAGACTATGGTGGAGAAACCCAAACGGTTAAAGTATCTGGTAAAACAGGTTTGAACATGGACAAGTTAGAAGAAAGTATCATCACACTCAGTGAAATGGCCAATTTCAAGGCAGAACTTACCAACATCCCCGCTGATGGTTGGATAATTGAATCACAAGTTGTCAAAGGGATGGGACCAATTGCTACTGCTTTAGTGAGAAGAGGTACCGTGAAGTTGGGGGATTTCTTGGTTGCTGGTAATACTTACTGTAAAGTCAGAGGTATGAAGGATGAAAACGGAAAACCGATTAAGCAAGCTGGACCATCTACCCCCGTACAAGTATGGGGATGGAAAGAATTACCTGACAGCGGTGATCAGATTATTCAAGCGAAGAATGAGAATATTGCCAAGAAGGTAACAGCAGCTAGGATTACCAGACAGAAAGAAATCCAAGCAAGCAGAGACATAGAAAGCATCAATCAGAAGAGACAGGACGATATCAAGGAAATGAAGAAGGTAGAAAAGATTAATGAACTTAAAGCTGCAGGGTTGGATTCGAGTATACTTGAAGGAGACGACGACAAAAAAGCCTGTATTGACGTCAAGTATATCATCAAGTCTGATGTTTTTGGGTCCGCAGAAGCTATCAAAGAAAGTATCCACGGATTAGGAAATGAGGAAGTTAAGTCTGTTGTCATTTCTCATGAAGCGGGTCCGCCAACTGAGACAGATATTGAATTGGCCAAAGCGCTTGGAGCTAAGATTTTCTGTTTCAACATCAATGTTCCAAAACCGATGGTTACCAAAGCAGACAAGGAGCAAGTGATAATTAAGGAACATAACATTATTTATCGTTTGATTGAGGATGTAAACGAAGAGCTAACGTCACATTTGAAGCCGCGTATTGAGATCAAGACGCTTGGTGAAGTTGACATCAAGGACGTTTTTGTTGTGACGGTCAAGAAGAGTAAAGTGAAGATAGCTGGTTGTAAAGTTGAAACTGGGTCAATTAAGAAGAGTTCCAAGGTTAAAGTGACAAGAAACAAAGAAGTTGTCTATGATGGAACATTGTCTTCTTTGAAGCACATCAAGGATGATATTTCTGAAGCCAGAAAGGGCAACGAATGTGGTATTATGTTTGATAAGTGGGATAAGTTTGAGAGTGGTGATAAGATAGAGGTGTACGAAGAGGTTGAGCATCAAAGATTCTTGTAAATAGTTCAGTAAAATCGAATATGGGTGTATATACTAATCTTAAAGATATTCTTTAATCTGGTCATCCAAGTATTGCCAAGCTTTAGCTGTGTTTGCTGGGTCTTTGAGATCTGGTCTGAGAGCACCCATTCTGCCAAAAGCTCTAATATGGGCACCAGAATCCTTTGGAGTGAGATCAGGAGACAAGGCAGCGTACAATTCCGTATAAGCACCGTTTTTAGCCGGGTAGGCGATCAACGGCAAGAGGATATTGAACTTTCCCATATATCTTCCAAGGTCGGTTTTCAACATACCAGGACACAAGGAAAGACTGACAACATTGGGTGCTTCTGGATGATGCTTCTTCCATTCGATAGCCTGAATTGCATTAACTGCTTTGCTTTGTGCATATGGCGGCATAGAGTTGGTCTTTTTCTTTTCAAAGTTTGGATTATCGTAGTCCATACCGCCCAAGGGAGCTGATAATTGTGCAGTTGAAGAAACAAAAACGACTCTGGATTCACCAGGAGCGTTTTTGTTTGAAGTTTCAACAAAGAGTGGATCCAAGTACTTTTGCAATAAGTGGGGACCAATACAGTTCGTACCGAGCTGCAACTCGTAGTTTTGAGCGGTCTTAGATTTGTCAGGAGGAAGCATAACCCCGGCATTATGAATAATTATATCAAGTCTGGTTTCACGGGAAAGGAATTCGTCAGCTGAGGCTCTCAATGTAGTCAAGTCAGCCAAATCTGTCTTGATAAAGTGAACATCCAATTTAGTCTGCTTATTGTACTCAATTGCAACCTCGGCCTTAAGCTTATCAATGGCTTCAATTGTTTTTTCTTCGCTTCTAGAGAATATATAGACACGAGCATTTGTAGATCCTAGAAGAGTCTTGACTGCCTCATAGCCGATACCAGTATTTCCACCGGTGACAACAACGACTTTATCATCGAGTTTGGGATAATCCTTTTCGGTGAAGGTTGGCTTTTTTGGATGAACGGTTTCAAAAAAGTACTTAAGTCTGGAATACAGAGTTTCAAGAGAAGGCGATGACATTGACATAATTAATTTTTATAATCTGATTGTAGAGAATTTTCGCCGTCACCAGAATATATATAGTAGATCTTTAAACGATAAAAAATAAGATCGCGGGATTAAATCCCGCAACCACCAAAGGATATACAAAGCCACATGCTGACAATGGAAACAGCAACTATTTTCCAATTTTGTAAAGTTATAAACCCTCCAGTAGATCATAGTTTTGTAATTATCCCTTAGAGTTAGTTTCACAAATACTTCAACCTTAATCTACGTCTTGGAGCCAAAGTATCACACAAAGACAGATTCTAAAAATTTGCAGCGCAATAAATTTTCAATAACCAAAATGCTGTCTCACGACGAGTACTCATCGGACGAGGAAGATTTCGACGCGAAGTCACAAGTATTATTGGGCTTCGTAGATACTCCCATCATCCCAGAGGACAAGGATGAACCCACTATCGAAGATACCTTTATTGGTGGCATTCCTGTGTGGCTAAATGGGTCTTCTCCAAAGGCATCGCAACTTAAATGTGCAAACTGTGAAACAAATATGGCATTATTATTACAAGCATCAGCCCCTTTGGATGGTAAACTTTATGACCGAGTGATTTATATCTTTGGATGCAAGGGAAATGCTCTGTGCTCCAGAAAGAATGGGTCTATCAGGGCATTCAGAGGGATATCCAGGGACCCAGAACGGATGGCTGAATTGAAACAGGAACAAGATGAAGCTATCAGAAAACAGTTGGACGACAAATTACAGTTGGAGAATAAGAAGAAGTTTCATCTAGAACTTACCAAGGATTTGTTTGGTAAGAAAGAAACACCAGATGCGAACCCCTTTGGTGGCAGTAATCCATTCTCCAATCCATTTGACAAACCATCAATTTCACATGAAAAGGCTGCTATTGAAGACAAGAAAAAAGGGGAATCCGTCCAGACATATGCCACCGTTGCCAAATCTGCAGGTAAGGCCCCAGCTTCGAAGCCAGCAGAAACGGTAGGCGAATTGCCTACCTACAATGGTTTCTTTTTATATGTTGACCAAGAAAGGTTTAAGAAACAGACCCTTGACCCAGAGTTGGAAAAATACAAGCACTTGATAGAAATGGATGTCAACAAAGACGAAGGATCGGGTTCAGGCTCGGCTTCTACAACTAGATCAACCTCAGGTTCAGCAAGACGCGGGTCCAACTCATCGCAATCGTCAGGTATTGCATTGGATCCACAAACGGCCAAAATATCCAACATGTTGGACGACAAGCACTTTGAGCAATTCTCCAACAAAGTTGCCCATAATCCAGGCCAGGTGTTAAGATACGACTTGAATGGTAAACCGTTATTGTATAGTGGCCGGGATGAGGTTGCGAAAAAGATTACCGAGACTTGGTTGGTTCCTAACCCCGGGTATAATCCATCTTCACACCGTCGTTTTGAGCTTCAGTTGATGCCCAAAGCTATCATGGATTTAGAGCAAATTGATGATAGGTCAACTAGCATTGCCGATATTTTGAACGGAATGTCGTGGGGTACCATTATCGTCTGTACTGATGCCGAAGATTTCGTGCCAGACGAAGAGTTTGACAAAAACCACGTAGCGTATATAGAAGAGTGGTGTGGAGTACAATGGGAAGAAAGTATATAGATATATACTATGATTGTTTATAACAAACAATTCTGCAATTCTATATGTAGCCTGAATTCCGGCAGTTTACAGAAAGCTTTATCATGAGTTATCCTTGTGACGTAAAAGGTGCATTGAGGTACCTCCTTCTGTGGCACAGGGCTCAAACTTCATTGTAAGAACCTAGAGCTAAACGGTTCGCGTTCAATAAAAATGATTGGAGAGACAGGTACAGTGTTTGTGTGTATTTTACTCCTTATAAGTACTGGGTCTCCAACCCGTAAATTCAAATAGTTTAGATTTCCTGCTATTTTCTCTTACTGTCCAACTATTTTGATATCTCTTGAATCCTTCCCTGAATCCTGATCTCAATCAAGACAAGGGTTTTTTTTTTTTTTTGCTGAATTGCGTCACAAGTACATTACAGGCTGCGACGTGCATCGCAAGCTAAACCTATATATTAACCCGTGATTTCTTTCCTAAACAAACAATTCAATAGAATCAACTATATATGGCACCAGACTACTCATCGTCATCTTCAGACGAAGAAGATGCCCCAAAATCCAATATCCAAATCCCCAACCTTAACCTTGACAATTTCAGACGTCAGCAACAAAAGAACTCTCCTCGCTCCAACTTAGCTACGCGTGCTGGTAAAACCTTGGCCACGAAGGCAGGACAAAAGATTACTGGCAACAAGTCGGTGCGATTTCCTGATCTGTATTCGCCCCGGGATACTATCATTAGTGCCAACTCCTCAACGACCAACAACTCCTCCGATGATATTGAATCGTTGGAGAATTTTGAGGGTACCTCGCACACCAATGCTCCGCTACCCAGTTTCATCAATGCTGAAGTACTCAGGAAACCTAACGACAGCAGTGACACCGATGAGAATGATGATGATGATGATGGCGAATATTCACACAATGAGGGTATATCGCATCCTGAAGATTTAACTACAGACTCATCCGATAACGAGTCAGAGGCTGAGCAGCCTGAAACTGCTTTTATCGTTCAAGAAGAGGAGGATATCACCGACCAGAGAAGAGAATCAGAGAGCGCAGAAGAAAAGCCAAGCGCCTTTAGGGATATGTTTCGAAAGTTTTCGCTTGTTGATCGTGGCTACACCCCGGGCTATGCTCCGGATCAAACCAACTCAGACTCTTTTTTGGGTAGAATCTTACAGTCATCAAGTGGACAAGGGCTTAGTGGAGGTGGTCTTGCTCCTGGTGCATCAAAGTATTTGCAAGAAAAAGAGTTGGATGACGAGGAACGTGTTGCCTTTGAAGAACAAGGCTCGATAGAAATGCAAAAGTTGAACATTGACGATTTGAGTGAAGAAGCAAAAAAATTGATCTCAGTTCACGTACCAGGAATGGACCATTTTCTACATGAAGGCTCAAGTAACACTCAAAAAAGTGGATCGACGGAAAACTTGATTGACGGTAAGGATGAGAGCGATGAAGACGGCAAGGAGACGAATCAATTCTACGCTCCCAACCCCGACTTCTTTTTGCGGGCTAACGAGATAGACGATGGGGAGGGCGATGAATTTATGTTGGACGAAGACAATGGCGACGGATACATAGCACCCCCCAAGCAAGTACATGCTGGTGTTTTGTCGTCCTTGTTAAAATTGTACCAAAATCCACAAGAATCAAGATCACAAAGCAGTTTTTTGTCCCGAGGGTCGACTCTTGCTGACGAGTATACTTTTACTGACAGCGCTATGTCTCGAGTATCGACCATGGACTTTACTCGCTTTAAAAACGGTTTAAAACAGGCACCCAAAAAGATGACGAATAAAATCACCAATAAGAAGGATAAGAAGAAGAATAAACAGGAAGAGGATGCATCACAGAGATTGTCTACTGACGAAGATTACCTGCCCGATGAGAAAAATCTTGACCCTAGCGCCTCTCATTTACCTTCTTTCCAGAATGCGCGTCCCAAGGCCCCCAAGGCTCCTCGTCCAGATAAGACTATTAAGAACAAACTTAAGAGCAGTAAGCAAAAGGCACAGAGACTTCGGATCACTGTTCATATTGCTGACATCCTTCAACGCCAACGTTTTATTATCCGAATGTGTCGTGCTCTCATGATGTTTGGGGCACCAACACACAGACTTGAAGAATACATGGTTATGACAAGTAGAGTATTGGAGATAGATGGGCAATTCATTTATTTCCCGGGTTGTATGATTGTGGCTTTCGGTGATGCTTCCACTAGAACTTCCGAAGTTCACTTGGTGAGGTGTGTCCAGGGATTAAATTTGTCCAAGCTTTCCGACACTCATAGAATTTATAAAGGTGTGGTGCATGACTTGATTGGTGTTGAAGAGGCTGCTCAAAGATTGGATGACTTATTAAAGTTGAAGAATATCTATCCTCCATGGCTCTGTGTCTTTTTCTACGGTTTGGGTTCAGCCATGGTGTGCCCGTTTGCATTTGGTGGTGGTTGGGTAGATGTTCCCATATCATTTGGTGTGGGTATCTGTGTTGGGTATCTTCAATTTTTTGTCAGTTCGATGTCAAACTTGTATTCATCGGTATTCGAGGTAACTGCCTCGATCGTCGTATCGTTTATTTCAAGGGCGATTGGTTCGATTCATCACGGAAGAATCTTTTGCTTTGCAGCGATAGCCCAAGGGTCATTGGCATTGATTTTGCCGGGATACATCATTCTTTGTGGTTCACTCGAACTTCAGTCCAGAAACTTGGTTGCAGGGTCCGTGAGAATGTTTTATGCCATCATTTATTCCTTATTTCTTGGGTTTGGTATTACATTGGGCGGTGCACTTTATGGTTGGGTTGATAAAAATAGTGTTTCAGCTCAGAACTGTGCCCCAGAACATACCGTTGATGCCAAATTTAGAATCCTTTTCGTTCCCATGTTTTCGATTAGCCTTGGCTTAATTAACCAGGCTAGGTGGCAGCAGCTACCCGTGATGACCATAATTTCGTGTGTCGGTTATATTGGTACGTACTTTGCTGGTAAGCACTTTTCGACTGTGACTGAATTTACAGCATGTATTGGTGCCTTTATTGTTGGGATTTTGGGGAATTTATACTCGAGAATATGGAAGGGAATGGCCGTGAGTGCCATGCTTCCAGCAATTTTTGTACAAGTGCCTTCTGGTATTGCTTCACAGTCCTCGTTGGTTTCAGGTATTCAGGCAGCCGACCGTATTACAAAACTGAATAGTACTGATACAGACCTGCTGCAAAATAGATCCACATCCACGCTTGGATTCGGTGCTACTATGGTGGAGGTGTCAATTGGTATTAGTGTGGGTCTTTTTGCTGCCGCATTATGTGTTTATCCGTTTGGAAAGAAAAGAACGGGTCTCTTTACGTTATGATTGCAAAAACAAAAGAAGCGCATTTTTAGAAACGATAATTTATAGACTAGAATTATTTTTTTTCCCGAGTTAATCATTCTGTTAATCAAGCTACCCAACAGTCAATGTTACAGTCAAGGAAAATATCCAAGGTATTGGTTGAAGGGCTAGCAGCAGTTCCAGGAAATGTGCAGGCCACAAGTGCTAATTCCCCGTTATCAATATCACTTCTTTCGGCAGATGGTATTCCGTTGACTACAGTGAACAATACCAGCTTATTGACTAGCAACAATCCAGATAACTTCAAAATCTATTCCTTGGTGGGGTACAATGCTTTGAACCAACAACAACAACAAGAAGAAGAAGATTGGACTATTATGGAGGTGGAACCATCTTTGAAGTTGATAATAGAACAACTTGCATTGGAGGCTGACGAAAGATTGTACGTAGTTATGTTCTATAGTAGTGACTTTGCTGATAGTCACGCTAAGCTCAAGATAGATGGTGTCAGGGCAGCTTTGGAGCAGGGCTTGCAAGGATACACAAAAGACAACTGAGTTTTGTATATTTATATATATTATATAGATTAAACAATAAATCAAGTTAATGCAGAGAAGGACAGACGTGTGGATGGTGGCCATTGATAAGGATAAATCGACATAGGGGTTAAAGGTAAAATATTAGAATAAAGTGAAGCGAAAACAAAACAACAGCAAATATCTTTGTTCTTAAAGAGAACAAACACTGGGCTAGTTGGATGCTTGCTTTTCTTCAATCAGTTGCGGATGTTTTTATTACTTGCTCCCGAGCATATCAACATCATCCTCTTCTTCTTCCTCTTCATCATCATCGTCCTCGTGGTCTTCGATATCATCCATCAAACTTTCCTCATCGAAGCTTTCTTCTTCTTCACTATCATACCAAAAATCTTCGTCAACTGGTTCATGTTCATGTTCCTTGTTGCCACCCGTGTTGTTGGAGTAGGCGTAGATTTCAGATTCAGGCATGATGAAATCTTCTGGGATATCTGCCTTTGAGCGTTCAACTTCTTGCAAGACCTTAACCTTGTAAGCTTCAGGATACTTCCTCAACTCAACCGAAGCATCGATGTTTGCAGGAGACGACACATTAGGGTCTTCAAGTAACGAAATAATCGAGATCAATACTGACTCAACTGTCTGAGCTGGTGTCCATGTCTCCAGATCTGGTTCTTCAGAGGTTGGGTCGCCTCCCTGGTGCAAGATGGAGATACATAATCGGCCGTCACGGTAGACGTTTGGATGGTAGATGGAAGGGGTGAAGCGAAAGGTTGGAGGAGCAAAGGGGAACTCACTTGGGAACCGCATTTGGCCCTTGAAGTAACCACCATGGTACATAGAGTCCTTGTTCAACACCATGATACCAATGTTCCAGAGAAAGATGTTGTCGTCATCAAGCTCGATGTGGAAGGACGGGATGCCTTTCTTAGGATCAGTCAAGTCCTTGAATTGTCGTTGTAAAATAGCAGCAGCGGATTTTGAACTCATATTGTGCTTCGGGAGGTATGTGGTACTGTTGTGGTTTTGGTCGTCAGTGGTCTATTTTTCCTTTTATCCTTTTTTTTTAATCGCTAAACAGTATTGTAATGACGTTACGAACAAGCAATATACTATCACGACAAGCAGTTTTTTTCAAAGGATCTCAATAATGCTCTGAAGTGTGGGCGTTTACAGATGAGGTTTATTTCTTCTGTGATCTCAGATTACAAATGAGAGTTTCAACACCAAAGTTCAAAAAATAATACAGAAGAAAAAGAATTTAAAAAAGAAATCACAAGTGAGGCAAGTTAAGGTAGCCGGCAATTTTGTTTACCTCAAACAGCCAAACCCTACTTCACCTGCCGTAATATATTAGAGTAGTAAGACGGTCAACGACTGTTATATCCTGAGCTATTGGGAGTGGGACAAGTTATTTGTGGGGCTTGCCGTCTCGACAGTCCCGTCTAATCATGCAATACCTTAACCCCCTCGTTTTGTGGATGCAAAAAAGATATGCGCAAACCCGGAATCGAACCGGGGGCCCAACGATGGCAACGTTGGATTTTACCACTAAACCATTTGCGCTTAAGAAGCTCCGCGACGGGGAATTGAACCCCGGTCTACCACGCGACAAGCGGTAATTCTAGCCACTAAACTATCACGGATGTTTCTGTTTGAATAATACGAATTATACTAAAAATGACCATTTATGCAACACTATAGAAAAAGCCAGTATTATCAGACATCAAAGCACGAATCAACAAAATGGTAATAAATATTGCGGAATATTAATATCTGAGTGAAGTTATCGGGTTTCAACGGGAAGGTGTCTCAATATTCTTCTAGTGGCTAAATATTGATGGTAAATCCTCAAATACGCGCACAGACCGAATCGGCCTTTCGGTCTCATCATGCTTCATTTGTCACGTCCCTTGGCGTCACAAACGTTCCGTGCTAGTCAGCGACACTTTTCAAGTGATTCAAATTACTATGAGCTTTTGGAGGTCCCACTGAACGCCTCTATTAAGGAAATAAAGGCGCTGTTCCGCAAACTTAGCAAGAAGTATCATCCAGATCTAAACCCCAATCTTGCACCCGAAGAGAAGGAAGATAACCAGGCACGATTTGTTGCGATTGTACTGGCATATGACACACTTAAAGATATCAAGAAGAAAAGACAGTACGACCAGCTGCTTAAAATTACTCCAACTACTACCCCGCGCTCAACGGAGTGGAACAGGAACTATGGAGAAGCCAAATATTATTCGAAATCAGGATCCTACTCGGCTCTGGGACTCAACTCTAAGAGACATCGCGTTTACAACTTTGGTGACCACGAGGAATCGTCGACATTTACAGGAAAACACGTCAACTATGGCGACCGCTACGATGTGCCCCATTTTAACTATGATGAGCATTTATTGAAACACCTCAAGTTCGAACAGCGAATCATTAACAAACATCTTACAGAGGATGAAAGGGCAAAGATTCTTTCACAATTGAACAAATCAGGGGAGAAGCTAAGCGAAGAGTTGATCACAAAACATATGATGCGACATATACACCATAGTACCAAGGCTCAAGCGTCAACATCGCATCTGTTTGCATCTCAGTCCGGTGGTAATGGTGCTGCGAGGCCTCACATGTACCACGGACCGGGAAATTCATATACCGTTGATGAAGGAGGCGGATTCGTCAAGATGTTGTGTATGGTGGGTGGTGCAGGCAGCTCACTCTACCTCATTTACAGTTTAATTCATTAGGAGAGAAACCATGTATTAATGATATGATGCAAAAATATAATACCTTATCTGAAAGGGATGTGAAGATACTCTCTCGGGTATCTACCACAACCCGTCTAACGATCGACTTCACCAAACACCAAATCCATGGTACCAATAATGGCAACAGCATCGGCCAATAAATTACCTCTAGAGATGTGGTCGAAAGCACCCAAGTGAGCAAAGCCTGGTGCTCTAATCTTACAACGGTATGGTCTTTCAGAACCGTCGGAAACGACAAATACAGCCATTTCACCCTTAGGAGCCTCGATCGCAGTGTAGGTTTCACCTTGTGGAACAGCGTAACCCTTGGTGAACAATAAAAAGTGGTGAATAAGTGCTTCCATATCTTCCTTCATAAGTGCACGAGGAGGTGGTGACACCTTGTAGTCTTCAACCTTAACTGGGCCTTCTGGCATATCGTTGATACATTGGACAATAATTCTAAGCGATTGTCTGAATTCAGCCATTCTAATCAAATAACGGTCATAACAATCACCATTGATACCAACAGCCACGTCAAAGTCAACGAGATCGTAGGCATCATAAGGTTGTGACTTTCTGATATCGAATGGAATACCGGACCCTCTCAACATAACACCAGAAAGCGAGTAGTTAAGAGCGTCTTCGGCAGTGACGATACCAACGTCCACAGTTCTATCCTTCCAGATACGGTTGTCAGTGACCAATTCTTCAGTTTCATCGATTCTGTCACCAAATTGGGTTGCCCACATGTATATATCGTCCAACAAACCAACTGGCAAGTCCTGAGAAACACCTCCTGGACGCACGTAAGCGGTATGCAAACGAGCACCCGAGACTCTTTCGTAGAATTCCATCAACTTTTCACGTTCTTCGAAACCCCAAAGGAAAGGAGTCAAACCACCAACATCCATAATGTGCGACAACACAGACATACAGTGGTTCAAGATTCTGGTGATCTCACCAAAAAGAGTTCTAATATACTTAGCTCTCAACGGAATATCAACATTCAACAACTTTTCCACGGCAAGGGCAAAGACCAATTCGTTTGTCATCATCGAGACATAATCCAAACGGTCGAAGTATGGCAATGCTTGCATGTAAGTCTTAGATTCAATCAACTTTTCGGTACCTCTATGCAAAAGACCAACATGTGGATCAGCTCTGACGATTTCTTCGCCGTGCAATTCCAAAATCAATCTCAACACACCGTGAGCAGCTGGATGCTGGGGACCGAAATTGATGGTGAAATGTCTGATCTTTGTGTTTTGCTTTTCTACTTTCTTGGGATCGTCATCTTTACCCCAGATCATGTCCACTTCATCCATAACTTCAGAAAAGGTGGTCTTGCCAAAAGTACCTGGTTGGTCTGAGTATCTTTGGGCAGGTTGGCCCAAGGCATTGTGGAAAGGTTTGGCATCGTCAGCAGCTGCTGCGTTCAAGCGAGAGAAAGTGGAAAAAGCTCTCATAGGCTTGGCCGATGTCATGACCGAAGGCCTGATCGAGGGCAAACGGAGGTTTCTGACTCTAAGCATGTTAATTCCTTGTTTGTGCCTACTTGGTAAACCGATATTTAATTTTCTCTTCACTGACAAAATGAAGTTTGTTTATTGGATGGTTCAAAGTCATGTGACCATAACCATGTGATACGAGATAATGTCATTGGATATAGAATGTAGGTAGTGTTTTACCCAAAAAAATAGCAGTAGTAGTATTAGTAGTAGTTCTGGTAACTATGTATCATATGAAAGAATCCTAGGAATTGCAGTCAATTGCTTCTAAACCTTACCGCTCACCCAAAGCTCTACAACACTTCTCCGCCATTAAATGCTCCCTTCAATTGTATCCTACTTCGGAATTCAATTTCCAGTATCTCCTCACTCTGCTGTTACATGTTGTAGTTATGAAATCAATGTATGCTTATATTGCTAGGCTGAGAATACTCACGTGCCTAACAGTCGCTTTTTAAGTTAACAGAATGTTCACAGATGAAAAAAAACTTTTTTATCGTCCTTCCTGTCTCCAAAGGGATGATTAACCGATTGAAACTTGGATAAAAAATGTGCGCAACATTCTCTTTCTTAGTATGACTGTCGCACAATAATATTACTTCAACTGATATGTTGTCTTATTGAAGTCCTAGGTAAACTTATTCTTTTTATATTTACATCGTTTCATTTTTTTTTCCATGCATTAGACTGCAATTAATACCATTTTAGGAAATTCTTCTCTAATGGCCATTGGATATGTGTATCGGTGCGTTTCTCGTTCGCCATTTCTTTTCCAGTTTATACGCACACCAGAATATCTTACCTTTTTTTCGGCATCGCTCGCAACGCTCCACAACCAGCTACAAATTTTCCCTTATAAGAACACTGAAAAATCCATTTTTCCTCACACTATAACAAAGTTTAGCAAATTGTCGCTAGGGATTCTTGAAGAATACCTTCATCAATAATATAAAGGCATACAAACTACAAAGATATTTTTCTTTTTCCTTCGTTTATCTGTGGTAACTTTGTCTACTCAACGGTTACACTCTCCCCATTCATTTATCTTACCGAGCAACTGATTTTTACCCGCTACTGTCGCGTCCTCCATCATGAATTTTGCACCTAAAAGAAAGCGAGGCGAGCCTGAAACTGATGCCAAAAAGACCAAGAACTTTGTAGACAACGAACAGTTTACATTATCCAATGAGTGGCCTGTTTATAGCCACCCGCAGGGAGGACTTGTCAAAATCACGCCGTGGGGCTGTCTTCGGCAGTACACTAATTCTGACACCGGTGAGCTTATCACTAAGTTTGAGGACACATCGTTTGCAGATTACTCGTTCATGCCCAGCCAGACATATGACAAAATGCCATCTACGCCGCAATCGCTTTACCAGAACCAGTTGGTACCTCCTACTTCCGCTAACCAGGACCAGCCTATGTCTTCACCTTTCAGATTAAGTCCCAGCAGTGAAGCCGAATCGTATGTTGTTCAAGGTTACCAGGCAGATACTCCAATTCAAATGGAACAGTTTGAACAGGAACACGAAAACTATTTTGGCATGCAATAGTGTGCTTGCGCCTTGGTACGCGCGCGCCCAATCTTGAACGGGTGGTCCAACCTTTCGCCCGTTCCGCTCAAGAATTACGCGCACTTTCCAAAACTGCTATACTTTTTTGTTTTTCCCCACTCCTAGTCTGCTCCTCCCGCCGCGGGCTTCGGCTGGCTCTCGCAGGCCCCCTGTAATATACTCGTCTTCTCCACCATGTACACTAAAAGCTTCTTTTTTTCATAAAAATGTTTCTTATCAATATTATATTAACAGTTAAAAAATCGTTATATTATTCAATCAATATATATTAATACCAATAAGCCTGCTTACTCGTTTTGCTTTTCCAATGGAGTCAAACGCAAGTATGGCTTAATAATTCTGAACTTAGGGAACAATGTTTTAGCCTCTTCGTTCGAGACTGATGGGTGAACAATCACATCATCACCAGGAACCCAGTTAATTGGGGTAGTGACTCTGTGCTTGTCACCGGTTTGCAAAGAGTCAACAACTCTCAAAACTTCGGCAGTGTTTCTACCAGTTGAAGCAGGGTAGGCCAAGATCAATCTGATCTTCTTGTTAGGGTCAATGATAAACACTGATCTGATGGTAAATTGAACACCCTTGTCGTCGACATTGGTGGCATCTTGGTAGTCAATCATATCGTACAAGTGAGCAACCTTTCTTTCCGCATCAGCGATGATAGGGAAAGTCAACTTGGAGCCAGTAACTTCATCAATATCTTTAATCCAAGCTTTGTGTGAGTTGGTGTCATTTGCAGACAATCCAATCAACTTGACACCTCTCTTGGCGAATTCTGGTTCTAATTTAGCAAATGCACCCAATTCGGTGGTGCAGACTGGGGTGAAGTCGTCTGGGTGCGAGAACAAAACGACCCAGTTGTTGCCAATGAACTCGTGGAACGAGATTGGGCCATTGGATGTTTCAGCGGTGAAATCTGGGGCTGTAGAGCCTAATCTTAAAGTATTAGCCATTGTGTTGGTTGAAAGAGTTGATCTACTGAAAGGTGTGGATTGGTACTCTTTTATACATGCGAGATTTAATCAGCTTACCAAATCATAAGCTGAAATTGCATTTTATCACGTGACATGGGCTAGTCAAGGTTTGCCAAATTACGATACAAAGCCCACTCCTAATTCACCCCACGCTTACGTTCTCCTCATTTTTTATTGTTGGGAACCTATTATATTGTACATGTAAACTCAATTGGATTTCTTGACCAATAATTCATGGTTTTCAGCCTCGATATCAACACCGAAATCAACCAATGTTTCGCCGTAATCGTTCATCCATTCAGTTCGTGCCAAGTTGCGACGTGGGTCGCGTCGACGACGCATCTGTGGTGAAGTCAGCTGCGATTCTTCAATCTGATCAAGAACTTCTTCCTGATGACCTCCATCAGGAGGCCAGGGCAAGTCCAATTGGTCATCTTCTAAACACTTGGCAGGACCGTAGCCAGACTGTGAGCTGCCTCCCCACGGCAACAACCAGCTCCAAGGATACCCTAATGCATCCACAAAATTTGTCCATGTTCCCAAATCATATGGGAACACCAAGTCATCAGGGGTGAATGTAGGTGGAACAATCTGCTGAAGATCGTCATCTTCGTCATTATGCTCCACTGTCTCTTCGAGTTCAATTTCTTCTATTTGGTGATTAAACACCGCAGACTCGTTCCATGATGTCAATGCGGGCAATTCACGTCCATGCAATTCGGTGTAGTTACGACGAATCCTAAGCCACATACGTTCAGTGTGGAACTGCGATTCGATACGATCCATTTCCCAAGCCTCGATCTGCGTCATTCCCAGATTTAAGTTGAGAAGGCACCGTACCCACAAGATCCCAACCGTGAGAAATACAAAGAGGTCGATGGGCAATAACAAAATGACAGCTACCATCTCGCTCTTGTTGACCAAGTAACCTGGGAGAGCACTATCGTGGTAGTACTGGATGGCTTGTTTAATGAGTTCAACTAAGACTAGCCCTGTACCTACTGTAACCCACCCCACGAACCGTAAGAAGTGCGGCAAGTTTCCATGACCCACGCAATTGTAGGTCCAGGGACAATGGTGGTCCATTTTCAACACACACGTATTGCATGTTTTGCAGTGGTGGGTACGTTCTGGCTTGTAATTGTTACACTTCTTACACCAGCGCCGCCACTGACCTGGCTGAGGTTCAAACCCAGCTGGTGGAGATCCTGGGGGGACCTTGATCGCCAAGTAGTACGAAATCCACACCATGGTCAAACAGATCTGAATCCGGATCTGTTCGTAGCTGTCCATGTGCTGTGCAAACACAAAGTAATGTGATCCATATCCAATGGTAGCGATGATCACACACGGAAGGATTATCCCGAGTATTGGCCAACGTAATTTGATCATAATCGCTGGGTGAAGATGTGAAATTCGGTGACACAAAAATCTTTCCTCTCAAAAAAGTTTGTGCGATTAAATCAAGTGGCAACATTCGTGAACAATAAAACTCTCAAGCAAATGGTACGTGCCAGACAAGAGACCTTAAGCAGGAATGATATACTAACATAATCCAGACTTCAATTGGTACTGGTTACGATTTATCCAACAGTGTTTTCTCCCCGGATGGAAGAAACTTTCAGGTTGAATATGCTATGAAAGCGGTGGAGAACGGCGGTACGTCAATTGGAATTAAGTGTAAGGACGGTGTAGTGTTGGCCGTCGAAAAGATTATAAATTCCAAGCTCTTGGTCCCAGGCAGAAACAAGCGTATCCAGACCATTGACAGACACATTGGTGTTGTATACTCGGGACTCTTGCCCGATGGACGCCATTTCGTGAATAGAGGCCGTGACGAGGCCCAGTCGTTCAAATCCATATACAAGACTGCCGTCTCAGTTCCACATTTGATGGACAGATTGGGAATCTACGTACAAAACTACACCTGTTACAACTCAGTAAGACCATTCGGTGTCGTATCGATTGTCGGTGGCGTCGACGACAATGGACCCCATTTGTACATGATAGAACCAAGTGGTGCCTGTTGGGGCTACTCAGGTGCTGCTACTGGTAAGGGTAGACAAACTGCCAAGTCGGAGTTGGAAAAGTTGAATTACGAAGAATTGACCGTACGCGAAGCCATCAAGGCCGCGGCCAAAATCATCCACCAAGCCCACGAAGATAACAAAGACAAGGACTACGAGTTAGAAATCACGTGGGTATCTAAGGAAGAAACTGGAGGAAGACACGAGTTAGTTCCTGAAGACTTGTTGGCAGAAGCCAAGAGACTTGCCGAGGATGAGGATGACGACGACGACGAAGATGAAGACATGGAGACCTAGAAATTTTAAACGAGGAAGCGCGTGTCTCTGAAAGGAAGTACTTTAGTTTACGTACAGGAAATTTACATTTTTCTCAAAACAAACCTCTTACTCTGAAACAAAGTAGGAACAACAGCGATGCCACTGGATGTCGAGGACTCAGATGTATCAAGTGAGTTTGTTTCTCAACCAGAGATTCATACCACGGACGGTGATCTGATAGCAGTAGGCGATTTAGATGCCAGTATTGCCTCGATACGTGAATCACTCGCTAATTTAAGAACAACAACACGAACACCAAAGAAAGATACAGAGTTTCACAATTCTACCATTGATACGACAATGAACAATGATACCAGATCACAATTGGATATGACAGAAAATGACCCATTTGTTCCATTATTACCGGCTAAAACCCCTAAACCATCCTGGGGCAAGCTACGTCCGGCTTCCATTGCCTCGTTTCACCAATCTGAGCCAGCATCAAAGTTTCATGATCGATTTCCTTCAATTTCGACCAACCGAAACGTTTCACGCCACTCGTTTCAACTGCAGGATACCACTACGGCTACCAAAGTCGATGACCTTCACAAACAAATAACCAGTTATAAGATTCAGATTAAATTTTTCAAACAATTTCTTCAGAATTTGATAGATAAAACTAGAGAAAGTGGGTTTGATCTTGATGTGTCTGAGCTTAGCCACTTTCAAGGTGATTTTGATGGAGTCTCGCCGTATAAGCGTGGCTCTGATTTTGAAACAAAATATAACGATTTACTCAAAGAATACAACGAGGTATTCAAGCTTAATAATGACCTATATGAAAACTTAGAAGGATTTAAGAATGATCTCAAGACAAAAGAATACCAGCTCCTGCAATTAAATGGGTATCTAGAATCTTGCAGTTCAATAACTGATGAAGTCTTGGAAGGATTGATAGAACACCAAATAACAGACAGGCAAACACAACAGGCATTACAGCGGTGTTTACACACCAAGGGTCAGTCTCTTGAACTTAAACTACATGCCGTTAATCTTGAAATTAATAAAATCCTCGACTCGTCTAAAATTGGTACTTCGTCAACTACAGAAAAAGAACTTAATGAGTACCTTAATACTATAAAGCAATTGAGAATCTCCTTAAAAGAACTTGAAATCCATTTGAATGAGCAAACCTCGGAAACTAAACGTATCGAAGCCGAGTTAGTGCACGAAATTGAGGAATCAAAGGGAATACGACAAAACTACCAGTTGATCTCTCAAAAGTTCAATACGCTTTGTACAACCTTAGAACAACATGATCCAGTTGAGTTGGAAAGACTCCGGTCTCAAAATGTCGAATTGATTGCGATTAACAAAGAAGTTGATATGCGTTTTAATGAATACCGTGACATTATAGATGGTTTACAGGAAGAGGTTAACTCGTTTAAGAAAATGAGAAGGCGAAGTTTACGCGAACCGTCTGCAAATCAAGAACTTGTGGCACAAGTTGCATCTTTACAGAAGGAATGTGCCGATACCCAGGAGGAACTAGCCATACTCACTGCAAAATATAGTAAGCTACAGGATGAGAGCTCCAAGACCGTTTCCAAGTTGAGTGACGACCTTAATTTCAAGCAATCAAAATTGAAATCTGAAGAAGAATCGGTCGAAAAATTGAAGCAGAGTTTACATATAGCAGTATCGAAAACCAATGATTTTGAGTCTTCTATTGATCTTCTCAATTGTGATAAGGAGTCTTTGTTGTCGACAATTCGGAGTCTTACGGGAAAGTTAAGGTCATTAAGTGTCGACGGCTCTGCTGAGAAGGAGAATGCCATAATCTATGAGTATCAGTTCAAAGAACTCTTGCAATTGGATTTGTATGAGTTTCAGAAACTTCTCAAATCATTCAGCAAGATCATGGAATCATTGAAAGAACCCACCAAAAGAATTGAAAATTTGTCCAAGAAGATTTTCAATGAGAATAATCAATTGGATGACATTAATTTTATTCGAGAACAACATCGGACTATTTTTGAATACTTTGCCAAAGCCGTTGATATGATTGTTACTGATCACGTTGATTTACTTTTGAAAGAGAACGAGTATAAAGAAGAAAATAATACTTATATTGAGAAATTGAACCACCAGATCAAGGAATTGCAAGCTGTTACTGTTGATAATGAACCAAGTGAACTGGTTACAGTGTTGCTGCCAATTTCGCGGTTCAAGAAAGAGGAACTTCATAAACGGTGGAAGGAAGAGCGTGAAGCTAGAGTATATGAGAACAAGGAGGCATCAAATAGATTGCGTGAACTTGAGAATGAAAACGAAGAACTTCACCAGGACATCCAAGACCTAGTCCGTGAAAACTCTCGTTTACGTGAAGAATTGGCGCGTTATGATAAATAATTTCGCAACCATTAATTAATGATGATAATGAATAATAAGCAGTAAAAATTCTATTTTGTATTTACGCCATGCAACTAACTTGGATCGGGGAATCGGTTAAGTACTCTGCGAGTATTGTGAGTTACTCTACCTAATTGGATTCATTAAGTGTAAAAAGTGTTAATAAGACATTGTCTGTATCCGGGTAACACATCTGAAAAATTTTTTTGTAGTATGAAAAAGGAATCAATACTTTTTCAGATAGAACTTACTAGAAAATAGCTACCTCATAATGGCCGAAGAGTACATCTCCGATGCGGAGCTTGAGAAGGAAATTAACTTAGACGACATTGACTTTTCTGATTTGGAAGAAAAATTTCCAACTGACGTTGGTTTCGATAACTATGTCGTTGTTGACGGTGCACCAATTGCGCCAGAAGCCAAAGTTCCAATTTTGACCAAGGTCTTGAAGAAGTTGTTCAACACTGTTGGCGAAGTGGTGGAAGGTGACGATGGTATTCATATGCCGTTAGAAAATGGTATGTCTAAGGGCTTCTTGTTTGTTCAATACAAGACCGCCGAACAAGCCCAGGCCGCTATCAAACAATTACATGGCAAGAAGTTGGATCAAAAGCATAGATTGTTGGTTAACAAGTTGACCGATATTGAAAAGTTTGGCACTGAAGGTAATATTCCTACTGAGTTCATTGAACCAGAAGTCGCTCCATTCAAGAGCCATGGATATCTTAAGTCATGGTTACAAGACCCATCTGGTCGTGACCAAATCGCTTTGCACTTTTCTGAAACAGTTGGAGTCTACTGGAACAAGAAGCAAAATGATCCTGAACCTGTTATTGAACCAAGAAAGGCTTTCACTTCCAAGTATGCCAAGTTTTCTCCTAAGGGTACTTTCTTGTTTTCCATCCATCCTCAAGGTATTCAATCTTGGGGTGGTGAAAACTTCCAAAGTATCAACAAGTTTATCCACAACCAAGTTCGTTTGGTTGACTTCTCTCCTAATGAAAAGTATATGGTGACCTTATCTCCTAACCCAATTACTGCTCCAACTAGGGTAGCTGAGAAGGCCAATTTCCCGTTTGGTCCTGAAAGTGAAGGTCATAAGTTGGTTATTTGGGATTTGATCACTGGTGAGCCAGCCAGAACTTTTGCCTTGCCACCACACTTGGAAGGTCAAAAAGAAATGCCTTGGCCATTAGTTAAGTGGTCTCATGATGACAAATACTGCGCTCGTCAAGGTCCAGGAGCCTTGGCTATCTATGAAACTCCATCTTTCCAATTATTAGACAAGAAGTTGATCAAGATTGACGAAATTATGGACTTTGAATGGGCTCCTGCCGGCGTTCCACTTGCCAACAACAAATCTAAAGAAGGTGCTCATGTTTTGTCCTACTGGACTCCAGAAAGCACAAACCATACTGCCAGAGTGTCTGTCATGCAAATTCCAAGCAAGGAAATCTTGAGAACTGTCAACTTGTTCCAAGTCAGTGACTGTAAGATGCACTGGCAATCTCAAGGTAGGCTCTTGTGTGTCAAAGTTGATCGTCATACCAAGTCTGGTAAAACCATTTTCACCAACTTGGATTTCTTCAAGATGAACGAAAAGGATATCCCAGTTGAAAAGTTAGAGTTGAAGGAAGTAGTTGTTAACTTTGCGTGGGAACCTAAATCAGAAAGATTTGTCACTATTTCAAGATTGGACGATGGTAACTTGAATCTTGCCATTCCAAAGAACACCGTTTCTTTCTATGCTCCCGAAACTTCAAGCAAGGGTACCACTAGTTACAAGGTGCAAAATACTTTTGTCAACAAACACTCCAACACAGTCATGTGGTCTCCAACCGGTAGATATGTTGTTGTTGCTACCATTTCTAGAAACGGGGAAATTGACTTCTACGACGTTGCCTTTGAAGAAGAAAAGCCTGGTAAGAAAACCAAGGAAGTTGTTAAGTTGCTCAAGACTGAAAAGTTTTCGGGTATGACTAACTTGTCTTGGGACCCGTCTGGTAGATACCTTGCCTCGTGGTCTTCCCTGTGGTTGCACACCATTGAAAACGGTTATAGATTGTTTGAATTCACTGGTAACATGTTGAAGGAAGAACAAGTTGATTTGTTCAAGGAGTTCATCTGGAGACCAAGACCAGCCTCACAATTGAGTGCTAGCGACAGAAAGAAGGTCAGATCCAACTTGCGTGAATACTCTGCTCAATTTGAGGAATCTGATGCCATGGAAGCTGATGCTGCTGTCAGAGATGCCATATTGGCTCGTCGTAAGGCCTTGGAAGAGTGGAGAGCATACAGAGCCAAGCATGCCAGTAAGAAGGCCAAGGCTAACGACATCAAGGAAGAAACCATTGAGGAAATCAAGGAAGAAATCATTGAAGAGAAAGAAGAAGTTGTCGAATAGATGTATATTAATTTTTATTTTTTTATTTAATATAAATATATTTACAGAATGATCTTTGAGGTTCAACGCTAATTCTTGACTGCTTTGGTTCGTAATTGAAGGCCGTGCCACTGTTTAATCTCGTCCTTCAATACTTCGTTGACTAATCTATGCTGCTTGATCATGGGGATGCCCTTAAACTTCTCACTCTCCACCAAGATGGCAAACATAGATCCACATCCACCTGACACGTCCTTGACTTCAAGGTTCTTTGGAGCAAAGTTCTCGTGTAATATATCATAAACCTTTCTCTCATATGCATCCATGGAGTTCCAACGTCTACCAATAAGATGTGTGCGAGCAGCACCAGGTCTGCTCAAGAATTTCAACATTGTAATTATGGATTGGTAATCGATTTCTATTTTTTTTCGATCATCGATGCCTAGAAAATTCTCGTAAACCACAACGAGTACAAAAGATCCAGAAAGGTTTTAAAATGATATACAAGGACTCTAGTTTCATTATACAAGTGGGATGTAATCTGAAAATGGGAGCATGGGTAATATGTAGTTTAATTTACCCTTCTTTGGTTTGCAATGGGTGCAAAACGTCAGAATTCAAACCTGATTAAAACAAACTATCATTATAAATACATCAAAACTGTTTCATCAATGACATTTGGTCCTCTTATGGATATTCTTATCTCGTTTAAAGTATACTACCTTTTGATGACGATAGATGTATGGAAACGGGTATAGAATTATATACAGTCTATTTCTCAGACATCACAGATCAGACACCAGATTACTCTATACCATGTCAGACATTCGAATTGTTGTATGTGGCGATGATTCAGTGGGCAAATCGTCTCTAATTACTGCTCTCATTAAGGAAAGTAACAATGCTGTTCCTAAACTACTTCCTCCCATAACTATATCAACCGAGGACTATATTGAAAGTAACGCTGAATTTGATCCATCCGACAAGAAAACTCCCAAACGAAAACAAGAAAACGTATATAGCAACCAAACCATCCTGCAGTATGTTCCATCTAAGACAACTATTATAGATACCACATCTGCCGACTTGGTCAGTCTACAAAAGGAATTAAAACGAGCCGATGTTATTTGGCTCGTGTATTCCGACCACTATACCTACGAGAGAATTTCACTTCATTGGTTGCCATTTCTTCGATCTATGGGAGTCAATTTACCCATAGTCTTATCTGCTAATAAGTCAGACCTTATTTCTAAGACAGCCCTAAAGACCCAGAACTCTGACGAATTCAACCCTCTTATAAATGAATTCAAGGAAATTGAGTCTTGTGTCCGATGCAGTGCTAAGTCTAATACCAATGTTGTTGAGGCATTCTACTTGTGTCAGCGGGCTATGACACATCCGATATCGCCAATTTTCGACTCTAAGGAAGGAAACTTAAAACCAGCAGCAGTCTTGGCTCTCAAGAGAGTGTTTTTCCTATGCGATAAAGACCAGGACGGGTTCCTCAATTTTGCTGAACTCTCGGATTTACATATGAAATGTTTCCGCCGCTCATCTACTCCAGAGCAGTTTGATAACATATTATCAGCTATAGATAAAGTGCTCTTTACCGAGAAATCGGACCAGAAACTAATATCAGAGGATGGATTTATTATATTGTGCAAGTTGTATGCGGAAAAGGGACGCCACGAAACAGTATGGGGAATACTTCGGGCTTTCCATTACACCAATTCCTTGTCAATCAACGACAAGTTTCTTTATCCAGGTCTTGATGTAAATCCTCATGTTAGTGTGGAGTTGAGTCCAACTGGGTACCGATTCTTGGTCGACTTGTTCCTAAAGTTCGACAAAGATAATGATGGTGGATTGAATGAACAAGAACTTAATAATTTGTTTCTTCCTACCCCAGGTATCCCTAAGCTCTGGCAAGAGTCGCAGTTTCCGTCATCGATTGTTTGTAATGAAGAAGGCTACGTTTCTCTTCAAGGTTGGTTGGCACAATGGAACTTGACCACATTCTTGGAGCATAAAACTACACTTGAGTATTTGGCTTACTTGGGATTTGATGAGGGTTCTTCATTGAAAGCAATTAAGGTAACAAAGGCACGAAAAAGAAGGCAAAAGAATGGTAAGTTCTACCGTCAATCGGTTAACGATAGAAACGTGTTCAATTGTTTTATTCTTGGGGCCCCTAAATCAGGGAAGAGCTCACTTCTTGAGATGTTTCTTCGTGGCTCCTACAGTGAAGTTTATTCCCCAACCATTAAGCCACGAATTGGAGTTAAAGATATTGAGTTGAGAGGGGGGAAACAGTGCTATTTGATTCTTGAGGAACTTGGGGAGTTGGAACCGGCAATACTAGAAAATACGAAACGATTGGATCAGTGTGATGTTATATGTTATACGTACGACTCGTCAGATCCCGAATCCTTCCAGTACTTGGTGGATCTACGTGATCGCTATGGACACTTGGTGGATGAGATTCCGTCGGTATTTGTAGCGTTGAAAGCCGATTTGGACAAACAGCAACAGAGATCGGATGTGCAACCCGAAAATTATACGCGGGACTTACTACTTGACTCGCCGTTGCATATTTCAATGGCATGGACCACATCATTACAAGAGCTATTCATTCAGTTGGTGGATGCGGCTAAATTTCCAAGTACAGCGACACCCGGATTAGAGACAGCGCTGGATACTCTCAATGAAGATTACAAGCATTATATCATGGCCGGGGGTGCACTTACAGTAATGACACTCGTGTCTATTTGGATCTGGAAGAACTCAATCCAGAGCTCTCGTGTATAGTGCGCGAAGCCCATCGCTTCTCACCACAATTTTTTTTTTCACAATCTCATCATTATTCAATACTCTTTAGAACAATATTCAAATACACGATGTCAGAACAAGATTATAAGCCAGTTACTGTGGATAAGCCTATTCCTAATACATATGATCTCGGTAACTTAGCTACTTTTGATCCTAATCCCTTGGACAACGACAAATTAAAGGATGCCAGTCAACGTGAAGAGTATTTGGCATCGGTGACAAGAGACAACGTCCAATTATTAATAAATCAAATCTTATCGTTGCCTGTTAAGACGACTACTGATACACAAGGTTCTTCTACTGGCCAGAATTCTACCATGACTTTGATCCAGTTACCTGAACCAATCACAATTTTGCCCAGAGAGAAGGCCATTCCTAAGGAAAAGGCCAAGACAAAATGGGAACAGTTTGCTGCTAGAAAAGGAATTAAGGCTAAGGCTAAGGATGGAAAGATGGTATTTGATGAAGAGAAGCAAGAATGGGTTCCTAAGTGGGGCTACAAAGGCAAAAATAAGGACTTGGATAACCAATGGTTGGTTGAAGTTGATGACAAGGTGAAAAATACCGAGCAGGAGTTGATTGACCCAAGAACCTTGGCTCGTGCCGAAAGAAAGAAGTTGATCAAGAAAAACGAGTTGCAACACAAACGTAACTTGAAGAATCAATCTGCATAATAAACAAATGGATATCCCTCCTACTAACACCAATTTTTTTTAATTGAAATTACTTTGGGACAATTTCTGACCATCCCCAAGCTTTGTTTGGACCAAAATTGAAGCCTTTGTTATAGTTTACCTTCTGTATGGTATGTGTATCATAAATATATTTTCCTGCACTTAAATCATTCTCTAACGAGGCAGAAGCGCTTCAACAATAATCGTTGCTAGTGAAACAGTTTAGGCAACTTGAAATGGTGGAGTTTTATGGGGACAAATATATACCCACCATAGATGTAAGGAATATTCTATTTGTTTTTCCTTAGTGAGTGATATTAACTACAGGCTATTTTAGGAGTATCTGACTTAGAACAAGTGTCTGTCAGTCGTGTTCGAAATGCAATCCAAGAGCTCTTTGGAATTGATCTCCAGCCACACAAGGTAAGTATATTGAAGGAAAGGTGGAAGTTTCTGGCCGAATTGTTTATTAACAGTATAACAGCATGCAATGAAGGAACTCATTGTTGGCCGATATCATAATTTGATGGACATTAAAGAGCGCGAGGAGAAGACCGCAAAACAACGACGCCTAGAGATGGAACATGAGGATGCGTTGTTGGCAGCACGTTTGCTGAAGTCCGAGTCTGTTGGTCCAATTATTCGTGCCAGAAAGGCAAAGCCATTGGCGAACAAGAACCGTCTTAAACTGGATAAACCTGCCTCTAATACCGGTTTCAATCGTATTATGGTATTATCACCTGAGCTTCAGGAGACCATTGGGGTCGAGAAATGTTCTAGGCCCCAAGTTGTGAAACATTTATGGGCATACATCAAGGACCAACATTTGCAAAATCCACAGGATAAGAGACAGATCATGTGTGATGAGAAGCTCCAGAAGCTTTTTAAAAGAAGTATGTGTTCTTTTTCTTATGAATTTTGTACCGTGTTTACGTTGCAGTGTTTTTACTAACTAATTTTCTTTTAGAAACTGTTGGGTCATTTGATATGAACAAAATCTTAAGCAATCATATCTTTAAGCCCGAAGATGTGGGAGCAGATTCAAATACCTCTTCAAATGAAAAGGATGATTAAAATGATATTTTTTGTAAATTATGTACCAATAATATATTCAATTCGGCTTTAAGCAACTTTTTTGCTACTATAGTCGAGGCGCGAAAATAACAGCTTGTGGTATTGTTGCGTCTCAATGATACCCTCACGACTCAAGGAACCCACGTCACGGGTACATAGTTTAGCTTCGGCTAATCTCTTGGCTGAGGATAAGAATTTTGACATTGTCGATACACATAAACTCTATGAGAGCGTTTTGAAAGTGGTTCTTTTAGAGTACTGTAACGAAGTCCGATTCAGAACACCAATAACAAAGCCTACTCCAGTATTACCTACACCATCAGCAGAATCTGGGGGATATTCAAAGTATTATCGGTCATCCAAACACCTAGATGCTAGCGAACCCAAGTTGCCACCTCAACTTCTTACTCATTTAGAGACTCGCCTCAATTTGATTGCCATGAAACAAAAAGACAAAACAATGGATGAGATGACTAGACGTTCAATGTTACGGTTCTACAGTGAATTGTTGGACCCTTCGTTCAAAGCTGACGTTAATCGTGTGAATAAACCCGAATACTTGGTTATGAAATTTGTTTCGTCCGCCAACAAAGAATTGGTAAAGGTGGGAAATATTCCGGCTAACCAGTCCTTGACTGACTTGGTATTCAAGCAAGCTGAAACATTTGTAAATATTTTGATTGATTTGGTCAAAAGGGAGAAAGATAGCGAAGTCATTATTGCCAAACTCCAGGAAAACAAAGAATCGCTCAAACCAAGAAACAGTAGCAAAAAGCAACAACTTCCAACTCCAATAACCAATGGAGAATGTTCAAATGTGGAATATCCCAAACCTTCTTACAGAATTACCGACATGGATCAATCGTTAATTAAATTAATCCAAACCTTTTTCTCGGTTGATCTGACTAAGTTGCAGCAGGATGTATTTAAGTATAAGGACCTTGCTCAGTGTAAGACATTGCAGAAAGATATAAACCAAGTTCAGTTCTACGTGGGGAAGGGTTTGGGTGTATTGTCGGCCAAAGATTTCGTAAATGAAGCAGCATATGAAATTTGGAAAGCTAAGGAAATCGAATCTTGTGAAAAACTTCTTGAACGGTATCAAGTTCCACCATCGTCAAGATTACTACCAGTACCAGATGTACCTACTGGGGAAGACTTTTATATTCTACCGAGAACATCAAACCTCAGATATTTCTTTGTGACACTCATTAAACTTTGCATCGAAAGTGACAATGCTACAAACGACTCAGAGAGTCCACTTTTGTCGAAATCTTCACTTAATTTATTAAATTTGATTGGGAGAGTATGGCGGATAAGTGCATCATCAAAAGTAGTTGGGTTGTTCACAGCAGCTCATTTATCAGGCATCTTGAAGGACAAATTATACACGAGTAATGACGTCAAGGAGTTGGCTCCAATTGATATTGAAATGTCAACAAAAGTACTTCAATATTGCAAACGAATAGTGGAAGATGGGGGGCTCAATTGGAATGAAAAGGGATTATGGTCAGCAAGAGATCAAAAAGACTGGATCAAAGGTCTCACCTGTTCATACAATGAAGTGCTATATGCAATAAAAGAGTCACTATTGATGATCTTCAATAAATCGGCCAAGCCTAAATTCGGTCCCTATTTGATGTTTTTAGGAGAATTTATTGAAGCCGATGGATTATTTCTCCAAGTTGAACAAAGTGGTTTGGTTAAGAAATGGGAAAAGAAACTTTCAAAGGCTTTACTTCGTATTTCGGAAACAAGGTATGCTGAGTTATTAGGCAATCTTCCCAGAGATGATACTCTTAGTATTGTTCACATTCTTGATATATCTCAAGATATCGTTGATGATATCAAAATGTTGCAAAAGAGGTACAAGAACCCGTTGTTGGGATTTTTAAATGTTTCCCGCACAGTTGCTGCGGTAAATACAGCTATGTTTGCTGCGGATTCTAAGAATATTTTGAAGCATATTGATGCATACGCCCGGAACCGTCAGCAATTTTTACCCTACGCAGATGCTTTAGAAGTTTACAGATCCTTGAGTGAAATTAGAGATATTCACAAGCAAGTTTCTTCGCCTGGCTCTGTGTTCAAATTTAACCTAGAAAACTTTTTCTTTCCATTTTTGCGATCGTGGGTTGAAGAAAGTGGAGAGAAAATTCGGGGCATTGTAAATGAGGCTCTTAAGAAAGATAATTACGAAGCTATTGATCTCGCTAGTGATGAAAAGAAGCACAGTACTTCAATTCTTGATATATTCACTCTAATAAGAGAATTCTTGAGAATCTTGAAGAATTTGAATTGGTCAAATGAATATCAACTATCAATTATTTACACTACATTGTTAAAGAATATCTCTGATGGAGCATTGATCTATGCGAACACAATTACTGACAAGATTACACAGGAATTGGATGAAGAAGAGCAAAAGAAGTTAGCGCTGCAATTGGATGAATTGGATCAGAAGAAGGGAAACTGGTTTGATGAAGTTAAGAACGTGGTTTCACATATGCAAAGTAATTTCCAAAAATTAGAGTTGGAGGCCTACAACTTTAAACCTGAAACCTGTACAGCCTTGAATAATTTAGGTGCTATGATGGAGCAGTTAACTGTATTAGAGGATATCTTAGATCCAGAAGCAATTTCTGAATCGGTGTTGGCTCATGACCCAAATCTAAAGAAGAAATACATCAGTCATATTTTTACTTTAAGATTAATTAAAGCCGAAAATTTGAAGTCTTCGGGATCTACTATTCATCCATATGTAACATTGATTGATACAAAAGCAAAAAGAACTATTGGAAAAACCAGGACTATCAATAATAACCCTAACCCCGAGTGGGATGAAGAATTTGAGTTGACGTTGTCTCCGAACTCTACGTTAACTATTTCTGCTACTGTTTGGAATGAAAAGTTTGGTACCCACTCCGTATGTGGAAGAGCATTAATTCAGCTTGATCCAAAAAGATTTAAACATGATGGTTTACCACAAGAGATTTACTTGGATCTTGACAGTCAAGGGAGGGTGTTGATAGAAGTTGCAGTAGAAAGTGAAAGAGATGACGCTATATTTGTTATGGGAAGGGCACATCGGACTTTGAGACGTTGTCAAGATCGTTGTATCAAGTTAATTGTTGAAAAATTCTCCAGGTTCATTCACTATTGTTTTTCTAGAGCAAACTTAAGATCAATCTGCGGCAACAACATGAAGCCGACCCAGGAACAGATGGATAACGCCATGATGCCGTTATACAATTACTTAAACATGAACTTGCAGGTATTGGCAGAATTTCTAACCAAAGATTTATTGTTGAAAGTGATGCTAGCCACGTGGAACTCGGTTGTTGCAAGTGCTGATGAACTCTTATTACCTAAGCTCACAAGTGCAAAAACGCTCTCTCTTTCTACTATGGGCTCCAGACTGGCAAGTGGTAACTCTGGTTGGCAATCTGCTGTTACGTCTGCTGTTGCGAATGTCTCCATATCCATGGGAATAAGCGGATTTGGAAGTCTGTTAACAAATACGGAACTTGAAACAGTCTTTTCCTGGCTTAATTTCTTATGTTTTGACTTCTTTCATAATGATGGTAACGGTCCACCAATAAAGGATTTAAAAAACGAACAATATCAGACATTATTGCTTATACCTGTCTATTATGATAACAATGCCGAAGAGTTAATGCAAGAAGTTGAACGATTGTCACCAGCATTCATTAAAACATTGAATGATAGAAATAATTTTGATGGTGAATTACCAAAAATTGCTAATAAACTTTCTCGTGCAACCAGTATTTACCGAAGCAAGACAATTCAGGCAAATGCAACTGCCAAGGCAAGAGCAAAGGCTGCTAAGGAAGAGCAAGATGCTCGTGCCGACCCAATTGCTGCTCAAACGTTAGCTGAAGACATTATTTTGCGATTATTAATTATCAAAGATGATAAAGCATATGTTGCAAAAAGATTAGATCAAAGAGAGAAATTGGCACGGAGCATCGCTACGGAGAGACTTGCCCGAGCTGCTGCCGAGGGGCGGTTCTACTAAGAAAATTTAATAAAACAGTTTCAAACTAACGTAGCTATCAAGAAATAAAATTGCAAACGTAAATATTTTTTACTATTATTCGACGTCCTTGCGAGTAAAATCGCTGGACGTTGTCGATTCTGTTTGTACATCAATCATTGATGCATCATCGTGGTTGACGGTAGTCTCGTCCGTAGTAGTTTCATTGGCATCATGTTGAATAATGGTGTCATTGTTTTCTGGAACAGTCATGTCTGCATCAGCAATAGCTGTAGTAGATTGGATAGTTATTGCCTCTGGTTTCTCTTGAGATTGTTCATCTTTAACAGATTGCATTTCAACATCGTTCGTTTTAAGTTTCTTGTACTCGATGGTGCCCTTTTCATATAACGTCTTGATACGTTCATTCAACTCTTCGGAATTCTCTTGATCCAAGGTCAGCTTCCAGCCAAATTCTTCTTCTTCAAGTATCTTCTTGAGAGCTTCAAGCTTGTCCTCCTTCTTAACATCCTCTTCAACTGGTTTATTAAAGACTGTGTTGGAAGTGAATTCATCATGTGTATCAGATTCAAAGAAAAGGCGATAAGAATTCTCACAAACTGAAACCTTCAATCCAGATGCAACACGACCTTCGCATTGATCTTCATCCACACTTTCAATGAAAGTTCTTGAGAAAGGCATGTTGATTTTAGAAGCAGGGACACCCTCTGTTGGATGTGACATCACGTAACTGGTAACGTAGTAGTTGTATTTTTCCTCTGCCTTTTCATGATCATTGATTGTTAGATCATCAAGACTGACAAACTGTATGTTAACACTTCTATCAGCTTCCCTAAAGGAAATCTTGAACATGTTTTCATCGATAGCCATTAATGATCGTACCTTCATACGATACAAAATCTGGTCCTTTGCTGTTGATGATGGTCTGGATCTATCAGCCTCAAATAAAACCATCATTTCAGAGGTTTTGGAATCACTAATAATAGTATGCAAGTGTTTCACCATTGCCTGCACAACCTTGTCAATTGTGTAAATTTTATAGGCCTTATTTCTATAGCCTTGGCGCAAGCTTTCCTCAAACCATTGATGCTCAATTTCACCTTCAATAAGTTTTTCGGATAAAGTCATTACTTGCGTGTAGCAATCACGATCACCAACAATTTCAACACCCATATCTTCCAATTGATGGGAAAGCAAATTTAAATCTTTAGCAAACTGAGGATTCTTGCGAGCTCTAATTTCTTTAATTATTTCATCGTTCATAGATTTTATCTCCTCTAGACGTTCATACAACGCTCTCAAGTGTCTAAAAAACACATAAATGGTTGTATTGGAGAACAAGTTAAACTTGTCACGTTTTTCTTCACTGTTTAAATTGTTATTTAATGAAAACTTCGTGCTTGCAGTCTTGATCCACACCTCGCTGAATTTTTCAATGTCTTCAGTGAGTTCCAGTTCTTCATCATCGTTATTAGTGTGGTGAGGAGATTCGTTCGTGTCTTCCTTCTTGGATTTGGATTGCTTCTTTAACACATCTTTCAACAAATCATTGTCGCGGCTACGTTTCTTGGAATTGGGCACTTGTTCAGAAGTATCAGAACTATCCCCAGCTGCTTCTTCGTTGTCTGATTTGCAATTTTTGCCTCTGTCGCTCAATGACTTCTCAATTTCTTCGGTAGAAATACCAAAGAACAATGAAATAAAGAATTGAAAGAATTGGCCCAACTTTTCTCTGTCGTTTACCGAGTAATTAGAAGACCGGTTGATAAAAACGTCTGATAACTTCAAAATATCAATTAAAACTTCAGTATCTTTGAATTGAAAGTTCAATTGTTCTTGTGGTTTTGGAGTTAAAGGGTGTAGTCTCTTGTTTTGTTGCTCCATCTTGATGGTGCTGATCTCACTGACCAATTGCTTAACAGTTAATAATTTCTTATCCGCTTGTTTGAATGTCAAGCCAAGATGGTCCAAAGATTTATAAAACACCTTTTGTTCCATTTCCCTCCAGACCTTGTTCCATTCACGCTGAGCACGTTTCCATTCTTCATCCTTCTGCTTCAAACGTTTCAATACAATAGGAACAGCGATTGCTGGGTTTTCATGTAAAGCATCAATGACTTCAAACCCACGATCTTTGTCATAGATTTTTCTGATCACTTTTTTGTAAATGGTGGTAGAGTTATGACCCAACCCAGGAGGTAACTTGAAGTTGGCCTTTTGTTCCGGTGTCATGTTTGCAATTCTGTTGGCAATTGTTTCTAATGTTTGAATAGTTCTCAAGTTGGATTCCATATGATAGTCAAATTCTAATCTTTCCTCTTCAATCTTGAAAAGAATTTCCTCGTATTGATTCTTACGATGGGCAATAAAGCCAGAGTCTTCTGATGCCCAGGTTGGATGACCAACCCATTCATCATTGAGTACCTCCCAGCACATTTCATCCCTTCCAGAACATGGCATAAAAGTCTCCGCTTTTGGTAATTGTCTGTACGAAGGACCATATGCCTTGCACAAAGACAATTCTAGTTGGTGCTTTTTAAAAGTAATATTTTCAATATTTTGAGGTTTGTCTTCATAACCAACAAACATTTTGAACCAGTTAAATAATTCAGGATGAGTGTCACCTATGAAACTATCCACTCTTTCAACCAATGTGCTTTTGTCGATAATATCCTGAGAGTACAAGTTCAAAAACTTCAAGAAGTCATTATACGTTTGTTTGTTTCCAATGGCCTTTTTCACTTTATCAAAAAAGGAAATTTCATCAGAGAATGATGACGTCTTCACGGCAACTGATGGCGGAACTGGCAATGGGATACCAGGTACCAAGGTAGGGTTCGTAACAATTGGAATAGCTCCGTTTTTCTGAACGGCAGCGATTCCTTGCTGCGATTTTGAACTTGAACGTAAGTTTGAAACTTGACTCTCCTGGTTGTCATAAACGTAACCTTCGGAAATGGATTTTTTCTTTTTTATTTCATTTACAGGTTCAGGTGTTTCCTTACCGATGTATTGCTGCTGCTGTGGTGGTGGTATAGTGGCTGTCACTCCTAAATGTTGCGAGCTAGTTGGGCTTAAGCCATTCGTACCTGTATGGGACTGGAAGTTTCCCACAGGAGGTAACAGAGTATTACCATTTCCAGTGTAGTATTCCTGTTTAGGTTTCTGGTATGTTTGGTTACTTGTATCAGGTAGGAACTGCTTAAAGTCGTCAAGTAAGTCTGGCGAGTTGGAAAATAATACAGTAACCTGCTCATAAACTTCACCAATAGGCTTCTGTTCGCGTTGGTATGTCTGCAAGATTTCCAAAAACTGCTTGTAGATATCTGGTTGGTTTGCGAATCTAGTCTTGATTTTATTAACGTAGGAAATTGCATGGTTAAACTCAATTTGACCACCCCCATTGGTTGGTTGTTGTTGCTGAATCTGTTGCTCTTGAGAGAAATGCTGTTGAGCAGCTTCATCCAACTGAACTGGTTGTTCTTCGTTGTTCCATCTCTGACTATAGTTGGCACCATTGATGTTGGGCCTCGTGGTAGTGCCAGTTGGGGTGGTAACCCTAATTGGGTTAGGGTCTGATGGATCCAACGAGCATTCAATCCGATAGCCTGGTGGCAAAAACGTATTAAACCCCTGAATTAAATTTGGATGACCTCTGAATAAGGTTGAGACTCTGTCGATGACGCCTGGCGTATCAATACTATAATGTTAGTAAATGCAACGTGATCGGTGAATGCGCGGCTGATAATTCAAAAAGAAGTTCTTGAGCCGAGCCGCCGAAACTTGGCACAATAGTCTGAGTGCGGGTAACGGTAACTCGGTCCCACCACCGGAAGTTTAAAAAAGTGGAGGCACATACCTTTGGGACTTGAAGTCTTTCATAATATCAAGGAAGTTGTTGTACACATCAGCCTGATTGTAGAACTGGATCTTGACTTGGTCCAAGTAAGATAAAGCGTCCTTGACGTTAAGTTGTCTGTAGACATTGCTCGTTGTCGATCGGTTGGGAATACCCAGGGGGACGGGTGGCTGTTGTTGTTGTGGTTGTGACTGGTGATGTTGTTGTATTGAAGTCAGTACTGGGCCCTGTGGTTGATGCTGTGGGGGTGGCTGATGGTGCTGGTGTTGCTGGTGTTGTTGCTGGTGTTGTTGTTCAGCAGATAAATTTTCGGGTAGTGGAAGCTGTGGTCCTCCGGGGCTGGATATACTAACTGCAGATTGTCTTCTCAAATCTGGAGTTTGTCTTGGAGGATCAGGTTTCTGGAGGTTAGTAGTTGCTCTGGCTGCAAGTATATGGTGGGTACGTACCAAGTCGTTGGTCGGATTGATTGAGGGGATGGTAAACCCGTGTCCCGACTGCGAGTGACTACCATTGCCCAAACTAGGTAAGCTTGGTAAAGGGTAAAAAGATTGGCCACCTGTTGATGTTAGTTTCTGTTGATTGATATAAATCTTCTGGAATGGCGCCTTGGCGTATTGTTAGACATACCTGATTCAAGCGTGGCGGGTGGAGGCAATACTGGGGGATGTTGACGACTAACCGTTAGTATTTCACTATTACATTTCCTACTCATCTTTTTGGTTTATTCTGGACTCGACATTGAACAAATCGATCGGGTGAAGTAAACAGAGCACTTTGCATCTTGCTCTGGTACCAAAATATTCAGATGGATATTTGTAGATCTTTGAAATATTACTTACTTAAACTGCTGTCCCAATGGACGTTGTTGGCTGTTCCAAGGATCCTGATTCGTCATAATGAAATTTTGAGTCGTCTGGATATGGTTGGTTCTTAGGACGTGGGATATCTTTTGGTCCTTCAGTTAGGTGGGTGTGTCTGGCGGGTTTCGAAAAAAAAGCACGCCGTCCGGGTAACACGCGTTGTTACTTTTTGTGTATGATTATCCTAAACCAGAATATGTTTGGGGGTAACAGAGATATATTATCGGCTACATTTTGGCAGACTTCTACAATGCCTCTTGGTGCTTGTTTTTGTTGATGTTTACCTAAACATATCACCTAACACAAAACTATCGATCAACCACCTGATACTATGTGCTTAATCAAAGGCATGACACCCAATCCACTATTTTCAGAATCGAGTACAACTTCATTCTTATATGCCGTATGGAGTTGAGATGCGTAGAACAGAAAGCAAACGTGGGTTATGAGCGCGTGTAGCTGTCCTTTTTATTCCTTACATAAAAGTTTAACTTGATATTACCCGGCTTCAAGTCTGAATAATAGTTTACCCGGACGGCAAAAAAAACAAAGATCAAATGGGATATTCGCAGTCGTGTATCGACCAAACTACCAGAATGAAAAGTTAAAGTAGTGAAGTAGAAATAGGTATTAAACACTTTAACGCCATGAATGCTCCAGATAGATTTGAATTGTTTATTTTACCTGATGGCGTGGATAAGTATGTGACAAATTAGAATTCCTGATTGTATAACCACTAACAATTAGAATAAAGATAACACCCGATACCAAGGTGCCCAACGCTGCTATCATCAAGATAGAAAGAGAGGACCATACTTTGGCGAACATGTTAAGGGCCCAACTTTTGAAAGATGAAAAGGTTATTTTTGCCGCTTACAAGGTAGAGCATCCTTTGTTTGCCAACTTTGTATTAAGAATTCAAACTGAAGAAGATTACTCTCCTCGTGATGCTCTCAAAAATGCTTGCTCGGGTTTGATCAGTGAATTAGATGTCATCAAAACCAGATTCAAGGATGAATGGGCCCTTAAATCCTTATTAGACACCAACGACGATGATTACTAGCTATTTTTGCATTGTCATTCTGCAAGCATCACGATCTCCATGTAATTTATAACACTTTAGTTCTTTCTTATGTTATTTCATAAATATATCTATTAGGTATTATGTTCAACAGGTAATCTACACAACAATTAATCTGAAAAAATAATAGTATATTTCATATTCAATGACGGATGAAAAACGTCTCTGGAAGACATAATAAAAGAGAACAACGATGAATGCTTAAATGAAATTTATGCAAATATTATAGATGCTTTAGTGTAAGGAAGAGAATACACTAGTTTTCCTTGAATGCCTTCTTCTTAATGGCGTCCTTAATAACAGCAATTTTTCCGATACAATCTGGTAAGTCCAGTGATGGGAATTCACCTTGCTTCAAAACCAATAATAATGGATGCGTTTGAGTGATACGGTTTGGTGAGATATGTGTGACAGCTAACCCCGATTTGGAAATGCACATTTTGTGATGATCCTTGAAATTGAATTGGAAATTTCCGTTAGTCATCTCAAACATGATGTAATCTTCTGTTCTAGTGTAACGTCTTAAAAAGACGGTTTCATTTCTTTCCTCATTATCACTAACATTGGACAAATTACTGTTCATATACTTGGCAAAAAAATCAACCACTTCGAGGTGTCTCTTTGTCTGTGAAGGTGGATGGCTAACAGAGTTTTCAATACAGGTCCAACCTTCATTTTCATGGTAAATCAATTCTAAAAATCTGTCGGAGTTGTGAAGTTGTAAAATGGTGTTCTCATCGTTGAACATGACACCAATATCATCGTTATTCAATTGGTACGAAAACCCGTATTTGTTCGAATAGTCGACCCATTTGCTGATTAAAATTGGATTCTCACATCTTGGCAATTCCATTGAGTCAATTGATTCGTGTTTTGAATATTCGAGACGTCTCATATTTTGATAAGTTTCGAAACATATTTGGTTAAGACGTTTGATAGTTGTTGAATAGTTACTATTGAAATTGACTCTTCTGGATGATCTTCCAATTTGGTTTGGATCAACTTCTTGGTATTTGTTTTTGGTATCATTAGGCGACAACGATTGGGGCAACATGGTTCTAGGTTGTTCTGAATGCAAATCACTTCTCAAGATTTCAACCGGATTCTTGTTCTTAGGAGTATAAATACCTGCATTCGCTTTGGTATTCGTGAAGTTGACAGCCGATTGAGCTCTCGATATTCTGTCAAGACCATCGGGAGTCTCACTTAAACTGGTCTCATGTGTTCTGTCTGGGAATGGACCCTTGAACCAATCGTAATTTAAAATTTCATTGATGGTGGGTCGATTCAAAGGGTTTAAACTCAATAAATCCTTGATTAATGTTTTGGCCTCCTCAGAAATTGGTTTGTCTGCTGGGAATGCGTACTCAGTCTTTTTAATTCTCTCGTAGATAACTTGGACATCCTTGGCTTGGAATGGTGGCTTGCCGACTAATAATGCGTACATCATAATACCAATAGCCCAAATATCAACTTCGAAGCTGTGACCGGTGTTTTTACCACCCAAGACTTCGGGTGCAATGTAATTAGGTGTACCACAAATGGTATATTTTCTAGATTCGGTAGATGGCAATGTAGAAGCCAAACCGAAATCACCGATCTTCAAGGACATTTCTGGGTCAAAGAAAATGTTACCTAACTTCAAATCACGGTGAATGACTCTTCTAGAGTGCAAGTACTTAATGGCACCAACAATCTGAACCATAAAGTATCTAACCTCTGGTTCAGAAACCCGCTTTCTTGTTTTAAGAAGTTCCATCAAGGATTGGTTGGGGCAAATTTCTAATAAGATGTAGACATTGACGTCATCT
The DNA here is from genome assembly GCA_030581575.1 of Teunomyces aglyptinius. NCBI lineage: Eukaryota > Fungi > Ascomycota > Pichiomycetes > Serinales > Debaryomycetaceae > Teunomyces > Teunomyces aglyptinius. The sequence continues at coordinate 524,729 of JAKTTR010000002.1, forward strand.
TCAAAGCAATCGATAAAGTTAACGATGTTTGGATGCTTCAACGATTTATGGATTTTTATTTCTGATAAAAGCTTTGTCTTTGTCTTTTCATTCTTAATAGAGGCCTTAGCGACAGTTTTAGCGGCATATATTTGTCCCGATGCATCCTTCATTTGGAAACAACGGGCAAAACCACCTTCACCTAAGAAGTTACCACGACGATAGTCCCTACCGTTTCTGGTACGCACAATTGAAGGAGGAGTTTTACATAACGCAGACAACTTTTCCTTCTTCTTCTTTTGGTTTTTGTGGGAATCGCTGGCGGCAGGCTGGGCATCCTTGCGCCTGACAGCTTTTATCGGAGTTGTATTGTTTCTAGCATTAAGCTGGCCGTTGTTCAACGGCTGCAACGGCTGTGAGCGGACATTTGACATGATTTTATTAGTGTACCGCTATGGATCTGGGTACTTCTCGTTTAATCTATTATACTAACAATTATGACGCCAGAGTCTAATGCAAAATGAAACAAGGGCGAACTGGGTCTTACACGAATGCAATGGGTGAATAATTTTTCAAAGGTGGATCCTGACACTGTGTGAAAGAGTTGGAACAGTATATATATGAATAAGTAATGATGTTCAAAGTACCATAAAAAAATTGTAATAGAAGAACGGAAGTATTTATCTTTTTCCCAATGCGGATCAATACAAAACAGTATTAATATTTACAAACAAGACCAAACAAGAAATTTCGGTTGCGACCTCAACACTCACGTGAATTTCTTTAATGATCCCCAGTATTTACTTTATGCTAATTAGGGCTTGAAGATATCCATCGAAGTTTACTGTTGTGAAAGAAATAATTCAGTAATATCTTACATGTCATACTCATGTAAGCACTATATAGACGATCTCGATGAACTACTATCTCTAAGATGAGTGATCATCTCTTGATGTATTATTATTGTGTTTTTGGATAATTCTGTCTCTCTCCTTGGTCTATGCGTGTCTTACTCCTGGATATAAGTATTGCGGTGCTTTCCATCGCTTGCTATTTCGGGAAGGATGTTATCGTTTTATAGCTTTTGGGGAATTTCATTAAGAAAAACACACATTAACAGCTAACGACGTGTCCACCTTCTTAAAATTTTAGTGGTGTTGTATTGGACTGACTTCTAAAGTTATGGTTACAATTTTTACTAATTAGGATAAAGTATCTGTTTTGACAGATGAACTGAACCGTAGAACTGCGACATGTAACGTAACAATAATTATATAATTTTGTAATAGTTTTAAAATTTGTTCTATATTATTAATAATAGAACAGACTAGTACGTAGAGCAAAAAACCGTCTTGCTAGACCAAATCATAATAGGTATGATATTGTTATTAAATGTTCTTTCTATTGTTACAATGCTTTTCTTTTACCAAAATATAATGATCACATGATTGGACCAATACCGCAATAATATACTTTCACTCTTCTCATAGACAACAGATTTTGTCAATTTCCTACTTCAATTCAAGTAGCCCTTACAACCTGGAGCACCACACAAGCACCTGATACGTTCGTCATCATCAGTTTCTCTTTCAAACTTGTAGTCGTAAGTTAACTCTTCGTTCGCTTCTATATCTCGAAGCGCATAAATAACAATACGCTTCTGACCCTCGACTTTAATAATCTTGGCCGTACAACTTGGATTGCAGCAATGGTTGATAAAGCGGGCTATACCACCTTTCTTTGTAGCATCCACAACCGTATTCTCGTCAATTCTAAAAAGATACGACGAACCAATACCGGTTTTTAAATAGCTCTTTTCCCGATGCTCAGCGACCTGCTGCCGGATACTTTCCCCAACATACTCGATGATCATTTCCTTTGCCGCAATCGGTTCCAACGCATATAAACCCCAGTTATGAATTGCGGATCTTGCAAAAGAAACTGGCTTTTTCCGTTTTGTTAAGGTATTCAAACTCAATGCTTCAGTTTCAGTACCAATTTGAGCTGTGATGTCGGCTGCAAACCTTCTATTATTTGCTCTATTAACCCGCGAATTGTTTACCGAAAGAACTGCTTGCACACTGCTCGTATTGCTATCTTCATCATCACCTTCGTGTTGAATAGTCTTGATTGGCTTGTGTATCTTACGACGATGGGGCAAATATTCAATTTTATCAGCATCAAGGATCTTTCTGTATCCCTCGCTTCTAAATGAGCCAGTAGTACATTCAAGTCTTGAATCTAGTTTTTCAATCAATTCAACATCTTCTGCAATTTCCTCGGAACCGTTCTTAATATCCAATTGTTTCCAGGCCCAGTAGTCAATATTTTTTATGTCGGCGGACTCAGTATTAAGTTCAATAAGAACCTTCTTAGCCAACTCAATGTCTTCGTCATCCTTAATCGTAGATTGAAACCTTTCAAAGTCCAATGAATCAGTAGGTAGCATTGCGTCTCCTTCATAAACGGTACATGGGGTGCCTTCCGTAGGTTGGTACCTAGCTTCAACCTTCGAGTAGTCAATACCTTTATCTTCTTCCTCAGACGCCCCATTTGGAGTTTCTTCTCGCTCCGGTTCAACCTCCATTTCCTCATCTGATGAAGAGTCGTACAAAAATGTCTGCAGCAACCCTCTTTTCGGTTTCTTTACTTCTTTCTCATCTTCACCTCCATCATTTTCTCTCTTTAATGAAGCTGGTGTAGATTCCTTACTATCCTCATCTTCGTCAGAATCATGGTCATAATTGAGGGCATGCTGCATAGGAACCAAATTTTTCTTAGTACTGTAATATTTCTGAGCCTTCTTGCGGTCATCCTTCTTCTTAAACGAAGGCAACTGTGCTTGTGTTTGTCTCTGTCTAGCCAAAATAGATAAAGCATTTTGTTTGAGCTGGTTGGTGGAATTTACCACTGGGGCAACAACCTTAGCTGCTTCTTTGAGCTTTAGTTCTTCAACAAGTTGAGGATATTTTTCGTGACTCAAAAGGTCCAAAACTACCGGAGCAATAATTCGTTCTCGAATATCCTTGGTTAAGAAAAGTTGAAACTCCTTAATTAATATATTTGTTGCTTCCTCTACAACATCATGAACTGGCTTCTTCGTTAATAGACTTTCATCGTCCAGATTAACACTCAAGGCATCAACACCGTCAGGAACAGACAACTCCATGTATAATCTGTATTCGTAGAATCTCCGCCCATCTTCATTCAAAAAACAGCGTTCACATTCCTTTAAGGAATTAAAAACAATATAGAAGCCCGATCTTTCTGAAAGGACCCTAGTCCAATCGTACTTATTAAGAGCCCGCTTGATGTCCAGCGAGGGGATCTTCTTGGTGGATACATATTTATCCTGAATTAGAATGTAAGGTCGGTCTTTAATGTACTTCTTCAAATCACTTGGTAATATTACACCCGGAACAACCTTGTTGTTGTGTCTTATAGAGAGTGTGGTTGTATTAGGCTTGTATTTTGACCCAAATACATCACTCGAGGTTTCCAGTGCAACTTCACGATCATGCTCATTTTCTTTTTGCTGTTGTTTTCGGGCTTCTTCTTCTTTCTTCTTCTGTTCAAGCTTTCTTTCCAACTCCATTTCTTGTTGTTTCTTCTGTCTCTTCTTTTCAATTTCATCTCTCCTAATCTTGGTAGCCCGAAGCTTTTCCTGGGCTGAATCTATTTTTCTATTGAGAAGCTCATTATCATGATCATTGAGTCCAATTTTAAGATCGACTCCATCAATCTTGGGCATTTCAGTTTTGACACTTTGGATAAACTTTTTGGCTAAACGCATAGCTTTATCAGGATTGCCTTGAAACTTGAACGTAGCAATACCTAGTGGGACTGCATTAACTGGATCATTTATAAATTTCATGTCATTGATTGGATCACCATAGCTTTTCAAGTAGTTGGTCAAGTATAATTCACTGGTAGTAGATGGCAAATTCCATATCACAAGCTCTGTTTGTGGTGGAGGACCCAAAGAGTTTTTGTCAAACACAAATTTGGGTTGTGGAAGCTGCTTGAATGGGAACTTTTTTGATTTCTTATTTGGTTTCTGGAAATATAAGGAAATGTTTGTCCTTCGAGGGTCCTTGATATCGGAATGCACTGTCCCATCACCAAATCTAATCTTTTTGTGGGTCTGTTTCCGTTCTGCTTTAGATAGTGACTTGTCTGTCTCAGGATCATACAACACCCGATAATTCTTCTTGAGATCTACGTCTCTTGAGTTGGGTATTCGAGCTTGGAAATCAATATGATGGGCCAACTTAGCAAACTTTGCATCTAATGGATTTTCACCGTTTACAGGGTCAGTACCTACTCGTATGGCCGGCTGTTTATGTCCATTTGTAACTGTCGCGGAGTTGATTTCCAAGGAATCCTGAATATGTTTCGGTTCAACTTTCAGATAAACGGGCTCGGACAGTCTGGAACCATACCCCCTCAGGAAGCCACTGTAGGGTGCCCCACCTTTATATCCATTTGCAAATTCATTACGACCCGAATCGACGTGTTTGACCAGTCTTCTATCTCTGTAACCACCATGGTTCCCTCGACTGTTGTATGACATTTGTTAGAAGTCTTCCTGCTTGAACAGTTCTTATCAGTAGTTCAGCAGATACCAATACAAAGAACAATCAACCAAAGACGCGTCACAACACTCGGTTTTCACCGTTTAAGTTAGAGTTCGGTAGTGTTATAGAGAAACCAAGTTAAGAAAAAAAACTGGAGTTGAACTATTTTGCGTACAGGAATTTTAGGGTTGTACTAGAGACCGTTTTATTAATATATATGGAGGAGTAATAAATGCATAATGGATTACAATAATTCGTGCTGACTAGCGCCAATAAAATAGGAAACATGCAGCAAACAACCCAATTTCTGGTTTTTTGCAATGGAACCAGTCATTTGGTTATTGATAGTAAGGAAAACCATTTCCTTCACTCAAAAGGAATTATAGCAAGAAGAAACAAAAAAACAATAGAGATTATTTGGTTCTAATGTGCTTTAAAGGGCCCGACGAGTGGTAGAAGTTGGCCGAGTATTCCTTCTTTCTAAAGTGTCTCTTCTTTGGTTCTTGCACATAGTGGTCCCAACCTTGCCCTTGGGCAAATTTGATAGCAGCATCCTTGGTATCGAATTTCATGATGGTTCCTTGCATGTAATCAGCAGTACCTTGGTAACCCATCAAGTCGTTTTCCCATCTGTTTCCTTTTCCCAAAACATCCCAGTCCAACTTCCAGTGGTCACCATTGTGGTGACCAGATTGAGTAGCTGGCTTGGATTCCTGGTAGATTCTTACCACTCTAGAGGTAACCAATTCTTTAGGAGCCCCTGACACTATTTCTTTGTTTCCAGCAGCAGATGTTTCAAAAATAGTAGGAATCAGCTTATTTTGTAAAATAACTGGGCTATTGCTTAATGTACGTGCACCAACACGGACAGCAGTTCTTGTGGTAAATCTAGTTAACATCGTGGTCGTAGTTAACTCAACCGGTTTGCTATTACTACTTGTAATTTGTGAAACTCTGGTTGGCTCAATTTTTTTCCACGGGGTTACCCGGGGCGGAGACTAACGAAATGCATTTGGATTCGAGTCACGTGAGCAAAATATCTTTGAAGCTAATTTCACGAATCAAGATAAATTATTATCACAATGAGTCGGAATCAGTCTCTCGATGATATAATTCCATCACTACATGGCAAGTTCCCACCAGAATTACTATCATGTTATGATACTCTTTATAAAATAAGTTTGCAGCAGCGACCGGCACTTCCAAATCGGACTGAAATAGCTCGATCTCATATTTGTGCGTACCTTGCGGCAGAGAAATACCAAGAACAACTCAATCTTCCAACTCCACAAACAAATAAGATTCCTATTCAACCAAGATTGGCAGCTAAACTACTAGAGGATTTCCGGGAAAATTTACTATACCAAATACGATCAGCGACATCAACGCCAAGATCAAGTCCTCAAAAGCGAACACAATTCTCCACTCCAGACCTGAGTCCTACAAAATTGCGGTCGCCCACTAAGAATTTACCTAAAACCAGCTCTCCTTTAAAGAGATTACAGGAGTTAAGAGATTCTAGTCCAAAACGACAGAAACTCGATGGTGATTCATCTCCAGTAAGAGATGTGGACTCACCGTTCAACCCGAAAAAGATTTCCCTTTTAAATAGTCCCAAGAGTCCAAGTGTTTACAAATATGACAAGAAACACGTTTCTATTGCAGAATTTATCACTTTTGCCAACAACTTTTTCATCCCCAGTGAAACTACTCCGAAAATGATCGAAACGTTTCTCGTTCACCGGCACAAGTTTGCCAAAAAGACCGAGTGGCTTCTTGCGTGTGGAATGGTACACGCTGCATATACACGAATAAATCATCGTCGTCTCAAGTCTATAATGGGGGAATTAACATTGTTCAACAATAGTCTCTTTCAATACCAAAAAGGTGGCTTAATGAAGCGAAATTTATTATTGTGGTGCGATATCGTGAATGACTGGGTCAAGAATGAACTGTGGATACATGATTTGGAACTGAAATTCATGTACCAGAACCATAGTGATGCTGCTAATCAATTATCACAGGAAAATAGCGCTCGTTCAGGTTCAGGGTGGGAGCTTGTCGAGATCTTTGGTTCTATGATTCATGGAGACGTTCTTTTTGATTCACAACAGCAAGGAATTTATTACAATACTTGGACCGAGAGAATGTTGCTGAAATTAAGAACTGAATGATTGTATCATTGTTGAAAGATATGTCAACACATTGAATCTTTAAAGAGCAATTTGAGAATATTAGTTTCATAAAAATGATAATATACTACATGAAATCCATTTGGAGATGATTCAGGTGTTTAGAATCACCCAGATACAAACAACCTCAGCACGAAACATTCCTTCAGCTTAACTTTAAAAGAAAGTGACAATATTGTTAGTGGTCAACAAAGACAAGGACTTTTCCATAAAAGATATAGACGTTAGCATTAATATCAGAAGAACATACTCCCAACTTCTCGTACTATACTAGTTTGTTACAAACAGTAAAAGAGTTCTATTATTTCATAATCATTTCATTACTACCTAACCTATTCATCATCACTAGACAGGTAGCCCACAATCGAATTCAATGTAGACGACTTCAATTCTACCTCTATTCCAGACACATTTGCGACGACCTTATCAACCAAGCCAACATCTCTTGGTGATAATTTTGACTTTTTTGTAATCTTATAAGTGGTTTTGCCTATGGGTGATTTGGTATCTGATACTACAGGTTCTTTTCGTTGGGATTTAAGCTTATTGAAGGTCTCAAGTCCAATCTGAACGTCTCGTTGATGCTGAAGGTCGCGTTCCTTTTCTTTACGCCGCAAACTTTCATAAAATTCTGCTGCATTTGCATCTAATTTATAAGAGGAGTTGTTCTCTTGTAATTGACGTTCATAGTCTTTCTGTTTCCTTTCTAAATCGTTAGTATTTTTCCAAACAGCATTACAAAAATACGAACCTTTGTCTTCCTTTAATTGCTGATGTAGTGACTTCCGTTCTTCTTGCTCAACATTGGCTAACAATGGTACCTGATTTGTTCCTTCATTCTCCTTTACAAATCCTGGCATCTACTAAAGAGTCGAGTATGAAATGGAGGGTTTTTATCAAGCTACAGAAGAACATATTTCTCAAAGGTATTACATAACATATTACATAACAAACTATGATGTATTTAATCTAAATTAATGCCTACTCTTCTTGCTGGTGTCTATAACCATTTTATCCGAAGTTTTCATATAAAGAAGTAGTAAAAAAAATATCCGAATGACTCTGACTCATTCTCATGTTAAACATAATAGAGAACTTATTGGCAGAACTCATTTTCTGCTTTGTTGGTTTTTTATTGGTGCAAAAATTTGTGTTACTTACTCTATAATCTAAATACCTAACACAATTAATTAACAATGTAAATACGTCCTTCGTATGGAGTTAAGGTAGCTTCGTCGATGTCTTCAACATTCGAGTTAACAAGAGTGTATTCACCTTCAATCAACTTTTCAAATTTGACGTCATCGAGAGACATGTTCAAGACAATGTATGCTTGTGGCAATGACTTGTCATTATCAAGGTACTTAACATAAGTGAAAACCTTTTCATTATCATAGTCCAAGATCTTGAAATTGCCGTAAATAAACAAATCTTTGTATTCCTTTCTGATCTTCAATGACTTTCTCCAGTAGTTCAACACTGAGTTAGGATCCTTCAATTGAGAAGCAACATTGATTTCCTTATAATCATCATTGACTCTAGTCCAAGGTTCAACAGTGGAGAAACCTGCGTAAGTAGAATCGTCCCATTGAACTGGTGATCTGGCATGGTCTCTAGCAGTCTTGTGGAGAGCGTCCAAGATCGCTGCTTCTTTTTCCTTGAAATCAGCATCGTTTTGGTGCAAAATTTTGAAGTCCCTGTAGTGACCAATAGTGTTGATATCCTTATATTCATCAACGGACCATGAAGGTGGCAAGTTTTGCATGGCAATTTCTTGACCTTGATAGATGAAAAGAGTACCAGTCAAACTGGTTTGGAACAAGGACAACAATTTGGCAGATTTAAAGAAATACTTTGGAGAACCAAACCTGGAAATAGATCTTGGTTGATCATGGTTTTCAATAAAAACAGTCGACCAACCGTCATTACCATTTATAAGACCAGCTTGAGCTTCAACGGCTTTTTTAAAGTCAACCAAGTTCCATGGAACATGCTTGAATCTTCCGCCCTTGGTAGTACCGATATCGACAACTTGGAATTGGAAAATCATGTTCAATTCCTTTTCTTTTGCACCGACGAACTTGAGGACATTTTCTCTATCAGCAGCCCCAACTTCACCAACAGTCATCACATCATACTTTGAGGTAACCTTTTCAAACATTTCCTTGTGGAACTCGTGAATTCTTGGTCCATTTTCAGTCAATTCACCAGGTGGTTGGAATGGTTCATCAACGAACACAACAGGGGCGTCTTCAAAAGTTTGGACCTTAGAGTATAAGTTTGCGGTATCAATTCTAAAGCCATCAACTCCTTTGTCGAACCAGAACTTCAATGCTGTTTCATATATAGCATTTCTGGTCTCCTCATTTTCCCAGTTTAAGTCTGGTTGAGAACTAGCAAAAAGATGCAAGTAGTATTCCTGAGTAGTTTCATCCCAGGTCCAAGCCGACCCAGAGAAATGAGAGGCCCAATTGTTTGGAGGTTGTCTGTTTCCGTCGGCATCGTATTTAGGCTTCTTCCAGATATACCAGTCTCTCTTTGAATTAGTGGTACTAGATCTGGATTCCTTAAACCAAGCATGTTCACTCGAAGTATGGTTAATAACCAAGTCTAACACTAACTTCATACCTCTTTCGTGAGCACCGTCAATCAATGCTTGCATGTCTTCGTTGGTTCCGTACTTAGGGTAAACGGACTTATAATCGGAGATGTCGTATCCCATATCATCTTGTGGTGAGTCGTACATTGGCGAACACCAGATGATGTCAACACCCAAATCTTTAAGATAGTCCAAGGTGGAGATGATACCAGGAATGTCACCAAGTCCATCGTTGTTAGAGTCTTTGTAGGAAGCAGGCCAGATTTGGTAGACGGTTGCGTCTTTCCACCAAGAGTATTGAATAGTCATATTTTTGAATTGCAATTGAAATAATTTACTTAGCAAATAACAGTAATTACTATTGGTATTTATACGATCTCCCACTTTACTCAGAAGTTTAGTTCTACCAGAATCTGATGCGTGGATCTTCCCAACACGGTGGCTAAGAAATCGCCTCCACTTTTTAAATAATAATACTACACTAAAACTAGATGTATTGTTTAGCTCACTGAGGAGGGGTGGGTATAACCAACAACAGAAGTACACTACATTGCTCATTATTTCAGATGACAATAAAAGTACAAAACACCAAATGGATCTGGAGGTGGCGCAAAGATTGCAATTTGCCAGGTACCATGTTCGACTATTTCCGGAGGGTAACGTTTTATATCTCGGAATTTTCGCAAAAACTTTTCATGTGGGGCTGGAAAAATGAATTTGCGAATTATTTTTTTACGCAAAATCAAATCTGGGGTAATGATATTTCTTATAGTCATGAACGAATATTTAGCGGGGCAAGAAAATTACACTCCAGTTACCCCATAGTTACACCCACAAAGAAGGTTTCCAAAATTAGAGTATTAGTTAATTTGCGAAATGCAAAATTGAATTTGCGAGACACTATTGTTTGAACCATAAACCAATGAAGTGTCAATGCAATAATACGACATGAGATTGCCAAAGCCTCATAGATAAGCAAACTTCCATAATAGTAGATGCATTAAATTCAAGCGTGGGGTAGTTTTGTTTTGCTCACATTCATTTTCTATTCTTTCGCTCTCCTCATTAAGTTCCAAGCTTTTCTTGAGGTCAGAAACCAATCTCGAGAACTACAAACAAAACAGATTCCTAGAAAAGAGTGATAACTCAACACAAGAACTTATAAATTTAGCAATATTGCAAATCATTGTGGTGATTTAACACGTAGTATTTTCGCAAGAATAGACAGAGTCATTTGTTTCGTATGTGCATTCTCCACCAAGAATATTTTTTTGCAGTAAATTAATCTCGCAAATGCAGTATACGCGTACCACAAATGCGGAGTAGTGCCAGCCTTGCTTTGAAGGTGTTGACATGCATTCAGAAAAAAGCTGTATTCCATTTTGCTCCTTGCATTCAGATATTCTTGGGTAACAATATTAGTGTATCGTATTTAACATAAGTGTTAGAAAATAATTTGAGTACATATCGTCTTGTTTTGGCAGATCAGAAACATCCATATAAAAGCACCTCGATACGCCATCGTTTCCAACCATCCACTCATTAACCACAAATTATAATTCTTAAATTCAAATATTATGACTACCGAGTTTGTTGAAGACAACAAGCGGCCTGAGAAGACAATCGAAATTCATGATTCCATTCGCAAAACCGCAAGCGATGATGATTCGCTTAACGATGTTGCCGTTAATGACTATATCAGCAAGTTTTTAGACATGTCCGACGAGGCCAAGAATAATGATCAGAAGGAGAAGACCATGTCATTCAAAGAAGGTATTAGAACCTTCCCCAAAGCCGCCATGTGGTCCGTCATCCTTTCCACAGCTTTAATTATGGAAGGTTATGACTTAGTCTTGTTGAACTCTTTGATGGGTATGCAGTCGTTCAATAAGAAGTTTGGTAAATTTTACCCTGAGCTTAATGAATATCAAATTCCTGCCAAATGGCAAACTGGTCTTAACATGTCTTATCAATGCGGTAGTATTATAGGGCTTTACATTGCTGGCCATGTTTCAGATATTATTGGTTACAGAATGACCTTATTAACTGCTTTGATTTCATCGGTTGGCTTGATCTTCATTCAATTTTTTGCACCAAACATCTCTATTTTATTATTGGCTTATGTCTTATTGGGTATCAACTGGGGCTCTTACCAAACTATCACAGTCACATATGCCTCAGAGGTTGCGCCAACGCCACTTCGTGTTTACCTAACAACCTACGTTAATATGTGTTGGGTTTTCGGACAGTTGATTGGATCGGGTGTTCTCAAAGGTGTCTCTGGGTTGAATGGTCCTCATGTGTACCGTATTCCATATGCAATTCAGTGGATCTGGCCACTTCCCTTAGCTCTCGGTGTTTTCTTAGCTCCCGAATCACCATGGTACTTGGTCAAGAGAGGCCGTGATAGCGAAGCAAAGGAATCACTCAAGAGATTATTAACTGTCAACCCAAATATGCCTGACAAAGAAGTTCTTGCCCAAGCAATGTTGACTAAAATTCAGTTGACAGTCAAGGAAGAAGAAGCTGTCAGTGGTGGAACTTTCAGGGATTGTTTCAAGGGTACCAACTTCAGAAGAACAAGAATTACTGCCCTTACTTGGGTATTCCAAGCCTGTACCGGTTCAGCTTTAATGGGTTACTCGACATATTTCTATATCCAAGCTGGTTTGTCCACTTCCAACTCCTTCACCTTTTCCATTATCATGTACATTTTAGGTATTATTGGTACTGTTGGTTCATGGTTTTTGTCCAACAAGGTCGGTAGATTTCCAATTTATTTTGGAGGGTTGTGTTGCCAATTCGTCCTCTTGGTCATTGTTGGAGGGTTGGGTTTTGCTGGTACCACTGGTTCCTCTTGGGCTATTGGATCGATGTTGTTGATCTTCACCTTTATCTATGATTTGACGATTGGACCAATGTGTTTCTGTATTGTTGCAGAATTACCTAATGCTAAGTTGCGTACCAAGACTGTCATGCTTTCGAGAAACTTTTACAATGTTACAAACGTCATCATTGCAGTTGTCAACCCCTACATGTTAAACCCTACTGCCTGGAATTTGAAGGCCAAGTCTGGTCTTGTTTGGGCTGTTATCACATTTATTGCTATTGTTTGGGCCTGGTTCGACTTACCGGAAACAAAGGACAGAACCTTTGCCGAATTGGACCAGTTATTCCACCAAGGTGTTCCAGCCAGAAAGTTCGCGAGTACCGAGGTTGAAGTCTTCGATGCCGGCAAATTAATGGAAAAGTTCGGTGACGATGGTATTAAGGCTTTTGTGCAAGTGAAGGAAAAAGCTGACGCTGACGAGTCTTTGTTTGAAAAGGCTTAAAACATTCAAACAGAAGTTCCGGCGTTATTCTAGATTTAGTTCTAAATATGTTATTGTTTATTAAAAACACATTGATTGCGTTTGATTGACAACTTCCATTTAATAGGATAGTATCCCTCTTACCCTTAAGTTAAAAAAAAACCATGCTGTTCTAAGTTTTAGTCTACTACAGAAAAGAAGGTCTGATAACAATAAACCTCACTTGGTTGCGTTTCGGAGACCAAACAATAAGCGAAACCTTAATTATAGACTATCCAGTGGTTGATATACCGTACAACTCCGAGCTGCTGGTTGAATATCTTTCTCTACTTACTTTTATTCTTAATACCCTTCCCCCCTTTTAGGGGATCCGGATTTCCCTTAAAGTTCAACCAGGTTTTTCTCCTCCTAATTTCATTGATGACCCACCTGCACACAGTTGGCTTATCACATCCTCACGCCCTTTTGCATGATCATTCATTTTTTAGTCAGTGAGGGCGGATTTGTCTGCAGGTTTTGTCGGGCTGAGACAGACAAATTTTTGGCACAATTTCCTTGACTATGTACTGCGGTTCGGAGTCGTTTCGAGGATTTGTTCTACTGATCATGGTAAAACGTTTGGATACCTCTGGAAATTTTTCTGAAACCCGGTGCCAATTTCTAACCTTCTTTACATTTTCAACGTTTGAACACAAGACAGAAACTTGTTTTAACCTGATTTACTTCTGTGTTATTGATCAATCCAGAAGTCTTATAACGTCTCGTTAAACGCCTTGTCTAATTCTTGTTGGGGTGGTATATCACTTTTTGTTCATCTCACACTTCATACATCGGGTTGGTTTTACTACCTTGAATAAATATTCCTTCAACATATAGAAGTGTTCAATAGCCATATTTACCCATATGATTCAAATATGGATTCCATTCACATATCCTTTCTGTACGACAACGAGGGCCTAGATCAAGGTTTACTAGAATTATGGAAGATCACAAATAATTCTAACGTACATTCCAGGCTATCTTCTACGGAGCGCATAAACAACAGATCATGGCGTATATTAAACAAAAAGTTCCTATTAAAAAAGAAAATTACTCAACTTAGCATGGATGATCTCTCCAAGGACTCCCTTTCAGCATTAAAACCGAACCATATTCCATTGGATTTGAAACAACAATCGCCAACTAATATAAAACGCGTTCAAAGACCTTCTTTGTTTTCATACTCCTCAAATCTCAGTATAAATACAAGCCGAAAATCAGTAGGCAACAGCGATTCCAAACCAACTACCGCTACTTCATCATACGGCAACTATGAGAATGATTACTATGGTGAGGATGCATTAGATGGTGAAAATGAAGATGACGTTTCGGACACCGATTCTGATATTTCTGATATATCTGAAGTGGATGAGCATGAGGAGGAGATACATGAACCATTACAAAAAGCGTCACAAGATAGTGGCATGTCACCCTTAGTTTCTCAGGGAAGTTATAAGAGCATACCTAACAGATCAACTAATTCATTTGTACGTGGGTTTTCTCCCAGCCGTATTTCAATTTCCAGAACTTCATCCATTACAAGGCCTGCAGTGGACAGAATGAAGTCCTCCACATCATCATTAGGCGCAAGAAAAGATTCCCACATTGATCCAATTGCCAACAAACACATATTTTACATTGCCAATACTCCCTCACCACCAGAGACACAGAGAACTAAACAGAACAAGAGTAAGAATCAATTCCACTCGCCAGATTCTGAATGCGAATGCTCCCCCAGCAAACAATCGAGTGGTTCTCTGGAGAAAAACCAAACCCGTATTCAAAGACAAGATTCTTTGTTTAGCAATTACCGATTAAACTTTAAGGATACATCAACGGCAACTGAATCCAAAATGTCTGACATAATATCCGACACTAAAGAAGCTTCTATAAAACCCATCGAAGGTGATGATGATGGGTATAGTTCTACGGATATATCAGAAGATGATGATGAAGTAGATGAATTTTCAGATGATGAAGAAGGGAAACAAGAACATTCAGCAAAGATAATCGACAACGACAGCAATCACGACAACGATAGTAGTGAATGGCTGTCAGTTTCTTCAGAGGACGACAAAAACGTGAGTGAAGAACCTCTCCATCCGTTTCAATTCACGAAAATACCTAACAATATTTCAAAAAGCATCAGCAATGGTTCCGTTGCTACCGATATTCAAGGCATCAATTTGGGCTCATCTCACAATAAGAAAAATTCACCATCAGGAAATTCAACCAAACCAAGGTCTCTACTATCTGGGTTGTTTTTGAATGAGCTTGCAAATCAACAAGATTCTACGAGTAAGACGAAACCCACATTAAAACGGTCATCGACAACAGGAATTATCACCTTTGAACTGAGTCGTAATCAAGTACCAAGTAGCGGACCCAAACGACCATATATTATGTTCTCAAAAAAGTATAGTTCGCTGTCAGATATCTCAAAAAACTATCCTCATTATCAAAATGATTTAGTGGAGAAAAGCATACTAGATAAGAGAAAGCATCAATTGCAAGCTCCAGTGGATGAAAAGAATTTGAATACCGAAGATGACGATTCCCTTCTTGGAAAGCAGAGGTCAATAGTTGGAATATCTGATTTTAATGTGATTGCCAAGTCCTCAGTTTCAAATGATGGAGACACCAATGCAAGTCTGCCAAGAGGTAGTCTTTCAAATAGTTTGACGACCAAACTTTCAGGGTCAGTATTTGGAGGATACAAGTCCGCAACTCCATCCATTAGAAGTATTGTTTCTAAAAGCTCAATTAACTTGGAAAAGCTTTACCGGAGTTCCAAATCAATCTTTGGAAAGTCAGATCAGAGTATTTCTGAAAACAAGGAAGATAAAGAAAACAATGCGTTTGACAAGCCCACCAGTGAGTGCAAATTGGAGCAATCGGCTTTGCATATACCTGTGGAGGAAACGCAAAAACCCAAGACAGGGTCTCCTCGCTCCATATCTGTTCCGATTGCCACTCCACCAAAGCCAGCAGCAAGTATGTACAAACATACGCTGAAAAAGACAAGCACCGGGGAGGAGGGAATACTAAATGGAACGCGAACTATTCAGTTATCTCCAGATACAACTCGTAGATCGATGTTGTCGACGGAGCTTAGTGAGTCCCTCAAGCAGTCAATTATTTTGGATTACAAATTGGGTAAGGTACCACTTCCAGATCGTGTTATTAGCGAAAATTTTCATTCCAACGTGGCGCTAGTTGGAGTTAATGACGATAATGATTTTGATGACTACCATTCGAAGGGATGGTAAAAAGTTGAGTTGCGTTGCTTTGGAATGAAGGTATTGACTGCAAAAAATTCCTGCACAAGAAACCGGTTTTGCAAAATTTTCAAATATGTTAACTAACTATGTATCAGTAGAAACTAACAAGCTCAAATACAAATGAAAACTTGTTATTATGAGCTTCTTGAAGTAGAACTGACAGCAAGTGATGCAGAGCTCAAGAGGGCTTATAGGAAAAGGGCGCTTCAGCTCCATCCAGATAAAAATCCTGATGATGTGGAGGGTGCTACCAACCGATTTGCATTAGTGAGGGCAGCATATGAAGTTTTGAGTGATCCACAAGAGCGATCGTGGTACGATTCACATAAAACATCTATTTTGCGAGATGATGACGAATATGATAACGAAGACGAAGAAGAGATGGTAATTCCATCTATCTCGGAAGAAGAACTTATGC
Organism: Teunomyces aglyptinius; assembly: GCA_030581575.1. Classification (NCBI taxonomy): domain Eukaryota; kingdom Fungi; phylum Ascomycota; class Pichiomycetes; order Serinales; family Debaryomycetaceae; genus Teunomyces; species Teunomyces aglyptinius. The sequence continues at coordinate 541,125 of JAKTTR010000002.1, forward strand.
GTTACTTCAACCCCGCACTATATACTCGAATTGATGATTCCCGTGAAGGATTCTATAACACTGTGTCCTTGTTATTTGAACGTCTTGCAGCAGAAGAAGTCACGCATGGCAGAGCACAAGGTTTACCGAAGTTCGATAAATATAAAGATGACGAAAGGAACAGTGCAATTGATGAATCATTCTTATTATTCCCACGATTAGGTAATAGTGGTTCTGACTACGTAAATCAGATTCGAAAGTTTTACAATACGTGGTCTACATTTCTGAGTGTCAAGACATTTAATTGGAAAGATGAATATAGATACTCACAGGCACCAGATCGAAGAACAAGAAGAGTGATGGAGAAGGAGAACAAAAAGGCAAGAGATGCTGCAAGAAAGTCATATAATGAAACAGTACGGAACTTTGTCCTGTTTGTTAAGAAGAGAGATCCTAGGGTAAAAGTGGGTCAAAGTGAGTTTGAAAAATCAAAGAAAAAGCGTCAACAGGCCGATCTCGAAGAACAAGCTCGCCTAAGTCGCCAGCAGCAAAAGTTGCGTCATATAATGGAGAATAGAGACGATTTCACCGAGCAAGAATGGCAGCAACTTTCAGTAGAGGAATTGCAAGATTTGGAGCAGATGTTGAACGAAGAATACGATCTTGAAAGTTCTAATTCCGACGACAGTGAGTTTGATGAATATGAGGCCCCAGAAGAAGATCTCAATATGTATGAATGTTTTGTCTGCAACAAGATTTTCAAAAACAAAAACCAGTTTGATGTTCATGAATCTTCCAACAAACATAAGAAGTTGTTGAAGCAGTTGAAATGGGAGATGAGACAAGAAGGAATAGAACTAGGAATAGATAAAGATGATATTGACTTGGATGAATTTGAAACTGCTAGCAGCGCATTTGATTCAGAGGAAGACGTTTCAGATACTGAAGAGCTCGAAGAGGAAATTATTTCCAAAACAAAACCAAGATCACCACAATCTGTGCAAGATAATTTATACAATCTTGAGGTGGATGATGATGTTGAAGAAGTTATCGATGAGTATGAGCAAGTTGTAAAACCAGTTCCCAAACAAGATTCGGTAGAAACTAGTGATAGAGACAAGGAACTTGAAAAGTTGGCAATGGGACTCAAGATTGAAAGTGATGATGACGAAGAATGGGGATTAAAAAAGAAGAAGGAGAAAAAGAAAAAGAAGAAAGGCGTATCCCTACAAAGCAAGGAAAACACAATTGCACCAGAAATACCAAAACAAGATAAGGCCAAACCAAAAATAAACGGCGGGTCAGAGATATGTGGTATATGTGAGGAAATATTTACGTCAAGGAACAAGCTTTTCCAGCACGTAAATAAGACTGGACATGCTGCACCAAAAAAGGATGTAGGAAAAAAGGGGAAGAAGAAACGTTAATATCTATAAAAACTATTTCAAGCCCGTTTTTGATTTCTTTATCTTGGCTAATACAGGCTCACTGATACCCTTATTTCCATGAGCACCAAGTCCTTCACCCTTTACCCAGCCAAGCCTCTCCAACAATTGTCTTCCAATATTTTCGTGGCCAATTTCTGGAGCTTCTGCTCCCACAATATCACCTTCTTTATGTCTTGTAACAGCAGGCTTATTTCTTCCTCTTGAGCGATCCTTAGCAGCGTTGCCATCTGTAGAAGTGATCTCATTACGAGGTCTCTTCTGATCTGTCCTATTAAAAAAAGGTCGACTCCCCAAGATGTGAGAAATCTCATTGTGTTGCGGAAGATAATGGAAGGTTTTGCGGTGTTTGGTAACCTTAATAAACAGTTTCAAACCCTTCTTACCACAGGTACTGGATTTCATATTATAACATCTAGCCAATTTTGTAATAGTCTTATTACCGTGAGGATCGAGCGGTGGAAAGCTCATATCGTTTCTAGATCCATCATGAAGAAAATCTTCAAATTCTTGTCGTATATCCTTGATGTGCAAAGTGTAAGGGTACTTAACCAACAAGTCAGATCTTTGTAAACCATCGTCGATTCTGGCATATTCTTTTTCTTGGGATTTCACTTTATTCTTGCTTCTGAGAGCTTGGTACTGTTCTTGTAACGACTGAAGTAGGTCAATATCCATATCCATTCTATCAAGGTCCAATTGTTTCTTTTTCCCCTTCCCCTTGGTACGTATGGTTTTAGTTCCATCTATATCACCGATACTGGTAGCATTTTCCTGTTGTCGTATGGTAAGTGCAATAAGATCATCCAAGTTGTCACCATAATCTTCATCCTCTTGCTCCTCTTCATCGCTTGTTTCAGATATATAGACATCAGAGTAGTTTGGCTGTTCTTCAAACGCCTGATCAATTAGACCGTTGGTAATAAATCTTAGAAAGCTGCGAAGTCTATGCTCCTTCACACCACCAGCCAAGACGTAGTCAACAAGTTCATCTTCATCAACCCAACTAAAATCATCTATTGAGCCAGTGAGTTCAAGGTTCTTGGCATAATACTGGTTCTGAATCCCAAAACGGACATTTGTAACTATAATCTTTGATACGTCGAACTCAAAATCCTCTGGTAAAAAGCCGTACTCAGGATCAGCATCTTCGAGCTCTTCATCTTTCAGCATATCTTCGATTTCTTCTTCATCTTCACTCGAGGAAGCCATAATGTCAAAATTAGTTTCGCTTTCGTAATCATCATCATCGTCACTCATCTGTTTCATAATCTCTTTGATATAGCTCTTGTATCCACCTACATCATTTTCTGAAATTTCCCCGTCGGGTACATCACCCTCCTGCTCAAAACCTCTTAATTTCTTATGATCAGTTGATAATTCGGTCGTCGTATTTCCTTGGGAATCTCTGGTAGTGCGAAGCGACACCTTGCCAATATTTAATACCGGATCGTATTCAACGCCTGCTGCAGGATCTGGATCTGGTAACCGTTGAGGTTTGGAGCGAGAAATGGAAGAGAATTTTGGGCAACTCGGTATTTCAAATCGAGAAATTACATCTTCATCACCATCAATGTCAATAACAAAGGAATCCAGATCGTTGATGTGTAAGTCTTTGATCGAAATGTCTTCGGAGTTTATTTCTCTATCTTCCTCTTCCTCTTCTTCTTCCTCCTCCTCTTCTTCTTCTTCTTCTTCTTCTTCTTCTTCTACTTCTTCTTCAACATCAGATATAACAAGGAATACCGGTTTTGGTGATTGAGCATTAAGCAAATCAAGCAATTCTTGGTTCAGTTTAGGAATATTCAACGGATCGTTGGATTCAACCTTTTCTGAGTTGATATCTGACCCACTTAGTTGTGTTTCTTTGTGAACGCTTTCTGGATCATCTTTCGCCACATCCACATTCTTCAAATTTTGTTTCTTCTTTAATTCAACATTGGGATCGTAGACTTCTTTGGCCTTGACAAACTCTATAGGTCTATTGCGGAGTGCTTTACCAAAGGTCTCTTCCTGATGGCTATTGGTATACTCCACTTCGTCTATCAAACGTCCTGGACGTCTCGATAAATGTTTCATGGAGCCATCGAGGTCCATAAGCTCAGGGAACTCGTGTTCACCACGATGGTTGTTTGATTTGCCTTTGCTCTTTTTCTTTTTATGGAATATGCGACCATAGGCTCCACTGGTTACTCCATTCGACCCACCGCGTCCTCCACCGCGTCCTCCACGTTTACGACCACTATGCTTCTCTCGTGGCATTAAATCAATCTTTGGTAATACTATGACTCTTCGTAGAAAGTAATTGTTCTGTGCGCGCTCGTGGTGATAAGGCTTTTGCCATACTAGCTCAAAAATCCGTAGAGGTGCGCTTCCACATCAAGTCCCATCCATGTCAGATCGCCCTATTTTATCGATGTTGTGGCAAACTGAGCAGAACGAGAGTCCAATCACCATCCTTGGCTGCCAGTACAACAAGAATCAGCACCAAAAAGAGATCGAGTCCAAGATCTGGCTCACCTACCGTTTCGGATTTGAGCCTATTGCACGGGCTATCCCGGGCCCAACGCCACTTTCGTTTGTCCATCTGTTTGTCACCAGCCGTAACTTAATATTGAACACACTCCAGAACTTGGGATCTGTCATTGATAACGATCACTTTACGTCGGATGTTGGCTGGGGGTGTATGATCAGAACGTCCCAGAACTTACTCGCCAATACATATTTACATCTATTGGCAGGTGAGAATACTTGTGATATAGTTGACATTTTTCAAGACACAACACATGCTCCATTCCTGCTTCACAATTTCATTCGGGTGGCGGGCGAACTGCCACTAAAGGTGAAACCCGGAGAATGGTTTGGTCCCAATGCTGCCTCATTATCGATCAAAAGGCTCTGTGAAAAGCATAAGGGCAATAATAAGTTGCCCCATTTGGCAGTTCATATCAGCGAAAGTGGCGATTTGTATGATTCTGAAATCGAAAGTATCCTCCGGCTGAGATGCAACTTGTTGATTTTGTTTCCAGTACGCCTTGGTATAGACAAGTTTAACACGTACTATTCATCGAGCTTGAAACAACTTTTATCCTTATCACAATCGGTGGGTATTGCTGGAGGGAAACCCTCGTCAAGCTTTTATTTCTTAGGATACCAAGGCGACAGTCTTATCTACTTGAACCCGCATACTCCACAACCTTTCAATGCCGCAACAGATTACACCACTTACCACACAGAAAATTACCAGAAGCTAGATATCTCGGATTTGGATCCTTCAATGATGATTGGTATTGTAGTACAGAGTTCCACGGATTACTCCAGCTTCAAGGCAACTTGCGTGGCTGCAAAAAACAAAATTGTCCACTTTCACGAATTTGAAAGACATTTAAAGGAAAAGAAGAGTTCCGAGTTTGTGCATGTCGCCAATAAAGATGTCTTTGTGGCCCTAGAAGCTTCCGACGATGATTTTGTTGATTTGGGAGACGTCACTGAAATTGTTTCTAAGACACCTCATGAAGAACTGTGGACGGTACCTGTTACCAGTCTGGAAGATATTGTCAATATCACGAAGGCGAGAGAAATAGAATCCTTTGAATCCATGCAAAAAAGTGACTTGCTGGCAAGTCTTGCTATATAGTGTGGTGTATATCAATGGCCCCATAAATTGGCTCCAGTCGTCTACTACAGGGTTACAGAAGTACTCATTAATACTTTAATAATAATTGCTAAGGGTTGTAGGAATATTTTGCAGCAACGTAAATACAATTAATTATTCATTAACAAAGTAAATTGACACTTCCATTTCTCAGTTTTCATTTCAAAAGGATACATTTGTTTTTCAAACCAAGAAATATTAAGAAGACACCATTTACAGCGTATCTTCGGCCGATCTTCGCTTCTGGTTGTTACAGCACTATAGATACTTGCTGGGCCAAAATTAAATCACGTGTCAAATTTTAATCCGTACACGTGACTAACATAAAGTTTGTGCGATGTAACCAACAAACTGAAGTCACAAGTATAGTGCCTGATAGAAAAGCATAAACCGTAGGGATGATAGAGGATAGCTTGAAGATATGCACAGTATGTGCCTCTAATAACAATAGATCAATGGAATCACACAAGCAATTGCGAGATGCAGGGTTTAATGTAAAATCATTTGGAACAGGTTCGGCAGTGAGGTTACCGGGCCCATCGATAGATAAACCGAACGTGTACGATTTTGGAACACCATATGATGATATCTACAACGACTTGATAGGACAGAATTGCAGGAAGTTGTACGAAGCAACAGGGTTGATCCATATGTTAGACAGAAATAGAAAAGTGAAACGGGCTCCCGAGAAATGGCAGAATAATTCGTACGCAGGCAAGTTTGACTTGGTGATAACATGCGAAGAAAGATGTTTTGACAGCGTGTTGGATGATTTGATGTATCGTTTGTACAATAAAGATGATGAGAACGATGTCAAGCAAATCGTTCATGTTATCAATGTTGACATCAAGGACGATAACGAAAACGCATTGATTGGTGGTAAGGGTATATTAAAATTGGTGACAATGATTCATGATTTTAGAAGAAAGAATAAGGATGACTACGAAGACCATTCGGACGTGTTACTTGAAGATCAAATGATGGCTATCTTAGCCGAATGGCAAAAAGACCACACTCACTTGCCTACTTTGTATAGTGTCTCATATTATTAAGAATAAAACAACTATAATAATCCCACCAATGATTGGTGAGTACTTATATCTACAATTGACACATTGTATCTCTTGAGCTTCAAAAAATTGCTAGAAGCCTTTCTACATACATTAATATTGCGCGAGAAATTTTATGCGATGCTAGAAAACATAGGTAATGCCGCCAAAATCCAACAATGCTAGAAAGGCTAGGCTTTACAATAGCAGAACCATCAAGACACAACTAAGAGATCCAAGTTTTGTTGATAAGGAAAGGCTCAATATACCAGAGTTTCTTGAAGCTCGTACATTTGAAATCAAGTCGTTTGAAGTATCTCAGCTCAAATCAAAAGCAGCGACATCGAATCGAGTATTTCAACGATTACCACGTGGACTTAGAAGAAGGGCTGCTTCTCACAATGTCAAGCGTATACCAAAGCGTCTCCGTAACCGTGCTCTACGTGAGATGCAGAATTCGGTGAATGGTGTACCTCCCAAGAAGGAACATTTACGTGGACGCAAATTGTATCGACTCAGAATGAGAAGGAAACTATTAAAACTAGGTGCAAGACTCAAGTTACTTAGAGATATACCTAAATCGGAACTCATTGATAAAAAATTGAATATTTCAGGAACAATTAAGGCCATAGCCGAACAGATAAAAGAAACTACAACCAATCCTTTGAAATACCCAAAGTTAAACAATATTCTTGGCTCATATGATAATACTGGAGTCGGTATTCTAGCTCCAAAGCCTAGTGGCAATTTAAAGTACCAAAAACGGCAACGCGATTTTGTTTGGCTTCCTACACACGTCTGGCATGCCAAACGTGCTCATATGATCAAACAATATGGTTACCAAATTCCACTTGCACCAACACAGAAATCCTTCAAACTCATACATAGACAATCAAAAATGGCGTCAGTACTATTCGACACATCTTATTTTGACGCAATGGTTATTCAATTTTTGGAGTCTAGTGAACTTACCAATTTCCTTATCAGTATAACCAAATATAAGGAACAAATTCCGCAATCCATTTTAAATGGAAAAAAATCTTACAATGACTGGATTCAAGTTCCAGAGAAGGTTGGAAAGGCATTTATCTACAGTAATATTTCCCTTGGTAAAATAATAATTCGGGTTTTTCCATCAATATACCAGGATCTATTTGAAACTTTAAAGTCCAGGTTACCAAAATCTGCTCAAATATTTGATTGCAGGTACTCTCTTGGAAGTATCTCTTTAATTGGACCAAAATCACTTAACTCACTCAGTAAAGTTCTTCACTTAACTGAAAAAAACAAGACATGGTCCTCACTCGCAAAGATTAATGATGCAAACATTGTACCTGTTGGTACTACTTTAAGTTTTGATATTAGAGATCCAAGATTGTGGAAACGGCCATCTAATTTACCTGGAAAAGAAGAAAAGAACATCAATGATGTGATAATTGACATAAATACCCAGAATTTAGTCAACCCCGAAAGCTTGAACAACCTTTTGAGTAGTGACAAGAGATACGAATCATACAAGGATCAGATGTCCATTAAGCAAATCAACAAGGAATTTGGAGCATCAAATCCATTGAATAACTCTGTGTCCCAAGAAATAATTGAAACTTCTAAAATTCCAGTTCTTGTCTCAAAGACTGGGGTCAACGAATGGAGTTTAATTTTGCCTTGGTATTGGATACTACCAACTTGGATTAAACTTGTTGCTGTAAGGGACATCAGGCTTGGTGGTTTAAAGCAAATGCATCAGATCAACTATGAAAATAAAAGACCAACTTTTCCTCAAGATTTCCCTTGGCTTCGTGATGGGTGGATTTATAATGAAATTTTGGGTACCTTCAACCAAGAGAAGTACAAAAAACTACCAAGGCATTTCAGCAATAAAAAAAGAAAGGACTACGATGAATTTCGAGTGTTGAGCCCATTCAAGTGTGATTGGAATGCAGTCCGAAACTTGGCATACTTGAAAAAGTTGGGAAAGCCCGAACTTTCACGAGAAATAGGATTTGCTACATTTGACCCTATTACATTAGAGAGAGAGATCAAATCAATTCATGATTTAAGGATGGTACTCTCGACCATTCCTGAATCACAAGAAATTGCCATTGAAGCATACGATTGTGACAACTTGGAACATCAAAGATTTATTGACGGCTCGTTTACTCCTATAAAGTTGACTCAAATTAATTCAAAAAAAATTCCTGTTGTCCATATTTCGGTTGAATTGGTTAAAGAAGGTATTATCAAGGATGGTGCCAGGCTATACGCTTTTCAAGACACCCGTCAGATAGACGATACAGAAGTTCTTGGATTCATTACTAGCGGTACATTCAATTTGAATATTGGAAGAGCGACTGGGGTTGGATTGGTAACCGCTCAAATTCTAAATAGGTCTGATAATCGAGTTTTGATTAGAAATATTGGCAAATCGACATATTATTTGGCCAAATTTACTGAAATATAATCATGTTTGTACCACCTGTTCTAGCTACCATCTATCAAAAATAATAAATTAACAATTCCCCAAATCCATCGCAGAAACCTTTAGATAAAGAAAAGTACATTTATTAAAACAACAAAAAATTGGAAGCAAACTTTTTTTGCAGTAATTTATATTCTAATACACGACCTAGTTAATGGCATAATGGTTGGCACGCAATCTCCATCGACATAGTAATTTTATTAAATCCAATAAAGCATATTGAAACAATGAATGTACAGAAATTGAATGATGAATTTTCTGTTCATGGAAATACAAGAGGTACGCACATGATGATAGAAATCCCTCATACAGCTGGTTTTTCTTTACTGAAGTTTCTCAAAATTCACAGTACTATTTCCATAATACAGTAAATCTCAATTGTCGGCCGCTACTCTCTTAAAATAATGTACCTGTGTTCTTTGAGCGGAAAGCTACCACGAGACTCCAATGGCAGAGAAATCAAACATTTTGCATTAAAGATTGTATTCATGCAACCCATTTTTTGCATTTTTTGCAACACTATGTTTTCAATGAAGATACGAATTCCTTGATAATCCTTTCCAGCATGAAATGCATTAGTGGGTTACTATCAGTCATGCCCAATATCCTTGTTGGCATATGTCATGCTTTGGAATTGCCAAATTCATGTACAGGGAGGAAGTCTATTCGTTGTGCAATACAGGTAACCTCAATCTATAGCGAATTTGCTCACGTGAGCACCTATGCAGAACCAATGAAGAGAGTAGACTGTAACATCATTTAGGTGAGGTTAATTGATCATTGTGATCTAATACAAGGCAAAATTTTATGTATAATATGTTCTCTTCAGTGTAGTAAACTCATAAATCAAATGAATTCATATATAGCCTGGAAATCATGTTGCAACCTCAATTATTTTAATCTTGATTCTTACTCACGTGGAAATATTTTTCACATAGATACAGCCTTGTGCAAGAGAGATGTGCCCAATAATCTAAACTTACAGTACAACATTGGTGAGTTAACAAATACCCTCATTGTTGCTCATATTGAAGCAATACGTATTTAGGGAACAATATAATTGACTGGATTCTTTTGTGAAATTTACTAGGTCAAAAAGATCCAAATTAAATCAAATCGCTTTTCAGATGTCAGATGTATTATTTTATGATACAAAGTTGAAGAGCCTTTAGGGTCAAAAAAAATACGCAATATATTTACCCGGCCGTTCAGCATTAGTATAAATAAATCGCGACTTCGACCAGAAATGAAATTTCTGGCTTTTCTTTTCTTCTTCATACTTACCTGGAGATGTTATAGGAGATCAAGAAGTTCTATAACCATAATTTTTCAAGTGGCATTGCACAGCGCCGTGAGAGGTTATGCCAACTCTTCTTACGTTTACGCTGCTCCTTTGGGTGCAGTTGTAGATTGGAGAGTGTGGATCTTTAAATTTTTGATTTCTTCTCCCATTAACCTACTTTTTTGAAGTATGAAAGGGAAGCCGTGGCATTAATAATGGTGCTACAATATTTTAATCTGATTTGAGTCTGACGATTTGATCAGAATAAAATATGAGCATGTATTGCTATACAAAATGTTTCAAGTCAAGTTTTCCGATAAATTTTGTTCTCCAGTAGGGGACAGATTTTCCGACCTGTATTCTGCTATGAATCTGGAGTTATTCCACATTTTCATCAAGGATTTTTTGAAGAGATTCACGTTGTAGTCTATGATTGTTAGAGATTTGTCGTGGATTCCAGCTACCGATTGGGCATTATCATCGGAGACTTTTGCGACGATATTTCTGCCATCATCATTTCTTATCAAAGCAACTAGCGCCAATCCTCTGATCATTTGTTTCAAATATAATGTCGAGCCATTTGAAAGGTGACTTATTGATTTTAACTCTTTTGGCTGTATCGATATTCCATTATGATTGTTCTTATCGTTTTCAACATACAAATCGTCCAAATCAATGGTAATATCAATAAATTCAGCGCATACCTCGTAAGTTTGAATATCAACTGGCGAGGAATCTGTAGCAACGTAGATCTTAGAATTGACGTCAAACAAAAATATTTTGTCAATAGATGAATGTTGGACTAAATTATCCAACATATTCTCTAACGAGGGCAACTCGGGGATCAATTTTTGGACAATTCTGGAGAAAGCCTCGTAAATCGAGTGGTCAAAGATAGATGTTAAGTAGAACGATACCTGAACACCCTCCAAACCCAAGTCCAATAACTCATCGCCTGTTCTTTGCATGATATCTCGCTGTGCATCTATTCTATAATCTTCTGACAAGCCGTCGATTTTGTGGATAAGAACTTCAATATTGATCTTCGGATTTACTTTGTACGCAAACTCAACAATCATCGAAAGGTTAGTCAATGCATTGAGATATTCGTCTTGAGAGTCAATGACGTAGACAAGGGCACCCACACTGGAAAAAAGACGCTCACTATCGTAGTTAGGCTCAAAGTAGTTTAACTGACCTGGCAACTCCATTACTGATAGGTCTATCAAGGACGAAAACTGTTCTGTAGTTGGCTTCGATGTACTTTCCAAATATAAAGTATCGAGTGGTTGCATATTGTGAAAGACAACCTTACATATAGACGACTTCCCGCCTCGACGTAAACCCATTAGTAATATGGTTGCATTGGCATCTTTGGGGTTTGGAATAAAGGTGGCCTCCATGGTAGTTTTAATAAGCGGGTTATCTTTCGAAATTACGATAAATTTCGGGTTGATAAAAAATAGACTGTACATAGTGTTTATTGATTTGCATATAATATTGTTGACATTTTGATCACGTGAAATTGACCACGCGGCCTTAGGTTAATTATTCTGGTCATACGTTCAGCGTAATATATTGAACCTTGAGTCTGATCATTAGTTATAGTTCATATAACTGCTGATCTATAGTGGAGATACTAGTTAGAGCTAATTAAGTACAAGCAAACTTCAATTATACGTTCAGTGTAAGGAAGTCTCCTCCATTAGTTACGGTAATTGCCTGGTGGAAGATGGACATACGCTACTCGGTTAGATCTAATTTATACCTCAGTGACACAATCACTTACGTAACAGTTGTACAGTACGCTAAATCCTATCAAAAATAATCTTTTGCCATAATCACAATCTTTCATGCTTTTCATGTGAGTCCCTCTTGGGACTGGTGTATTAGATCGTGTCATCTTCTTGTCTGAACCCAAACGTACTAACCAAATATGTATATTAAGTCATGAGACAACTGTACATTTTCTGCACAAAAATAAACTAAACTTATAGTCGATTGGACTATGGTCTCAATCTTCTTGGGTCTCTTGGGAAGAGCGAGGCGCGACGAATGTTCTTCAAATCCAAGAAAAACATCACAACTCTTTCCAAACCAATACCACCACCAGCATGGGGAGGACAGCCGTAAGAGAAGGCTTCAATATAGTCGCTCAAACCTGGAACGTTAGGATCAACTTCATGGGCCTTAATTCTTTCAGTTAACAATTCTGGGTCGTGAATACGTTGAGCACCCGATAAAATTTCTTCACCTCTCATGAAGAAATCGTAAGAGTTGGAGTATCTTGGGTCTTCAGCATCTGGCATGGTGTAGAAAGGTCTAATAGCTAATGGGAATTTGTCCAAGATATAAAAGTCAGTGTCATATTTTTCTCTGACCAACTTACCCAATAATTTTTCGTTTTCGGTAGACAAATCTTCAAAGTCATCAACATCCTTACCAGCTTCTCTCAACATTTGAATACCTTGCTTGAAGTGAAGCTTGACCATCTTACCATCCTCTGGTACCTTGAATTCTTCAACTGGGAATTGCTTTCTCACAGTAGCAATTTCCTTACCGTATCTCTTCTTCAATTCAGAGAAGATGAAAACGAATAATTCAGCCAATACATCTAATACTTCATCGTAGTGTTCTTCAAAAGCCATTTCCAAATCTAAACCGGTGAATTCAGTCATATGACGGTGAGTGTTGGAGTTTTCAGCTCTGAAAACTGGAGCAACTTCGAAAACTTTTTCAAAGTCAGCAGCAATCAATTGTTGCTTGTACAATTGAGGAGACTGTGCCAAGAAGGCGTTACCCTTAAAGTAGTTGATAGCAAAGACGTTTGAGCCACCTTCAGATGCAGCAGCAATAATCTTTGGGGTGTGAATTTCAGTGAATCCCTTAGAGCTCAAGAATTCTCTGAATAATTGACAAACAGCAGATTGGATCTTGAAAATCGCCTGATTGGTTGGAGTTCTCAAGTCAATCACTCTGGCATCCAAACGAGTGTCCAAGTTGACTACTGGCAACAGAAGTGCCTCGGCTTCAGCATCTGATCTGGCAGCATCTTCAATCAACAATGGCAATTGTTCTGGAGTTTCTTGGATGGTGTGAATCTTTGAAACGTGAATTTCAATGTCTTGGACTGTACAAGATTTGATCAATTCATCAACTTTCTTAACAGTACCTTGAACAAGAACAATAGATTCTAAGTTAATACCAGAAGCCCACTTGACCATTTGCTTGGAGATGGATCCAGCATCCGTTTCCTTGTTAGTTCTGATTAAAGTTTGAATCAAGTCAGTTTGTTGTCTCAACGTGGCAAAAAGCATGGTAGCACCTTGTTGTCTTGAAGTGTGAAGTCTGGCTCTGAACACAACCTCCTCGCCATCGTTAGCTGCACTCAAATCTCTAATATTGACTCTAGCTTTACCGCTCTTGGAAGAGGAGTTGATCAATGGCAATTTACCGTAGTTATCCTTAGCAGGATCGTTTGCAGCCTGAGCTTCTTTTTCGGCCTTTTCTTTGGCCAACTGAGCTTCTCTTTCGGCCTTCTTGGCAGCCTTTTCCTTTTCCTTAGCTAACTTTTTCAAAGCTTTCTTGGACAATGGTTGGCCATCTTCTCCCAAAATAATTTCCTCACCAGATTCAGTGGCCAGATTAGCAACTGACTGAGTCTGTTGAATCTTCAACTCTTCCAATTTTTCAGTTGGAACAGACATGTTTCAGTGGGTATAAATCGTTTTTCAAAAATTTTTTTCGATCTGTCGAAGACAGATATGGGTTACAATTACTTTAAGAAAAAAAAAACTATGTTAACTATTGTTGGCTCTTCTCCAATTGTGCTTTCTCTTGCTTTTCTAGTTTCTTCTTCTCCTTTTGTAGCCTCACAGTGTCCCTTCTTGCCATGCCTTCTTTGATTTTCCGTTGTTTTCTTTCTTCCTTAGTCTCAACAACTGTAGGTGGTTTTCTGATGGTCAACACTTTTAATGATTCATGTAATGAAGCCAACTTTTTAAAATTTTCCCTAAATCTATCCAACAGTAATTTCGTCATGATTTGTAAATACTCTTCACTGACAAATGCTATAAGCTTGTTATTTTCCAAATACCCAATCGGTACGTCTAATTTGATCGATATCCGTATAGCTACAATATTGTTGCTTCCAATTCCAGACTCCCTGAACCCACAGTCCATGGCTGCAGTGTAAAGGGTAGTGGCTGCATCAAGATTTCGACACTTGACATGTAAGATCAATGGCTCAAACTTGTAAAGAATGTACCGAGTTGAGTCTTCAAGTAAAGTGAGGTCAAGGTGTGGACGGTACTCGAACTCGATTTGTTCATGCCAACCCTCCAAATTGTCAGGAACATGCGTCACAAAGAGCCAACGCCCATCGTTTCCCTTTGCTCCTATTTGAAGCTCCTCCTTATTTTTGTTTCCTTCCAAGAATACAGATACTCGACCTGAACACGATGAGGTCGTTACCAAATCTTCGTTGGCATTTATGGTATTGATTAATGGAATACAAATCTCATCAATAGTTCCCTTTGGTGACGCATCTGGAATCCCACCGTTGGTTACACCTATTTCGGCCAAGATGGACGCTTTCTTTTGTTCAAAGGAGTCTTGCATCAATGGTTTGATATTAATGCTTCATCGATTTGCTGCGAAAAATATATTTACACTAAAGTGACATACATAGAGCAATGCTATTTTAAGGCGTACAAAAACTTCTTTTCATCTTCCAGTGAAAGATTGAAAAGTGTTTTAAGAACAGGAAGTAACTGCTCTCTTTGCTCCTTATGCTCAAAGAACCCCAATAACACGTTTTTCAAATAAGCGACATTAGTTTCCTCTTTTTCTTTCTCAACAGGACCTTGGGGCGATACCACCGGCACATCTTCAGATGTACCCTTAGGTGAATCCTTCATGTGAATATACTGCTGCGTTAATATCTTATAATTCTTTGATAATCTTTCAAACTTGAGATTGGACTCTTCATTCAATTTCTTCAATACATTGTTTAAGTTTTGGGCATCCTTCTGTTTTTTGGTGGCATCTTGTAAAGATTGTCTCAAGGTTTTGATAGTCTGCTGAACCTGTTCACTGTTTTCAATGTCTTCTTGACTCATTGCAGTATTAGCTCGTTGTTGTACTTCGTCATACTTTGCCCGCAATTCAGCCATCTTTCTCTCCAAGTCTTCAACCTTGACAGAATAATTATCTGACGTCAACTTCAACTCATCGATTTCTCTTTGCTTTCTCTTACTAAGTGACTGGAGAGAATTTTCCAAATCGATTCTTTCCTCATTGACTCTTTTGATCTCATTATTCGACTCTGTTTCTTTTAATTTCACCTGCTCTTCGGCATCAACTAATAGTCTTCTAATAGTCGAAGATTCCCTTGTACGTTCTTGAAGCATACTTCTTGCTTCAGCAATTTCGTCTTCTAAACTTTCAATACGACTCGATGATTCTTTTGATTTCATTGAAAGTTCTTCAAACTGCTGCTTGACAGATTGAATTTCATTGACTGATGAAGATTTGTCCTTAGCCAATTCGTCATATTTTGTTTTGACCTTCTCCAATTCTGTTAAAGCGTTTTGCTTTTCAATTTGAAGCTTACTCAATTCGTTATTCAACGTCTTGGTAGTACTTACACTTAATTCCTGCTTGCTGATAAAATCTCTTTTCTCATTAATTAATACCTTGTTATCTCTTTGGAGATCGTTATTTTGAATTTGAAGCTTCGATATAGTTTCATTAAAACTATCTTTTTGATGTGTTAACTCCTTAATCTGTCTTTTAAGATCTTCAATCTGTTGATCTTTGAGTCCAATGGAAGTTTTGAAAGAAGCGATCTCCAATCTGAGGGAAGTGTCATTACTCTTGAATTTGGACAATTCCTTTATTCTTGTGTTGAGGTCTTCTCTCTCTTTGGTTAAGTTTTTGAAATCCTTGGTCAATCCTTCCAATTCTATAGACAAACTCTTAGTTTTTTGCAATGTGGTTTCATAAACTGTTTTGTCAACTCTTGTTTCTTGCAATGATTGCAACTTGGTTTCCCATAGAGCAATTTCCTTGGTATGATCTTGGAATGCATTGTCTAAAGATTTGGTTTTCTCAGATAAGCTATTTCTCAATTTTTCGTTTTCTTCCTTCAAATCATTGATGGCTGTAAGCGTCTCCTCATACTGCTTCTCCTTTTGATCAAGGCTTTTCTTGAGCTCTTCAGCTATATCTTGAGTAGCTGGCTTGTTCTTCAATTGCTTAATTTGATCACGAGCATCTACTAAGTCATTCCCAAGATCCTTTAGCTCGTCACCTAAGTTATCAACGTCCTCTGTTTTAAGTTCTAAATCAGATTTCAATTGCTTGTTTTTTTCCAATAATTCAGAATTGAGTTTCATCATGCTATCATACTTGGATTGAATTTCTTCTGTTTCCTTCAATTGTTTATCCTTCTCCAATTTCAACTCTTCTATGCTAGCTTCAAGCAAAGAATTCTCTTTTGCGAGATTATCCAATTCAACATTATTGGAAGATATAGATGTTGGAGTTTTTGGAATAGAAGATACTTGAGGAGTTGATGGAGTACTGTTACCTGCATTGCCCTTTTTATTCTTTTTCTTTTTCTTCTTATTCTTGGACCCGTTTGTAACTTCGGCAGCTGGCAACAATTGTTCAGACTCTTCTTCCGGTTGTCCTTCATTCGACAATCGCTCAATTTCAGCTTGATAAAATTCATTAGAAGCATTTAACTTGTTAATATCAGAATTAAGTTGAGCTGAAGTTTCCTTCGATGTTGCTAATTCTAATTTGAGCTCCTCAATTTGTTTCAAAAATGATTCAGATTTGTCCATGCTTTTCAATTCAGTATTAGTCTTGGATAATTTGGTGATTTCATCTTGAAGTTGTTCTGTCTTGGTTGCAAGTTCTTTCTTTGCCGCGGTGCTTTCATCTAGCGCAACTTGAAATTTCGCTTGGATCAGGGACATTTCAGAAGATAATTTCTCATTATATGCTTTAGATTCTTCGAGTTGTTCTGATACTTCTTTCTGTGTGGTTTTCAGCAATAACAATTCATCGGAAATACCTTTATTGGCTTCTACTTTTGCCTTAAGCTCGTCATTTTCTTTTTCTAAAATAGAAATCTTTGAATTGAGCTCGTTATGGTCTTCCAGGGAATTGGATGGTTCCTGAACATTTGACTCTAATTCCAGTATTTTTTGTTTTAAAGAAGCGACTTCACCTGGCGATTCGTGTAACTTACCCTCGAGAACAGAAATCTGTTTTTCCAAACCAAGTACCTTTGAGTTGATTTCTGTATTGGATCTATTTAATGCAGTGTTTTCCTTGGCATAACGGCGCATCTCAGAGTTTAACATGGCTGTTTTCTCAGTAAGACCATTGAGATATTCTACCAAAAGACCGGCATCGGAGATACTTGACACGGGGGTATTTTCTCCCAAAATCTTTTCAAAAGTACCTATCAAGTAGGTCTTACGTTTTTCTGTCTTGAATGCTTCCAATAGGATTGGATATTTTTCTTCATACTTGGCAAACTTCTTCAACCGGGCACGGACTATTGGAGGAAGCGAATCGAGATCTATAGCATTTGGATCTCCGGAAACCAGTGTTGGTTGCAAATTATCTTTCGTCTTCTCTTCACCTATTTTGGTCTCTTCTCTGTCCACTGGCACATCATCCGGTTGTGTTAAGTTGTCGGGATCTGGTGTCTCGGTGTGTAAAACCTTGTCGGAAGTTTTCAATTCCTTTATGGGATTCTGACGTGCTGGAGCTTGATCTGCGCTCAATTCATTAAAACTCTTGGCCACGTCCTCCGACAAGTTCTTTAATCTTGAGAACATTAATGTTTTTGGCTTGAATAATGAGGTTTGTTTAACTAACGAGTTAAGTCTATGATCTGAACGACATTTTTCCTAAATCAGACTTTTTTTTCATTCCTCGCGCTTACGTCACGACACTAACGACTTTCTTATCAAATTTAGGAGGTAATCAGGTAGGTCATGCAATGCCGTCGATAGAAGAAGCCAAACAGTCACTTGGAAGAATACATATATACCTTGAGGAATTATATGCATTAGTTGAGGAGCGTGATAAATTGGTTACAGTTCTTAATCTTACACCGTCTTCCAATGACAATTATGATCTAATCAGCTTGCTTCAAAAATTGGCCAAGTATCTTGGGTATCTTGAAACAGACCTTGAGGATTTGGCACAATGCAATGATAATATTAGTCTGATACTCTCTGAATTTAATGCTGAAGTAACAAGGTATCAGCACATCGTACTGCAATTACAAAAAGATGCTACTATTGATATCGAGGAGTACATTTTTACCCCTACGACTATTAAAACTAAACCAAAGGAAAACAAGTCTGTCCGGTTTCAAGATGATGCAACGAATGAGTACGGTAACGAGCTTATGGGTACACGTACATTTAAGCCATATAACGATGAAGAGCCTGTTCCAGAACTCGATAACGAAACCGATCACGAGATGTATGCTCGCCATCAACAGCAATTACTTCAACAGGATCAAGACTTGGATGTTCTTCACGAATCAATTCGTAAACAACACACAATGGGAATTCATATCAGCAATGAAATTGATGAACATCTCATTATGTTGAACGACTTGGAAGATGGTGTGGATCGTTCAGCTTTCCGCCTCAACACAGCAGCAAATCGATTACGGGACTTTCGTCAAATGACACGAGAAAACGGGAGTTTGGTCACGATTATTGTACTCACCGTAATTTTGATAGGTCTCCTAGTCGTATTGAACTAACTTGTATTAATAGCTAACTAGAAGTTGAAGTCATCGTTTTCTTCCTCGTTTTCGCTAAAGAACCAAATAAATACAATAATGTCACTGTAAACAATCAACCCTCCCAGGATACTCATAATCATGGATCCTAATTCGATTAATTGTGACCGGTAGAGTGTTATGGGCAACACTACCCCACTGACTATCAAAAATCCTGTCAAACTTTTGCAGAACTCCAGAAATGGATTGGATGCTCCAGCATCGCTATTATTGAATGTTAAGAAGTCGTCTCTGGCATTTTCGACGCTTTGAGCCACGATGTTGGGCAACGGCGCCACTAAGAAGATAAGTATCACCCATAATGGACGGTAGTTATTATATAATGCACATGACAATAAGATCAACAAGAATCCAGATGCAAGAAATGCCAGGAGAAAAATGATCTTGTTTAATGGATTCATTAATATGGGATTGTTACAATGGTTTTTTTATCCTTCCTCGCCTTTTTTTTAATCACTATTTACAAAACATATTAGACATATAACCACAAAAAATATTTAAAAATTATGATGATTTTCTTCAGGAAATCACTTGCTCCAGAACCAGCCACCCTGTGGTACATTACCAGTTTGTATATTTTCGTCCACTGTAACCCAATCAGCAGCATCAATTGGCTTCGTTTTAGTTATTGTCTTGGTGACCGAAGTTCCATCACCAAAGTACTCAGTGCGAATCTCATGTAATTCAACCTGGTTAGTCTCGGAATTGGTGCTGTAGTTTGATTGAACCGAGTGTGAGACTACCGGTGGTTTATCTTCCGAATTTGTAGGTGTCATAGACAGTTGATACTGAGTGAGCTTTTGTTGTTGCGGGGTGTGTTGAGCCTGTTTCTTGACATTTTCATACATGGCGCTTTTCCAAGCTAAGAAACCATCATACAGTTTAAAATAGGTTCCACGGTCTCCCAAGTCAATTGGCCCGGTGGTATCGATTTCTCGCTTAGAAACTTCCTTGGCAAAGTCTTCCTTGGTCAAAATCTTGTTGGGCATAACCTTCTCCTTATAAGAAAGAAATTCAGCGGGAACTTCACGGTTGGGAAACAAGCACCTCCAGTGGCCCTTGCTATCCCAAAGCGATTCGCCATCTTTAGTCAGACAGTCATTGTATTGTCTGATAGAAGGGTTACGTATCGAGTAGTATCCAAAGGGCGATCTATGCTTACGGAAAGAACTCTGGAGAAAGTTTTCATCAAAACTCCACGGGGCTATTTGGGGAAATAGTGATTCCAATGGCTCGCTAATCTTTAATGGCTCGCCATTCCAGATACCACCGGCATCTCTATTTTCGTAAACGGGGAGAATATCGGTCTCCTTGTTTCTGTGGCGATTACACCAACGATTTTCTTTATTTTCTTGATTCTCTTGCTTGAATTTCTCCACCTCGGCCTTCCACTGATCCCCAAACTCCTTAGCCCGTGTTTTCACTTCACCTAAACTCTCACTCGACATGTTGTAAAGAACCTTGGACATAGTCATTACATTTCCCTTAAGGTCCTGAAGACTATCAAAAAATTGGTCCACATCCTCTTTCTTGGGTTTATCGTTATTGTTACTCATGGTAGATACTTATCTATAATTTTTGCCATCGGAATATTTATTCAGGGGAGCGCGACCAGATCGTTCCACCATACTTGTCTAATAGGCATGTGGCATTTGCAGATGTTGCCACCATTGCCACTAAAATTTTATGCGGTTATGAAGAATGGGGCACCACCACACAGTGTTTGACCTTTGCATTCTATTGGGACATTCTGTAGAACTCAATAATCAAGGCAAGTTCCCGAGTCATGCTTTCCTACGGTTGACTATGTCTAGAATAATGCATATGGTCTTTATCCATACCTCGTATCATGTCAAATCACTTTGCTAACTTTGCTACTGATGTATTCTTTTTTTTTTTGAGTCTTGGGTATTTGGTGATTCGAACTTTGAGCTGATACATTCTGGTGCGTAAAAAGATCATCATCAATGTTACTGCTGAGATTAACACCCCAAGTTAGGTGGAATCAGTATCGATACTATGCCAAATTCAGTCTAAAGAAAAAGACAACGGATATCAAAGTACTGCCACTAGCAAGAACCAGTATTCCAATACGGACCAGATTCGCTCCATCACCAACAGGTTACCTCCATCTCGGCTCGCTCAGAACTGCTTTGTACAATTACCTCTTA
This sequence comes from Teunomyces aglyptinius, assembly GCA_030581575.1. NCBI lineage: Eukaryota > Fungi > Ascomycota > Pichiomycetes > Serinales > Debaryomycetaceae > Teunomyces > Teunomyces aglyptinius. Next base: position 562,027 of record JAKTTR010000002.1, read on the forward strand.
GCTAAAAACACAGGTGGACAATTTTTACTTCGTCTTGAAGACACTGATCAAACGCGTTTGGTTTCCGATGCAGAACAAAATATCTACGACAGTTTGAAATGGTGTGGCATAATTCCCGATGAAGGTCCCGAGGAAGGTGGTCCTTACGGGCCTTACAGACAATCGGATAGACAGCACATATACCAAAAATACGTTCAAATTCTTATCGATAAGGGATTGGCGTATCACTGCACTTGCACGAAGGATCGACTTGGAAGCTTGCGTGAATCTGCTCAACTCTTAAAGCCTCCAACCACCGTAACTTACGACCGCAAATGCTTGTATCATCCCGAGGAAGATATTTCAGGTTCCGTTGTTCGTTTTAGATCTCCAGATTCCTATGATGAATTTACTGATCTTCTATATGGTAAATTGAACCTCCAACCACAATATAATTACTCTGACCGCCGATATGACGACATTGTGATTATGAAATCAGATGGGTTGCCAACTTATCATTTTGCTAACGTCGTTGACGACCATCTCATGAAGATCACACATGTAATTCGTGGGGAAGAATGGTTGCCTTCAACACCGAAGCATATTGCCTTGTATACTGCATTTGGATGGATCCCACCCCAGTTCGTCCACATCCCTCTACTCACTTCATTGGAAGATAAAAAGTTATCAAAGAGACAGGGTGATATTGGCATTTTAAGCATGAAAGATCGTGGTGTATTACCAGAAGCCATCGTTAATTTTGTTGCTTTGTTTGGATGGTCCCCTCTGCGTGAGACCCCAGGTGTTCTGGCTAGTGAATCAATGAACATGCAACAATTGATTGAAAGTTTCTCTTTGGAGCACTTGACTAGAGGTAATGCCAAGGTCAATGACTCCAAATTATATTTCTTCAACAAATTCCATATCAACGAGGCCATAAATAACCCTGTCAGGCTAAACTCTTTGGTAGACGACTTACTACCATCTTTTCCTAATCTTAGTGAACCAAAACTAAGAAAATTGCTAATTTTTTTGGGTCCAAATATAACTACTTTGAACGAGATAAAAACAGTTCATTCATACTGCTATTCTGACGTCGATTACTCTAAGGCTAAATCGCCACCTGCCAAAGCTGCTGAAATCCTTCAAAAATTCCTTTTCTCTCCGGTAAACGATTTTGACAGTGTGGTCAAACAAATAATGGTTGAATTACCAACTATAAAGAAACTGACTATATTTCAGTCAGTTCGCTTTGCATTGTCTGGAGGTACACCTGGACTTTCTCTCCCGTTGTTAATTGATTTGCTTGGAGAAGAAGAATACAAGAGTAGAATAAAAAAGGCTTTAGATACTTTGTAAATAGTTTGTATATGTTCTATGCCTTTATCAATCTATTAAAATCCATGAAATCAGGCTCCCTGGAATTCTTTTTGACAGGGTCAATTAGCGGTCCAGTATAAATACAGTGCACAACCATGTCAGGGTGGTAGTATAACCCAGTCAACAACTTTGGTGTTACCAAGAAATACTGTGAGTTATTATTATCACAAGCAGTTTGCACCAAATACTTGTGTGCCATTTTCTCGTTATTGGGGTCCATACCTTGATTTATTTCATCAACAACTCGAATAGGAGCATTCGTCAATCCTTGTAATGACATCATAAAAAAAATTGTTGAGACAGCTCTTTCTCCACCAGATTGAGATTGATGGTCCAAGACCTTCAACTCCGACTCTTCTCTGAATTTAACTAAGATTTGCAATTTCCAATTGGCAAACCTATCATCTTTAGCAAGTTCGATTTGTCCATCGCTGGCAACATGACAAAACCTCTTGTTAAAAGCTATTGATATTTTTCTCACCAATTCCGTGAGTTCGGGTTCCCATTTACTTCTAATATTGTTTATCCGCTTGTCCAAATCTTCTTTGTCTCTCTTTAATCTTGGTAAGTCCTTCTCTGCGCGGACAATTTCATTCATCTTGGACTTTAAATTATCAATCGAACTCTGGTCGGCGGAAGACATCACCGACTTTTCGTCCTCCAATAACTGAATTTTATCACGAATTATCTGTTCGTTGAAGTTGCCACTATCGTGGTAGGTCTTAGCAAGGGCAGATAACTCTTTCCGTTCTTCTTCAGTATAATTTCTGCTTTGTTCTTGGATTTTTGTTGCAGCCTCACTCTTTTTGATCTCATCATATTTCTCTTTCAAAGTCCGATACTCTTCAGCTAGTTTTTCTTTCTTTTCTTGAAGCTGCACCAAAATTCTCTTACAACTAATTTCTTTATTCTGTGCCTGAAGAATTTCAAATTCTTTGATATTGTGCGCTATAGCCAACTTGGTTAATTTGCTGGAATGGATGGCGATTTCAGCTATCTTTGAAGCCTGGTTGCTATACTTGGTTTTGATTTTTGCTTTGATCTGGGCTACTTTATCACTGTAGTCTTTTTTTGACTCGCGATCCAATCGCTCTATCTGTTCTTCTTTTGTACGGATTCTGCCTTCCATGGTAGCACAATTCTTTCTCTGTGTTATTAACACATCACGCCTAGATTTATAACCCTCTAAAATGCCCGATATTTCCTTCCGTTTCAACAAAGCTTCATTTTGATCCGTTTGAAGATTGCGTAACTCATTGATAATTTCATTCTCTTGGGACTTACATGACGCAATTTTGTTTGTAATCTCTTCTCTGACCTCCGATGATAAACCAGAAGACGAGAAAAACCTTGCTGGTGGAATCTTTTCTGTAGTGTAGAATAATTGATGTCTACCATATCGAGACTTCTGAACATTGAAAAGAGTATCACCTGCAATAAACTTACGAAAAGGAAAGTATCCATTGCTATCTGCTGTGGTCAACTGCTGAATTTGCTGATCTGTTAAATTATTCTTGGAAACTGGAATGTTGTGGATCTTTGCCACATCATACAACATACACAAAACTTCTTGTGGTCCCTCAATGAAATCCCCCAAATATCCGTCAAATCCCTGTTGTTTTAAATCTTCAACAGGGATAACAGGTCTTGGTTTTTCTCTTGTACGGGTAAGTCTCATTGGAACATTATAGCTCTTAAAGGAAAATTTAGAGACTTCGTCGTAGGCCTCTTTTGATGTTACAGTGATGGATATCAACGTGTTGTTATCAATTGCTTTTTCAAGATACTGGGCATACGCTTTATTTGGAACGTCGCAACAAGCAACAGGGGCCTCGAAATATTTACCTGCAAATCGAGTTTCATTTCTCAAGGAAACATGGGCTCTGTACGAATCCAGTTGTGATTGGTTTCCATTTCTACCACGCGGTTCCAAAACAGCCAATTTATCCTTACTGGTTAGTTTCGTTTCACTCTCTGATATTTGTGCTTGAAGCCTTTTAATAGACATGCGGTAGCTGTTAAGTTTATCGTTAATGGTTTCAATAGTGACATTTATCATATTGATATCTTCTTGCTTGGTATCACGTAATTCGTTTAATTGATTAAATTCATTCTCATCGGTAACTGGGAGATTGTTCTTCTGAACCAATAATGAATCGTATTCCGTTTTTAACTGTTCCAACTCTCGTTTCTTTTGCTCTGACCTGGATTGAGTTGACTTCATACTAATCTTAAGCAGTTCTATGGTATCCTTCAATTGATTGAGGTCCAATTGTGCATTCTCATAAAGGCTCTTTCTCTCCTTGTACTTCTCTTCAAAAGACTGTAGTTCTGTTTCCTTTTTTCCCATTTCAGTAGAATACTCTTCAAGCTGTGTCTTGAGGGGAAGAGCTTCTTTTTCAAACTCCAACAAAGCTTTTTTAGCGTTATCTCTTTCTTTCTTCAAATGTTTCTGTTTTTCCTTCAATTCAGATAATTGAGCATAAGGTATCAATTTGATATGATTTTCAAGTTCCTTCACGATATTCTGGTAATCCTCGTATTTTTTAGCCTCTTCTTCAAGTTGTACCTTTTGCTGAAGCAATACATTCAAACGAGACAATATTTCTTCAATTCTTATTCCTAATTTATTGCTTTCGATATCCTTCGCAATCAAGTCTTCGTGCATTTCATACAAATGACCATCTCCAAGAGTCATTTCGGTTTCAAGGAGTAGCTTCTCAGGGGATAAACCTGCAAACTCGGCAACACGTTCCTGTGGTAAGAAATGACATAGGTTATCAAGTTGAATATTTAGTGATCTGCATTTTTCTCTTACCTCCCTCTCTGTTTTAGAATGATTATTAATTGTCCAGGTTGATTCCTTCTCGCTGAACTTTCTTCTGATAACAATCGGAGGTTGGTTGTCAATGTTCTGTAATGTTACTTCAATAGTACTGTATGTTTGTCCTGTTTTGATCATAGACTTCATCGTTTTTCTTTTGATTAGCTCGAGCTTTCCACCTAAACCTAAACAAATTGCAGCAACAAGGGTACTCTTACCTGTACCGTTTGGTCCTATAATCATGTTTAATGTTGGAGAAAGATTGAATTCAGCGTATGAATAGGTTGTGAAGTTAGTGATTCGGACTTGGAGAATAAAACCAGGCTTGAAAGCGTGTTTGGAACGTTTTGTTTTGGGTATCGAGGCCCCTATTACATCGTCTATTGTTCTTGTAGTCATTATACAACGATCAGTAGTAGTTTGGCCTAATAAAACGCGTAGTTTCAATAGGTTTATACTCTGATATTCACTCAGTAAGTATGCTATTATGTAATGGTTATGTAATCACCGTGCCTACAAACAATTAAACACATGTCCGGGTGACGCGATTTTATGCAGTACCTTTGCCAGTTTTGTTTACCTTTGGATCGTTAAAAAAGTTATGTGTCAGGATATAATCACTAAAAGCTACTAGTAAAAATGGTATGTGAACGAGTAATTTGCGTTGATCCATATCTAAGCTGTTTTGTTTGACATGGTAGATGAACTTCTGACAAAAAGTTACTAACATCTTTTTTAGTCCCAGAATACCAAAACCTACAAGGACGCCTTTGCTCTCTTTGACAAGAAGGGAACCGGAAAAATTCCTGTTGAGCACTTGGGTGATTTATTAAGAGCTGTTGGTCAGAACCCGACGTTGGCAGAAATTTCTGAATTGCAGGGTTCGGTCAAGTCCAACGAATTTGATTTTGACACTTACCAGAAAATCATTAACAGACCAGATGGTTTCAAGCCATTAGGTTTGCCAGAAGACTATATCAAAGGATTCCAAGTATTTGACAAAGAACAGACTGGTTATATCGGTGTTGGTGAATTAAGATACATCTTGACGTCAATTGGTGAGAAGTTGTCAGACTCCGAAGTTGATGATTTGTTGAAAGGAGTTAATGTCACTTCTGACGGCAATGTTGACTACGTTGAGTTTGTTAAGTCTATATTGGATCAGTGATTTGGGAGTGGTTAGTTTTTTCTCTTATATATTTGTTAAATACAATACGCTTTTTGATCTCTTTTTTGTATGGAAAATTAATCCACCTGAGAAAGCCTCGACTAAACGACGCAGTATGCTGACGGACCCAAAGGCGAACGAAAGATTTCACTTGTTGCCTGCTGAGCGCCTTGAAGCACTTTCGGTGACAAGCGGCATAGTCGGGGCACTTTCTGGGTTCTATGATGGAATCAAAACGTCATCGCTTCGGTACTTGACAGAAAATGGCCATCGCCTACCACGTACAGTTGGAGGTTGGTATTTTTACCATAAGAAAAAGAACTATGTCATGATTATCAGTGGTGGCCAGCTTGCTGTGAAACAGGGATTAAGATACTCTTTAGCTATTGGAGGTTTCTTTGGGTTAGAGTGGGCCTTGGATAAAGCTCGAGGAACGATAGATTTGTTCAACACCACCATGGCATCAACCATATTTGCAACAGGCTATGGGGTTTATCATCGGTTGAGTCGGGTTCAAACTAGTAACTATATCAAAAAAGGAGTTGCGTTGGGTTTAAGTTTAGGTCTTACTCAAGATTTATTGAGGTTCTCTAGAGGAGGGAATATTTGGTATATAGAAAAATTGGGTATTAGAAACCCTCGTGTCTCTAACACAACATTACTGGCCTGACTCTTGTATAAAAAATAATGAATTGACGATCTTTATTAATTATCTTCATCTTCGTCTTCGTCCAAACCAGGCACGGGGTATTTCAATAACACTGCTATACCCGTTAGTTGGTTTAACTGGACACCTGATTCATGAAGACTTGAAAAAAGAAAAACTTTGGCACCAAGCTGCTTAGCACGTTCTGTCAACTCTATGTATTGTCTTCTTGTTTGAATATCATCATTCTTGAAAAGTAGATCGGTGATCAACAAGTATCGCACCGAATCGAGGTCGAGAGCCTTTTCGACCTCGTCACGACCATACCACGCTCTGTCATCATCGTCATTTAATGCTTGCTGGAACTTGTCTAAGATCTCTGATTCTTCAGCAAATTTCGTGTCGCTTAGTCTTTTTTTTGTCGCTTCATCATTCAAAGCTTCTTCTAGCCCTTGAAGGTAACCTGTTGATGAGTGACTCACCAAAAACTTGCTTTTGTTCTTCAAAATGTCATTGTTGTTTGACACTTGTGCTATTTGCATAATCTTATCGTATAATGATCTGGCCACAAAGCCTGGAGAAGCCAATAAAATCACCTTTAAGCGATTGAAATCAAAGTGGCGGATCATGGTTTCTGTTACCATAGTCAAAAAAGTGTTCATTGCCTTTTCATCTTTAGTTCCATAGTCATTCTTTTTAGGAATTGATTTCTCTACCTTAGCTTGCAATACTGTCATGGTGTCTGTAACGTAACATATGTGGGCAACACCTTCCTGTAATACGATCGCACCAATATCAGCCTTCTTTTCCACGGAGCACAAATCTTTCAATAAAGCCATATCAAATTCATCCCAGCTTTCCTTTAATATGGTTAAATCCTTGCCTAACTCAACCTCAGCAGTATGGTAACTATTTAAAGGCACATATTCATGTGGCTCAATGCTTTTACCACTAAGTCTCATTCCTTCATCAGACGGAATATAATCAATATCCTCGAGAATTAACTTCAATTTGATCAACATCTTTTCCATTTTGGCCTTTCCTTTGGATATTTGAGTCCCTTTTTTGACATTTCTGTATGACAATACTTGCACCGTGTCACCAAGACTGAGCAAATTGTAGATGTACCACAAGTCTTCTGAGTCCTGTGGAACAAAAGTCACAGCAACATTCTTATCTTTAAGCTTTACCTTATTTTTAACTAACATTTCAAAACCACAAAGTATGTATTCATCTCCATTTAACTTCTAGTACAAAAACGCACCTACTGTCATCATCTCCGTAATATACAGGTTCTTAGGTATTATCTCGACTGGTTATAATAACTGTACGACGATTGGCTAAATTGTAAAACTAGTTACTATCGCAGATACTTCATGGATTTATATGCTCGTTGGTATTCTAAACCAGTATCCCTTAAAGGAAGTAAGATTGAGTAATGCAAATTGGATATTGTAAGATTAATAGAGGAAGCACCCACTTTCCAGTATATATGCGCACGTGACAGAACCCCCTCTACTTTACTTAACAACTAGATATCAGTAATATCACATTAACTACTTACTTGACGTCAGCCTTAATAATGGTAGAGTTCTTACATAATTCACCCTTTTCGTTAACCAATCTCTTTGGTTCCTTACCCTCTTCAGTATAAGTAACTTCAAAATTTTCAGTAGTGGAGAAACCTGGTTGAACGGCTTCCCAGACCTTCTTCTTTGGGTTCAATTGCTTTTCTGGCGTACCGTTAAAGTCCTCAAAGAAAAGCTTATCACCAGCCTTGGAACCAGCTGGCGGGTTGACGAACTCGACAGTGTTTTCGTTAGAGGCACATAAGACCATGGCACAAGACTTAATACCTCTCATGGTAACTGGCTTCAAGTTGGCAATAACCACAACGTATCTTTCTTGCATTTCTTCAATTGGAATGTACTTAACCAAACCAGAACAAACGGTTCTTGGACCTTCGGCATCACCCATGTCAATAGTAGACATATACAAGGAGTCAGCATCTGGATGCTTGACAGCCTTTTGAATGAAACCAACTCTGAAGTCAATCAAAGCAGGAGATGGCACAATGGCAGCAGCAGCCTGTTGCTTTGCGTTCTTTTCAGCATTAGCCTTGGCCTTGGCGGCTTTTTTAGCCTTTTGTGCTTCAGCCTTAGCCTTCTTTTCTTCTTCGGTTGGTTCTTTTCTTTGGCTATCAGCAGTAGCAGCTGGCTTCTTGGTTTCTTTGGCTTCTGCCTTCTTTCCGTCTGCGGGGCCAGTGGTAGCTGGCTTCTTCTTTTCCTTAATCTCTCTTGGAAGCAAAACATTGTGGTTAACGACAACCTTGTCGGCCTCAGGGACGTCAACCAAGGTGGTTTGAACTAAGTCGACCCATCTGATGATGTGTCTGAACTTAGCCAAGTCATCGATGGCGGTCCACTTCTTAGCAAATGGCAAAGCCTTTTCAAAAACAACAAAGTCAACAGCACTTGGAACGTTACCGATAACAAAGGTCTTAGTTCTTAAACCATCGTTCAATTGGGTCAAGGCTTCTTGTTCAATGGCGAATCTACCAGATAACGTGACATATTGGGAGGCCAAGGCTTTTTGTTCAGCAGTTAATTCTGGAAACTGGGTTTCAGTAACAGTAGAAATGTTATCAAGCGAAATTTTTTGAAATTTCTTGAGGAAATCAGCCATCGTTACGTGGTATATTAAGTTGTACTCAGAGATGTGGATCGTTGAAGCATGAAATTTTTTAAGTAATCACGTGATTGTTGAATTCTGATTTCGTGGGGAATGATTCATTGGGCACTAGTAAAACACATGTCCGTTTCCTTTCATCTCATCTGAATTGCTGTTATCTGAGGAAGGTATTATATTCTGTCACTTATATTTTATAAATACAATATTTTGTATATTCAATAAAAATAGGAATTTTTCTCAATTTTACGAAAGAGTAATCCCACCCAGTTGTTACCTATTTATGAAACGCATAACCAATCTTGCTATCCTTTGAGACCGCTTTCAAATTTCTGCAATAAAATTGCCATAGCTTATTAGCTGCAAAATGGGACTATTACTTTTGTTTAAATTCATAGAGATTTATAAAAATAATGATGTGTTAAACATCTGATTGAAGCAGCATAATTTTAATTTATGACTTCGACGTTACCAAATTTATGTTGCTTGACTTTAAAATGAATGTCCACTGCCTCTGTCAAACCCATTAGTTTTAGTACGACGAAAGTTGAAATGAGATTAGGGAGCAGCTGTGGTCACCGGCAAAATGTTCTGGGGTTTATAATACGCAAACCTAACATTATCAGTATTAATACATTGTGGTTGTTTGTAACATGTTTAAAGGACCACAAACTTAGTTCGAGGCTCTTGGAGTCTGCACTTGGGTATTCCTTATGAACTCTGTTCAGTGTGCTAATTATGCGCCATTCACACCGCGACGTTTTGTCTCTGCACTGCGAGATTGTCTCTCTGTGTATAATTAGCACGCGAAAACTCGGACTCGGAATGAATCTAGTACCATCACCGATATGGAACAGGTAAGTTAACCCTCATTAACATGGCTAATATCTGGCTCGATACGCATAAAAGTCGTGGTATTAACATTACAGAAACGAAAGAAAACAAATATCGCCTGCGTCCACTGTCACAAGGGTCATATGACGTGCGATGCTGGTCGTCCATGTCAACGGTGTATCCAACGTGGATTGGAAAACACATGTAAAGATGCTCCTCGAAAACGAAAGAAATATCTTTCTGATGTTTCGACCTCAGACCTCATGGCCGATATCCTGGCGTCCGACTATTCCACAGCCATGTTCCACAACCATACCTTACCAGTGGCCGCTGACTTCAAGGAATCCAAACTTCAAAAATTGCCTCTTCCATATCAGTTAACAGCTGTCAATCAATCGGATCACAATAATGCACCACCTCATATTGGACGTATAGCGTCCTTGCCTGATCAACCAGTACAATCACAGATGCCGACCGTCAAAAAGCGGACTAACTTTTTGTCATCAGCAGCAGATCTCGAATATTCTACCTTATCTAATATTCTACAAGAGAACTTTGGCACTACCAATCATTCAACAAGCAACGAAGGAACTCCGAGCTCAATGAACCTTTCGCCTCAGCATTCGCCACATAATATGTCAACGGCATCGGCGCAAACCCCGAACGATTATCACAGAAAGTATTCCACCCAACACCAATCATTTCATGGCCAGCCACATCTTCCTTTGCCAGACATGCCAGCTGCTACTTCCGACAATAAAATCAGCATCTATGATAGTCTGCGCTATCCCAAGTGTGACGAATCTATAAACCAATACTTTCTTGGACCTACTGATAGTGATTACATATCGATGTTCCCCGATGTTATTACAGCCATTGAAGCTATGAAAGCTAACGATCCTTCTGTCTACCATGAACGTAACTCGAAGCTGACTCTTTCGTTCACTATAGGTATCGTCCCTGATGACAACAGTTATGCTAACAATGAAAGCGAGGTACTATTCAAAGAGCCAGAAGACATTTATGCCAAGGTGACCAAGCCGTTCTCATACACTCCAGGGTTTCACTCCCTCATTGCATACTTGAGAAACCGGTTTTCCAAGCCCATGTTGGTTAAAATGGCGGAATCAATGGCTGCATATCGTCCTAGTTTTATTGCATGTACCAATTCTTTGAAAGAAGGTGATTTGATTTTTATGGAACAACAGTTTCAGCGGACTCTTTTAACGTATGATAACTTTATTAGGGTCAGTGCTACACCGACCATTGTGTGGAGACGGACCGGAGAGATTGCCTATGTTGGTAGCGAGTTCTGTATTCTTACTGGCTGGAATAAGGACCAGCTTCTTGGAAAAAAAAGAAAGTTTATTGTCGAGTTGCTAGACGATAAATCTGTCGTGGAATATTTTCAGTTGTTTCTGAGAATAGCCTTTGGTGATTTCTTGGGAGCTACAATGACAGAGTGTACATTATTAACACCAAATCCAGATGTGAAAATTCGTACTGGTTGCATGTGGACATTAAAAAGAGACGTTTTTGGTATCCCAATGATGATAATCGGCAATTTCTTACCAATTGTATAATTAACTAGTAAACAAGTAATAGAAAGGATAAATTGTAGAGAGTTCACAGCCCCATTAGGAAAGAAGAGTCTAGTCGAAGGAAACCACCTTATCTGTTATATACAGGATGTTACACATTATTTACCCCCCCCTCTGCCCCAGAAAGTTAACACCTAATACAAATAAAATCTACATTAAAGGACTATGCTGTCTAAATCAGGTCTTACAGTGCAATTGGTAGCCACTGTTGCCATTGTATGTTTGGGTTCGCTTCAATTTGGTTATCACATGGCAGAATTGAATTCCCCCGAGGGAATCATCTCCTGCCGTGAACAAAAGACGGGGAAGATTCCCTATTACGACTCTTTGTTTGGGCTGCGTGGCTTCAAGCAATGCATCAATATGGGAACTGAACAAGTTGGATTGGTAACTTCTATCTTCAGTATTGGAGGTTTGGTTGGCTCATTCTACGCTGGTACAGTGGCAGACAAGTTAGGTCGCAAGAAGACATCATTATTGCACTGCGTTCTTTTCTTTTTTGGATCTATCTTGAACACAATTAGCAATTCCTACTACACACTCTTGCTTGGACGTTTTATCTCTGGATTGGGTGCTGGCTCAGCATTGGTTATCACTGCGTTGTTGATCAATGAATTGTCCCCAGCAACCTGCAAGGGGTTGTTGGGTTCCATGAACCAATTCTCGATCAACATTGGCATTCTTTTCACCCAAGTATTATCATTGTGGTGGTGCAATAATAACGACTGGCGTTTATTGTTGCTTACTGCCGCCGTATTGTCAGTATTCAACTTTGTGTTGATTATACTTTACCTTGACGAATCTCCAATTTGGTTATTGAACAATGGTCATCATACACAAGCCTTCTTGGCTTTGCATAGACTCAGAGGTGGTAGCTATATTGACTCAAAAAATGAAGTCAATAGTTGGAAAGTTTCAGAGGAAGGCTCGAGTTTGTTGAATAATTCTGACATGGAAACTGGAGAGACTTCGGCTAGTGGAGGAAGCTCCCCTGTTTCATTGAAGGAATATTTGACATCTAACGAGTACAATAACTCGAAATTGGTATCAACAGGTATCTTGGTACTTCAGCAATTTGATGGGATCAATTCCATCATTTTCTACGGAGTCTCGGTTTTAATTTCTATCTTCCCGGATTCTGCTATTTTAATCTGTTGCTTGGTATCACTTGTTAATGTCGTCGTCACATTTGCATCGGCCACTCTTGTTGACAAGTTGGGGCGCAAGCCACTTCTTCTTATCTCGGTCACATTCTTGGGTATTCTGTCGGCACTTATGGGATGTGGAATTATAACCAGCAGCTCAGTTTTATCAATTATCGGCACCTTCACATATATTACCTTCTTTGCTATTGGAATGGGCCCTATCCCATTTTTATTGGTTGGTGAAGTCACCCAACCTAAGGCAAAAGCACTGGCACAGAGTTGGGGAACTACGATGAATTGGATCGCTACATTTGTAGTTGGGTTCCTGTTCCCCATCTTGAAACAATCTTGGCTTGGTGGTGGCGTTTACTTCATCTTCAGTTTTATGTGTGTAGTAAGTTACTGGTTTATTGATAATCATATCCCAGAAACAAAAGGACTACGTACTTATGAAGAAGTTTGGGCAAACCATTCTAGTTAAACTTTGGATATGTATGTATGACAATAAGACCTATCCTCCTTAGTAGTTTCGCAGCCAATCTAAAAAGCACTAGACTGCACAAAAATAAAATCATAGAAAAATATTTTCACGTGTTTCATTTAGGGCTTAAGCCCCAGTGACATATTAAATGAAGGTCTGTATATAGATAAATTTATAGTCTATGTGCACAACTTTCAAATTTTTCACCTTGGTACCGTACCGAAAAAATTTATCGATTGTATAATACGCTTGAGTTTTTTCCCAAGGTTATTAGTCTACTTCACATTAGCAATGCCAACCAGATTAACTAAGACCAGAAAGCACAGAGGCCACGTTTCTGGTATGTAACAATTAATTATGAACTTCAGAAGCATCAACTAGAAGCATAATCATTGTATGATAGCTGCTTGGAGAAAGGAGAGATGGAACAGTGAAATTATGTTTTTGAGGAGAGCTACTGGACACATACGTTTTTCACACCTGACATGAAATACTAACTATTATAGCCGGTAAGGGTAGAATTGGTAAGCACAGAAAGCATCCCGGTGGTCGTGGTATGGCCGGTGGTCAACACCACCACAGAACCAACTTGGATAAGTACCATCCAGGTTACTTCGGTAAGGTTGGTATGAGATACTTCCACAAGCAAGGTAACCACTTCTGGAGACCAGAAATCAACTTGGACAAATTGTGGTCCTTGGTTGACTCTGAAAAGAAGGACGAATACTTGAAGTCATCTTCTACCTCTGCTGCCCCAGTCATTGACACCTTGGCTCACGGTTTCGGTAAGGTTTTGGGTAAGGGTAGATTGCCACAAGTCCCAGTCATCGTCAAGGCTAGATTCGTTTCTAAGTTGGCTGAAGAAAAGATCAGAGCTGTCGGTGGTGTCGTTGAATTAGTTGCTTAAGTTACTAACATTTTGTATTAAACAAATATATAATGTCGATAAACGGTAATGAGTAGTTTATCTGTAATTGTGCGCCAATGACAACTAGACCAGGTTGTGCTTTTTTTAGCCGGGGTTGTTATTGCATTGAAGGCATCGCCTCTGCCAAGTGCGAAATGTAAACAGAAATCTTTGATGTTTAGATTTAGACTTGTCAACGCCTGGCGAATTCCCATACGAAAAATGACCTCTAGTAGATTGGCTCCAAACATTACTGAGAACATCTGGAAGCCACAAGATGCTATTCCACCACACCTTGAAAAGCTCTTGAGCAAAGACCACAATAATAGCATGCTTGCATTCATTCAAATTATACGTCTCTTGAAAGTTCAAAAGCGTACTGGCTGGATAGACCGTGAAGTACCATTAAATGAGGTTGAAAGTATCAGTGACCACATGTACCGGATGGCCATCATCTCTATGTGTATTCCAAATGAGAAGGTGAACCGTGATACTTGTGTCAAGATCGCATTGGTGCACGATATTGCCGAGGCTTTAGTGGGTGATATTACCCCCTTCGGAGGGGTTTCAAAGCAAGAAAAACATAGAAGAGAATGGGAGTCTGTTCAATATCTCTCTAATTTGATAAAACCATATAATGAAACCTTCTCGAATGAGCTTGTTGAACTTTGGTTAGACTATGAGGAAATCAGAACCCTCGAGGCCAGGTATGTCAAGGATATCGATAAGTTTGAGATGATTGAGCAAGCTTGGGAATATGAACAGGATCACGGCTTGAAGTATGACTTGACTGAGTTTTATGATGCCAGATCAGCTATTGTCACGGTGGAAATTGGTGATTTGTGTGATGAGATTATCAGACAAAGGACGGATTTTATCAACAAATTAGAAGCTGAAAAGTAATACACTAAATAGCATACTTGAGAACAATTGACAATTATACTGTTACATTAATCAATGTACTACCAATCTGTTTGCAACTAACCCATGAGTAATCTTTATATGCAGAAAACGTGATGATAAATGCTTACATTTTCTAAATTGCCACTAACTTTCAACCATGCCTGCTGCAGCTGATACTGAGGCAAAGCCACAATTTGGTGTTTCTGGTCGTAAAATTATCTACGATAAAGATGGAAAACCGTAAGTGTTCAAGGACAACTTCCCCATAAGGTTCAGTTCTAACATTGACAGATGTCGATCGTGCAATTCTTTATTAGATTTCCAATCGGCTATGGGCACTGCTAAACCGGGTATTACCAAATCCAAGCCAGTGAAATCGACTGTCACGGAAACCAGTGAAGTATATGAGAAAGTCCCTCCGCCAGATGTCGAACTTCTAGGAAAATCTTCATGGACATTACTACACTCGATTGCTGCTACATATCCCGAGAATCCTGATGACAAGCAGCAACAGGACCTCAAACAATTTTTAAACTTGTTTGGAAATTTTTATCCCTGTTGGAGCTGTGGTGCTGATTTCCTGACTTATATGGTAGACAACAAGCCAGTCGTAGAGACACAAGACAAGTTTGGACGGTGGTTGTGTAATGCACACAATGCTGTCAATAAGAAGTTGGGTAAGCCCGAATTTGATTGTAACTTGTGGAAACAGAGGTGGAAGGACGGTTGGGAGGATAACTAGAGCGACAACAAATTCAAACTGTATATAGCCAAGGTAGCTAGTGACACAAATCAAGAGCAAGCCTGAAAACTTGAAACAATACATATAATGCTTGTAACAAGATCAGTCCGTTCAAGTCCTAGATTAGCCCGTGGGTTTTTCTCAGGTTGGTTTAGTGCCTGGAAGTCTCAGAGGTTGGTTTATCCACCCAAGCCTAGTGAGATTAGCACTAAGAACCGGCTTTTTGAGCCTTATGTGAGTCGCACCAGTGAATTGCAGGACTACATCAACTTTAAAGAGCCTACACTTTTAAACTTTACTTATGCTGAAGAAAATTCGAATGTTGTTACACTGGCGTTGTTCGAATTACTTAGCGACCAGCAAAAGTATCCTGGACGTGTTGATGTTAACTTAGTCAATATTTTGTGTGACACTGAGGGTGGCCAGGAATTAATGATGACGTATGCTGTGGGTAGTCAGATTCCTGCGATAGTTTTGTTAAAGAAACAGATGGTGGCAGACAAATATGTACCTAATGTGAAACTGTTCAACAAGTCTGAATTGGTGGAGTGGATACGAAACATTGAGTAAAAATGTCACCTTCCCCAACGCCGCCTAAGGCAGGTGATTTGTAATGCGAAACGACATTACTTTTTATACCAATATTAGTAATGCGCATTGGAGGATTAACTCAGGCCTTACAAATAAATAAATAATACCGTTTGGTAGGACATATAAGACATACATATATCACCCAAAGTTCCTCAGAAACATACACATACAAAGCATAGCATTCAATAACCATTCACGCATTTTTCATGATCGAAAACCCTACTCCGAAAACGGGCATACCGACCGCGGACTTCTCCCAGATCCCCTTAGTTTCACCGGTCCTTACTCCAACTGAGTCTTCAACAGCACCTGTCCCACCGCCAGAATTTGCCGATGCTCTCAGACAACAACTTCCTAACCAGTTGCCAGTAGTGAAGTGTCTTGCTCGTGCCCGTATTCCAACCACTCAGGGTGCAGAAATTTTCTTGCACTTGTACGAGAACAATGTCGACAACAAGGAGCATCTAGCCATCGTTTTTGGTGAAGATATCCGCTCTAAGACCCTATTCAAGCATTATGCCGGTGATACACAGCAGGATCGTATGACCAGGGGGGCTTATATTGGAAGCCTTTACCCAGGACGAACCAGCGCCGATCACGATAAGGTTCGCAATTTACAGTTGCACTTTGATGACGAAGGAAACTTGATGAGAGACAAAAATACCTGGGTAGATCCCGTGCTTGTAAGAATACACTCAGAGTGTTATACTGGAGAAACTGCATGGTCCGCTCGTTGTGACTGTGGGGAACAATTTGACGAGGCAGGCAGAATAATGGGTGCCGATGGCCATGGATGTATGGTCTATTTACGGCAAGAGGGCCGTGGAATCGGTCTTGGCGAAAAATTAAAGGCCTATAACTTACAGGACTTGGGTGCCGACACTGTCCAGGCCAACTTGATGTTACGACACCCAGCAGATGCGCGAGACTTTTCTTTGGCTACGGCCATTCTTCTTGACTTGGGATTGGTGGAAATAAAGCTTCTCACAAATAACCCAGACAAGATTGTGGCGGTAGAAGGAAAAGAACGCCAAGTCAAGGTGTTGGAAAGAAAGCCTATGGTTCCTTTAGCTTGGTCCGGCAACGATGGAATAAATTCTAAGGAAATAGAAGGCTACTTGAGTACAAAAATTGAAAGGATGGGACATCTACTAGACAAACCGATTAAAATCTCTAATTAGGAATGAATGTGTTTAGTTTAATTGAATTCTATGGGTGCAACGTTGTATTAAAGCTCATTTCTAGAGGCCATTATTTTCTACGAAATTTTGCGGAGCCACACATTATACCATACCAGACAACGTCAAATGTGTATATGCACACCTCCTGCTAACTTTTGCTTCTGTTTTTACAATACTTCCAATATACAAACACCACTTCAGTCATCGGTACAGTTTACCTACGTATAATTTATTCGGAGCAAGAGTCTGTTTTCTTGTGTTTATCATTAAAGATTTTCGGGGTAGCAGCTTTTCAATCCCGCTTCTTCCTCTCGACATTTATCCTACCAATAGTATTCAGCTATGGCAAATAAACGAGAAGCTGAGCCAGTTATACCATTGTTATCAAATAAACAGGATCTAAAAAGAAAAAGAGTCACTCGAGCTTGTGACACTTGCCGACAGAAAAAGGTTAAATGCGATGGGAACCAGCCATGTATTCATTGCACAGTTTACTCGTACAAATGTACATACGACCAGCCAAATATCAGAAACAAGAAAAATAGTGGAATACCCGTGCCGTCACTGGCATCTACAGCAGTACTAAAGGTTGCAGCTGCTGTGGTGGGAAATGGAACTTCCACTGTTAATTTATCCTCCATAAACATCACCAATAATTTGATTGCTTGCCAAAACATCCTTAATATCTTGTTACCCAAATTGAGGCTAAACTGTCTTAATGATAGCAATTTTATGGACATTGACTTGGATAAGCTCAGAAAAGCAGCAAGCTCGAGTAAGACCTTGAATGAAATATCTGATCTGTACTTGGAGAACAACTCTGAGTTTAGACACAGCAGAAATCCATCGGAATCATCAAACCTTGATTCTCCAATACTAGAATTTAAGTTAATATTGCCTGATAAGGAAACTGCACTCCAGTTGATCTACACCACTTGGAACAAAGCTTGTGTGCTCTTTCGCTTTTATCATCGTCCGTCACTATTAGAAGAAGTTGACCTTCTTTATTCAATTGATACTTCAAACTACGGTGACCGACAACAAAAGTTTCTCCCCTTCCTATACTCTCTTTTAGCTTGTGGTTCGATTTTTTGTAAA
Organism: Teunomyces aglyptinius; assembly: GCA_030581575.1. NCBI lineage: Eukaryota > Fungi > Ascomycota > Pichiomycetes > Serinales > Debaryomycetaceae > Teunomyces > Teunomyces aglyptinius. The sequence goes on from JAKTTR010000002.1 coordinate 580,195, forward strand.
TCATCCAAGACTTCCGCTACTGTAAATGAACACTTGGAAGATGATGGGTTCAAATACTTTTTGGAAGCCAGGAAACTTATTGATATCACCAATGTCGGTGATATTAACTCTATTCAAACCATTGTTATGATGATCATCTACTTACAATGCTCTGCAAGGTTGTCTACCTGTTATTCGTATATTGGTATTGCTCTCAGAAGTGCATTGAAAGAAGGTTTACATCGTAACTTGTCAATTTTCCAGTCAAAACGTAAGTTGGATCCTATCGAAATTGACACCCGGAAAAGACTTTTCTATACCATTTACAAAATGGATATCTATATCAATTCATTACTAGGACTACCTGGCTCTATTAACGATGACGAAATTGATCAAGAATTTCCAGAAGATCTTGATGACGAGAATATTACCAGAGACAGCTACTTATACGAGAAGCAAGAAGGGCGCTTATCTTCAGCTGGATGTGCCAATTACCATACCAAATTGATGTTTATTATTTCACATATCATTAAACAATTATATCCTATCAAAGTCAAAAGCCCGGATACGACACCACTCACACCTGATCATATTCATTCCAAGGTTACAGACTTGGAGGTGGAGTTAAAGACATGGTTGGATAGTTTACCAGCTGAATTGAAGCCCAACGATCCCAACTCACTGAGAATACGGGAGGTTCCGGAAAAATATGTTATGGCAAATCACTATATCCACCTTGCGTTCTTGAACTGTCAAATTATGCTATACCGTCCATTCATCCATTACATCAGTAATGGTGCATCATATATGCAAACTTCAGATCCAAGATCATTAATTAGAGGAAGAAATTGTATCAAAGTTGCTAGAATGGTCGTGAAGCTTGCAAATAAGATGATAGATCAAGATCTATTGGTAGGTACGTACTGGTTCTCCATGTACACCATCTTTTTTTCTATTGCATGTCTTATCTATTACTATCACTTTGCAAACTATAATAATTCTTCCTCTGGGGTCAATTACGCTGGTGTTTTGTTTGATGATGACTTGAATATCGATATGATTAAAAAAGACATTGAAATTGGAAAGAAGGTCTTGGATAACTTAAAGAATAATTCAAATGCATCGTTGAGAATATATCATATTCTTAACAATCTCTTTGAGCAATTGAATAGACGGACTGCAGATTCTTCCAGAATGAGACTGGATCAGAGCTCCCAGACTTCAGATTTGAAACCAACATACAAAGCCAATTTCATGAGCGAAACTGTTCAGTCTACTTTCAAAAATTTTGACAAGATGAATACTTTTGGCAGTGATAATGCTTCTTCAAATTCAATCATTTCTAATCAATATGCTGCATATCTGCAGAAACCTAAACAGTTTGATGAAATCTCTGCTATTAGAGCATCTACTATCCACCCTACTTTGAGTATATCAACAATGGATAATGAAGATGACAACGAAATAGATAAGGAATTGACTGAGGCTAAGGTAGGCTCAAATTATGATAGAGCTACATCTTTAACCCACCTTGCCCCTGGTGGAGAACTAGCTGAAGTTACTTTAAATGTAACACAACCCAACAATTTGCAACCTATAGTCTCAAGTGAATCCCAGTCACATTCACCCCAGTCACATTCACACATTCTATCAGAAGATTCTTCGGAAAAATCAGCACAAGTAGAGTATCTTCCTGGAGTCTTTGATCGCTTGGATGCCCAGATATTTGGACGTATATTGCCACCATATATGTTGCAACAGAACGCTAAACTGGCGTTCAAACTGGAGGAACCATCTACACAAGCAACGCCAGAATCAACAAGTCGCCAAGGTTCTCCTTCATCCTTACTCTACAATTCCCAACTTCCAGAAGTAAATCTTGATATTGACTTTTCGCAATTCGGTGATTTCAACAGCTTGGAATCTTTGGATCCTTTTAATCCCATTAATTTGAATGCCCAATTTACTTATGACAATATCAAGAATTGAAGTATGTTTTACGAGATCTTTATGTACTTTTAATATTATATTTATAATGTCTTTTTGCAGCTATACGAATTCTTGGTGTGCAGGATCACGAAAAAAAACCAGACTACCGATGACTTCATGTAAAACACATAATGATTGGAGTCAAGTTTGAAATAGCGCAAACGTCCTTTAAAAAAATTTTGCTTGATAAACAAGCTCATTTTCATATATCACTATTAAATGTCTGAAAGAAGAAGATTGGTGGGACCTCCAAATACAATCATACCTAGTATTGGAATCTCCTCTGGCGGAGATACTGAACAATCAACTCCTAAGGAACAGGATCAAAGAGCTAACGATGAGATAAGAAAATTCTTCATAAAGACCGGAATAATTGAAAACTCCAATGGATCTGCTTATTTGGAAGTTGGTAACACTATTATTGAAGTTCTGGTGTATGGTCCACGTCCAATCAGAGGTTCATTTGTGGAAAGAGCTTCTTTTCTGGTGGAAGTAAAGTTCTTGCCATATATTATCCAGCCATATGAAGCAACATTTAACAATTCTAGCAATACTCAGCTGAATAGTGTCGGCGGAAACTCTCGTACAGGCCTTTCCAACATTGAGCAGCGCATTTCATCCTTCATTGAAACCAGTCTTTTGCCATCAATTGTTTTGGAAAAGTATCCAAAATCTACCATTGATGTATTTGTGACCATTATTGCTACAGACCAAAATACTGAATCCAAAGCATCACTTTTAAACTTGGTAAATTGGGTTGTTAACTGTTCTTCCCTCGCATTGGTTGATTCTGGAATTGAATTAAAAGATATTGTTACGTCTGGTCATGTCAGATTGGTTAACGGGGTATATATTGCTGATCTAAATGATTCAGAAGAGGAAGGTATTGATACTCTTGTCAGTTTTATGAATATGAGAAATGATGAAATCGTTGGGATATGGTGTGAAGGGAAGGATTCATTACAAGAGGAAGTTTTGAGCACAGCTATTGACAGTTGTAACAGCATGTCTAAGAGGGTTAGAGCAAATTTTAACACGTACTTGTTGAATTCCATACAATAAGTTGACAATTCTATAACTCTTTCTTTTCTGACACATCGGTGAATGAAAGTTCCTCCAACACAGTCTTGAAATGGATCAACTTGTTAGCCAATTTACGTATTGTTAATCCATCAAACTCGTTATCGTCATTCATGAACACTTTAGAACTGATTTTGATCTCAGTACTACTTGATATCAAGTGCCCCAAGCAAGTGTACACCTGTACAACATTTTCCGTCTTATTGGCAGCCCTTGAGATTGGTGTGTCTACTGAATCAAGGTTTAACAACTTGTCAAAGATTTGACACTTCAACTGGTGAGAAAATCCATCCAGTTCTTCTTTGTGAAGAGGGACACCGATCTTAGCTATCTTAATTTCAAAAGGCTCTGAAATATAAGACACTCCGTGCTTGTCATCAGCGTGGTATCTAAACTCGTAGACCCCTTCTTCCCAGAACAATTTAGAACCATCAAAAATAGCTGTGCCTTCAGTATCAGGACACCAAACCCAGCGGCCAGCTGAAGAAATCATTGTTTTGGTACGCGAGTAAGATGTTTGAGCAATTCTGTATAATCCAATCCAGTCCTTGCTAGAATGACTGTTTTCAGGGCTGGACCAGCTAATCTCAATAGGAGTACCAATAGCAATGTACTTTGGAGTGTAATCGTTTGTGTTTGTAGATTCGGCACTTTGTAACCCACTAATATTTAACTGGTACCCTGAGTTTTCAAAGTCCAAATTCTGAGACAATTCAATAATGCTTTGTCTTGATAACTTAGTGTTAGATGTTCTCAATTCTTTAATGAATGAATCCAACGATTCAGTGATGGAACTTTTTCTTCTTCTAGAACTCAAAAAGGCTTCTTTTGAACTTGGGTTGGCATCAGTAGTCAATTTTCTTTGTATAAGATCAGGAATCAAGTGCTTCTTGAAAGTTTTGGTCACACCAGAGTCTTTCAAAACTTCCTGTTCGCCATATATCTTGATCATATGAATCTTCTCAATAAAGTTAATTCTGATAAAATTGTTGGCAACCCACAACAGAGTTAGAATCAAGTTTTCAGCCGAAGGCATCATTATAAAAACACCCATAACCCCACAAACACCAAATATTTGTTCTGGATTGTTCAAATAACGGTATACACCAGCCTTAGTCAAGTGTTTCAACGCTCTTTGAGATCTGGGAATGAAAAAGTCGCCGTAGAACCACCCAAAGTATCCAATCAGGTCAATTATCGAAGAGTTAATCCATGTTTGCGTAGCAATCAATGCTATACCAAGAAAAATTCTCAATGAAAACCAATCGTTGAAGAAGTGGTCATCGGTGGAAAAGCCCTGTGATAAAAAGTGTTGCAAGTTATAACCAAACAAAGAGGCATATGTCAAATTAATTAATGAATTGTAAAAGATTGCCCAGTTATTCAAGGACTTATCGACAGGAATGTCCATAGATAAATACCACTTGGTAAAAAACTTGAAGTGACTTTGTAACACCAAGAATATGTTAATCGAAAACGATTCCAACAATTTGATTCCAACCGCCAAGTAGAACAAGTACTTGTTGGGGATATTTGTAAATAATGGGATAAGAACAGCGTAAGTACCAATAAGAATAAGATTAATAATATCAGATGCTCGCAAGAGATTGATATTGGAAAACCCAACCATCGGTTCAAGATTATCGAAGTTCTTCAAATCTTTCAATTTCAGAAGTTTGCTAAGATTTATCTCATTCATTGATGGTCCATAAATCTTATCGATATGAGGATTTTCAATGTAATGCAAAAAGATCATTTGCAAGAAATGGCCAAAGATAGCAACCACTAAAACCGTATATGACTTAGCAATAAGTGCAAATCCGTAGTATCCAACGTACCCAACAGAGTACATTGGGTGTGGTACCATTTCAAAAACTCCGTCAAATATCAATTCCTCGTTGTTAATTTGGCGAAAGAAGAAGTCACCCCAGTACCAGGCAAAATCCTTAATGGTATTGTGGGCATTGACCTTGACCCAATAGTTAAAGACAATAAGTATTGAACCAATGACCAATCTTGAGTACACTAACCATGATGCTTGACCGTGGAGGAATTGGTTATTTTCGTCTATGGAACAAGCCACCACAAGACACATGAATGTGGTGAAATCCAGCATCAAGATTAAATCAACAACCTTACGGAAGATAAACCAGGTACTAAGCTCGTCAGGTAAAGTAGAAAAATTGTAATGAGCACCTCTCTGTGAACGAATTTCCGCTTGCATGATACGAGCCAAGACAGATTTGTTATTTATATCGAAGACTGCAAATTTTCTGGCCCATTTAACCAATTGATAATCATTGGACTGTGAATGAAGCAAGTAACCAATTCCAAAGTTATATGATAAACGCCAGAATACGTAGAGACCAATAAAGATTTTGATCCGGGTTGCATTGTCATCAACAAGGAGAAATACCGCTGTATTTGCTGCAAGCAAAATTAACACAACAATCTCAGCATGAGATTTACGGACATTGGGGTCGAAAAGGGTTTGGACCATGTCGTGAGTCTCAGGAACCACAAACGTTTCGCCTCGGAATGTTACGCCCTTGGTACCCGTAGGGGTAGGAGTATTAGCCATCTCTTTGGTTTCTGTGGAGGATAATGTCATTGAAATGAGGGAGTAGATGTGGAGCTCACACAATTACACACCGAATCAGCTTTTGATCGTGTGCTTGAAGGAGAGATCTTAAAATAATTCAACCCACTAGCGTGCGTTCTCCAGTAAAAGAGAAATACCGGGGTGAAGGGGGGAGGGAGGAATATTTCCGACAAATGAAGCAGGCTAAATAATTCCGCTTGATGATATATAATCTCCAAGAACAGCGAAAGCTTCAGATTAAATAGTCAACGGATTCGATGAAAGAATTGCCGAGTTTACGGAACACCATATTTCCAACGGTCCTGCCAGATCGGAACTTAGGGCTGCAGATTATGTGCTATTTGTTGAGTGCATGTGAAATTTTAGGTAGCTGCGCATCAAGACCGCATGATAATATTATTCAAGCCACAGGAAAATTAAACGACTTACCTGCATTAAATCTCAGAATGTATTAGGTGAAAATTAACTCTATAATATACACTTGTCATATAAATAATACCAAACAATTTAGAAACGACGGTTAGATAATGGAGCGGTGTTGGAACCAGATTGGTATCCGCCTCCGCGACCACCATAGCCACGGCCACCACGACCACCGTATCCGCCACGACCGCCACGACCACCACGGCCGTATCTGATATGAGCACCGTAACCACGTCTGTCGTATCTCTGCAATTCTGGTGGGATGGTTTGCTTAGCTTCTCTCATGATCTTACACAAGTCACCTCCCATCTTAGAATTGGCTTCGGTGAAGAAAGAAACAGCTGTACCAGTAGCCCCACCACGACCAGTTCTACCGATTCTGTGAACGTAGTCTTCAATGTTACCTGGCATATCCAAGTTAAAAACATAAGTAATACCCTTAACATCTGAATTGTTAGTATGTCTGTCTCAATATAGTTCTCTCTTTCTTCATTTTAACTTCGTTCGGGATTCCTACAAAATACAAAATTCAGGAATATTCGCAAGGAGAGTTTTGGTTTTTATTTAATCATATAGAAAGCATTACATATCTGATCTTCATACAATTCCTGTTGGCAAACCTTGCCACTTTAGGAACTGCTGTTGCTGGTCTCCTTTTCTTTCAAAAATAGGCTCTAGCACAAAACTGTCAAAATAATTCAAATTTTAACTGTCCGTAAGTGACCATTGAGCCAATTCCATCAATCTTCATTGTAAAAGAAAATTTCCAAGCTTTCCCAGATCAAAAAATATAATATAATAAAGGTATCTCCTTTAAGACTGCTTTCCTAATATATGAATAAATCTCTCCTTTCATTGAGGGAAAAGCAATACACAATGCCCGCACTGCCTATTACTTGAATGGTATTTATACCACACACCTTCCCTTCAATTTTTTTTTTTTCATTCCATTTATTGCCAGGAAAACACCGACAATTCTCTAATGTCACTTAGAAAATCATCAAGCCAATTCACCTGTATCTGTATTTCCCATTTCCCATTTCCATTTCCTTTTCCATTTCCTTTCCCCATTGCTAGTTAAAATAAATCAAGTTAGTAAAAAATCAAAAATTATACGTACCAATACCTCTGGCAGCAACATCAGTAGCCACCATAATTGGGGATTTACCGGACTTGAATTCCTTCAAGACCCAGTCTCTTTCACTTTGTTGCTTGTCACCGTGAATAGCCAAAGCAGGCCATCCATCAGCTCTAAGGTAAGACGTGATGTCATCACACATTCTCTTCGTGGAAGCAAAAATCAAGACCTTAGCAGTCTTATCTTCAGTGGCAGTTTCCAAGTGTTTGACCAATCTGTCACGCTTTTCGTATTCAGTGACAACTTCCACAATTTGTGTGATTGTGTGGGAAGCAGACAATTCCAAAGAACCAATAGTAACTTGAATTGGATCCTTTAAGTAGTCTCTGGTTAAGTTCTGTACCTCTTTTGGCCAAGTAGCAGACCACATTAAAGTTTGACGGTCCGGTCTAATTTGGTCCACAATCTTTCTGATTTGTGGTTCGAATCCCATATCCAACATTCTGTCAGCTTCATCTAAGACCAAGTAAGTAACTCTCTTCAAGTTAGTCTTACCCATTTCCAACATATCAATCAATCTACCTGGAGTAGCAATACAGATTTCGACACCTCTAGCCAAGTCTCTTATTTGTTGACCCTTTGGAGCACCACCGTAGATACAGGTGTTTCTAATTCTGGAAGAAGAACCAAACTTGGAACATTCTTGTTGAATTTGAACAGCCAATTCTCTGGTTGGAGCCAAGACCAACACAATAGGACCATCACCAGGACTCAACAAAGGTTGGGCATTAATATGCACAATAGATGGCAAACAATAAGACAACGTCTTACCAGAGCCAGTAGCGGCAATACCAATCATGTCTCTACCGCTTAAAGCCATAGGCCAACCTTGACACTGAATAGCAGTTGGGTTTGGGAAACCTTGAGCCTTAACTTCGTTTAAAACGTAATCTGGGAAACCAGCTTCATCAAAAGAAGTGATTGGTTTTGGGATATCGGTACCATAACACACCATTTCGTTTTCCTTTCTGAAAGCAGAGATATCAGCCTCAGTACGGGTGCTGACGTGAGGATGTTCAACATAAAAGTTCTTTTCAAACTTTGGCAAACTATCAAGGTCCCACTCTGGAGCAGTTAATTCAATTCTTTCGTTGTAACGGTTACCTCCACGACCACCACGACCGCCTCCATAGCCGCCATTTCCACCACGACCTCCGTAGCCACCACCATTGTTGTAGCCACCATTGTTGTAGCCACCGTTGTTGTAACCACCGTCATTGTAGCCACCGTTGTTGTAGCCACCGTTGTTGTAACCACCGTTACCGTAAGAGTCGTTGTTGTAAGACATTATTCTCTAAATAGTTAAGTAAGATAAAGAATATCTCTGAGGGATGAGATGCCCTTTTATAAGTAATTGAAAAAAAATTGCGAGTGCAAGAAGAAAAAAAAAAGAAATTAACTTGACTACCTAATCCGGAAAAATGCTGATGATGAGTTTAATACCGGCTACACTAAATAACGGGATCAAATCTATCGTATATTACATAACTGGGACTTTGAGGGCATGCAAACAGAGACATCTAACATGGTTCTGTGTAAATATTTTTTAACTTGCTTCATTAATTGGATGTAGAGAAGCGGAGTGCCTAATGTTCGACAGTCTTGTAGCGTCCAGCATCCACAGCATCAATAAACTTATCTTCAATGGCCTCGCACATTTCGGCTAAGTTGTCCAAACCTTGGTGCAACGCTTCCAATGCTGTTATGTCACCGTATGTCTGGATTCTGATGTTCAATTTGTTTTCAGAAGGATGAGGAATGGAATAGCCACAGAACTCAACTTCGGGGTTCTTCATGATGATGTAGCGCAACGCATTACCGAGTGTGTGATCTTCGTCAACTATTTGAAAGGATGAAGCAGAACCATCACCAGAAGCACCTGGTAACAATTTGATCTTGTCTGTGTCGTATTCGTTTTCGTCTTCCATGTGTGTATCGATGTCAGCCATTTTAGGGTACTGTTGCGATGATTTGCAATCTGGAAAATTTTTGATGTTATACAGCTTGTGTGTACGTGCGTGCACCGATAAGATAATCTGGAACCTATATAGTCAAGAAAACAAAATCAATTGCTATAGAACGGCCTATGGTGTAATCTTTATGACTACTATGTAATGCTGAACTACAGTGATGTAGCAAAGAGAATATTTAAGTAACCTGTTTGTTTGTTTGTTTGTTATATAAAGTAATGTGGTTACCTAGTTCAGTAAACCAAACCTCTGGCAATATTCTTTAACAAATTCGGTAACATATCTAGGCTATGCTTAAAGATGTTATCTTGGCTATCCTATTCAATTGTTATTTCTCTCAAGCTTTTCTCTTTCCCAGATCTGTTTTTTCTGAAGAAGTGACGAAACCATTCGTATTGTAATTCTTCGCACGCGTTGTTTACAAACAAATATCATGAGCGGAGATTGGGACATGTCACATACGATGTCCGAGTCGTATCTTCACTTATCACAAGACGAGACTGACATATCAGTTACAAACTTCTCAGATCATACGCCTGAAAATACGTCAGCTTTGCTCAGCTTGGCCCATCAAATCGATAAGGCACCACCATTGAAAGAAATTACCAATACTGCTACTGCTACTACCTCCTCCAAAAAGCCATTTACCAAATCACCATTTTCATCACAATCAACCCCGTTAACACGACCAATAAAGAAATGGAACTATAAGGATATTTTGGATAATATTGACGAAGATGAATCTAAACTTGGCGATACAACCGTAAACGAAAGGCGTTCTCCAGAACCACTCGTTTCCAAAAACAGCGTTGACGAACTACTTAGCAATATATTACCGCGCTTTAGTGAACAAATAAGTGATAAGATCAAGGAGTCTATCGTGACCTTGATATCTCAAGAAACCGCAAAGGACAATTTCAAATTCCCAATGGGCCAACAAAAAGACATATTCATCACTCCCAGCAGAAGTCATACCAACTCAATCAATGCAGAATACTCAGATGTTGATCATTTCAGTCTAGGTGGAACGTCACAAAAGTCAAAAACCGTTAATCATGATGGAAGTGTACTTAAGAACAATGAGTCACCCATAACCACACCACCTCATTCACGCGAATATGAGGAGTCCAAGCTTGTTTTTGATTCTAAATTAAAGGAATTAGAGAAAGAAATTGACCGTTTGAAGCAAGAGAATTTAGATTTGAAAATCGATCTCAACGCGTCTCAAATAAAACAACAAGCCACTGAGCTTGACATAACTATCAATTCGTTCGCCGAAGAGGCTGAATCAGTTAATGAAACAGGGTCACTGGAAAATGTCAATTTGAAGAAAGAAAATGATGATCTTATGGCAGAAAATAGAAAACTAAGGGCTGAATTGTTTAGATCTAACAAAAATGCTGAGGAGTTGAGTAATGAATTAAACTGGCAAAAAAATAGCAATAAGAGTAATAACAGTCATGCTCAAGAAATTGAGCAATTAAAAAGTTTGGTTGGAGACCACATGGAATTGATGTCACAAGATAAAGTTGAGCAAAAATTTAAGAAGTATTACACCAAACTACAGTTGGATCTGGTTGACAAGTTGACTAGAGCACAAATGTCAAACTTAATAAAAAACATCATGTTGTCATTACTTATCAGTAACTTTGAAGATTTACCAACTAACGCCGTCAAGTATGGCAAATTTCTTAAACAAGCCATTATTTTTATGGACAAGATACATGAGATGTTATATATTACCAGTATATACCGTCCTTCATATTACTTGAAGAATGGAGAGGACATTGGACTTTTAGAGGAATGTTTGTGTGGAATGACTGATAATTTAAAGGATATTTTGCAGTCAAATTAGGTGCTGCGGCACGGGTTTTTATATATAGTAAAAAAATTGAAAATACCACTAGGTCGAGGAATCAATTGAAGGAAAGTAGAGGCAACCAGTTTCATTTAGGATAATAACGCTTAGCAACGCTATTCATCAAGTGGAATTAAAACACAATAAGACAACCTCAAGGGATATGTGGAAGGTGTAAAATTTTACTGACGTCATGAAATTTATCCAAAATGTTCAGAATTCTGTAAATTACAAACAATAGGCTATCTACGAAAGGAAACTACAGTCTAACATCATGGCCAACTGTAGTATTAATTCATTAAAAAGATAATACATATCACCTTTGGTTCAGCCCTTTGCAGATGACATAACATGAAATTGACTTCGATGCACCATGATTTCACATGATGTTTTTATGTCGTATGTCTTGGCTATGCCCATAAAAGTCATTGGGTTACGTAATATTGCTAGAGTCTCCAAAAATAAAAACAGAATGGTGCGGATGTCGTATTCATTATTTATCAAATTCAAAAATTTTATACCCGACATACATGTAGAAGAGGCGTTGTACGTACTATAATGCATCCAAATGCGTACCACGATCAATTGCCACTGCAATGCTAGCGCAAACAGCCTAGAACATTTTGCTGAAAAAATGGTCATGGTTTAAAGTGATGTCGTAATGTCGCCATTCCTGCACATGAATACAACTTGATCATCCCTCACTTGATAAGCATCACTGTAGGTAAGGTGACTCGTCAACCAACGCATTTTTAAATTAACTTTCCATACTTTATAGGAATCTTCAAGGCTCACCCAATTATTACCGTCACTTCTAATAGATAATCATGGGAAAATCTGCTGTGTCCTCCTCAGGACTACAAAAACAAAGGCTTACGCCTCCACAGCCGACTGACAACAATGACCCATCCGTACTGACACAACCAAACTTCCTATTCAATTCTGCAAGACAGGATTCCATCAGCTCTATATTAAACAATTATCTGACATCAGCACCACCCGGACCTTTTACCAACAATAAAAACCCACAATCACAACTTCAGCATGCCACACAAAACGTAGACGTTAGCTACCCTAGCTACTACCTCAATTCCAGAGATACCTCCATACTGCAACCACAGAATCAGTCAATCCAGCAACAACAGCACTTGCTGCAATCCCAACAGCAGCCTCAACAACAACAACAACAACAACAACCAATCATGAGACCCAGAGGTGATTCTATTTACCTACCACCACCAATAAACTCTCAAATGAGACCAAACATTGACCTATCAAATTATGATCCTAACCAACCTCCTTTACCGGCCGGTTCCGGTTCAACTAACACAGGAAACGCATACTCCCTGCGTTCCAATAGCATCTTCAGTTCTTTAATCCAAATGCCCGGTTCCAACGGGAACTCAATAAGTGAACAATCATCCAGCAACCCTCAAGCAACTACTAAGCAACAAAATGCAAACGGAACAAGACAACGGCAACAGTCTATTTTTCCAGGTAACGGAGAACAAATCACTACCGAAGAGTTGGAAAACATCATGAACAAGGAAAGTTTGGGAAATTTACTAGCTTGGAGTCAACAGAACCAGCCAGAATCAAAGGGAAACGTTTCTACATCATCACGATCGAAGTATGGCTCTGTTGATTTGTCAATGTGGGCGGACGGTTCAATAAACAATCCCAATGGGTTACCAGGTTCCATAAGTGGATTCAATGGAAGTTTAACAGAATTTATTCAGGGGATGATTTCGAATGGAAGCATTGATTTTAGCAATATGAGCAATGAGCAAAGACGAGATTCTATCTTGAAAATTATCAATGATCTGCAGGGAATGAGACAGCATCGTGCTCCTAGCGATAATTCTGCTAGGTATTCAACATCGACAACTGGTTCTTCTGCTGGCAAGACAAATCTTCGAGAAGACATTTTTGAAAAGGAACGAGATAAAGATAAGCAAAACAATTCTATTTCAAGCAAGAGTGGTGATGTGACAAGTAATGGATCAAACAAATTATCAGTTCCAAATGACAAGAATTCCCCAACCTCATCTATGTCTTCAAGAACCTCAAAGTATAATGATGAACCACAATCTCCTAAGACGTCGCCAAGTATTTATAACGCCCGCTTAAATCAGGGCCAGAACCAGTTTCCTCAACAAAACCAACAGTTTGCTCAACAGTCAGTTTCCCAACCTCAGATTCCTCCTCAAAGATTGTTTCAGAACTTTCAACAAGTTTCTAATCAATTTGGCTTCAATGCTCAATATAATAATAGTGTTCCTCCAAACGTTACAATGCGTAATAATCAACAATTTGCGAACCAGGAATACCAGTCCCAGTACTCGAGTCAAGTGATACAGCCACACATTGCCCAGCAAAATCTGCCCCAGCCTCTAACTGCTACCGAGAAGAAGAAAAGAAGCATGAAACAAGATCAGAAGACTAATGATTCTTCCCACATAAAGTCTGAATCCCATTCCGAAAGCAAAACACTTGTACCTGCTCAACAATATGTGAAATCAGAGGATGGAAGACCATTACTAGGTGCTACTAAGATTGACCAGTTGATGTTGGTGATCCAAGCTCGCGACAAAGGTATAACGAATCAAATCCAGCAAGCCCCAGATGGCAGCATCATGGGGTCACCCAACTTTTCTCTTTCAAAAGATAAAGCAGAGTTGGATGATGGGGTATTGCCTCGTCCTGTGAGTTTAGTAGGTGGTGTCGACAGACCAAACAAACTTGCTGCAGAACTTGCTGCTACCAGAGGAGAGAAACATGGGCTTGAGGAAGGAGAAACCGATCCCCTGGATCCCAAAAGCAAAAAGCATAAGAGTCAACAATGTCCATACTGCTTCAAGTACTTCACACAAACTACACATCTTGAAGTGCATATTCGGTCTCATATTGGCTTCAAGCCATTTGAGTGCAGCTATTGTCTCAAGCGGTTTACTCAGGGAGGTAATTTACGTACTCACATGAGATTACACACAGGTGAAAAGCCCTTCACATGTGATATTTGTAACCGGTCTTTCAGCAGGAAGGGAAATTTGGCAGCTCATAAGCTTACTCACGAAAATTTGAAGCCTTATGAATGCAAATTGGATGGATGTGATAAGTCATTTACACAATTGGGTAATTTAAAATCACACCAGAACAGATTTCATTTGGGTACGTTGAATGCTTTAACTCAAAAATTGGCTGAACTTAGTGGACCACAGCTTAATAATCTACCAAAGGAAGAGAAGGAATTATTGGAGTATTTTAAAGAGTTATACAAGAATTCCAACAAAGGCATCCGAGGAAGAGGAAAACAAGTAAAGGGTAATCCGGAATCTGCTGCTATGAACCGCCCAGATGGAAAGCAGTCAATGCAGCCGCCCGCAGGACCACCAGTTCGCCAAAATCAGTATGGCACTACACAACAACCATTAGAGTACATGAACAATAATTATAGGGGCACGAATCAAATGGGATTAAATGGATACCAGAATTAAGGAAATGAAGTTAAATTAGAAGGGTTTTACTTAGTTATAGTGTTAGTTTGATTTTAATGTAAGACCAACGCAACGCAATTCTTGCAATCTCATACCTTTTGTAACCACGTACACTACTGTCAAAAAAAACAAAATACGATAATTTGGTTTGTTTTTAATTTTTATAGAAACAGACATCACATATGAACTTCCTTTCTAAAACTTTTGGTAGTTTGACTGGTACTTCCATTCCTTATACAATAAAGGATAAAATTTTTGATCCCTCGACTTCCAAGGGGATATGGACGACCTATGATGGCTTGAACCCAAAGGATAGCTCACAAGTTACGATTTTTGAGTTTAACCTCTCGGATCCCTCGAATATTCAAAGAGGATGGGATAAACTTGCAAGGAATACATTCAAAAAGCTGAAGCTCATTAAGTTTCCAGGTATTATTTCAATTATTGACTTTATCGAGAATGATAATTACTTGTATATCGTTACTGAACCAGTGGTGCCCTTGACATCATACATGCAACTGGAGTTGTCCCAAGATATCAAACTATTTGGAATATATAGTATAGCCCATGCTTTACTGTTTATTAACACGAAGTGCACCTGTCTCCATGGTAATATTCAGTTCAGTTCAGTCTACGTTAATCCACAAGGTGATTGGAAGTTATTCGGGTTTGAGTTGTTGACTAACTTGACATCTGACCCAGACCAACCTATTTACCGCCTTTCTAAGATGATGCCAGGATTTGGAGATATATTGCCCGAGGAAGTCAGAAACGGTACCATTGAAGGTATTAGACAATTCCCGATTAAATTTGACTCATATGCCTTTGGGATATTCATTTATGAGGTATTAGCATCTAAAGAATTTATTGTCACAGGTAAAATTGTTGACCAGAAGTTGTTGAAAGGATTACCAGCCAAGATTATGAGTTCATTGAATAAATTATTAAATCCAAAGTTAAACTTACGAACAACGATTGAAAAGTTTGTTCAAGAAACAGAGACTTCATTTGAGAATAATGAAATAATTTCGTTTAATAAGCAGTTGGAAGAAATCAAATTTAGAAATAATCAAGAAAAGATGGATTTCTTCAAATATGAGTTATCAACTTATATTAGCAATAATGGCCAAGAGAATAAATTTCCTCCTGGTTTACTTGAGCACAAGTTGTTACCAGAGTTGACTTCCCAATATAGTTCATTGTCCAAAATCAAGGCCACAGTTAACACTGCTCCGCTGGAAGTACAGCAGAGGCAAGAGACTATTTCTATCATACTAAATTACATTATTCAGTTCGGTATTAAGCTAGACGAGGTTCAATTTAACAAGATGGTGAAACCAATCGTTTTGGAAGCTTTTAGTGTAGCCGACAGATCAATCAGATTGACTTTACTTGCTCATTTATCAAGTTTTGAGAAATTTTTAACCGAATCAGAAGTGCAACTGAAAGTCTTTTATAACTTAATTGGTGGATTCCAGGACACTAACTTTATGATCCGAGAAACAACCTTAAAGTCAATAACTGTTGTTATCGACAAAGTTTCCGTAAAGCAAGTAAACCAGGATTTGTTGAAGGCACTCGCAAAGTCTCAAATGGACCCCAAGCCATCGATTAGAGTCAATACCCTTGTTTTAATTATCAAGATTTCCATGAAAATTTACAAGACATCAAAGAATAACGTATTGATTACTGCATTATCAAAGTCATTAAGAGATACATTCACTCCATGTAAAATGATGGCTCTTTCCGGTTTCGAGAACTTAATTGATCAATTTTCGTTGGAAGAAATCTGCTCAAAGATTTTGGGTCACCTAGCAATATCTTTGATGGATAATAAATCACGCAAAGTTAGAATTGAGGCGAAAAGAATATTCCAGTTATACTTAAATTCTGTTGAAAAGCATGCTTCAACTTTACCTGATAACAATGAAGATGAAGAGGATGAAGAAGCTGAATTCTTTAAAAACAACGCACCATCTCAAGACAAGAAACAAGAGGTTGAAACAAATTCCTCAAGTGTTCCAGGGGTTTTTTCTTTTGGATGGGGCATGGCCAATATATTGGGAACATCTTCTGGTGTAGTTGGAGAATTGAACAATGAATTCAATGCTTCAACTCCCGATTTAACACGGGTTGGAACACCAACTAAAGAACCTTTAAACTATACCCCTAACAAGCCAAGTGAAAAAATTATTTCATCGTGGGATGAAGACATTTTGCAAGATGATTATGACAACGAGTGGAACATGTCTGACGAAAATGAATTGAAAACAGAGCCAATCAAAAAACCAACAATATCTGACAGGACGTGGCCTTCAAACCCATCAAAAAAGGTCCAAAATAGACAAACTTTGAAATCGAAGAAAGGTACCTCATTACAATTAGGTAGTAAGATTACAACCAAAACACCAGGTTCCAGTCTTAAACTAAATTTAGTCGAGGACGACGGAGACGATTCTTGGGGAGGTGGAGATGATTGGTGATTTAAAACTAGTTTAGAGCCTTAAATACTCTATTACTATTGACTACTGCTCAGTTCGTCTCAAGTAGGGTATTACTTGAAATATCATTTACAAATGATATTTGCAAAGATTAGTCTTACAGGAACAACAATGAGAAGGATAAATTGTAACTTCTACATGCCACACAAATAAAATGTTTAATATACTATCATTAGAATTATGGAAAATGTCCTACTCTAGGACCAATATACCCATCTGGAGCATCGAGAGTTGCATTTAACCTGGCACTATCCATGCCATCAAAGCCAGCTGAAATAACATCATTACCCCACCACTCTAGGGGCTTGTCGTGATACTGAACTGCAAAGAAAACAATGACTCCAGAAAATGCAACACCAGCCGTAGCTGACCCAGAGAAAACATAGTTGTATTTATCCCAAAATGCAGTGTAATGCTTTTTAAGATAGTACATTGAAGCAAAAGACAAGTAAAGACCACCAGTGAAATAACTCAAATTATAAGGAGCGTAAACCAAGAAGCCTCCAAGTATCAAAGTTGGCTGAAAGTACTTGGTTAACTTCTTAGGTCCGTACCATTTAAAAGCAATACAGACAAAAGCTAATAAGAAACCAATCAAAAAGCAATATTGCATAACCGGATATAAACCACCAAACACCTTTTTAGGACCAATTACGCCCCAAATGACAGAGGCACTGAAAAATGTTTGAGATGAAGGACAGGTGAACTTTTGTTTGTTTGTTGGTAAACAGTAATCTTTGATATGATTTAGTTGGAAATTCATTACAGCCAAGCCAACAAATGAATGAATTATCATTGATAACATTTGGGTCCTAAACATCGCCCTTGGTGGAATCTTAACGTAGTGTCCCATTTTTTGGTCTGAAATGTAGTTTTGAGCTTGCCCATCAATATTATAACCCAAAGCTTTAACGAAGTTCAATGCCAAACCATTTCCTGGTAAAGCATAGCCAATGATTAATTCTACCAAAACGTTAAGACCAATCTGAAAACCAGTAACAGAGTAAAGAGTAGTCAATGGGATTAAGAAAATAAAATTGATTCCAACAGCAAAGAAAATAGTCCAGACAGGGGTTTCAGCAGGATAAATCTTCACACAAATGATTGCAAACACAATAGAAATAACCAATACACACAAAAATACCCAGTCAGGTACTTCTTTATATCTTGACATCATTGTAGAATGCGGATCTGTAAAATCCTCGTAAGTGGATCTTCCAATATTTCTCAAGGACTTCCCAAGACCCTTAAGTGAATCCCACATGGCTCTATAATTCATTGCGGTTTCATAGACAATTAAAAACGGATACGAGGCAAAGAATGCACCATAAAGAACCAAATTTGCGGCAGAATAAAATGGGGGACCAACCTTCTTATATTTCTCTTCATCAAAAAGACTTTTACTATCAAGAATGCTTCTGACGTTATAGCGTTTTCCGGTATTGGAATACAAGGCATTGCTGTTTATAGGAAAGTAACCAGCCCACTTGTTGTTATTGTAGTAAATTCCAACAATACAGAAAAAGGCAATAAAAGAACCTAAATATTGGTTTGCTTGGGAGTACCAAGGAATATTTAAAGCCCCGTTATAATCCAAAATATTCCAATCAAATGTGGGTATTGGATTTAAGCCTAATCCCTTAATAGATCCAGTTATATTTGCAAGATCTGGATTTTTTGGAGCAATCCATGTCATCCAATTGAAGGTAGATAATGCTCCAAACAAGTAATTTGGAATCCAATAATAAAGGAAGGATATACCAAAGGTAATGAAAAAGAAGTAATACCTGGAAATTGTCCAACCGTTAATATTCTCTTTTTTTTCGGGTTGCAATAAAGCTTTATTTAAAGCGACTGTAGGCAAGATTGATGGCCAAATAGATTTAATAGGATAAATAGTAAACTTCCTCATTATTCCAGCAAAGCCAAAACCCATAAAATTAGTGCACAAGATCAATAAAGTCTGGTATCCAAAATCAGCCCATTCATTTCCATAGAATACTTTGGATTTTTGAACATGGATATTGTATGAAACGTAAGAATTACCCCCAGAAACTGCAAAAAAAATAGTAGCAAGCATTTGTTCCTTATAATTCCAAGGACCAGGATTTAAATCAATTTCATATTTCCAAATTTTGAACTTCCATTTTGGCAATACATACTCAAGTAGCCGACCTGATGGGTACAAGAATAGCTGAACAACAGGTGTTCCCAAAGAAATTCTTGGCTGTCTTTCAGCAAAAAACTGATTAACAAAAGTCCCAATGGCAGTCCAAATAATTCCTGCAATGTATACTCTGACTGTTTCTACTGGAATTGTAGGGTCATCAAAAGGGTCAGTTACAGACCTCACTTCGGGATAAGGGGAGTAGTATGCAATCAAAGCAGCCTCCAATCTTACTTGTAAACTCCAGTCAAAAACTCTCAGTACATTATATTCACCCAGCTCCAAGCTAATATCTGAGGAGGTTCCATCAACAATTTGTTCAATTGCTTCTGATTTAGGCCCCAATAGGCTTTCTTTAAGGTTCAGCCTTGGGTAGTTGCTGGTTAGAAGTTGATATAATTCCATGTCTTCTGTTGGAATATTAGGATCCCACTCATGTTCGATAATTGCATCAGAAATAATTCGAATTGCTTCGGTTTCCTCCAATTGCTCAACTTTTTCAATTATAAATGTAACAGACATAGGTATGTCTTCCGTAGAGATTATACCAGAATGATTTAACCTCTTTAAGACAAAAAGTTTTTGATCTGTAGTAAGTGTCAGACCAACATCTCCAATTGAAATTACTTGTGATGTAAGTACATTTAAGTCAACTTCATGATCTCTTGCGTCAAACCGACTCACTGCACTAGTAATGCCAGTTACTAAATCACTAGCTTGAACCATTTCTTTTGTATTGCCCATCTTGAATAATAGTGAAAGAACAAAAACAACGTCCGTTAATATTCTTTATATAGATGTAATTTATTAAGGTTTATAATTAATTTCATTATCTTATTTCGTTATCATGTACATATATGAGAACTGCTAGTGCCGTACACTTTAGACAATTTCCAATCTTTCCCTATCTTTACCAATGAATAATACAATAATCTTTAGATCAATGAACCCTTTCATAAACATGGGTTTTTACGATATAATAAGCCAATCTTTGGTTACATATTTTATTATTTTATCAAGTCCAATTTTGCAAGAGATCCAATAAATAGATCAAACTTGTGTAGCATTTACCAAGACTCACAAGCTAGTTGTATGCCTATACATTCGGTAACATTGGAGAAATGTCGGTACTAGGACCCGTAATACTAAAAAATAAACCAATAAACCATTACTATTCAAGAATGTTACCAAAATTGTTTTCTTGGTAAAACTTAATATTGTATCAATTGATACTGTATTTTGCAACAGCTTGAAACCAAATACATCTTTTCTGTACTGCGTCAAACTCTAAATTTTATGACAAGGCACCATTATTACATATTAGTTTGTCCCTGGCAACAATTATTCTTGTCCAAGTGCAGAATAAGCGAATAGATCTTAGCATTCAATAAAATTGATTGAGGAAGGTGCGTGTTACCTAATTCACAAATCTTGTTTGTTACAAGAATTAATTTAGGTTATCACTTTAGAATCCGTGTACTCACACGGCAACAGAGTCTTGTATTGAAGAGTGGTGAGCATTAAATATTATTATTCCTGGAAAGCTTAAGTAGCCATTTTCTTTTTTTCTTTTTTTGGCTTCGCCTTATCTTTCTCCGATAGAATATATTCTGAGCAAATTGGTAGTGTTTCACTCGAGTAGAAACAAGATCTTTCAACTTAAATGCCTTTTTTCTGGTATTACATTGATCAGATGGAGCATGTGTCTAATGTGAAATCTTGAACTTACCTGTTAAATTACAATGAGGAAATCAATCTAGTGTTTATGGAAAGTAACCTGCTCTTGGACTATCTAATAGATATCGTAGTGGCCCATTATTATTAGACAATATCATAGCGTTTTTTCCCTTATTAGTAACAATGTTTTCCCAGCGAGAAATGCTTCTATAGATTATATTGTACGGCAAAGAAGTTAATGATGAAACTGAAAGTGGTACGCTAAGTCTTTGAGTAGGCGAAAAACATTCTAATGAATTGACCAAAAAGCAATACACAGAGTTTTCAAGTACCACTTTAATGAAGAAGACAAATACAACTCAGGTCCCAAATAGTCAGCTTGCAAGTAGTAAACCGGAAATACCCAAATCAAATAAGGTTGGCTGAATTTGTCTAGTCATTCATTCTGACACCACACTCTCAGGCAACCACAGGAACAAATACAGAACTCATCAAGCAACTGTATTGTAAGTTAGGATAAAACCCGCCTAGTAACATAGTAGCATCAATAACATTCTATGTGACTGAACAGTGGAAGAATGTGCAACTCTTAGACTAACAAACTGTTGAAGAATACGTGGGTGCAGTAATCATCAATATTACTGATACATATTTCAAAACTGCTCGCAAATAAAAGATATTACAAGCTCTTCAAAATTTGATAAAGCATCATGAATCCTGGTATTTGGACATAGAGACCAAAATTTCAATAAGAGATAGAGTTTTAACGTGAAACTTGATCTGAACAACGAGTGTCTTAATCGACATTGGTGACAAACTGTTACTTGAAGAAGGATAGCCACAGATCAATTACACGAAGACTCAAAGTTCTAGTATACCACTAATTGAGAGAATTGTTAAAAATAACATTAAAAACCCAAGATTGAGACTATTGCTAGAGATGAAATTCAAAGTAGTCTTTGAAACACCATAAAGTTCATACACAAATTAAGCAAATTTTAGGAAAAAGCACAATTACGAAGAGCATCCATCTAATTAATTCTTAATGCGAGAGCTATCGTCCTTGCAAGTGAATTGTTTAAACCTCCTCATTTGGATTATTTGACGTTTTTAATAAGTTTTGAGAACCAAACCAGATCTTCTGTGTGGTTAACACACTACCAGAGGATAATGCTTAGATGATATTGCCCCATATTGAACCACATAACAAGAAGCATAAAATGGTTTTGCAATCCATATTCTTGAGGGAACTTTCGTGTTTCAAAATCAATAATGTATCGTATTCACCTGGCTGCTGAGCAATAAATTATGTTAAATGCCTAGTAGGCTGTTGCAATGAATACCAACAAATAATCGATGCACCACCAAGAGAAAATCTGCAAACAATAAAAAGGAAATTGATAATGAATCATCCAGTTATGTATTTAGGCACAAATTTTGCCTGACACACTGGCTATCTTCTTTAACCCATCTCTTCACACTTTCGGGGGTATTGCTATACCTACGAGCACATTCTGCTATAGGAAGATGAAGTACATATCAAAGCTATCTTTGGTCAGCCTAATTATGATGCTCATGGTAAATGCGCACTATGAAGAGGAGAATAGCGACATTTGGTTATAAAGATAACAAAAAAATACTTTTCCTTGTAGATCTTAAAAACTCTAGGCTTGAATTTTAGACTCAAGAAGTTTGATGAAGCTAATCGATTGTCCAAGCCTCACCAGTTAGAAAAGCACTTGGATCTTTCTATACATGTAACACCGTTGCTTCTAATATTTATACTGGTATCCATCTTAAAAACACAAGAACAACTGTTAACTGCATCAAAGATTTCGATAGGTATTAGTGAAAATAAAAATATTATTTATGTCAAATATTACACACGTCAACTACGAAGATAATAGTTAACGAGAGTGGATCGGGTCAAAAAATATTGAGCTTAGAATTCTCTCACTAACCCGAGTCAAAACGAGGGCAAAAATGGTTGGGTAAAAGTTGATTACATAACAATGAATGGTGGAACAGTGTTTGAATTAAAAAAGCTTACATAATTTGCCAAAATAAGTGCATGTATCGATAAAAAAGCCGTGCGAGACACGTACTAAAGACGTGTACTAACCAAGAAAATACCATTAACTATCTTAGATACCGGTTCCGGAACACAACACGTGTTTGCTCACCATTGCTGTTTTCATGTGACTTATACGACACCATACAGAGCTCCATGTGGTATTGTTGGAAAATTTTTCGTATATATAGAGAGGCAAAATCCACATTTTTTAATCTTTTTCTTTCTCCAATTAACTGCTGTATTACATCTGTATACAACGTAAACACAATGGTCCAATCATCTATCTTAGGTTTCCCACGTATTGGTGGACAACGTGAATTAAAGAAAGTCACTGAATCTTACTGGCAAGGTAAGGTTACCGTCGACGAATTGTTGGCCACCGGTAAGCAATTGAGAGCCCACAACTGGAAGTTGCAAAAGGAAGCTGGTGTGGACATCATTCCATCTAACGATTTCTCTTACTATGACCAAGTTTTGGATCTCTCTCTTTTGTTTAACGTTATTCCTGACAGATACACGAAGTTTGACTTGGCTCCAATTGATGTTTTGTTTGCCATGGGTAGAGGTTTGCAAAGAAAGGCTACTGATTCAACCGCTGCTGTCGATGTTACTGCTTTGGAAATGGTCAAGTGGTTTGACTCTAATTACCATTACGTTAGACCAACCTTTTCTCACTCCACTGAATTCAAGTTGAATACTGCTGCCGGCATCAAACCAATTGATGAATTCAACGAAGCCAAGGCTTTGGGTATCCATACCAGACCAGTTATTTTGGGTCCTATCTCTTATTTGTAC
Organism: Teunomyces aglyptinius; assembly: GCA_030581575.1. Classification (NCBI taxonomy): domain Eukaryota; kingdom Fungi; phylum Ascomycota; class Pichiomycetes; order Serinales; family Debaryomycetaceae; genus Teunomyces; species Teunomyces aglyptinius. Next base: position 603,945 of record JAKTTR010000002.1, read on the forward strand.
TTGGGTAAATCTGACAAGGACTCTCTTGATTTGGAACCAATTACTTTATTGGAAAAGATCTTGCCAGTTTACAAGGAATTGTTGGCTAAGTTGAAAGAAGCTGGCGCTGACCAAGTCCAAATCGATGAACCAATTTTGGTTTTGGACTTGCCAGAAGCTATTCAAGCCAAATTTCAAGGTGCTTATGAAGCTCTCGTTTCTGCTGAGATTCCAGAATTGGTGTTAACTACCTACTTTGGTGATGTCAGACCAAACTTGTCTGCTATTTCCAAGTTGCCAGTTTCTGGTTTCCACTTTGACTTTGTTAGAGTTCCTGAACAATTCGAAGATGTTACCTCTATCTTGAGTGATAAGCAAACTCTTTCCGTTGGTATTGTTGACGGTAGAAACGTGTGGAAGACCAACTTTGCTAAGGCTTCTGAGTTTGTCCAGAAAGCTGTTGAAAAGGTTGGTAAGGACAGAGTTATTGTTTCTACTTCCTCCTCTTTGTTGCACACTCCTGTCAACTTGGACTTTGAAAAGAAATTGGACCCTGTTATCAAGGACTGGTTCTCCTTTGCTACTCAAAAGTTGAACGAAGTTGTCACTATTTCTAAGAACGTTGCTGGTGAAGACGTTTCGGCTGAATTATCTGCCAACGCTGCTTCTATTAAGTCTAGAACTGAATCTTCTATCACTACCAACCCTAAGGTCCAAGAAAGATTGGCTACTATCAACGAAGCCTTGGCTACCAGAAAGTCTGCTTTCCCAGCTAGATTGGCTGCTCAACAAGCTAAGTACAACTTGCCATTGTTCCCAACCACCACAATAGGTTCTTTCCCACAAACAAAGGACATTAGAATCAACAGAAACAAGTTTGCTAAGGGTGAGCTTTCTGCTGAAGATTACGAGGCCTTTATCAACAAGGAGATTGAATTAGTTATCAGATTCCAAGAAGAAATTGGTTTGGATGTCTTGGTTCACGGTGAACCAGAAAGAAACGATATGGTTCAATACTTTGGTGAACAATTAGAAGGTTTTGCTTTCACTACCAACGGTTGGGTTCAATCTTACGGTTCGAGATACGTTAGACCACCAATTGTTGTTGGTGATATTTCTAGACCAAAGGCTATGACTGTTAAGGAATCTGTCTACGCCCAATCCATTACTAAGCAGCCTGTTAAGGGTATGTTGACTGGTCCAGTCACCTGTTTGAGATGGTCTTTCCCAAGAGACGATGTCTCTGGAAAGCTCCAAGCCTTGCAATTGGGTTTGGCTTTGAGAGACGAAGTTCAAGACTTGGAAGCTGCTGGTATTACTGTCATTCAAGTCGATGAACCAGCTATCAGAGAAGGTTTGCCATTGAGAGCTGGTAAGGAAAGATCTGACTACTTGAACTGGGCTGCTCAATCTTTCAGAGTTGCTACTTCTGGTGTTGTTGACTCCACCCAAATCCACTCTCACTTCTGTTACTCCGACTTGGATCCAAACCACATCAAGTCCTTGGACGCTGATGTCGTTTCGATTGAATTCTCCAAGAAGGACGACCCTAACTACATTCAAGAATTCTCTAACTACCCTAACCACATTGGTTTAGGTTTGTTTGACATTCACTCTCCAAGAATTCCTTCTACCGAAGAATTCATTGCCAGAGTCGAAGAAATCTTGAAGGTATACCCAGCTGCCAACTTCTGGGTCAACCCAGACTGTGGTTTGAAGACCAGAGGCTGGCCAGAAGTCAAAGAGTCTTTGACCCACATGGTCGAAGCCGCCAAGCACTTCCGTGCTAAGTACTAAATTGGTACATAAACCTGTCAAGCTTGTGCCCCTGTCGGTCTGCTCGCATTATTCAATTCTTCATTGTTGATGCTGTATCCTAGACGATTACATTTATTCAACATATAATGTAATTTTTAAAACGCTCTTAATGAGTATGTGTTTATCATGACTTTATCTTTTTTTTTCCATTGCTTTTATTTCACCTGTAGAGGGTGAAGGGGTTCAAAATTGGGATTTCAACATCGGTTTTTATATATAATAAATACGCTGACGTATTCAGTCGGCTTTATTAAAAAAATTTCGTTAATAGAGACTTCAACGGTTAAGTTAAGCTCCACATTTTTCGGGTACTGTTCCAGATCTGTATTGCGGTTCGGAGGTTATTTTGCTCACCTAATTAGATGATTTTTTGCCATCCCAAATATCCTTCTCAACAAGTGTGAACAATGGATCAACTGCAATTTGTTGAACAGTTTATCAACGTCACTGGAGCTACCCAGTACTTGGCAGAACAATATTTGTCAAGAAATGAGAATAACTTGGTTGCTGCCATTGAGGACTTCTACGCATCCAGCAGTGCGCAAGAACAGGTCACTCCCTCCACCAACAAACCCCAGAAGCGTGGTGGTGGTGGTGGTGGTGGCGGAATAAGAACATTTCGTGACTTAAACAATGACGATGATGAAGAAGATGACAAAACGAATACCAATTTCTTCACTGGCGGAGAGAAATCGGGCCTCCAGGTTGAGGATCCCAACAAGAAGGATAAGAAGTCCTTAATTGACCTGATTTTTCAGAGAGCGAAGGAACAGATGGACCAGCCAGACGATCGGCAGTCAGCTCTGGAGCCAGAAGTTTCCACACCAAAATTTACTGGATCTGGCTTCAAGTTGGGCGATGGCAATGCTCCATCTGAACACATTGCCGATAATAACAGCAACAGACAACAAAGGCCTAGCAAGGTTACCCGTGAGATTACCTTTTGGAAGCAAGGCTTCACCGTAGGTGATGGACCATTGCACAGGTACGATGATCCAAACAACACCAATGTGCTTCAGGAGTTACAACTGGGTCGTGTACCTGTGTCGTTACTTGACGTCGAATTTGGCCAAGATGTTGATGTTTCTGTTTTTAAGAAGACTGAGGAGGACTGGGTCCCCCCAAAGCGGAAAGTGGGTGGTTTCCATGGCATGGGCCAGAGATTGGGCTCACCAGTTCCTGGTGAAACGATAGGTGTCCCGGAAGAAGTAACACCTGAGAATCCACCAGCAGCCACTTCTCAGACGGTTGAAACCAAGCCAGATGAAGGACAAGGTGATACTTCAGTTCAAATCAGATTTGCCAATGGTAAGAGGGCATCGCACAAGTTCAATTCGTCTGACCCAATTACCACTGTATATGACTTTGTCAGATCACATCCCTACAACGATTCTGGCAAGCCATTTACTTTGAGCCATGCCTTCCCTGTGAAACCAATCGAGGAAAGCAAGGAAGTTTCGGTGGATGATGCTCGCTTGAAAAACGCCGTTATCGTCCAGAGATGGGCCTAATGTAATGTGTATAGTCGCGAGACCGCGATAATGAAAATTCATCGCTCAGGCATCTATAAATTAGAGAAAGGCGTAAGACCAGTATATTTCTCTAAGATTCTGATTGTACATAACTTTATTGTGTATAGCACATATCTATGCACAGATGATCTCACGAATACGACCTCGTCCGGTGCGGTGGGCTCGACTACGACTTGGAATCCATCGATGCTTCAATGATCAGGCTCTCGACAAAGACACAACAAACATATCCGACAGCTTTGGAGACTACATACCTCCCGGTCATGAACTTCAGCAGAGAATAGTTGATATTTTCAACAATAAACGCATTTCATATTTCACTCCCCCATCACTATCCCGGGTGTTCAAGTCCGAAAATGAACATACAACTCCTTCACGACCCAACTTTAGCAGTATTATAGATGATAATGAGAGGCACACCCTAGAAATTGGCTCTATTGTGGAATTCCAACACCCAGAAAGCGGTATAACTACCATCGGGGCTGTGGTTCGTGAGGCACAAACTAAATTTAATGAAAACTCCAATAAACCGTTGGTTTTGTCGATTGACGGTGAAATATTGTCATTACCACCACGGTGTGTCAGTATCCATTTGTTTCAAGCTATGGATCGGGATTGGGTGTCTCTGTTACAAGTATTGGAACACCGCGATAATGACTCCACCCTATCCCGAAACAAATTAGTGAACAAACTTGAAGAGTTTTCCCATTATTGCATTCAACTCAAGAAGGATTTGGATCCTCATCTTGAAATAGTCCAGTCACAGTACTCAAAAAGTCACAACATGGTTGGAATTTCGTTAGTCGAGATAATCGAGTCTATCAAATTTACCAAGCCTCTACTAGCCGTACTTGGCCAAAGCTACTTTCACCAATGTGCATTTCTTATGGCTATTCATATGAATATCTCAAGCAATCCTCAGTGGCTTATATCTTCCAATATCCAGTGTTCCAACCTCATTAAAGGATACTCCAACGATCTCATAATCACGTCATACTTCATCAATTCCCAAACAAATTCTCAGGCTATTGAGCAGTTTTTCAATGCTGTTAATAACAAGGTGATGCTTTCCAACCTTAACAAGTTTTGCAACACATTCTACTTGGAACAAAAGAAAACTCCAAGATCGTTTGACGAATTAAACATCTACTTCAATATATGGGAAGGACGGCATTATAAATATTTGATAGATGTATTGAAGTTTACCGTCGCATATCCTCATCCAAAATTAGCAAGAGCCATCGAGAAACTCGACGTATTCCGTCATCTTTCCATTAATTTATTTCTCGAGGAAATGGGTATCTACAACAACAATAGAAACCAGCTCACCGATATATTTCTATCGGCCAATATTATGGGCAAACCTATGAATTCAGAACTAGCAGTTTCAGCTGCTGGTAGCATAGAGTCAAACTACTTGGAAGACTCCACAGAGTATAAGGATAAGTTTCCTCATTTGCGGCGAGAGAAACTTTACTATCAGGATCACGTCATATATGTCTTACCAGGAGGAAATATGGCAGTATCATTGGAAAAGATCAATTCCCGTAAGTATTTGGTGAATTTACACATCCCTGATGTTATGACTAAGGTGTCCCCGAAGAGTAAGATATTTGACCAGACAAGTTTCCAATCGTGTTTCATGTTAGCGTTGAACAACTTAGTTGGCGGTGATAGAATGAAGTCACTATTTGAATCCCAAACGGCCCAACAGTTTCAGTTCCCTAATCAGAATGATAGTGAAGAATTTTTACTGGTAAGAGACATGATTAATAGTCCCAAACCCAAGGCCAGTAAGGTAACATGTCTCACCGCCTCCTTTACATTTAATACTTATGATTCCAAACCATTTGCTAATCTTGAAGGCAAGATCAGTTTTTCGTTTGATTCACTTGCCATGGTTAAGATACAAAACTTAGACTGGCCAATGCTTCAAGATTGTTTATCTGGGGATTCAGAGTCTCCATTTCGGATATTTAGGCGGAGAGATTCTGACACATCATCAACCAAACCTAACCTCAGAGGTGTTGATAGACACAACGTCAGTTTTATATACAATGTGATGCTCAGTCATTTCAAGGTTAGGAATTTGGAGGGTTCTGCTCTGGTAAATGATCCAGTTATTGATATTGATTGCACCGATTCATCAAATATTTGCAAAGAAGTCAGCATATTGAACAAGAATACAACCAACGAGAAGTTGGTCACAATGTTGGGTTCGAAGTCCCGAAAGGCATTAGCTCAGGCTGAATTCTTTGTAGCCGAACTCGACAAATTTCTAGGGAAGTTGACGGCGAAATTTTGCCTTGAGAACCAGATTCCTGTGATAGCACAAGTTCAGGATGTACATGCCGAGGAGAGTGACCCCACGTTGGTGCTCCACAACAACTTACTCCTTCCTAACTACGAAGCAACATCGTACTACCAAACTCTTATTGGTCGTGATGCAAAGGGTTATGTTTCAGTGCCCGCAAGTTTTATTGGTCGTAACTTTTTGCACCAGAGTCTGTACCAAGTATTATCCCCTGATGAACGAAACTTATCCATGGGTATTCATGGAGGGTATGTGAAGTTGAGTGATCCACTCAATAGTTACGAGGCACTTTTGAATCAACTTCAGATTTTAAATTTTGTTCAACTCCAAGCGAATCGCCAGTTTTTACAATTGGACGAGAAACATACAAGTTTTGTACGTCGCTTTGGGTACCTCAAGGGTTACGGTTACAACCTTAATGGTCCGTTAGACTACCTGGTATTACAGGATCATACCAATAAGCTTAGCAATTCGGTCAAACTTAACCAGTCTTTGGGTCTTTTGCATAAAAAGTTTTGGACATTGCGGGAATTGGAGCAACAATTGTCCACACAAGGCATTGATGCAGAAAACAACGGTACTATTTACGAATGTGTCATTACAAATGTGGGCGAAACTCACGGGGATTTTCAGCTTTCCAAGGCTTTTTGCGTTGAATTGGGAATCGAGGTCGATATTGCACATGTTCCCAGAAATATCGCCGTTGGTACCATAGTTTTCTGCAACCAGGTAGTACTATTGTATCCAACACGGCTCCAATGTGTGTTGAAGGAGAATTTAATAAATTAACGCAGTAGTGTAATATTTCATGTATATATTTAGTCATAAGATTACCCATAACCCATATGCGAAAAGTAATACGCGATTTGGAGCATAGCACTGATTTTAAGTGTCCAATATATTTAATAAAAGTTTCACCTTAACGACTAATTTTACTAAGGACAGATTAGAACCAAAGACAATAAAACTGATTTGACGTCAAATATAAGATCAACTCCAAGAAATCTGATTTTTAAAGCAAGTCTTTTATACTGATGGTAAGTCTGGTGGTGCTTGCTCCGGCATATATCACAGCAGCGAAAAATAATAAACTGGTTTGATTCTCAAGAAATTTTTCATATTGACTCATACACATTTCAATACATCATCATGGTTGTAAGTACAAAATATGGGGAATATAGGTAGAGTTTTAATACTGACATGATACAGCATATTCACCCTTCGTTTGAATCGTTGAAAAACATTGTGGAAAGTCACAGTCAAGAGAAAAATGGACCCAACTTATATCCGATTCACAAGTATGTGGGTAATGATGACTTAACAGTCCACCAGGCATACTTGCGCTTAGCTAAGTTGAATGACAATTCAAGAACACCATCGTTCTTGTTTGAGTCTGCCGTTCAAGGTGACTCGGTCGATAGATACTCATTTATTGGAGTAAATCCCAAGAAGATTATCAAGACTGGTGATGACGAGCTGTTGTACGGCCCAGAAAACAGTAGCGTGGATCCAATAACCATTTTAGAAGAGGAATTGAAGAACTACAGGCAAGCGGAATTACCTGGATTACCCAAATTTAGTGGGGGTGCCACTGGATACATATCGTATGATTGTATCAAGTACTTTGAACCTAAGACTCGCAGACCATTGAAAGATGTTATTCAAGTTCCAGAAGCTGTTTTGATGCTTTGTGACTTAGTGGTGGTGTTTGACCACGTATACCTGCGTTTCCAAATCATCAATAATGTTAGTATTCATGGCTCTCTTGAAGAAAACTACAATAGGGCCTGTTCCGAGATCGAGGCCATCCAATTGGTATTGGGAACCACCCCTACTGAAGATATTAATCCTCACCAACCTCCTATTAAGATGAACCAAACTTTCCATTCCAATATTGGCCAAGAAGGCTACGAAGACCATGTTCGTAGATTGAAGACTCACATCCTCAAGGGTGATATCATCCAAGCTGTTCCCTCTCAAAGGGTAGCAAGACCAACCTCGTTGCACCCATTTAATATTTATCGTCACTTAAGAACAGTCAACCCTTCGCCATATTTATTTTATATTGACTTGATTGATTTCCAGATTATTGGAGCGTCGCCTGAACTTTTGGTGAAGTCAGATAAGGCAGGCAAGGTCATTACACATCCTATCGCTGGTACAATCACTCGAGGCAAGACCACAGAAGAAGATGAGGCCAATGCCGAGATATTGAGATCATCCAAAAAGGACCGTGCCGAGCACATTATGTTGGTTGATTTGGCCAGAAATGATGTCAACCGTGTATGCCAACCAAAGACCAACAAGGTGGACAGATTGTTGACAATTGAGAGATTTTCGCATGTGATGCACTTGGTCTCTGAAGTTAGTGGAACGTTGAGAGAGGACAAGACCCGTTTTGATGCTTTCCGTTCGATATTCCCTGCTGGTACCGTGAGTGGAGCTCCTAAGGTGAAAGCCATGGAGCTCATAGGTGAATTGGAAGGGGAAAAGAGAGGTGTTTATGCGGGTGCAGTGGGTCACTGGGGATACGATGGAAAGACCATGGATACATGTATTGCGTTGAGAACGATGGTATACAAGAACGGCACGGCTTACTTGCAAGCCGGAGGTGGAATTGTGTACGATAGTGACGAGTACGAGGAATTCCTTGAAACAATGAACAAAATGAGAGCAAACAACAACACAATTGTTGAGGCTGAAAAGATCTGGATTGAGAAAGTCGGATCAACCGAGTAGGATTACTATACAGAAATAAACGACAATTAATTCATTAGATGAGACATAGTGAGACAATAAACCTATGTAAAAAAAACCAATTAACTAACAATAAATTTTACAAAAAAAGGCTGTGAGTTTAATCGAGATGAAAAAATAGAGCTGGTATATATATATTGCTAATAGCTGTATTTTTTGATGTCTTTGCTATTCGAGTGAGAGTTCGCGGAAGAGACCCTTAAACTCCGGTGGTCGGTTGCAAACTTCTCGAGAAGACATTGGACGGTCGCCAGAGGCCGAGGTCACGCGGTGTAGCACACGTGAAAATTGTCGACGATGATCATCTTAGACCTCGACAATCAAATCGACAACTATACGCTGGCGTTTAAATACAAGTATGCCTGGCTCTGACCCCAACTCCCCGCCTGTCAATGACAATGTAGCGGGAGGTAAGAACTTTCTGCGTACACCAACCTCATGGGATGCCGAGGATGACATTCTATTAATGCACTTGAAGGACCAACAAAAGTTAGGCTGGAAGGAAATCGCGTCCAACTTCAATAACAGAACGCCAAACGCATGCCAGTTTCGATGGAGACGGTTGAAATCAGGAAACTTGAAGAATCCACCGAAGTCAGCCGCGGCACTTGGCACTCAAATCTCAAAGAGTACCACGATCAAAAAACCCAAGAAGCCCAAGACCGAGACCACAACACCCGGTTTCGGTGGAACATACTCTCCCATCTCCACTGCCACGTTTACAGGATTTGATAACAATGTATCAAATGCTTTAGCTGGCTTAAACGCATTATCAAATACCCCGTCTAAAATCAGCAGTCCCTTACCCAACTACCACACCAATCCTTCGACCCCAGGGCTTAACTCACCAAACCACCTTAACCAGACAGTGTACGAGTCACCTAAACTGGACGTATTATTGGATCCCCAACAACACAACAACAATCCTGCCAATACTGGTGGCGGATACTACGCCGACATATCCATTGATCCCACCATGAACCTTCCTCACAACCAACCTAACCAGCATCTGAACTCACTGTCGCTTGCCCCGCGTCGATCGTCATCACATGTGCCCGGAACCACAACTAGCACGTCTACAGCAACATCTACGGCAACCACAAATCCACTCCATAATAACTCGATTATTCAGATTGCTCGCAATGACAGAAGCTCTATCATCTCCACACGGGCTTCAGTTTCGTCTCTTCCTTCTAAGTCAATGAATATACCGCATCACCAGCTGACAAACACAGCTTTAGCCCATTTACCTATTCTTTTTGGTGGGGGAAACAGTATCAGTGGACCGTCTCGGAACGCCAGTATTTCGGGGCCTGGAGGCATCCACCATTCGACAACTGTCACAAGTTTACGGAATGGCAGTGTTGCGTCAAACTCAGGCTACTACTCACGGTCTGGATCTGTTGTGATTCCCTACAATGCTGAAAAGAAAGATGAAACATGGAAAGCCGAGAAGAAAGATCTGAAGGAGAAAGAAAAGGAAAAGATCGACAAGAAGCAGGCTCCCACGAAATCCAATGACAAGGCTAGCACGCCGACACCCCCTGTATTCAAGATACCGTGGTCCATGGAGGAAGACGAGTTATTAATAAACCGACGGAATCGGGAGCTTTCATTTGCCGAGCTTTCAATCTTGCTCCCACAGAGAACTGAGGGAGAGATCTGGTCGCGGATTGATTACTTGGAGAAGCTCCGAAACGGTCATCGTTCACAAACAACCAAGAGAAGAAGACAACTGTCGATTGGATTGGATGATGTAGATGATTTTTACGAGAGTGTGGACGATGTTATTGGCATGAGCGATGACGACGATGATGATGATGACGACGTTGACGACAATGAGAATGTGTTGGTGGACGTCGACGACATACAAAGTGCAGCACGCAAGAGAAGAAAGCGGAGAGCGAGCTCGGCCGTGAATCCGTTATCAGTCAGAGACAGCACCCGGAAGCGATTGAGGTAGATGGCAAAACGGTTCGCTCCCCTTCAATTCTGTGTATTAGTTTTCGTGTATTAGTCTTTTAATAAAGCTTTAAATCCTTAGTTATCTCGTCTATGACCCGTTTTGGTGCTGGGCCCAACCCCAATACAGTAGCAGATCCAGCAGCAATTTGTGTTCTACCCGCATCGTGCACGATATAGGCGTTGATTCCCAACGAGATTGCCTGTGCAAAGAGCAAATCCATTTCTTCCTGGTTGGGAACCTGCAATGTGATTTTTGCCTGGCCATTGCCGTACTTCCATCGCTGAACCATTTCGGGATTGTATGCTGGCGAGTCGGGATTGGTGATCTTTTCGAAAAGAGCAAGTGTTGCGTGGGAACATTGGGCAGCAGCCTTACCTTTTCCCATCTTAAGATCCTGGCGCACCACAAGCGTCATCCTTACTTCACCAGGAATGGCATTGAGTTCGGTTGAATCGATATCGATTCCTTCATCTTCAGACTCCGATTCCCGTTCCGATTCGTCGTTGCTCTGGCGGCATGTAGTTGATTTACCAAGAAGTTGATGAACATAGTATCCCGTGATAAACGAGATGATTCCCACGGTAATGAGATTGGTGCTGGACATTGTCATTCTTGTTGTGTTATACCGGTGCGCATCTCCATTCTAATAGTTTTTTTTTTTACAAGTCTGTCTATGCCAATACTTTCTTCTTGCGTTTTTTCTTCTTGTCAACTTTGCTTGCATAGGACCGCCAGTTGGAAACCCGTAAGTCGCGGTCATCTTCCCATTGGCTCTGAATCTTCATCTTCAACTCTCTCTGCTGCTGGATCTTTTTGAGTTCCAAGTTTTTTGCTGCTTCTTCTCGCTGTTTGTAAAGTTTCTCTATCTCGAAATGTTTCTTCTCCTCACCTAGTATGCCAGCAACAATCTTTCTTGTCTTAATATTGGAATCATGAGCAAAGTCAGGGTTGCTTGACGTTCCATGAGCCTTGTAGATGTCAATGAGCCGTTGCTTTTCAATCGCAAGCTCGGTTTCTTCTCCAGTGAGATCCTGTGATAGCACTAGCTCAGCCTTCTTCAACCTATCAAAAGCCTGAGGGGCTTGTGGATTGGATGTCTTGTCAGGATGGATAAGCAAGGTCTTCTTACGATACGCTTTCTTGACTATATTGCCAAGGTTCTCAAGCTCAACGCTCAATGGATTGATTTCCATAATTGCAAAGCTGTCCCATTCACAACACGCCAATACACGGCCAATTTCCTGATCCTTCACAAGTCGTGACTGTTCTTCATTAAGTATATTGTCGATGTTTGTCATTCTAACACTGTAGTCTGAATCGCACTCAAATTTATCGCGATTTATTAATTAATTTGTTACTCCGCATAACCTACTCAACTATAATATTAACGCTCGTATCGCACGTACAATGCATCGATAAAGTGAGTGTGCTTAATTCCAGGCAGCTTGCTACGCTTGAATCCCTCAACAGCCTCCAGCACTGTCCAGTTGAGTTTCTCGATCAAGTAGCAGCAGATCAAAAATCCTGTCCGATTAAACCCATAGTGACAATGAACCGCCACAAGAGGATTCACCACATCCTGGTTTGAGGACAAAATATCATCGATTAACTGAAGAAATCGCCGAATCGCACCCTGGTCTGGAACAACTTTGGAGACAGTTGCACACTTGTAGTACTTGATATTTGAGAACGACTGCGGACTATAAGGTGGAATATCGGCTGAAATATCAACCACAGCAATCAAATTTCCTTTGGTTTTGGCAAGCGGACGGTCCCCGTAGAAAATCTCTTCCAAAACAGTGGGTGAATGCTGCGAGTCTCCTTCACGAAGAGTCTTCATTCCAAGCAACGGAGCAATCTCGCGACCGCTACGTCGTGTGATATTGTATGAAATAGCTTGCAACTTCATCCACTTTTGCTCGTTCTTTAAACCCCACTTATCCCCAGAAATCTCAGCCTTTACCTTAAGTACCCATGCTGGCGACAAATGTAACCTCTCTGGAAACAGCTGCTCAATATGATTGAGAATTTTACCACTAATGAACTCAGGCTTTGACAACAAGAGTGAGTGACCAGCATTGTTGATCTCAATAAGTGATGCAGCTTGCTGGTCATGTGTGTCGTTCAAAAATTTACTACTCTCATGAATATTCAATACTGGTGTCACTTGATCCCCAGAACCACCGACAAAGAGTACTCTATCTCGCAATCTGCCATCCCCAGGTTGGAAATTGAACCTCTTGGTAGCTGAATATAATTCCGATCTAGTTGCTTTTTGAAACCCGTCCACATATCGCAACACAATCGCTGATTCGACATCCATATTCCACCGAAGTTGCCGTACTTTAGTGTAGGTATTGGTAGTACTCACAGCACTCTTTGCCAATTGACGAGATACACTTTTACTGTCCAAGCCAGATAACCGGTCCCAGACTCTGAACGAATTAAAGAGCCATGTGAAATACGTGAAAACTTTAAGCATTGATACAAGTCCTCGCTGATGACGTCTTTGAGTTATTTCATTCTGTGTGACATCATCGCGAAGATCTGGAGGTGAAAGCAATATAAGTCCCTCTACTTTTCCCCGAGAAAGTTTATTAGTGACCTTGACAGCCAAGTGAGTCCCCATTGAATGACCAATAAGCAAAACAGTCTTGTTTTGAGGAACATATTGCTGGATGTATTCGAATACGATATTGACAATATTATCGGTGGTAAAATCGGACCATTTCATTAAAGAGATGCTCGAAGAAATGCGTTGTCTGTCTTCGTCGGAGAGTGAGGCCATAATTTTCAGTTCATGGTCAAATTTGATCTTAGAACTGCCAAACCCGGGCAAATCTAGTGACATAATGGCCAGACATTGTGACAAAAGACCCATTAAAGGCTCAAATTGAGCCATTTGGCCACCTAAACCGTGTATGAATACCAAAACGGGTGCATTATCAATTTCATTGTGTAGTTTCTGATCCAAGGTCTGGTTTGCGTCATTTTTCATGAAGTTAACAAGGGGATTGGGAATATTCACAGTATTGAGTGTGATGGAGTCAATAGAGAGAGTAGGCTGCTGCGAGAGGTCCACATCAACAACCTCGGTATATTTTGCAATGAGAGAACAGTCACTTGGTTCAGTTGTCTTCACAAACTTCTCAAACGTATTTTCTTGATTTAGAAGAGTAATTCTGACAAACTGCCACACTTTCTTCAAGAAAGTATTCGTTGCTTGTGCCTGTTCCAGGGCAGCTAATTCTAGCTTACTACTGGTGACTGTTGACCCTGTGACCACCATAGATTCCACGCCCAAAAATTCCAGTGTGTCTTCTTCTCCAGACAGCATGGTTCTGTCTTATTATTTGGGCGCAGTAAAACTAAGTTGGTCCTTATCATAAAGAAAAAAAGAAGATTCAAATACTACCAAGATCTTGCATATAAATCGGTGTGTATCTGCAGTAGCTCGATCATTCAAAGTTTCAAATTTGGTGTTACCTTGCAACGACAATACACGAGCATCCACGTTCTACGGCTGCTACGGAATGTCATTTCTACATAGCGGTGATTCGTTTGAGGATCTAGAGTCTTCGTTAGATAAGGCATTAAATAATGCTTCTAACAACGTGTTCCTCCATCCTGCCAGTCGTAGCGGGTCCCAAGGATCCAGCACGGCTGGCATACCCATGACAAACATGGGAGTATCCACAAGTGGGTCAAGAAACTCGGTGAATACCCGATTATCGATGGACCACGACGACAGTTCACCACTCATTGGTTCAAACAGTCAATACAGCAACCATTCCCGCTCGGTTTCGACGTCAACTGCATCTACTCAGCAACCTAAATCACACAACTCGTTCAAAACTTTTGTGCGGAAGTCCATCAACTTCCTCAAAACTGCCAAACGTGATTTAAGTAGTGAAGGAATCAAGTTAACGCATGACTACCGTCTATCGGCTACGCGTCCTTTATCTCCATCTCCTTCACAGCAACCACAACCTGACGAACGATACATTTCTCCAAGATCAAGGTCAGGACCTGGTCCATATCCGTCAAATGCGATATCCAACGCCAAATATAACCCGGTTACCTTTGTTCCTATTATCTTGTACGAACAGTTCAAGTTTTTCTTCAATTTATACTTTCTTCTTGTCGCATTGTCACAAATCATACCTCAACTCAGAATTGGATATTTATCTTCATACATTGTACCACTTGCCTTTGTTCTTACAGTTACTATGATGAAGGAAGCTGGTGATGATATAGCTAGGCGTCGTCGGGATCGTGAACAAAATAACGAACTTTACGAAGTGCTAAACCGCCCAACTACATCAATGTCACAGGATTCTACCATGACCCCAGCGAAAAGCCTCAAAGTTGGTGACATAGTGAGACTTCACAAGGATACTAGAGTGCCAGCAGATATGATCTTGCTCCAATCGAAGGATGCAACTGGAGAAGCATTTATCAAGACAGATCAACTTGATGGGGAAACCGATTGGAAACTTAGAGTTGCATGCAGTGCAACTCAATCCATTAATAGCATGGCCCAAATGATTCAATATGTTTCCTTAGTGGTGGGGAATCCCACTAAATCCATTCATCATTTCCAAGGAAAATTAGTTTACCATCCCCAACAAGCAGCTGGATCAGTGTCACCCGCCGTAAACAACGTTACTTTTCCCTTGACTATCGACCAGACGATGTGGGCAAACACAGTTTTGGCATCTGGGTCAGCCATCGGAATAGTCATCTACACAGGTACTGAAACAAGACAACTGATGAACACAACAAAGACAGGGGTAAAGACTGGGTTACTCGAGTTGGAAATTAATCGATTATCAAAAATTTTATGTGTGGTAGTTTTCATATTATCAGTTGCCTTGGTTTTTGCTCATGGGTACCCTCTTAAAAAGACTTGGTACATTGACATCATGAGATTTTTGATTTTATTTTCATCCATCATTCCGGTTTCCCTCCGGGTCAACTTGGACTTGGCCAAGTCTGTATATGCCTCACAGATTCACAAAGATGCAGAAATCCCCGATACAATTGTTAGAACTTCAACTATTCCAGAAGATTTAGGAAGAATAGAGTACTTGTTGAGTGACAAGACAGGGACATTGACCCAGAACGAAATGGAAATGAAAAAACTTCATCTTGGCACTGTCAGCTATGCTGGAGATACCATGGATATTGTTAGTGACTGTGTGTCTAGCATGGTGTCATTGGTTGATACCAATTCAGCACCGAAGAAAAAGGACTTGAGTTCACGTGTATGTGATTTGGTGTTGACCTTAGCACTCTGTCATAATGTCACCCCAACATATGAGGATGAAGAAGACGAAATAAATGAAAAGATATCCTACCAAGCAGCATCACCAGATGAAATTGCAATTGTCAAATTTACCGAAGAAGTTGGTTTACAATTGTACAAACGTGATAGAAACTCTATTGCCTTGAAACATTTGGCCACAGGCAATGTTTTCGATTTTAGTATCTTATACAATTTTCCTTTCAATTCGGATACCAAGAGAATGGGTATTGTTGTTCGTGATAACAAAACTGAAGATGTCTGGTTTATGGAAAAGGGTGCTGACACTGTAATGACCTCGATTGTCAACGCCAATGACTGGTTAGAAGAAGAAACCGGAAACATGGCCCGTGAAGGTTTAAGAACTTTGGTTATTGCTAAGAAGTATGTTTCTTCATCTTTGCTTGAAGAATTTACTTCGAACTACTCAGCTGCATCATTGTCCATGCAAGATCGCGAGTCTTCCATGCAGAAGGTGGTTAGCAAATACCTCGAACAGGACTTGGAACTATTAGGGCTTACAGGTGTAGAGGATAAGTTACAGAAAGATGTCAAGACGTCAATTGAGCTCTTGAGAAATGCGGGAATTAAGATCTGGATGCTTACTGGTGACAAGGTTGAAACTGCGAAATGTGTTTCCATCAGTGCAAGATTAATCTCAAGAGGTCAGTATGTGCATCAATTGACTAGGATGACACATGTTGAAATGGCCATGAGTCAGTTGGAATACTTGAAGTCTAACCACAATGCCTGCTTATTAATTGACGGGGAATCACTTGGATTATACATGAAACACTTTCGCAAGGAGTTTTTTGAAATTGTCATGAAACTTCCTGCTGTGATCGCATGTCGTTGTTCGCCACAACAAAAAGCTGATGTTGCTTTGACTATCCGTGAAATTACTGGAAAGAGGGTATGTTGTATTGGTGATGGCGGTAACGATGTTAGCATGATCCAGTGTGCTGATGTGGGGGTAGGAATTGTTGGGAAGGAAGGAAAACAAGCGTCCTTGGCTGCAGACTTTAGTATTATGCAATTTTGTTACTTGCTGAAGTTATTGTTGTGGCATGGAAGAAACTCGTACAAGCGGTCGGCTAAGTTGGGCCAGTTTGTAATTCATAGAGGGTTATTGATTTCTGTTGCCCAGGCAGTATACTCGATCTCATCGAAATTTGAGCCCTTGGCATTATACCAAGGGTTCCTCATGGTTGGGTATTCTACAGTTTATACCATGGCCCCCGTGTTCTCCTTGACATTGGATTGTGACATCGACGAGCATTTAACTCGGTTATACCCGGAGTTGTACCGTGAATTGACATTGGGGAAGTCATTACTGTACAAGACTTTTTTCATGTGGGTTTTGATCTCTTTGTTTCAAGGGAGTACGATTCAGTTGATTTCACAATGGTTCCAGTCTTTAAAAGCTAATGATTTTACAAGAATGGTTGCTATCTCTTTTTCATGCTTAATCTATAACGAATTAATCATGGTTGGAATGTCAATTAATAGATGGACTCGCACAATGACCAGCACCATTGTTGTGACATTTTTGATTTTTATCGGCACAATTCCCTTGTTGGGGAATTACTTTGATTTAGAATATGTGAGTTCGTTTGCTTACATTTGGCAAACAGTGCTTATCTTGGTTGTGAGTTTGTTTCCAGTTTGGTTGTCCCAATACGTCAATAGGCGGTTACGTCCACCTAGTTATGCGAAGGTGCAACAAGATTAAAGCCCAACATGCAACATCTAGACCTACAACCGATATTATTGCTGGTTACGAATTATTGCTGCAAGGTTGAACATAATCCGATCGGAGTTGAATACTTTACCCAATGGACAACACGCAACTAGGTTGACGCGGTATGCAATGGAGTGAAACGCGGCCTTATACGACGCACGACGCGTGGCTGTGCAGTATTTTGTTGGGGGTCGTTCCTCGTTCCTCGTTCCTGTTGTCCTTACGATGCGGGCTTCATAACCAAACGCAATTACTATACTCGGTCAGGTGACAAAATGTTAGGCCACAAATCAGACCATAGGCAACTGTGGATCTATAAATATTACACAGAATTCCTTCATTAATAGTAGGATATTGTCAGATTATATAAAGATAGAAATCTCTTGAACGCCTTTGCAATCTTCCAATATTAAATCGTTTCAATGGTACATTCAATTCACATGAAAACTAAGCCTACGTCGTTGCTTCTCTTGGGATATTTGGCTATTTCGATTACCACGCCATTCTTGCTATCATATCGCGAAAGCACGGCTCCAACAGCATATAAGGGAACAGTAACAGCTAGATCTTTGTTTAATAAGGTATGATTACGTTGACGCAGGTCGCCGATGTCGCCCCAGTAGCATTACCTTTTATCATTTATGACCTTATGAACTAGTTTAGCCTTAATAATATACCACACTCCTTACAAGATTAAATCGTAGCTCATCTCTGTATCAGAAGTAGCACTGTGGGTCGATTTGCAGGAGTGTATATTAGTGGAGTGGAGTGGAGGGTAAGAATAATGATTGCGAAATATGGCATAATTGTGTGATTCTTAGTAATCAAAAATTTGAAGACAAGAGGGTAGGACAGTGAGATACAGGATCATGTATAAATCCTCTTGGCTTTACATGGGTCATTGCTTTGGTTTTTTTCCCGTCTTTGAATATTTAATTTCAATTTTTTGTTTAACAGTACTAGGTGACAAGCTGAGGTTAACCTAAGGATATATTGATTTGCTGACTCGGCATCTTAGATCTAGAAGATCATATGGAACTCTTTAGTTCCAAGTCGAGAAAGGTTATATGTATCCTATATGTTCAGAACAATATCGTTATATTAAAGTTATTAGATAATGTTGCTAATATTTTTGTAATTTTAGGAATAAATACTCTTTAATGAAAGTTGCAATCGGTGAACCCTGAACCTTAACAATTTATTAGAAAATTAATACAAGGTCAAGGCCATCTCAGATTCAGATATCGCATAATTAGTAATCAGCATGAATGAGATTAGCAATAATAGAGATGTAATTAAGTATTTATATGGTATAATCAATTTATGAAATATCAGCGATACGGGTTAGTATGTACATGTTTTTTTATTGAAAAAAATTATAGGCCCTATTTACATTTATTCCTTGACCCATGGTGCATTGCCAACTAAGTCCTTAGCACTCTTCAAACCATTCACAGTATCAAACATAGATTGTTTCTTTGCAAATGGAATAGAAGCATTCTTCATGATTTCGCCCTTTGTGAACTGAGCATGAGCATCATTTTCGAGTGACGGATCCACAGCAAGTTTTGGTTGTTTACCCAAAACAACTTCACCAAACCTGGACGTGATGTTGGAGTCCAACTCAAGCGAGTAATTACCGTTGACCAAGAATTTGCCATTGCTACCCTTGACTTGATCAATTATAGACTTAGGCAACATATATGGATATTTTGACAGAATCAATGCTTCCTTAGTAATAGAAGCTACTCTTGAGGTAATACATGGGTTGACTGACGTTAACTTTCCGTAAAGGAAGGTGTCCGAGTTAACAGATGGCTGATATGGAGTGTTGGATATTTCTTTGGAAGGGTAAACGACTTCTCTTACATCGTTCTTTTTGGTATTCTTTTTAAACTTTGAAGATGATGCATTGTTCTTACGCACAGGTCTTTCAGAAGAAGCTTGTCTTTCAGGTCTTCTGGCACGGAACTTGTTTTCTTGTGATTCTTTTGTTCTGTCGGGCCTAGCAAAGTTTTCTTGTCTGACTGAGGATTCAGGTCTAGAGGAACCTTCTCCATGAGAAGCTCCTTCGGTTCTGTGTCTTCTTTGTCTTTGTCTTGAGGCTAATGAAAATCTGTTTCTGTTACCATTGGCATCCTGCATTGGATGGTTAGGGACTTGGACATTCGCCGACTTGGTTTGTTTCGTAACTTCGGTCTTGAGTTCTTTACGGCTGACAGCTATCTGGTCGATTCTTTTCAACAAGTTACTCAAAAAAGGATCAGAAGGAGTGCTCGAAGAGTTGAATCGAACGCTACGGGTCGCATTACCGAGCGAAGACTTCATACTCGAGGGAAACATGCTGATGAAAAGTCGTGGTACCTAGCTTGATTTGGTGAAATTTTTCAGGTGCGACTTTGTCGCAGCACTGGAAACAGTCTAAGGTCGGTAACCACGCTCTACACATTGTACCGGACCTTTCACCCAAAAGTATTCATTTAGACAATTATGCAATCAGTACTGAATTTTTAGCAGTGCCATACTAGTACAAGTGATTCTTCAAATTAGTTTTTGCAAATTACAATATTTCTTCAGTAGAAAGCAGCCCATGGCTGCAATGCTCTAGTTGATGGTTGGGGTTCGCGCATGTCGGCGCCGATACTAGTAATTGAGAATCCCGGTCGTGTTGTTACCCGACTTTTTCCTGGCCAATCAGAATTTGTATTCGCGCCAACAACCACGAAATTTTTTTCGGAACTCGTTGCCTGGGTAGGAGCGCTCTGTTTGGTTGGCTCGATTTTTCACCGACTTAAATAAATCTTCTTCCTTTTTTCTACTTTCTTATAACAACTCTTATTTTAATAAGAACATAGAATTACCATGTTGTCAGCTCGTCCTGTCTTACGTACTGCTGCTCGTTCTGCTACTGCCGTGGTCAGAAACTTGCGTGTTGTATGTATTCTTTTCCACAGGTAGACGTTGCCGGGTCCCCGGAAACTGTCCCTGTACTATTTGAAGATCCTCCCGTCAACCAATCCTAGATGAAAGCCTAATTGCCATACGTGGCTGGCTACACTGGGTTTAGCTTTAATGGTCTACTGGCTTATCAATTGAATTGATTTGACTCCAGTGTCGTCCAGAAGTTCGGCTGTCCAATAGGAGGCGCCAAAAAAAGTAAATATACTAACAATTTTCAGGCTCGTCCAACCCAATTTTCTGCCCGCCGGTTTGCTTCCGCTAAGGCTGCCCCAACTGAAGTTTCTTCTATCTTAGAAGAAAGAATCAGAGGTGTTTCTGACGAAGCTAACTTGAACGAAACCGGTAGAGTCTTGTCCGTCGGTGACGGTATTGCTCGTATTTTCGGTTTGAACAACGTTCAAGCTGAAGAATTGGTTGAATTCTCATCTGGTGTCCAAGGTATGGCATTGAACTTGGAAGCCGACCAAGTCGGTGTTGTCTTGTTCGGTTCTGACAGATTAGTCAAGGAAGGTGAAACCGTCAAGAGAACCGGTAAGATTGTCGATGTCCCAACTGGTCCAGAATTATTGGGTAGAGTTGTCGACGGTTTGGGTAACCCAATCGATGGTAAGGGTCCATTGAACGCCTCTTCTTCGTCCAGAGCTCAAGTTAAGGCCCCAGGTATCTTGCCAAGAAGATCTGTCCACGAACCAATGCAAACTGGTTTGAAGTCTGTTGACGCTTTAGTCCCAGTCGGTAGAGGTCAAAGAGAATTGATTATTGGTGATCGTCAAACCGGTAAGACTGCCGTCGCTTTGGACACCATATTGAACCAAAAGAGATGGAACAACGGTACTGACGAATCCAAGAAGTTGTACTGTGTTTACGTCGCTGTTGGTCAAAAGAGATCTACTGTCGCTCAATTGGTCCAAACTTTGGAACAAAACGACGCTCTTAAATACTCTATTATTGTTGCCGCTACTGCCTCTGAAGCCGCTCCATTACAATACATTGCTCCTTTCACTGCC
The DNA here is from genome assembly GCA_030581575.1 of Teunomyces aglyptinius. NCBI lineage: Eukaryota > Fungi > Ascomycota > Pichiomycetes > Serinales > Debaryomycetaceae > Teunomyces > Teunomyces aglyptinius. Next base: position 625,325 of record JAKTTR010000002.1, read on the forward strand.
TGTGCAATTGGTGAATGGTTCAGAGACAACGGTAAGCACGCTTTGATCATCTATGATGACTTGTCCAAGCAAGCCGTTGCATACCGTCAATTGTCCTTGTTGTTGAGACGTCCACCAGGAAGAGAAGCTTACCCAGGTGATGTTTTCTACTTGCACTCTAGATTGTTGGAAAGAGCTGCTAAGATGTCCGAAAAGTTGGGTGGTGGTTCTTTGACCGCTTTGCCAGTCATTGAAACACAAGGTGGTGATGTTTCCGCTTATATTCCAACCAACGTTATTTCTATTACTGATGGTCAAATTTTCTTGGAAGCTGAATTGTTCTACAAGGGTATCAGACCAGCTATTAATGTCGGTTTGTCTGTCTCTCGTGTTGGTTCTGCTGCTCAAGTCAAGGCCATGAAGCAAGTTGCTGGTTCCTTGAAGTTGTTCTTGGCTCAATACAGAGAAGTCGCTGCTTTCGCCCAATTCGGTTCCGACTTGGATGCCTCTACCAAGCAGACCTTGGCTAGAGGTGAAAGATTGACTCAAGTCTTGAAGCAAAAGCAATACAACCCTCTTGCTGCTGAAGAACAAGTTCCAATTATCTACGCTGGTGTCAACGGTTACTTGGACACTGTTCCATTGGACAGAATTGGTGAATTCGAAGAATCTTTCTTGGCTTCCTTGAAGACCGATGCTCCAGAAGTCATTGATGCTATCAAGACCAAGGGTGAATTGTCCAAGGAATTATTGGAAAAGTTGAAGACTGTCACTGAATCCTTTGCTGCTTCCTTCTAAATATCTTACGCCACTTAACCTTCTAACGAAGATGTCTCCTTGCTGAGATATATGACTTTATTTTATTTAGATTCCGTTCGGCATTGATTTTGTCTTTCATATATTCGTATAGGATTGATTACTTTAAAAGAAAAGATTTATTATTAAAACTTACGTGGTAAAAATCAGGAACGCGATGTTTGCAATCTTTTTTTAAGCTTTTATTTTTATCTGGCATTTTTTTAGACCAACCAATGCCACGCAACAAGAAGCTGGAGCCAATTAATCTCTCTGAGGTATCAGGGGTAGAAAATGACATCTTTAAAGTCACTGACTACGATTACGAAGAATTACAAACAGACAAGCCGGTAGACCCGGAGTTCGAGTCAGACTTGGCATACTTGATGAATAACAACCAAGAGGCACCTAAAGTTCAAGTAGATACCCAAACAGTTGAAAAGGTGTTTACTTCCAACACAGCTAAACCAACACCAAAGACGAAGAAGAGACGTCAAATTAAAGTTACAATTGATGATATCACCAAGGATATGGACGAGATTAATTTTAGTAGTGATGATGAAACAACACCTGGTTTCAAATACAAGGAAAAAAAACCACATCAAAAAAAGACCAACGGAAAGAAGGAGAAAGAGAAAAAGACAATATTCGTTGATCAAGAAGAGTATGACTCAAAGATCTCTTTTGAAAGGACCGAGGCAGAGAAAGAGAAAAGAAGATTAAAGAACCAGAAGAGAAGAGAAAGAAGAGATAAACGCGACCAAGAAACTGTTAACAGAAACCAGAGTAAAACAGAAACCACCTCAGAAGAAAAGGAAGGCGTATCTGAAAACAAGGAGGAAGGATCCGAAGTGCCACACTCAGAACTGCCCACACAAACAGAGAAGAAGCAGAAAAAGAAACCAAAGAAGAAAAAGTCAACCAAGAATTTACGTAAGGAACCAGAGTCTGAAACTACTCAGGAGATTGTCACAACTGCTACCAATAAAAACGTGATTGCTGATATTGATAAACCTACAGAGACCAGTGAGACTCCTGCTGAGAAAACCTTAGAGAAGAACACGAAAGAGCCCTCGATTCCGTCTGAAACGATTAGAGTACCTTCGGGGAGATTGCTCAAGGAACCATCGCCCGAAAACCCATTTGATATCAAACTTAGGTCAATCAAGAATACCACGATGAACAGTAAATATTCCGAAAAATTACCAGAAATACTTCCAACCAAGACTATCATTGGGTTATCTCACCAACAAATTCTTCGTCTCGATGCATCTGATGTCAAGCTTAAAACAATAGTTAATTCAGCAACTATTTCGAAATATGCCAACACAACCCTCAAGTTCTGTCTCAAGCACAGCGAAGAATTATTTGAGGATTCAGAGAAAAAGACCATTTTCTTTTTGCTTTGTGTTAATGTGGCACTATATGAGTCCATTGGATTCAAGAAGACACTGAAAATCCACAATAATATACTTGAATTGTTTGGAGAATACGAGGAGATCAACTTGGAAACTACCAAGACGAAATTGACGCCATCGACAAAGGTTATTCATCAAAACAACTTGGACTACTCGGTATTATCCTACATTGGAAATATATTGATTTGGGCTGCACATCAGCAATATCAGGGTAAGGTAGAACTGTTATTCGACCAGTACAAAATTAATGTGAGTAGAAAGGATATCCGTGACAATGTCGGAGGATATCACTTGTGGGACCGCTTAATCAAAGAATCGAGCATTAATGCTAAGAGATGGAAACATGTTATTAAGTTTAGACAAGCATTTCCTTACGAAGAAGATCAGTTTATGTTGATCTTGCGGTACATGAAGGTTAGCACACTCATACCTTAAACAGGTTAGTATGGAATATGTATTATTAGCGCACCAAAAAAATACCTTTCTGAATTTGGCCAAAACACTTCAGCTTCTTTGTAAGGTCATTAATACCGACTTCGCTATGGGTTTTGAATTACTTGTACTTACACGAAAGTGGTTTTCTGAAGCAAACGCACCCGATTCCAAGTTTGATGCTCTTTCACGTGTCATCAATGCTGGCTATGAGAAAGCCCGATTCAAATATCATGTTATCAATAGTCTTCGAATCAAGAACCATCATGAGTTTTTAGTCAACATGAACGTTACTGAAGATAGTGATTTCACCATTTACTTGTTGTTGGGTTCGGAAGCTGGATTTGACCAATTGGAAACGACTGGATTCAAACGTGATTTTTCAAAGCCTCTGACAAACTTGGAAGAAGCATTTGCCAAAGACATTCCTAATGATTATCTTCACTTATTCGAGTGGGATCCAAGCTCAGTTGACTTGGAAATCAAAGTGGTAGATGATTCTTTCATAATCGATGATTCTGTTATCAATCGTGTCCTCTCCACTCTTGGAGCTCGTGGTACTTCCATAGACACAAATTACCCTGTCAAGGAATTCGAGATCACAGGAGTCACTTCTTTCATGAGGAACTCGGCACCGAAAATGCTTAATTTGGTTATCAATCGCATATGGACTGATCCCAAAGTATTTGGTGCCGTTGGTTATGGTGATTTGTCAATGTACAAATCTATACACTTGCATGCTGAATGTATTGTTGAGCACAATCTAGTACCATTCTACTTAACCAAGTGCGATTTTAAGCTTACAGATAAAGAGGTAGTACAGGTCAAGGCCGGTCAAGATACAGATACTGGCGGTGTAATGGAACCGGGAATCGTGGCAAGCCGTGACTTTAGTCTCGCTTTTATAGAACGCGACATAACTTTATAGAATTCCATGAACAAATCATATTATGTACACTTGGTTACATAAATTTACTTTTTGTAACCGTTAACCTCCAACCAGTTACGAATAACATCGAAGTCTCTGCCCCAAGTAGCCTTAGCAGTGACCATGTCTAAAGATTGAGCTAATCCTTGGTCATAACCCTTGGTGTTTTTGTCGACAAAGAAGTCTTCAATTTGCTTCTTGTGTTCTAGCTTGGTGAAACCCGAGGATGCAAGAGTAACAATCGAACCCAACATGGAAGATGATGGTGGAACTACCTCGTAAAGTTCATCCCAGTGGCTAATGAACCAAGACCACAAAGTTTCAATACCAAGCCTATGTGCTCTCAATCCTTGCATTGGAATGTAAATGTCTTGTTGCTTGATAATTTCGGAATTCAACAACATGGAAGTGATTTGATCCAAAATTTCTGGCTTTGTAAATCTACCTAAAGCTCTTAAAGCAGCAATTTTTTCTTCAATAGAATCTGGGTTGGTGTAGATCTTGAACAAGCCATCAAAAGTCGTTTGATCACCATACTTAGCAGCCACATTGAAAATAGAAGCTCTTAAATTAGGATGAACAGCCTTTTTGTCACCAGAAATAAACTTTGAAAATGCTTCCTTGGCAAATTGAACGGTTTCCTCATGATCAGCATTAGCAGCAGAAGCAAATAAGGATGACTTCAATTGTTGTTCGGCAAAGGAATCATTTTCGCTGAATTCCCAGCCTAACTTGGCCAACTTGTCAGAGACTAAGTCAACGGTAAATGTATTCAAAGCCTTCTTACTTTCGTCATCTTCAAAGATGAATGCAGCCTTGATCGTCCCGATTCTGTTCAAGATTTCATCCCAGACGACGTAGTTAGATTCGTTGGACCACAACTTGACCAAGTTCAACAAGTCAGTAGATTTAGCATAACCAGAAGGCGCCAAAGAGCCAGCATCAGCAACCAAACCAACACGGTCTTCGACACTCAATTTACCTTCAACACCAGCCTGACCCAACTTAGTCCAACGTGCGGATTCGTAGGCAGTACGATAAATACCGGATTGGTCAGCATTGATCTTAAAGAAGTCGTCAGATGTTGGAAGTTTGATGGTCTTGGTTCTTTCCGCCAAGACAATAGATTCATCAATACCCGCAGAAGTCTTCAATCCCAAGAAAATTGGGTACAAAGTTTCATCTTCTTCAGGTTTAACGTCACCACCAGCCAAGAAACGGTTCTGTGTGACCTTGATTTCACCGTTACCCTCTTCAACCTTCACAATTGGGAATCCAATGCGCTTGGTCCAAATGTCCATCACTTTAACAACATCTTGACCAGAAACATCACTTAAGGCTCTCCACAAGTCAGAGGTTTGGGTGTTACCCCATTTGTGCTTCTTTAAATAGTTGGAGACACCTTTAACAAAGACGTCTTCGCCCAACCACTTGGAAATCATTTTCAACAAAGAAGATCCTTTAGCGTAAGAAATAGCATCAAAAATTTGGGTAATTTCGTCAACCCTCTTAACTGGAACCTCAATTGGGTGAGATGCTCTTAATGCATCCAAAGTTAATGCGTGTTGCAAAGAGTCAGAGACATATGATTCCCAAACCTTCCAATCTGGGTACAAGGAGTCACAGGCGTACCAAGACATCCAGGTAGCGAAACCTTCATTCAACCACAAACCATCCCAAAAGTCCATGGTAACCAAGTTACCAAACCACTGATGGGCCAATTCGTGCATGACAACTTCAGTAACTCTTTGTTTAGTGTTAACGTTAGTGTTTTGTGGATCAATCAATAAGTCAACAGTTCTGTAGGTGATCAAACCAAAATTTTCCATGGCACCAGAAGAGAAATCGTGAATGGCGACCATATCACACTTTGGTAATGGGTACGGAATATCAAATTTCTTATCAAAGAACTCCAAAGTCTTAGCGGTGATATCAGCAGCGTATTGACCCAAATTTTCTGAGCCTGGAGTGGCGTAAACCTTAATTGGAACTCGATAGTCGTTGTTTTCAACGTACTTCAAGTCACCAACAATAAAGGCAACCAAATAAGTAGACATTAATGGAGTAGTGTTGAAAGAAACCTTCTTTTTGTTGTTATCGAGCAAGGTTGTTTCCTTTTCGTCCATGTTGGACAATACAACCAAGTCCCTATCAGCAACCAAAGAGATCGTGAACTTAGCCTTGGCAGAAGGTTCATCGTAAGATGGAAATGCTCTACGACAATCAGTTGGTTCCATTTGGGTCGTAGCCAAGTACTTGGTCTTACCGTCGTCTTGATAGGTAGATCTGTAGAAACCGGCCATCTTGTCGTTCAATATACCGGTGAATTTCAAGTGGAGTTTAGCGTGGGAACCTTCGGCCAAGTGATCTTTGAATTTGAAGGTAACTGTTTCGAATTCCTTGTTGTAGGAAATATCAGAATTCTCGATAGGGATGTCGTTGAGCTTAGCTTCCTGGATCTCAATCTCCAATATGTTTAAAGAGATAAAGTCTGTTCTTTCATTGACGTGGAAGTCAATAGTTTCCTCACCATTGAAGGTAAAACCATCAAATACAGGTTCCAAGAGCAAGTCGTAGTGCAATGGCTTGACATTGGCAGGCAAGACTTCTCTTCCCTGAATCTGTGTTGAGGAATTGGCATTGGAGTGGCGACACATCTTGTACGAACAGAAGCGGAAAGCTGTGTGGTGAGGTGTAATGTGCCTGGAGCTTGTGTTCAACGGTAGGGAAGAAAAGCTAGGGCGGATGCGGCTATTTATAACAGAGACAAATGTGCGCGTAGTTGGCGAGAACCTGTTAACAAAGTTCAAAGACAGACGCCGAACACACGGAGCGAAAAACATGGAATCAGAGGTGCAGATGTTGCAAGGACGTTTGTGGGATCGATGAGCTGATGGGGATGTAGAACAGATTATAAAGAGTATGTCCTGTTAACAGATGATGAGGTTAAGGTTAACACCTGGCTAGTGATGTGTTGCAGCCAGCCCTAGATCAATTGGAGTGGATATGTTGGGTGTTCTCAATTGGGTGGGTCAACGTCCTCAAAGGGTCGTGCGGCCATCTTCTAGATTGAATTTTCGCGAGTTTCTCGCGAAGAATTGAGCCGTCCACAGAAAAAAAAGCCTCTTAAAGTAGGGCCCTACGGTCTACCGCGCCCCGGGAGCCCTGCACTGACCGTAAATCTTTCCAGGGTCCAGTAAGATCCAAGCACCAAGTTGTCGTGAAAGGCATTTTTTTCTCTTCATTTCACGCATTTAATATCCGATGCCTTATCTCCGTTCACATCTTTTCTTCAACATTCTACTTTGTTCTATTCGCATATTATCGTATCTAAATTTGTTTCATTAATATTGTATTGTTAGAGTTCTGAACTAAATATATGCAATGCAAGTAATTTTTCAGTCGTGCATTCTACTTATTGTACTCAGGAAAGACAGCTGCATACATTAATTCATTTCTGGAACTTAGGCTGTTCTTTGAATCAAGTGGACGCCACTGTCGGTCTCTACGATATCACTAAACTCACCCACGTTCAAGTTGTAGGCTGCCTCTTCGAACTTTGGCTGCATCTGGCCCTTGCCAAAGAAACCCAAGTCTCCGCCTTGGGCATGTGACGAACAGTCGCTTTCGGTCTGGGCCAATTCTCCCAACTTAACCTCGCCGTTCAAAATACGGGCTCGGTGCTTCTTCAAGATCTGGATCGACTCATCTCTGCTCAAGGTAATGCCGTCAGGAGACTTCCACGAACGTGGCTTTCTTGAGGTGTTGTTCTTGATCAACAAGTGTGACACCCGAATTTTGCCATCACTGTTGACGACAGGCTTGTTACCTTGGTTCTTGTACTGCTTCAAGTACTCGTTGAGTTTGTCGGCGTCAGAGCCAAATGGCGGTTCCCACGACGACTCCTTAGTGGCTACATTCAAAAAATACTCCTTATTATGTGTACGGGACACACGAATGGCCCATCCTGGCGGTAAACCGGTCAGCATTCTTCTTCAATGGTTGTTGATGACTTTTTCCGTTCGCCTCATTTTTTGTCAGTACAATAATAATAATAATAATAGTATGTTTGTTTATATACATGATCTTTATACACCTCTACTCTTCATTGCTTCAGTGACTTTGGCGTAGACATCATCGACAGAATGATCACAGCGAACCTTGACAACACGGCCCTGTTCTTCGAAATGCTCTACAACAGGCATCGATGTTTCCACAAATGTTCTGAATCTCTTCTTGATACTTGCAATGTTGTCATCGGCTCTGCCACTCGTCTTGCCTCTTTCCAATAGACGCTCCAACATGACCTGCTCAGGACACTCAAAGAAAAGGGTAAAAGAAGACTTGGCAATCTTTTCTTCAAAACTAAGTGCCTGGTCCATCTTTCTAGGGAACCCATCAACCAAGAACTTGGTTGCTCCTGCCTTGTAAGAATTACGGATAGCCTGTTCCAACAACGCAAGTGTCACTTCTTGCGGCACAATGGATCCTTCCCTGATACATTTCGCAATCAATTCTCCATACTTTGAACCTTGCCTGTTTTGCTCTTCTCTCAACAAATCACCGGCCGATAAGTGCACAAAGCCGTGGTCTTTGACGAGCTTAGCACACTGGGTGCCCTTCCCAGCTCCAGGTCCACCGAGAACAAAAATCACAGATATTTCGCCTGAAGCAAACGCACGTTGTTCGTTACCTTCTTTCTTCACTGGTTCGACGGCAGAAACCGGTGCATCTTTAGTGACGAAACTCGACGCAATCGTAGAACCAACAGCCAAAATCCCCACGGCTGCTAGGATCTTGCCCTTCGAAAACGGTTGGTTGCTGCCGGAAGCTCTTGAAGAGTTGAATCGAACTGGAATCTTACGCCTAAGAGTCGATTGGAGTGGAAGTCTGGCGAGTCTGAACATGTTCTGATGATAAACAGATTTATCCGAATGCTGGATCAAATCTTTTTTATTGTTATGATCGCCCGCACCGCACCACAACCTCACATTAAATAGAGGAGGGGCTTCTCAATACCGGGCCAAGACATCGTCGCTATATCTCAAGTATTTACCGTTAATTTCCTTGTCCCAGCCTAGAAGAGCCAAATTAGCCAACTTTTTGGCGGGAACATCTGGCGTAATAAGCTGGTTTGACTCAAACAAATCGATAAAACGTTTGCTACCTTCAACGCTCATACCTTTGGTGTGATGTTCACGGATATCTTGTTGCATCTTGGTGGCAACAACACCGGGGGCAATGGAAATGGCGTTGATATGTTCTTCAGCAGCTACCGAAAGGATCAAGTGATTCAAGGCCGCTTTGGAACTGCCGTAGGAGTAGAAGCCACTGTAGCTGGTCTGGGAAGCCCCTGAAGACACAGCAACCAAGTTTCCCCGGGACTGTTTCAAAGCAGGCAAGGCGTGTTGGATCAAGTGAATCACAGCAAAGAAATTGACATCAAAATCGCGTTTCCATCCGTCAATTGATACTTTCTCGATCGGCTGGACATTATCCAACACGCCAGCATTAGCAATAACTGCATTCAATTGGCCCAATGCAGTGGCCCGAGCAACAGCTGTAGCCGAAGTAGTTTCTTCTGCAACATCGCCTACAACCACAACAAGTCTACTGCCGTATTTGTTGGCTAATTCTTCTAGGCTCGTAGCATCCCTAACAACGGCAACGACAGCAGTATCGTCTTGATTCAAGAGATATTTGACCACTTCAAAGCCAATTCCTGTAAAGTTAGCAATGACACTGCGTAATAAACCAGAAACATACCTTTGGAAGCACCTGTGACTATAGTAGTATACATTTTCTAAAGCAAATGTAGAGGGCCTATTTTTTTTGGGATTAATTAGATCGACATATAGTGACAGTAAAATATATATTTTTCTTCACCTACATCTATCTAAAGTTTGGTCGATAATGGGTTCAAGTAAGAGCCACCGTCGATTGGAATCACCGCTCCGTTAATGTAGGAGCTCTGTTTTGCACTCAAGAACAAGACCAAGTTCCGGATATCATCTGGTACACCTAATCTACCTCTTGGGTTGAGTTCAGTCAATGACTTCCCAGAGATTTCCAACAAACCATTTGACATCTTGGTAGGGAAAAATCCTGGGGCAATGGAATTCACATTGATATTACGTGGGCCCAATTGCACAGCCAAGTTCTTACCCAAGTGAGAGACACCTGCCTTTGAGGTCAAGTAACCATAGGTGCCAACAGGATCGTTTGCAACCACACCAGCCACCGAAGACATAATGAGAACCCGTGAAGGGTCTTCTGGCGTACCCGCCTTTTCCAACAAAGGAGCAAACAACTTGATACTGTGGAATACACCAACAACATTCAAATCCAACACCTTTTTGATAGCACTTACTGAATGCTCCTCCAAAGGTGCACCCCACGAAGCACCAGCGTTGGCAATCAAGATATCAACCTTGTCAATATGCTTAGTGGTCTCCTGGAAGAATCTTTCGGTATCTTTTTCATTACCAAGGTCAGCAGGAATAGCAATGACCTTAACTACTTTATTGGCGTCCTTTGCCAAATTTTCCAAGTGTTGCTTGGCTTCCTCACACGCCTTAGCTTTTCTAGAGGTGATAATAATTGTTGAAGCGCCGTTCAAGGCCAATACTTCAGCACAGTTCAATCCCAAACCACGGGTACCTCCCGTAATAACAGCGATCTTTCCATTGACGTTTAAATCAACCATATTCTTTTTTTTTTTTGCTTCACTCTTCTTGGATCAGAAATGTCTACAGATATATATAATACGAGAATTCCCCTCAACTCGGCCCTCGGCAATTAGTTTAAGGCACCTGCAGGTTCTACCCCATATGAAATATATTACCCCAAAATATATGTTGTAGTTGTCGCCACTAACCAATTACTCCAATTTTTAAATCACAGTCATAAGTACCGGGGCATCATTGTTAAATTAGTTGATATTACCTATTAAAATATACAATTAGACTTCAAATATTCCCCCACCTACATAAAATGTGGCTGGGTAAGGAAAAAGACTGTAGTGACAAGAACAAGAACTCACGTGCGAGGCTTGAGCAGAAATATCAACTGAAGTCCCAGAACCTTGGGGTTGGCCATGGAGAAGCTAAGATTTTCCGTGCTGATCATGTTGATTCCTTTGCCAACAATCACTTGGATCAATTTATTGGTTCCATTGACAAAGTCACTAATTGACCAAATCTCAATTACTTCATCACACACCAAGAACAAATGGTTGTTGACAAAGGCAATACTTTTAGCCTTGAAATCAAACAGTAGAAGACTGAACCGCGAAAGCTTACCGTGCTTGTTGGTAAAAACAGCACAATCGTTGTAGACCAAAAGAAATTCAGTATTGTTTGTCAACTTAAACATCCCCATCGGCTTAAGATTAGTCGAGAGGACTGCCTTTCTAATTGCTTCAATGTTCGTAGTAGGTGTCTTGCGACTATACCCATCAATTTTTTTATTCAGATCACCAATAGGTATTTCGGGAATTGACCGTGGTAAAAGCTTGTCCAATTCAAGAATTTCAATACCCTTGTTTGTGTGAACTGCAAACGAAGTATTAAAGATAGATATACCAAAACAGTCGGCTTGGACATAGAACTTCTTTGCTGCTTTGAATGCACTAAACACTCCATCATTGTCCGTTTCTGGAATCAATACTTTGAAATTTGTTGACCCTGAATTGCTCTTCTTTTTAGCATAGAAAAGCATTGATATTTCCCGATGCCGACCAATTGAAAAGAAAGATACGGGATCATTCGACAAAGCAACGCTAGTGATATTTTTCCGTCTTTCATAATATACATCAACAATCAGATCCAAAGCATGGTACCGCAAATGCTTGTTTCCCAAGATCACCAATAAATTAATCGATGGAATCACCTGAATCTTTGAAATTTCGTTGCTACTAACAACTTTCTTCCACCGATTCTTCATATCTGAACAATAAACGCCAGCAACGAGACCAATCAAGTAAAACTGAGTTCCCTTATAGAAAAACTCACAAATGCTTTGCACCGAGCTGTAAACAATATGATTCCGAGCAATATTCAAGTTGTACACATCATTATTAAACCCAAGTTCATTGATTCGATTTTGAGCATCTACCGAGATGCCATTAATAGGATCATTAGGGGCACACAACTGCAACTTCACAATACGGTTGCTTGACTCATAGGCAAAATGTGTGTTGGAAATCAACTTCAATTGATATGGCTCGCTCTTCTGCAATCTCCGACAGAGGTTTGACCTGGCCTCTATAAAATGATTGAGCCATACACTCCGTTCTCTCTCAGTCTTAGTGAAAAAGGTGTATGATCCATGCTTTCCACGACCCGCGAAACGGAGCTTGAATGGGAAATAATCATCATCGTCTTGATCAGGAGAAATAGGTGAGTTGCCTGTATTAGTTTGAGTTGTTAATGTCCTGCTTAGCTGAGTTCCTGAAGAAGTTTCCTTTTCTTCAATCAACATTAATTCGACTGGGATTGGGTTCTCAATCACCTTGTAGTTAAACAGACCGATACTCGGCCCCTTGATCTTCTCAGTAATAAACACGAAGTTATCCAATAAAATCAAGTGGTTTGAGTAGGTGTTGATCTTCAAGTCCCCTTTTCTAGATATATCACCCCGGAAAATGAACTTTCGATTCTCAGAACCTAAGTTAATATGTGGTTGGCGTATGTTGTGTTTCCATACTAGGTTCTTGTGGATACTCTTTAAAGCATGAATATTATCAGCATGTATTTTCATTGCATTAACTTTAGAACCCAATTTCTTGATAGCCTCTACCGATTTATCCAAGGCGATTGCTTCCTGTTCTTGAGGATCAAACTGACGACTGATATCCGACAACTGCAATGGCAATTGCACGTACCTTGAGTTAAACGTACTCAAAAACAAAAGAGGTCCGTTAACTTTCAAGTCTTGCACTCGCTTCATCTTCCGAACATCGACGTCAACCCATTGCTTTAATGCATCATGATTTAACAAGGACTCCAACATGGGCACAGTACTCATATATCTCAATAACGAGGTCTTAACTTCCAGTGCCCATGTTGTATAAATGTCAGCTATTTCAACCAAATTTTTGACGAAACGCCCATCCTTGATAAGAATGCGAAGTAATGGTTTGAATAAGACACGTTGATGAATCTCAATTAGTTTTTCACCTGGTTTAATAACATCGTCCTCAAACTTGTTCAACAGAATAATTTCATTAGATGAAACAAGAATTCTGGCGGCCTTGATAAATGCTGGTCCAACAACTTCAACAAAACACTTGGCCCTTTGAATAAAAGTTTGCTCATAACGAACTAAATCATAAATCAAAGACTGCTTCTTTGCAACACTCTTGTCCAAATTTTTCAAATCGACTGGTGTCATTTTCCAATGAGATGCCCAATCTTCCCCCAAAATGATTTCATCAATGTTGGTGTTTTTCAACTGCAACTCGTGGTCTATAGTTCTATTTAAGTGACAGTGAGTTGAATAACACCTGAGCTTTAAATCTTTGTCATCGTGATCTCCGCTGTAATAACAACGAGTTAAGTCTGTCAAGACTCCATTAACATATGCATCTTCATCGATAACAACCCCAGGGTTTTCTTTTGGTAGTGGCTTTTCTGTAGATTCCTCGGATACTGAGGTTCCAAAATCGTATCTGATTGCTTTAGTGCCCAAAAAAGTTTGAAGTATTTGGTCTGCATTATGCCCGATCATATCCAAAGGAATATCTCTTCTATGAAAAGCTAGCAATTTAATCAAAGCTTTCTTGAATTCTTTTCTGGGGATAAACTGATCATGAAGCCATATTTTCAACTTCAAACACCATTGAAAGATGCTGTGCAATGACCAGATCGATTCACACATGGAAAAATGCTGACTAACTAAAGACGAAGATGAAAATGGTAATTGAGGTAAGTCAAGTGGGACGGGAGGTAATGCTTCTTCCTTGCGTTTTCGTAACACAATATGGTTTGTTGACATAGACGAAGTCGAGTCTCTCTTTGCTCCTAGTAATGAAACCTTCTTTGTAGGTGAGCTGGGTTCGAAGGATGATGCAGTTGAGGGTAAGTCGGGCAAAATGGAGTAATCAAAGTAATTTGTTGTAGGCGTTTCAGTAAAGTCACCATAGTCATACTCTTGGTTGGTCGTTGAAGAATTGTAAGATTCCCACTGGGACTGATCCATCTCAGTAACGTAGTCATATTCATCAGGAATATTGGCTTCATAATTGCTTTCGTCGAATTCCTTGTTATCTGAGAATGTTCCATAACCATATACTAATGAAGGAGATCTGCTATACTTTGTGGGTGAATTATTAGGATACGGAGTTGATTTATTACTCTCTGGAATAGTCAAAGTTTGGGAACGAACAGGGGATGCCGTCCTTGAAGAATTAAAACCGCCTAGGGTATTATGTCTATCAATGGTATTAGAGTCAAAGATTGGCATGTGTTTCGTAGGGGTCAACACAGGATAGGTTGAGTTAGTTAAATTTGGGTCATTGAGAGATTTATTGATGATTCTTTCAGTACGTATGGACGAGTCGCTTGTTAATTCTGGAGGCAAAATGTCATTACTTTCATATCCATATTCAGAGTCCACCTCCTCGTCCCAGTTAAAGTCAGACGTAGGGTACGGAGGTGATGGATGTGTAACGGGATGTGAAATGGATCGTGATAATTGCTGAAACAGCCTTCTATTCAAGCTGTATTGAGTGTGTGGTATATCTATCGGAACGTAGGGACTATTATAGTCAGGTAACTCTTTGGGACCCATTGGACGGGGACTATCGTACATCGTAAAGGATTCGTCATCATAAGCAGTTGAAATGGGTTCAGTGGTAGAAGTAACCCTGATATCCGAAATAGACTTGGTATTTACCGATAGCGAATGTATTTGAGGTGCAGAAGGAAGCTTAACTGGTCTGGGAGGTACCGTTAGTGTCGGATTAAAAGTGGTCACTGGGGACATCATCAAGGGTGACGCTTCCCTACTTCGCATAATGGGGTCTGTGAACAGACTATTTTGATGCACAGGAAGTTGGGAATCGGTATCATCCAACATTGGTGGTGGAGGTTTCCTCCTCAACTTCTTTGTTGTGGTTGGAAGTGGCGGCCCATTCATATTCAGTTGAATTGGTTCTTTGCCACTTCAAGATACAAACTATCAAAGGTGGATGCTTATTGTACTGCAAGAAAACAACAATTAATTACAAAAACGATATACTCGTAACTTTAATCTTGGTAGTATAATTGGTGTCCGTATTATTGAATCTATTTGTCTACTAATTAGGCGATTTACGAGGGCAAAAGAAAGACAAATACACGTGATACAAGACCGGATCAGATTATTGAAATACTTTTGCAAACGCGTTTGTTTTACTCCCATCCAACTAAAGAAACCCAAGGACAATGCTATATAGCGCGGAAGTCAAGACACTCATTGACGAAGGTTCACGTGCTTACTCTGCCAAGGATTATGAAACTGCTAGTGAAAAGTATGCTGAAGCTTGTGAAGCATACAGCACGGCTGAAGGAAGCGAAGACGCGGACTTGCTTTTGCTTTATGGAAAAGCATTGTTCCAGAATGCAGTTTCGAAGTCAGAGGTGTTTGGAGCAGCCAAGGAGAGTGAAGTAGAGGTTAATCAGAAAAAAGAAGATGACAAGGAGAGTGAAGATGATGGAAATTTCCAGTTCTACGATGCAGCACCAGCAGGAGAAGTGGATGACGACTTGCCACCAGCAACTGAAGAACAAGAAAAAGAAGGGGAAGTTGGAGATGACGATGGTGACGAAGAACCACAACAGGCAGAAGACGAAGAGGAAGAACAAAGTGACTTTGAAGTGGCATGGGAAATCCTTGATTTGACCAGAACAATCTTGGAAGACAAAATTTCACAACTTGATTCTAACATACCCTCGCCGTTCCTTAACACTGATTCAGAAGTCTCAGACAATGAGTACATTGTTTTGACCCAAAAATTGTCCGAAACTTTGGATTTACTTGGTGAAGTGTCTTTGGAGGCAGAAAACTTCCCACAAGCTGCAGAAGATTTGGAGAGTTGTCTAAAGCTCAGACAAAAATTATACAACCCAGACAATTCCTCGTTAATTTCAGAATCACACTATAAGCTTTCGTTGGCCCTTGAGTTTTGTGTAGAGGATCCTAAACTGAGGGAGAGGGCTTCAGAACAAATGAAACTTGCTATTGACTCGGTTAAACGGAGAACCAAGAATGAAAAAGATGCCAAAGCCACTGCTGAAAATGAAGAGTTGTTAAAGGACCTTTCTATCAGATATAAAGAGCTTCTGAAAGATCCAACAGAGGAAATTCAGAGTGAGCAGTTGGAAATGATTAAGGGTATTTTGGGAGAGCCGACTGCTGCAGGCAAAGTCAATGACTTGACGTCTTTAATTACAAAGAAGACCCCGGTTGTTAATGACTTAACTGGAGTTGTTAAAAAGAGAAAAGCGAAGAAGCCAGAGAGTGAAGTAAAGAGACACAAGCAGCAATAACAATACTTTTTGCAATCATCAGTTTAAAAATAGTTGACAAGAAAAGTGCCAGTCACGTGAAACATAACGAATAGCAAAATCAATGAACAGGGTTCCAGTAAAACTGTTGAGTGAATCTCAGTCTGGAAACTTTGGATGGTATTGTTCCACCAGCTGAGTGTTCCCGCAATATAGCTATTTTCAGTTTTTTTGTACTTTGATAATTAGCTCATGATATTTACTACTAATAATTGAACAACTTGATCATTCCATGAATGAATTCTCTCTCTAATCTATGAAAGCTACAAGATCGAAAAGTAGAAGAGTTTTGTTTTCAATTCAAGTCTGTGATGTGCACTTGACGTGACGTCCACTAATCAAATTCCTGAGACCACACGAAAACTTATTAAACTCAAAAATCTTCAACTTATTTGAAACTGATATGGATTATCGACCTTTCCAAACCTTCAGTAGAAGTCCATCTATATAATTAGTTGTAATTGAAGTTGAAGTCGAAGCTGAGGTAAAGTTATTTTGGCTCGCGCAATCTGATGATCTATTTTTCTAATGCGCACCAAAAGGAAGGCATCGCAAAATTAATCAGTGATTATTTCTTAACAATGGCGGCACAAGCAAGAAACCACAGCGATAAAAAGGCCAGAAGAAGTAGAAAGAAAAGAAGAACTGAGGATTTCTCTTCTGATTCAGATTCTGACTCCAGTTCTGACTCGTCAACAATATCTAGTGACGAAATCTCATCCAAACCATTTTCAGAACCAGCAACTACTGGCCAATCCGAAGTTAATATAGAAGATATTGATATCGAAAGTGATACTGAGAACAAAGGGCTAGCCCCGGATCCATTAAATAACGAGACGCGCCAACAATTGGCTCATACCAAATTTAGCTCCACAGCATTAAGCAACTCAACGGGGTTTGGAATGAACGCCGTTTCCAATATTGCCGAAATTCAATCAGCATTGGCGAAGGACAGAGCCAAGTTGGATAACGATTACTTAATGTTGATGGCCCTGGAGTTTAGTGATGATATCGACGAATTAAGAAAGAAACCAGATTTTGGTGAAAAGAGTATCGTGGTGTTGGCAAAGGCATTGCAATCAGGAAGCAACATGTTTGACAAGAACACTTTGACTACTGCACTTTCCGATCAATAATGTATAGTATTTAATTATTATTAACGACATAAAATAATATAAGGTTTGTCAGGAGATTGAAGCGTTCAGAAAGGTCTGGACCCACGGAAGTCCCACGGCAACAAACCACTGGATTGAATAACCCGCAATGCTCCGCATTTGCTCACATGTTCCAGCATTGGAAACTGTTTCCAGATCGGAGGTCCAATTCCTGTTAACTAAGGGGTAGTCACGTGTGTATATAATATTTTCCTCGTGCCCCCAGTTTCGTTTAAGATTAAATTAGATCCATTAACTTTACAGTTGCCAATAATTCACTTTCCTACTTCTTCTTTCTTTTGCTGCCAAACCACCTTTCCTATAGCATTGTTACTGGATGTCTGATCCACAATCAAGTTGGGGATCTACAACTTCCGAGACTACCGCACTTCTCGCTACCCCTCAACGGCCACTGTCGGCACAGGGACATTCCTCTGAGCAAGCTCCCTCACAGCTGCGTTCCCGTGCAACCAGTATTGGACAGGCATCTATTCGAACCATACAATATATCAAGAATGTTCGGAAGCGTTTTTGGGCCTTTGCCGCGTTGGGAATAGTAGCTCTCCTAGTCTTGAATTTTACATTTCTTCCCCGGACTTCGCTTAGTCGTGATTACCGCAGATGGTATGGCCTTCATTTAACAAAAACAGATGTTAAAAGAGACTTTCTCCAGTTTGCTGGTATTGGAAATAGTCATAATAGTTTGACCACTGAAGAATTTGTCAATACTTGGCTTACCAATTTAACGAATCTCAATCAGAAGAGCTCAGTTAATTTGGTGGCCGATGACAATATTGAGTTAGTCAAATATATCAAAGATCATTTCAAGAAATTTGGATTTAATCCAAAGTCATACTCCTATAACTTTTCTGGCTTGAAGCGGCCCGTGTCTCTGTCACTCCAACTCATCGATACCCAAAACGACGTTGTCTACAATGCCAATCTTTTAGAACCCACTTTTGATACCCCAGCATTCAACGGACTTGGAAAAAATGGAACTGTTAAGAGTGATTTTGTCTTTGTTAATGAAGGAACAATAGATGATTATCAGCTCTTGATTACCAATAAGATTAGCGTCGAGAATAAAATTGTGATCGTCAAGTCTTTTCTTGAGTCTGAAATCACCACTGCAGAGAAGATCCAGATTGCAGAATCTTATGGGGCTATTGGATTCTTATACTACTATGATTTTACTGCCAACAATAATATAGAAAATGAGAGTTGGTTAAACTTGGCCATTTCTCGTGAAACTGCCGGATTGGGTCCTCTCGACTCATTGAAAAGACCATCGATTGTTTCTATCCCAATAAGCAATAAAATTGCCCAATCTTTATTAGGAGTTCTTCCCACCCCAGATTTCAACAAACAGTTTGATCATTGGGATTATTATCCTGTGCAGAATGGTAATATATTTCAAATACAATTTAGTGTCAACTTTGAGCAAAACGAAGGACGTACAGTAACTGATATTGTGGGATCTTTAGAAGGAATCATGACTGATGGCGTAATAGTGATTGGGGCCAAGAGAGATTCGTTTACATCTTCCAATCCATTGAGTAGCCATGCTGTGATGTTTGAAATTATGCGTAACTTTAATCGTTTGGTCAAATTAGGGTGGAAACCTTTAAGGACGATCAAGTTCATTTCCTGGGATGGAAGCAACAACAGACTTGTGGGAACTCAACTTTTTACCAACGACTCCAAGGCATTTGATCCGAAGGTCCCTATACTCAGCTACATAAATATTGATGGAGACTGTGTCACAGGAAGCAAATTTCATGTCGATGCAAACCCTTCTTTCAATCATATTTTGCGAAGGACCGCAAAATATATTCCTATTCCCAAGGCATCAGCTTCGTACAAGATGTTATCTGAAAATAATAGAGATGAGGACGAAGTTGACGAAAGGAATGCTTATACGACACTTCATCGCTATTGGTCCAAGCAAGACAACCTAACCATCAATAATATTTTGGGTAGAAGCATTCTTTCATCTGATTCTCTTGTGTTTCAACAGCATTTGAGTACTCCAGTGATAAACCTTCGATTTGATAATGACCCAAAGCGTGATGCATCTGTCTATGTTCCTAATTCTAACTACTACTCGTATAATTGGCTTATGAAAAGAAAAATTGATCAAGACCTATTGTTTCATGGTCTGTTGATAAGATACATTGGATTGTTGGCAATCTCATTGAGTGAACACGAAGTGGTTGATTATCGTGTCAAAGAATACTTTTCTCTTATTGAAAAGTCGTACAATTCACTTCTCAATAATCATATGGACATAGTTTCAAAGTGGAAGGATGAAATAGTATCGTCATACTTGATTAGCAAATCTTCAATATACCAGGATCTTGATACTGAATTTAAAGATGGCGAAGTTAAATTTAGGGTATTGCTCAATCAATTAAGTGGCTTGTTGAATGAATCAATTTCTTCAGCTGCGGAGTTTGATGATTGGAACGCACATGTTCAAAGAAATCTTATTATCGATTACCCATGGTACAAATACTATCGAAAAATAGGCCACTTTGCGCAATTCAAATTAGCTAACCTTAAATTGCTTCGATTAGAAAAGCAGCTTAAGCTTTCTGAAAAGGACTATGCAATTCTTGGATTAAATGAAACATATTATAATCATGTGTTTTATGGAATACCAATATTTTCCTCCCTTCAGAACATTGGCCAACAAACGAACCGTTCTCGGTTTAGCACTTTCACTCTATTACACGATGCTATTAATCAACGGGACTATGAGTTGACAGTGAAGTGGGTAGCTGTGATTTATGATAAGTTACGAAATTTTAAGTGGTTTTTATGATTAAATATATGTTAAGAAAATGTAACAAGAATTGTATTCACGCGTGGGGAGGGGGGCATTTAATTTTTGCAACCACTTTTTTTTAAGAACTCCATCACAAGATATTACAATTATGGAATTAAGCTCCACAAAATATACTGGAATACAAGCTGCGTGGCTCATGGCTACTTTGGGGCTGAAAGCAAACAGTAGAGTTGCAAAGAAGGATGTTTTGAAGGTTTCCATACCGCAGATTTGTACTGAGTTAGTTCAAAATGACGAATGTGGTATTCGCTATCTGTCGAAAATCTTACATGGTGTTTCACTCTTATACAAGCATCAGATTAACTACCTATTGAATGACTTGAATGTTATCAAAAGCAAGCTTCTGAGAGAAGGTTTGGTTTCTATTGGTTTGTCTGTTTCGATTGAGCCAAAAACTACACACGCACCCGTGACATTACCTAACGATCCGTATTTTAACATTAGCGTAGACTTACTCCCACCATGGGAAATGGAAGAGTCTCCTCAAAGAAAGAAAAGAAAATTGGAAATACAAAAGATAGATGCACATACCTTTCCAGTGGGTTCCAACATTAAGGCTACCCAACCAGATAACCTGGAATATGATAGAATAATGGAAAATTACATGGAAAGAGAATTGGTGATACATGATTATGGTTTGGCAGAAACTAGTAAAGATCTTCTTGATTTTGACTTTGACAAAACCGTCACTAATGACCAAACAGATATAGAAATCGAGATTGAGGATCTTAATGATATTCCCATCCACAACGAAAGAAGAGAATCAGGCACTAACCAGATAACAAATGATCCCAATTTTTTTATTTCAACTGAAATAGGATCCACCTTGATCCGCAACCCGAACCCAAATGTGCCAATTCGATATCAGAAACTTATTGTGGACTCTAGTCTGTTGAAGCTTTCTCGTAGCAACATAGCACAAGCTTGGAAAATGTATACAGAGAAAACGGATTATATCATGAAAGTGCATGATATTATTGAGGTGTTTGATGAATTTAATAAAGATACAAATATATTCACTCGATTTGTGAATGGTATTGTGTTTGGTAAGCAAATTCCCGAAATATCCAACAGGACAAATAACTCCACACTAGCAATATCCAGAGAAATCAAGAACTTAAGAATACTTGACAACATAGAGATTCCTGATGATGAGATAGAAACAGCTAGAGAAATTCTCCCTCGAAATTTGCATTACCACGAACATATCTTAGGCACTGATCAAGTAAATCAAGATGAGATTTTTAATTTATCCTTTGGGGGACTTGACACTAGTTTTATCCGAAGCCAGTTTAATTCTAGAGGCACCGACAGAGAGATTCTTATTGACGAAGATGAAAGTGATTCTGAAAGCGTATCAAGTGAAAGCTTTTATGAAGAAGAGTCAATTGACTACACACCAGGGGCACCAAAGTTTCCAACTCAAGCAGTTAAGATCAATCTGCAAATGGTTAAATTTTACAAATATATCGTTGATAAAGGAAATTTGTGTGGCGTTCCATATTACAATGTGAATGTTGACTTGGCAGTATTAAGATCCCTGTCTGGAACAACATCAAATGATGGCTATGTGCGTCTTCCGTTCTCAAAAATAGTTTCCACAGAAGATGGCCATACAGTCAAAAAAAGAATTGCAGCCAAGTCCTTCATCAGTATATTATCTCTTGCGACAAGAAATTTTGTGGCAATATTACCTGATAACTCCCAAGATGCACGTGCGTACGGCAGTGCGGGTAACCGCTTTGATGTTGTGATTCGAGTGTAACCACTTATGTATTGTGAGCCCATAATATGTCACATAGGGATGATTTTTGTCCCGAATAAGAAATTCAAATTTCAGAGTTTGCAACAAGAAAGAAAAACGGAGCATTTCAAAGTACAAAATTATACATTATAACTAATACATTGCTTAAGAGAAAAAAAATTGTAAAAGCTCAAAGAAGCATGACAAGGAGACTGTTATTTTGCATCAATGACAAATAATTTGAACTGTTCCTGAGATAAATAACCATTGGGTAAAATGTCTTACTTGGGTTCATCTACTTCTCTTCGACTTCATCATCATCGTCATGTTTAGCAAACTCTTCTTCAGCAGCTTCTTCAACTTCACCATCGATTGGTTCTTCTTCGTCGTAATCTTGGTGCAACGATAAGGTTGGCTTAACTGCGGCAGAGTCCAAGGTCCAGGTAGCCAATGCGTTCTCAGCATCAATAATGATTTGCTTAGAGGCTTCGTAACCATCGTAGGTTGGTCTAGTTTCCCCTGGGGTAACAGCAGAGTCGTCTAACAACTCCAACAAGGCCTTACCGTAGCCAGCAATCAACGCATACTTTTCAGCCAATTCTCTAGTGGCATCGAATTGGTAGTTGAAGGCAGCCTTCAATTGTTCCCTGGTGATGTTAGATAATTGGGCTTCGGCAACCAACGATTCGGCTTCAGCTCTGACCAATTCTTGTTCCAAGACCGGGATTTTAGGGGATTGTGGGTCTTTGTATTTGAGGTGAGCAATTTCGTCAGTAATCTTTTGCTTTCTGTCTCTGGATGGTTGAACAGAGGCCTCGATGTTTCTGATTGTTTTCAAGGTGATTCTGTACTGGTCATACTTGTCAATGTATTGGTCTTCCAATTCACCGATTTCGTAGATTAAAACACCCAACTTGTCAGTAACATCGGAAACGTCGTCATCATTGTCTTCACCCCAGGCAGACAATTGCTTAGCGACTTCTCTACGTTCTCTTGCAGTCAATTCAATTGCTCTCATAACATTCTTTTCAATCTTGATGTATTGGGCTAACTTTCTAGACAATTCTGGACCAGTGGCACCAGCAACTGTCTTCCTGAAAGAGGAAGCAATACCACCCTTTCCGAAGAATCTAGACTTGGTAGTAGATGGGGGAGGAGGTGGTGATTGTAATTGAGCGGCGGTAGGTGCCTTTTGGGATCTCAAGGAGTAAGTTCTGTGCATCTTCAAAAAACGTTATGTTTAGACACAAGAATATAGGAGGAGCAACCTCCCCTTTATATGGCTGCATGAGGGTGGACACTTTTTTGTTGGTTTTGTGTAATATTTAATGCAGATATTTTTTTTCGATTGCGTGTTGATTTTTCCAAATTAGTGAAATTACTTCCTGGGCCGTAGAGACCAATTAGGGAAGTTGGAGTTCCATATCTTGTTAGAGGTGTTACTGATTCAAAACGATGCATGGAATTACCAATTGAACATTTCCTAATGCCATTATTATCGTTTTGTACAACAAGTTCACGGGAAGACTAAGGTTACCTATATCACGAAATCAGGCCGTTCTTGGTATTAGAAAATTTATTCCTGCATGAAAACACCATCTTCATGACCATGACGTCATTCGAACCATAGTTGCTAGTAACTGGCGATGCATCGAACTACATTAAACTTGTTCTGTTACATAATGATGCTGCAAAACCTGCGTTACTGCTTTTACATTGATTTCTATTATACACCTATATAGCTAGACTTTAACTTTCTTTTCTGCATTGCCATTTTCGTCTACATTTTCTCTTTTTACAACTAACCTGAGGTCGCCTATAATCCTGTAGTAGTCCTCTTCCAACGCCTCATATGCCGTCTGTAATTTGTCTTTCTTGCTGTTCTCGTCTAAACCACTCAATCCCTCTTTGTTCTTTTCAAACAAACGCCTTTTAATAAACAAACGAACGTCACGCTTGGTATCAGATCCAAGTTTGTTCTTGAGTTTAAATAACAAGATCATCTCGACAAGACGAGAAAACTGCCTTTTCTCAAGCTTGAGTTTTGTCCGAGTTGCTTCAATCCAAGAATCTTCTAACTTTGTGTTGATTTGTGTTAGATTAAGCGACTCTTTCAACCGCAAGAGATCCACACGATCACGCAAATCGTCAAAGCTTTCATTTGGATCTTCAACAACTATTTCGGTGATTTTATCGTCCTGTTGCCATTTTTCAACAAGATTTGAGTAGAACGCACCACCTACACCATTACCTTGGTGTGTGGGCAAGATTACAAATTGCGATATCTTCTTTCTTGCTTCTTCTTCGTTTGCATCAAACTTTGTAGCTCCAGGGTAACGCCAGTAATTATACGCTGTAGAAAAGCCAACAATGGAAGGTTCTTCAGACTTCTTGTATATAACATAGACATCCCATAATGGATCTGATGCATCAATGTATGATCCAGCTTCGATAAAGAATAAAACAAATATTTGAAGGCGTTGATGTAATTCTAATCCGGCTGCGTCAGTTAAATCAAGTCTGTAAATTTCGTATTCTTCATCCTGATGAATAAATGAGTTAAAAAGCGTACCTGGGATTTTGTAGCCTTCTTTCTCTTGTTGAATTTTGTCGACCCATTCAATTTCATCCTTAAAAACAGTCGATTTCGGAAGAAATTCAAGCATCTTAGTTTTGAGATCAGGGATTTCGGGGTCATCCAACTGCTCCTCATAACGAATGTTCAAGAATGGATAAAATGTGTAATGATCGAAGCAAAGAAAGATGACCAACTCGCTGTACCCATAAATCGTTTCCGCATCACCAAAGATAGGATAAGTAAACAATGGCTCAAAATTATGAGCTCCATTAGCATCAGTTACAAAGAGCTTCAATACTTTGTTGGCTGAGCTTGTCCAAAGCTCGGGCTGGAGTGATGATGCTTTCGTTGGTGTTGACATCCTTGCGCGTTTTGATTAATGAGTTCGCGAGATAAAAAATGCATGAAAACTCGATCAATTTTTCAATCTACTTCAGCTTCAAATACATTTCCCCGTATATTTTTCAACTCTATAAAATTCAATTCTATTCTTTATTGTATATTACATTATTTATTCAAGAACAACCACCAAGTCACCTGCATCAACCATGTCCCCGTTTTTATGTAAAACCTTTGTCACTTTCCCGGCTCTGGTGGCAGTCACTACCATTTCTGTCTTCATGGCTTCAACAACAACTAATCCCTGATTCTCGACAACCTCGTCACCAACTTCAACAAGAGATTTCCAGAAACGACCAGAGTATTCGGAGTACACCAATTCAGCGTTTTCATCAAACTCCTCGATTTGTACTGTGCTGGAACTGGCTTCTAAATCCTGGTTGGAAATCTGGATCAATCTATTGAATTCTTCTAACTTTTCACCAACTTGTGCATTCTGGAACTCTTCAATCGAAGCCGAGTTTTCTTGGATCCAAGCCATGTACTCCCCGTGGTTGAAAACAGAATCCACGATATCCACTTCAAAGCTACCAACATTCATTTCCTCCGTGTAGCGGTCAATCTCAGCTTCGCTCACAGGATAGAACTCAATTTGGTCAAAGGGAGACAACAACCATGGACGGTCCAAACCGAGAGAAAGCTTGTCCCAAATTGGAACTGTTCTACCAACCAATTGGTACCCACCAGGTGATTCCATGGTGTAGATGCACATGTAATTACCACCAATACCAACAGTGCCATTTGGAGTGTAAGTACGTGATGGATTGTACTTGGTACCCAACAATCTATGTCTAGGATCCAAGGGAACTGCACAAGGAGCCCCCAAAAACACATCACCGAGACCAAGAACCAAGAACCTAGCGGTGTACATGAGGTCGCGAACTTCAGAACGTTCAATGCCATTAATATTGGCAATGAAATCAACATTGTTTGGTAACCAAGGAGCATCACTACGGATGGTTTCTTGGTACCGTTTAACAGCATCAAGAGTCTTTTTATCTTCAAATGCCATAGGCAACTTAATAACACGAGATTTCACTTCCCACTTATTAACAAATACCATTTCCTTTTCATAAGCAATCAAAGTTTGTAAAGTTTCTTGTTGGGAGTTTTCAAATTCGACCAAAACAGAACGAACACCTGGAGACATTTCAACAATACCTGCTGTTTTGTTTTCTTTTACCATTTCAATCAATTTGTGAATTCGATAGGAAGCATTCAAATCGAGGACGTTTTCACCGTATTCAATCAAAATGTATCTATCACCAGCTTGACGGTACACAACCTTTGGAGAATCAATTTGATGTAAGATTGGACTTTCAGGAGTACCGTCCTGGAAAGTAGGCGAGTCACCTTCTAAAAGTTCGATGATCTTATCTTGGTCAACCTTCAACTGTTTAGCGACATCAAAAGTAATTGGAACAAACTGAATCTGGTCACCTGGTTTGACTTGACCAATCTTCCACATTTCAGCTTCAGCAACAACAGCTTGACAAACAAAACCACCTAATGAAGGACCATCACAAGTCAAAATTACTGGCTCGTCACCAGTAAAGTTGATAGCACCCAAGGAGTAAACGTAGTCATGGGCATTCAGCGGATGTAAACCTGCCTCACCACCATCGGAACGAGCCCACTTTGGTTTTGGACCAATCAAACGAACACCAAAACGATTAGAGTTGTAATGAACTTTCCAAGTTTCTTGGAAAAACTCAGTGATTGATTCAGGCTTAAAGAAGTCAGGTGAGCCGTGTGGGCCACAAGTGACACCAACTCTCCAAACCTTCTCTTTATATGATGGAATTAAGGATTTTGGAATGGTAGTAGGCTTTGAAATAGGCAATGGTAAGGTACAGCTTGGAATTGCTTGCCCTAAAAACAAAACATCACCCAACTTCAACACTCTACCATTGTGGCCACCAAGATTACCCAAAGCAAAGGTAGAACGAGAACCCAAGTATTCAGTAACATCAATACCACCACGAATTGCTAAGTAAGCACGACAACCTGAACTTAATTTACCAATGGAAAGTTTGTCTCCACGAGAAACATGAATTGGGGCCCATTGATTAACTTCCTTTCCATTAATATCAACGTTTACTGAGCCACCTGTAATAGCAACAACAGCATCGTGGTGAAACAAAAGTTTAGGACCAGAAAGAGTGAGTTCAAGACCAGGAGCATTCTTATCATTACCAACGATTCTGTTGGCAACACGGAAAGAGTATTCATCCATACAACCAGAAGGAGGAACACCAATATGCCAGTAACCTTTACGGCCAGGATAATCTTGAACAGTTGTGTAAGCACCAGGACTAATGATTTCAACAGCAGCAGGACGGTAATCGTAGGAGTCCAAAACCTTGGTAGCTACCTTGGCTTCAGCAAACATGCTGGAGTTTGCAATTGAACGTAAGTAGTCAATGTTAGTAACACAGCCAAATACAACAGTTTCATCAAGAGCACGACGGAGTTTCTTCAAAGCATCATTTCTGTCCGATCCATAAACAATTATCTTGGCCAAGGTTGGATCATATTCGGCTGACACAGTAGTACCTTTTTCAACCCAACCATCAATACGAGCCCACTCGGGGAAGCTCACCTCGGTTAATTGGCCAGGAGAAGGCATAAAATCCTTAACAGGGTTTTCAGCGTAAAGACGAGCCTCCATGGATGCACCAGTTACCGTGATCTTCTGAGAAAAGTCTGGGGGGTCATCTGCTGCAATGTACAACATCCATTCAACGAGATCAAGTCCGGTAACCATTTCAGTAATAGGATGCTCCACTTGTAAACGGGCATTAACCTCCAAAAAGTAGAACTCATCACGTCTTTCATCATAAATAAACTCGACAGTACCAGCACACTTGTAGTTCATCGACGCACCCAAGGACTCGGCTGCAGTACGCATTCTGGCCCTGGTAGAATCTGGAAGATTTGGAGCTGGAGTCTCTTCAATAATCTTTTGGTTACGACGTTGAAGAGAACAGTCTCTTTCCCCCAAGGCAATTGCCTTACCATAACCATCGCCAAACATCTGAATTTCAACATGACGAGCATTCTCGACGAATCTTTCAAGGAAAACACCAGAATCACCAAAGTAAGACTTACCTTGATGCTGCACAGTTTGGAAAACACGTTCAATATCAGCCTCAGAATCAACCTTCTGTAATCCAATACCACCACCACCTGCAGTAGACTTGACCATGACTGGGTATTCCAACTTGGCAGCCAATTCCTTGGCCTCAGCAGCATCCTTCACCAAGTCGGTACCAGGAACCAATGGAACACCAGCTTTGGAGGCAATTTCTCTGGCAGAGTGTTTAAGCCCTAACTTTCTGATAGCATCACCAGATGGACCAACAAACACAATTCCTTCCTTACCACAACGATCTGAAAAGTCGGCATTTTCAGATAAGAAACCATACCCGGGAATAATGGCTTCAGCACCAGACTCCTTTGCAGCCGTGATGACCTTATCTATATCAATGTAGGTTTCAGCAGCTGAGACTCCATGTAATGGAATTGCAACGTCAGCATCCCTGACATGACGAGCATGTTTGTCTGGGTCTGAGTATATGGCAATTGACTTGATGCCCAACTTCTTTAAGGTTCTGATGATTCTAACAGCAATTTCACCACGGTTAGCAACCAAAACGGAATTGAAAGGTTTCTTTCTGTTTTCTGATGCCAAATGTTCATGGTATGTATTCCATCCACCAAACGACGTTATATCTGTGGTTCCAGGCGCAGTGTAGCCAAGTTCCTCACAAATAAATGACTTGACCCAAGAACCAGATTTAAGTTCAACTGAACCAATACCCAATGGTTCTGGAACAAAATTGATAAACTTTCCAAATAATTCTTTTGGAACAGAGTAGATTTCGACAGCTATAGCCTCACCATTTTCGTTGACACGGCGTAAGCCTGGCTTGGCAACAGGACCAACCTTTGGCAAGGCATACAAGCGGTAATTCTTTGATGTTTGAGTGGCTTCAATGAACGTAGCATTGGATACTTCAAGTTGCCAGTGCAACGGATGACCGCGAAGGTGTGCACCAACAACTGCAAGAAGAATCAGGGCTTCTGGATTTGATTCAGGAATATTGGGTAACAATTCATCTTCTAATGTGGAAACAACCTTTTTAGATGGACCATAGGTACGTGGGATAGATTCGGATAATTTCTTGATGTATTTGCTGGCGATATCGAGAAGGGCGTAGTCGTTGAACTTATGAGACAACAATGTGATACCGAAAGGTAATCCATCATCCCGGAACCCAGCAGGGATTGCCAATGCAGATAAGTCAGCCAAGTTGACAAAGTTTGTATAAGTGCCTTGGTAAGAGTTGATGGTGATTGGTTCTTTGGCAATATCTTCCATTTTAGGGTTGAGGGGACATGTTGGGACAATAATGACATCGACATCTTGTAACAAAAGCTTGGTCTTTTGTAAAATAGCCTGGCGCTTGTATTCGTAGTCAAACACATCGGCAGCAGTATGCTTTTCGCCGGTTTTGATAACAGCAGTGACAGTTGGATCTAAAGAGTCTGTAGGAGGATTGGATTCAAAGAATTCCTTTGTAGCATGGTAACGTTCAGCCACCCATGGACCCGTGTATAAATAAGATGCAAGTTCGTAAAGGGGAGAAATGTCAATCTTTTTAACCAGAAAGAGAGAGTCAAAAACGTCCACCGCTTTCTGGTATAACTTAGGGTTTTGTTGTTCGCCAAACCATTTAAGGTCTGTTGGGACTACCACACGAGGCTCGCGGAAGCGGCGAAGGACATTATCTGGGAGGGGTCTGGAATAAACGTCTTTGGTGATGTCGGCGCTGGCGATGATGCTGAGAGCAAGTTGAGCGTCCTGAAGGTTTAAGGAGAAGATCGATACACAATCGAGTGATTTGCAAGCAGGCACAACACCAGAAGTGGATATAATTCCCTTTGTAGGCTTCAATCCCACAATATTGTTGAGGGCAGCTGGAACACGACCCGAACCTGCAGTATCAGTCCCAAGAGCAATTGGAACAATACCTCTTGCTACGACTGACGCCGATCCAGCAGAGGAACCACCGCTTACGTACTTTGGATCAAAAGTGTTTGGGGTTGCACCGTATGGGGAACGGGTTCCAACCAAACCGGTTGCAAACTGGTCCAAGTTGGTTTTACCAATAATAATAGCACCAGCATTACGCAAAAGAGAAACAGAAGTGGCGTCTTCTTTTGGGGTGTAGGCAAAGGCGGGACAAGCAGCTGTGGTATCAAATCCCTTTGCATCGATATTGTCCTTAATGGCGACAGGAACCCCATAAAGTGGGAGGTCCAATTTGTTGGTACGGGCCTGTAAAAGAGCCCATTGGTGTTGGAGGTTTTCAATTGATGCCAACGATATCCAGGCTGGATCATCAGGGCTGCATTTTTGGCTCTGGAGAAGTGACTCTAAAACAGCATAAGATTCAGAAGGAGTAGAGTCATAATGGAATGATTTCCATTGAGATGCAGTCCAGGAAGTCCACGACATGACTATGATATGTGGAAATTAACAAACGTAGATCCGCTGGTGTCTGGAACCGTCCATTTTATAAATTCATCTCATCACAACTCCGGGTCTGGAAAGTGCCGATGGGGACCCGCGAAGTTGCAACTCACGGCGACGGGCCGCGACTCTTCGATAACGGATATTTGCGAGATTGAATTTGCCTCAAGAGGCACCCTTAATTAACCATGACATCAGTAGTTATACATATCTCAACTACTACAGCCAATGATACATCGCCGGAGATAAACCTACACTTATTAGTGAACATTAATATATCTATTTACTATCGTTTCTCCTTTCTTAGGTGGCCTTGATCCGATTTGCTTGTAGGGCAAAAAAGAATAACATGTGACTATCGCGTGCATTATACAGGCGTTGTTGTTTACCTTGCATACAATAATCGTGTGCTTGGAGCACCGATAAGATCCTTTCCCCACCTCTTATCCAGCCTTCATTTCTGCTGTAGCGGCTTTCACTCATTGGCGTCCAATTTGTTATCGCGAAATTTCATTGGTGACAGATTTTCCGATATCACAGGTTCTATTTATGACACAAAATCTAAATCTTTTTTCCAATAATAAAACCTGCTGTAGCAGGATACGCCATAGCGAACATATTTCTTATCGGAAGTTGTTACACAAAACCGGTAAACATTGAACATTAAAAATTTACGGTTCCAGAATGGTGTCTATCAACGCTTTAGAGTTGATTCTCTTTTACATCATAATTATCACAATTAGTATATTCAAAAATTAAAATAAATTACTCCTTCTTCTCATCTAACTCGGTGTCGATATTTCTGGGCGTCATATAGCCGTTATCGAAAGTCTTGCCGTCAACAACAGTTATCTTTGACCGAGAAGCGGCTAACAAGTGTGCTCCAACCTGTGATCTCACTGCATGCATCTTTTCCGGGTGCTCTTCTTGCCACTCTCTCAATTTGTGACTCTGTCCAGACAAGTCCCAATAAATACCTCTAAACGTAGTGTATAATGCTTCTCTTCCTTCCCAGATAGGATAAATGATCACCATAAAAGCAGTGAAGAAAATCCAGATGAACAAAACAACAATCCAACCTGTGAAAAATCTCTTCGAAAAAATGTACTTGGAACCATACATCGGCATGGGCCATACGACGACTAAAGCAACTGTCAATGCAACACATATTATAGATGCTCTCTTAAAGGATTTTTTCAATAATTCTTCTTCAGCTTCAAATCTGTCCTTTTGTACCACTGCCAATTCGCTTGCAACAATTGATATTTGAGATTTTACTGGATGGATCTTTTCTGGATCAACTTCGTTTGACGTTGCAGCTAAAATTTCTTCTTCTTCGTCTACTCTTTCAATCTGTTTCAAAATATCCCAGTTGAAGTTTTGTGGCTTAAAAGCAAGGGTAAGAATTGGAATAAAGATCAAGGGGGATAGCAAAGCAACAACATTTCCTGTCAACATAGAATCATCCTCAAAAGTGGTGTCTACTGTAACTGAGCCAAACTTCTTCTTGGAAACAAGTAACCAAGACATAATAGCAAGTGCGGTAGCGATTGGTGGAGTAAATGTAGCAGCTTGAACGTTTTGTCTCTTGGATAAAAGAGTAAGTGCAGAAGGCAAAACAGCACCACCGATGATAACACCCATCAATTCGTATAAGTATCCCATAGAAACGCCAGCATAGTATAAACCAATGGCAAACCCAGCCATTACATATGCATAGATGACCACAGCAATGTGAGACATGTAAATCAATTTCTTTCCACTAGCATTTGGCTCAATATATGGTCTGTAGACATCGTAAGTGAAGATAGTCGAGACAGCAATTAATTCAGCAGACATTGCTGAAGTCACAGACATAAAAACAAGTAATAAAGCGCAAACTGCACCACCCTTACCCAACAAAGCTACTGCGGCGTTAGGTAAAACTAACCCGGCACTAACTTCAGCTGAAGTCATTTTAGCAGGATAAGTTGGCCAAGCTGGGGTATTTTCTAAAGCTAAACCTGCTAATCCCATGGTGGTAGCAGTAAACGCAGGAATGGCATACCAAGCCAAACCACCCAAAACGTAACCAGGCATTGCTGCAGCTGGGTCTGCAGCAAAAGCTTTGTTAAAGTATCCGTTATCCAAGAAGACTGTACCGAAGTTACCAACAATGTTAACAACAAAGAAGATGCCACCAGATCTTGAATGGAAAGTTAAGTAAGAGCCTCCAGCGTTTCCTTTTCTTGGTTGAGTTTCTGCCAACAGCGTAATTATTTCCCAAACTGCACCAGGAGAACCCAACTTATCCGAGGTTGCAAATGTAGTAAATGCAAAAACCATGATAATAATGATCATAATTACTGTATGAACATAGTCTGTTAAAAATGTGGCCTTGATACCACCGAAAAGGGTATAAGCGACGACACCAAGTGGTAATAGAAGAATTGCAGCAACAGTATGCATACCAGTCATGTCAGTTACGACAGCACTCCCACCAGTCAAAAGCATACTGGTGACTAATATATTAGTGGCAATGCCCCAGAAAATATAAACAAAGTGAGTTGTTCTTCCATATCTTGCCTTGACAATTTCCAAGTAAGAATGAGCACCCGGTGCTCTTTGTTTTCCCTTTATAGCTAAACATGCAAATAATATGATCTGACAAGTTGCACCAGCAGCATAAAAGAAAGCTCCCGATACCCCATTATTGTATACCTGTGTAGTTGAAGTTAATAGTGTTGCTGGAAATGTTAGTAAAAAATTCTAATTGTTGCAAATATTTTTTCACGTACCAGCCCAAGTCCAAGAAGAGACAACTGCAGCACTGATCAATCCGGTTTTTACCTTTTATGTTAGTAATCAAGAAAATAACCTCATTAATTCTTACTTACCGATCTACCAGCAGTTGCAAATTCTTCTGCTGTCATAATCTCCTTATTGTATCTTCTTAAAACATATGTCGTGAGCATCATACCGAAGGCAAATACTGCCCCCAATCCAACAATAACAGCATAACCGGCCCCTTGAGGCAAAGGAGTAAAAGCAGCAGCAGACATGTTGGTGTTTGAATAATATAGAAAACCATTACCAGAAGTTATATATAAATACTACAATATCAAATTATTTGATAACAACTGAATGATAGATAAAGATAGCCGACTATCATTGAAGGGCATATGGCAAAATACTAAGAAACACATATAAAACAGAATCGCCTAATAGCATTGAAACAGTTGGTGATGGGCCGAAATTTGAAAAATGGGCCGAAAAACGGTGTCCTGATTTCAAACATTCTGGGTTTTAACCACCTTTTGTTCTCTGATAAGAGTTTTGATAAGGACTTATTGCCGAATGCGAGCAAGGGTGCGGCGATTAAATTAATTTTATTGGTTGACCGTCAAATAAAAATGCTCAAAACCCTTCATTATCTGCAAGCTTCTCATTTAAAACGTATTAGTTTCTGCATAATCATGGGGAAATTAATAATATTAGATTCTAGCAAAGCCAATGGATTTCAATTAAACCCTTGAACATGCTTCCAAATTTCTTGACTCATGTGACTCTTAATGTGATTTGACGTAGCATTGCAAAGTTGGCATTCAGTTGAGATTAAGGTTTGAGATCACCGTAAGAGATAAGATTGGAGTTGTTAAGTAATAAAGCCATCTGAAATATGTTAAACAAAGGCTTCAAAGGGTCAATGTAGATTTGGAATCTGGAAAGAGGCTGAATGCGAAAGGTTTCCCAACAATCATTTATTTTCGTACATTTGATGAACATTTAAATCCTCGTAAAATGAACCATTGGTGTTCAGTTATATTTAATTTTTCATGTTTCTGCATAATTGTCAAAAGTTTTCAAATTATCAAATTTTTCGAAACAACAACAATTTTATAAAACAGAGACTCTAAAAGTATTCCCGTTGGTGGTAGCGAAAACCAACAAAGGGAAATGACTTGATAAACTTATTCTTATGAAGCCAAGCCATAGTACAACGCGTTATATTTTACCTGCATGTAACTCGAATCCTCACACAAATTTGATATCTCGTGAATCTAACGAAGAGCGTCAGGAACAGGTTGTCTTCGCCAATACAACTTAACTCACGGCCGTCACTCTATAAACATATTAACCTTATAGAAAGCAGGTAAAGCTTGTGGAATTATAGCATACCACTACTTGCTTAAAAACTCAATTAGGCGGTAATTCTTATACAAAAGTCGTTTATTCACACATTAGTTAGTTACATTAAATATAAACTCTATCGTCATCTTTGCCCTCCAATTCTCCTCTAATGGCTTCCATTTGAACAGTCTGCTCATTCCAGACCTTCTTATCATCTTCAGTCTTACTGTCCTTAACAAATAATGAGTCATCTGGTCTCCTGTAGGATCTTCCAATTCTGTCCCACAAAGTCGTGAATTGACCATAGTTGTAGTTAAAGTATAAGTGGTGGACGGTATGACATGCTGTACCATTGACAAAAGGATCATTGGACATATATTGTCCATCATGGATCATTACGGTCCAGAAATTGACAAAAGTGAACAAACCCAAATACAAGACTTTGTGCAAAGGGAAGAACAATGGGTAAAGGTGGTATGGCAAACTTTGGAACCAACCATCTACAGGATGGAAAGCGTGCGAAGCAAATGGAGTGCAAACAATCCACTTGTGATGAGGCTTGTGCAAAGCCTTATAAACAGCAGGCCAGTGTAACCATCTGTGAATAAAGTAGATACAACAATCAGTGAATAAGATGAATTTTGGAATCTGGAACCAGACTGACTTCCACCCTCCATTGGATTCGTTAACGTCGAAGTACAAAAAAGAAAGACCATGTAACTCGGCAATAAAGAAAGGAACAGTTAATAAAACCATAGTTGGAATAGCAGTCATAGCTCTGTGGATTTCCAAGTACATTTGGTTCTTGAGGTATCTTGGATGGTTGAAGATCTTTCTGTCAAACATGAAAACATAGGATAACGATGCAACAATCAAATATAATAGCCAACCAAAAATGGTAGTTATCACCAACATTGATAAAAACTCTCTGACGAGGTTTGATCTTGAGAGGAAGGAATCATTGATGTATTCGGTAGTAGGAAAATGAACTGGATTACCGTAAATTTCATTCTTGTTTTGATAGTTGGACACTATGTTAGATATGAATGTGAATGGGGTGGAGGCACTTGCAACTGCTGTTATGTTACTACTTAATTCATTGAATGGCTTGTCAAGAGTGCTTCTCAAGCCCTTCGCTTGGAGAAAACGATCCACGCTACCGCCCTTGGGCAAAGCTTTGGCATAAGCCCTGTCAAGAATAAAGTAATCAAAGATTTCCAATACAATATCCATTATAACTAATTTAACTCCAATATGTACACAGCTTTTCCGATATAGGGAATGTATTCGTTTTATATGAGTAGT
Organism: Teunomyces aglyptinius; assembly: GCA_030581575.1. Taxonomy (NCBI): domain Eukaryota; kingdom Fungi; phylum Ascomycota; class Pichiomycetes; order Serinales; family Debaryomycetaceae; genus Teunomyces; species Teunomyces aglyptinius. The sequence continues at coordinate 661,102 of JAKTTR010000002.1, forward strand.
TCGTCGTACAAAAGATATTATTTTTTTCTTTTTTCACCTAAACGACGGGAACGAGCACCGTTTCTGAACCCCGGCATATCACCTTATTTTAGTGGCGTGTTGGATACTTACCGAGGGAACGACCTCCATATTGCACCAGAACAGCCATAATCAGACCAGTAACACCACCTCATGATACAGTTGTAAATATAAGCCGGCTTCTTATTGGTGAACCCTGCCTTAGTGTTCTAGCACGTTTATAAAAATGTTTAACAATTGATCTCCGTGCTCACAACAAATCAAACGGATCGCTAGTGGTGTTTGGTTTCGGGTGCGAAAACCCCATGCCCGTCGTATTCGGAGTTAATACCCCAGAATTGAAGCCAGGAGGATAATTCGCCAGAGCAGTTTTTGTCGGAGGTTGTGACGATATTGGATTCTTACTTAATTCTGAAGTCCAATTTATTGCAGTTGTTGGTGCCTGCTGGAATTCTTCAAACTCATCTTCTTGAGCAGCAAATGTCCCATTTAACGTGGACAACAAAGCACTGCTGCCTGTATTGGGGTTTCCTGCATGAGTCGCTCCAAAAGAAAGCTGGGGTTTAGGCTTTGGTTTGAGTGTCAACGGAGTTGCTTTTGAACCCAGATTTGATGCCAGTTTAGGTTTAGGGGTCAAAATTGGAGACTTGATTTTAGCGGGACTTAAAACCTTATGCTCCGTAGGCGTAGAATCCCGAGTCTTTGGTTGCATGATATTTTTTGAAACTGGTGCCTTGGTCATATCATCTTTATTTCCATCATTCAATCTCTGGTTGTTCATCAAAGACTCAAAGTTGTGTGTTTTCGTCTGGTTTTCACTAACCTGGTTAACTGGTGATAATGTTGCAATCTTTTGCTTCACTAAACTTTGTTGTAAATTGTTGATAAGACTGATAAAATGACGAAACTCACTCTGGGAACAACCGGTACAACCAAATGCCAAACTATAACATTGTGGAAGCACAGATTCGACGGTTGATTCCAAATCTAAAGCAATATGCTCACTCTCACACAACAATTTGAGAAATTTGAGCACACTTCCAACAATTCTCTTGTCTCTACTCTTCAAATTCTTCAAAATTGGTAATAACTGTTCGGTAACAATGATTTTATCAATGATCTTGTTTTCAACCATCATTTCAAAAGTCTCAATGGTTTCCAATTTGGTAGAAAGTATAGAAGTTGACTTGAAAGTTTGACATAACAATGGAAATAAGTTGTTCTTAATGAAAGGAAATTCTATCTTGTCAATGAAGGTAGTTAGTTGCTTCAAAAACAACTCCTGAAGTTTGATTTGCATGTTCTGATCCTTCTTTTCCACGTTACCAGACCCCAATACCAAGTCTAGGATTGCCTTGAAAAGTCCAACCAATTGCTTGTCATTTAACTTAGCTAGTATAGTCGACCAATTTTCAACTATAGTTAATCTTGTTCTCACAGATGCATTGATTAACTGCGTGAATGTTTTGGGTGCTTTCTTTGCTTTGGTATTGTCCTTCAACAATGATTCATAAATACGATCCTGAAATGTCAATCCAGAAACGCCGGCACCGATCTGGAAAACAATTTGCAACCCACAATTAACTAATTCGTCAGTATTTTCGTCAGTTATTGGACTAGTGGCAACGTTCAACTCATTGGTAATTAATTCTATCAACAAAGGCAACAATTTCAGAGATTTGAAACTAACAGGAAATTGAGCCAACAAATTATTACCCGTACCATCAGTTTCTAATAATCCCTTCATGAAGATCAATTTTTCTTCTACAGACTTTGTTGAAAACTCATCCACAAACCACATTGCTTTAATGAGACTTCCATTAAAGAATTCAGATTCAATAAACTGATCTATTGTCATTCTATCGTGAGGGTACCTGGCAAGAATAACAGGGAAAACACTGTAGAGCTTTTCTGGAACATTCTTTAACAAATACTTCAACTCAGCAGGGCGATGATTGTAGAACTTTGCTTCAAACTTTTTGAATTCAGACTTGAAATCGTTGATACTATTGTTGTCAAAACAGCTAATCAATAGATCTCCACTATTATATAAGTAGTAGATCAAACAACCAAGAGACCAAATGTCATTAGCTAAATCTAATTTCAGTTGACTGTCAATCAAAAGTTCCGGTGCAGTGAAGTTCAAGTTTAGATTTGCAAAAGGAACAATAGAGCTGTTGTTCATAATGTAAAAGTTATCTCTCTCAGAAGGTGAGATGGAGTTTAAGTTTTGGAGAAACTTGAATCCAGAAAGTTTCCAATCCCCCTGGGTATTTACAAATATTGAGGAAGGCTGAAGATTGAAATGAATCATTGAACAATAGTTATGCAAGAATTGCACCGATTTTGCAATTTGAAGCAAACCCTTTTGAATGCTAAGATCATCTAAATCTGATTGGAAATTGATAGTTACCAAATTAGCCAGAACTGCTTCACTCACAAATAAGAACTTCAGTTTTGTTTCTTCCAAAATCTCGTAGATAGTAAGAACTTGGGGATGTTTCAACTTACTCAACTGATTGATCTCAAACTTGATGAGCTCATAACATTCACTTATAATGACCTTGGGGTTTTTGGTATTGGATGTGTTCTGGCAAAGCCGGGTCACTTGAGCTTCAAATTTGGTCTTGTCAAAAATGAACACCGATACAACTCTTCCTGTAGCCTTGTGGCTGGCAGGAAAAACTGACCATGGTTCCAGCTTAAACGAAGGGTTATCCAGAACGTTATAACTAGCACGAATACCTGTCTTGAATACGTTTTTGAACATGGTGGTTTCTCGGAACTGTAAGATGTGGGTTTTTTAGACCCTAATCTCAAACGAAAGTGTGCAGGAGAACAAACATTTTTATATGTAATGTTCGAGTGAAATATTTGTATGTTTTTAGTCCAAATACACAAAGCAATTCACCGTATTCAACATGGAACTTTTAGAAGAAAACTTTTCACATTCAGCCGAAAGACTAGATAAGCCATCGCAATATCTCATCAAGAAGGCTATACGCAAGCAGAATTTTGAAAATTTGGAGAAATCGTTACATCTGAAAACAGTTTACGTAGGGAACTTATCCCATTTCACCACGGAAGAACAGATCCATGAGCTATTCCTGAAATGTGGCTCAATAGATAGAATCATAATGGGTTTGGACAGAAACAAGTTAACACCTTGTGGGTTTTGCTTCGTGGTATATAAAACAGAAGAGGGCTCATTAAATGCGATGAAGTTTTTGAAGTCCACAAATTTGGACGGGCAAGCATTATCAATTGACTTAGATCCAGGATTCCGTGAAGGAAGACAGTTTGGAAGAGGTATGTTTGGTGGTCAAGCAAGTCAAGAAATTGCCGATGCAGAAGGTAGAAGCAGAGGAGGCTACCGTGGAAGAGGTGGATTCAGAGGCAGAGGTTTTAGAGGCGGTTTCAGAAGCAGAGGCAGAGGTGGCAGAGGTTTCAGAGGTGGTTTCAGAGGTAGAGGTGGTTTCAGAGGAGGGTTTGATGGTCATGACAATGGCGAATCGTCGCATTACGTCCCGGGAGGTCAAGACCAAGATTACGATGCATTTGGGGGGTATCAAAACTAGAGATAAAACTGTCTCGTATGTATTAATATAATATTTTACTTAATCCAACGATAAACCCAACGCTTCTCTTTGTGACTTGGAGTTGACATCAAAGTATGGAATCTCGGCCAAAGATGTAACTCTTGTTCCATGACGTGGATCCAGATCATTGTCATAGTCAGAAATCGCATAGTGTTGGGAAATTCTGTTGTCCCAAATAGCAGAAGTCCCAAATTCGCCTTCCCCTTGCCAACTGAATCTAACCTGGATATCCAAGTTCTTTTCAAAAACCAGAAACAAATACTCCAAGAGAAACTTTGATTCTTCTGGTTCCAATCCAACAATTCTTGACGTCATTGCTCTGTTAACAAATAACGATTTCCAACCTGTAGCAGGGTGCGTTCTAATAATTGGATGTTCTCTTTCAATATGCTTTGGACCCTTAAGAGGATTAGCACGATCCAAATACTTATGGGCAGAGACGTATACTCCCTTTTTCCCATCCAAGAATTCTTGAAGAGCCGGTGACAACTTATCGTACGCAGCATACCCAGATGCCCAAGCAGTATCACCACCAGTTGCAGGTATAGCGTCAAGGTGTAAATGGGTTATACCGGCAGGTTGATGTTCGTGAACCAAGTCGGTATGCCATCCACCAAATGCATTCTTGAATGTTTTGCCAACTCCGTAATAATCTGCAAAGAAGCGTCTCCAAATAGTACTGATTCCAGACCCCTTTGCCTTGCTTTCATCAGAAACATTTGGTAAGGGAACATGTGGAGCTTGTGGATGTCTTTCGATCTGGCCCCAGTATTCACCCAACTCTAATTGCTTCTGAGGCGAGATATCCTGGTTTCTGAAAAAAACAACCACTCTCTCTGCCACAAGTAAGGCGAGTTCATCCTTCTGTTGGTCAGTTAATTCAGACAATTGCAATCCTGTAATTTCAGTACCGATATGCTTGGTCAAATCCTTAACTGAAGTAGCTGCCCCAAATAAAGCTTTCTTCCGAGGATCAGCGTTTTTGGCCCTTTCAACATAAGCATAATCATCATTTCTGATTTCAAAAGCCTCGTCAACAAAGGTAGGGATTTCATCCCTTTTTGGAATTACTGGATAGCCCTTGGAGTAATCAATTCCATATTTTTCAAATCTCTTCTTTGTGGATTCTGGCAATTTATCAACCCAGTCAATTTGGGCACCAACAAGAGACACAGTTGCGTCCTTTTGGGTTAATGGCTTTAGAGAGGCCAACTTTAACACCGTTTGTTCAAGGTCATTCTGAGAAGTTTCAATAGCAGTTGGAGGCATTTTGTTTTGGTTAAGTAAGAGGTAATCAAGTAATAATGTTTGTAATCTTTGATTTGTATCTTGATTCTGTCCAATTTTCCCCCTCATTTTATACCCATCCTGGTGACAAAGATTACCATTGATAAGGACAGCCACCACACTTTTTTCTACCCTTATTATAAGCGGAGTTAACGTTTTTGGAATCAAGCCGTGATAAAAAATTGTGGTGGCTTGCTAAAGAAATCTATTAGTAAGCAACCCACAATAGGATATACCACTTGTGTTTGGTAGATCAATGAAGACAGGCAATTTTCTTGATCAAGGCGTTCTATATTTGGAACTCTTTTCTCTATCACACCATTTTTTTTATTTCGCATATTGCAGGTATAGTGGCTGCAAAAATTAAATCAACATCTATTCGTATAAATACTCCACTATATATACACCCTCCCCTCTAGAAATAAAAACTGGTATCGGAAGAAATCAAAAAAAAAGTCATTTTATATTTTAATGGAACATGTCCTTTTACTTCTTTTGACACTTGATGTAGTCAGAAGATTCAAAACTGGAAACCACACAGTAGTTTTCCTTGTAACAAGTTGAAGAAACTTGTGTGCCATTCTTACACTTTGGAGTAAATGGCGAGTGTCTGTACTGAAGATCAGAATACAATTGATGAAACTCATAGTTGGTTTGGTTCTTCAAATTTTTAACAACGTACTTATCCCAGAAGGTAGCATTAAGAGGAGCCTTTGCTGGCCATTGCCCCTTAGGATCATATGTTTCTCTAGCAGAGTATTCAAAATTCCATTCTGGTTCCAAACCACCGTTAATGAAAGTTTCATTCAACTGAGTGTAGTAGTTGTATGAGTTAATAATGTTGAAACTTTCGTCTTCAACTTCATAGTATCTCCACGACGGGTTGTTGTTTGTCAAAGGAGTAATAGATTGGGCAACCCAAGCCATATTAATAGGCTGACCAGCATTAGAACTAGAGTTAGAAGCGTATGCAATGTGGAATTGATCCCTGTGAGTGTGTCCCCAGAAAATATTAGCAATGGTGTACGGAGAGAATCTTTCCACAATTTTGGAGAAAATCTTAGACTGAATTGGAAGAGCATCAGCGTCAGAGGTTGGAATGTGAGCCATGATCCAAACTCTTTGATTGTTCCTTTCACTCTCGACCAATTCGTCAATCAAGAATTCCCATTGACCAAATAAGTCAGCATCAGTGCTGAGCCCAATATATGCCCATAAGTTCTTTTGATAGTAGGCATTAGAGTTCAAGGAAATAACCTTCAATCCCCTTGGAGTGGTGTAAGAGAAGCCAGAGTAGTGTGTCTTGATTTGATTCTGCTTAGCCTTTGGTAACCATCCTTCGTCAATGAATAATTCACTCATTAACTCGTCGTTCCAATTGTAAGTATTGTTGGTGGTGTAATTGACTGGAGAAAGTTGCCCATACGGGAAAGTATCGTGATTTCCCAAGCTTGGGAACACAGTCAAGTTGTTTAAGAAATGCTTGATAAGTTGGAAGTTTCTAATTTCAGCTGTCTTCGTAGTGTTGGCATCACAGTGGACAACGTCATGATCGACTAAATCACCAGTAAAAACAGCAAATTCAAAATCCTTTTCTTGGTTTGATTCGCTGATATATTTCAAAGAGTTATTTAATAACAACTCTGGAGAGTCGCATAGGTATGCACCAAATGAAGTCGCTGGGACTGAATTCCAGTTGTAACCTCTGTGTTTAGGGTAGTCATAGTATTCACCAACAATGTAATTGTCTTTTTCGTCGTAGTGAGCATCAGGGAAGAAGGAGTAGGCAATTTTTGTCAAAGAGGGGTCCAATCCCGTGTAGTAATCAGTAAAATTGTGACCCTTTGCGTTTAACTTGGAGTTGAACGATTCGGGCATACAGCAAAGACCCTGGGAACAGTTCGACTCACTTCCCAATGTGTATCTAAGCTGAAGATGGAAATCAGTGAAATGCAAGACATTGAAAGTTTCACGGTCAGTCTTGTTGTAGGTAGGTTGAACGGTGTACTGATCCTTCTTGGCAGGCCACCACGAACTAACATTGTACAATTCATCAACGTTTGGCGTTTTTGGAAGTGGACAAGCACTAGATCCCTTGTAGTAACAATAATATTCCAAATCCAAATCACTGGAAACATTGAAGTTTTTCAACATGTGGAGGAAATCGTTATCGTAAAAACTAATACCAGTACTAGCAGTCAAACTGGAATCCCAATTTTGGTTGAACCCATCAATGTTCTTAGTTTGGGTAGTGACAAAGAAATCATTATTGTCACATTTGGATTCAGTACCGTTATTGGAGTCGATACAATTCTTGAACAAAATTAAAGATACTAAATGTTCCTTTTCTGGGAATTGGTTCAATAAAGATTGACCGTATCTAATTCTGTTCTTACATATGTCACAAGAAGTACCAGTAGCCTTGGTCAAATTTTTCGAGTGGTCTGTAACAAAATCGAGATCGGTATCATTCAAGTTGTTGTAAACGGCATCAATTGGGTTGCTTGCACGAGCAACCAATTGCTTCTGTATTGATCCAATACCAGGAACAGTATGAGCTGAGGCAATTGCAGCCGTCAATGCCAAGACGAACGAATTAATGGCCACCATTCTTTTTAAGTTTAGTTTTGTGGTTGCAGCTTCTAAAACCGGGAGAAAACTTTCAGTTTAAATAGAAGGCAACAATTCGAAGAGATACTGTCATTTGGGCGTTAACGATTATTATCTAAACGTGGCACACGTGTGACTGGCAACCAAAAGAGGACCTGCAGTACAATAAATGCATGGTAAGTTATCCTGCGAGAACGTGTTTTATTTTCGCATTCAATTGCGCTTCAAAATTATCTGTCACCGCTTCAACATCTATTCTCTCTATACTGATGTCACTGCTTATCGTATAGCAAGGGGGAATGTGCGTGGAATTACGCTGTTAATTGAGCAAAGAAGACCTATTTATTGCTTGTTGACGAGACAATAGTCTATTTCTCCACAAAAAAGGGGGGGTGGGGGGACTCACAGTAAACTTTTTTAGCGGGACTTTTTGGGCACTTTATGATATTGACATACTGATTATTTCTAAATGTGGTTGTATTTTTCTTATTTTGTAATTGTCAACTACAGAATTAGTTGTCTTGGCAAAGATGTTTTGTGTCAAAAAGACTTGAACAATTGAATGTGGTAAATAGAAGTGACAGGGAATGCAATTTTAGCTGTTAAATTTCCTGTTTAAGATCATAATTGTAAATCAATCTCTCCCCAAAATCTTTGAGAAAACCGTTGCTCTGATCTTGTTCTTCGGCATTTATGGTTATTAGGTTTTTTTGCATGTAGTGGAAAAACCGTCCCCTCAAAATGGGGAAACTTGATCACGTGAAAACATTCCCAATTATGTACATGAATAAAAATGACCCACATCTCCAAAAAAATCCAGTAATGTCCACGGAGCAACAGCCCACGACACTGGACAATAGACGAGGTAGGCCAAAACAGAACCCCGCTGGTATAGGAAACCCAGATGGCCTGTTTGATCAAACCAATTCCACATTGTCTAAAAAGAACCCTCGCCAAAAGTCCCATGGCCGTTCTATGTCACACAATAAGTTGACAGTTCTGAGCGCTACTTTGGCTACAGCTCATACCGCTCGTCCTCATTTAAACAGATCTAAGTCAACCGATGGATTATTAAAATCTAGACTGGGGTTGAAAAGAGCCAGTCGTTCATATACCAAGATGTATGGTTTACAACCATTAACCAAAACTACGTCGAATCAATCCCTCAAATCAAACAAATCCAGTGGGTCTCTCAAAGGAATGAATACTGCTATGGTTCCATTGAGTAGTTTGAAAACAAGTAGTAGGAAGGGAAAAGCAATTTTACAATTGAATGATGATTATCAGAACGATGAATACGAAGATTTGGATAATAATAAGGATATAGAACCCATTCCTGAGAAATTCGATTTTTCAAAACAAGAAGCACATACTATAGAACCCGAGAACCATCAATCAGTTTTATCTCTTGATAAATCAGATGGTAAATCCAACATTACACCCTCGACTGCAAGTTCAACAGACGACTTACAATTGGCGAATAATATGTATGGCGGGTCACTCCTTTTATCCCAGTCAACTGGTTTAACAAAAAAGTTCGATAATAAAGTGGTGAATCAGCTTTTGCACCAGAAACTTATTGGAGCTGAAGTGTACACATCTAACAATAATAGCACCTATATTAATAATTCAGATGCTAACGTGGTAATTCCATCCAACCAGTCATTCATGGGTTCTCATAATTCAGAGTCTATTAGTGGAATCTCCTTCAAAGCCAACCCTATAGATAACTTGCAGAATCTTGCCCAACCAGTGACCACAAACAAAAATGTTGTTCAGAACAACTCATACCAGCCCAATCAAACAATATTCAACAACTTAAAAAGAACAAATTCTCAATATTTGCATAGTAGGCAAAATCAGCAGCAACAACAGCAACAGCAACAGCAACAACAACAGCAACAACAACAGCAACAACAACAGCAGCAACAGCAAGATCAGCAGCAACAGCAGCAACAGCAACATCACCATGAGTTTCAACAAAATTTAACACAGACACCACAGCAATCCCAAAAGCAAGCAAATAATACAGGTGACGTGGTGAATAACTTTGCGAACTTCTTAAACAATAGCAAAAGCGGTTCTGAACAACACAACGAAACCAGAACTCAACAACGGTTATGGCTACAGAGAGAAAACTCCTTGATGGACGTGCCTACCGTCGATACAACGAATGCAGGTAATTTATCGAGTTTATCACTCAATAACCTAATGTTTGCTTATAATTATAATAACGGAAGTGGTAATGGACCCGTTACGCCAGTTACTCCTGGGTTACAAGGAAATGGTAATCTACTTTCTGAGAGCACGCTGATTGGATCGATCAATACACCAGGAGGGGAAGCACCTACTGGAAGTTTTAGTAATATTAACGGACTTTTGACTATGGTTCAGGGTAATCACCAGAATTCTATTCAATCACGTACTGAGTTTGAACGGTTGAACCGAGAGTATTTGAATGTTAGACGGAACTTAAACCCTGTGGGCGAAAGTTTGAATCGAGTGGGGAAATATTTGCATAGTACGAAGCTGCTCGACGTGGCCAAGAATGGAAAGAGTAATGGAACTAGTCAACATGGTTTGGTACAGTCATTTAGTTCAAGTAATGGCAGCCTAAAGGAAGTGGCGCCCGTTTATCACGAAAAGGAACTGGAAATTACATCAACCATCAACCGATTATGGCAAGAAGCAGTTGTAGCATCACTGTCTTCTATTCAGCAATCATCAGTTCCTAGAATTGGAAGACAACCACAAAGACCCTCATTTAACCCACGAGTTCCATCATACACACAGATCCCAACGGGAATGAATAACCTACGGGCCCCACAGACACCCACCACGCGAGCAGTCAAGTTGGCTAATCAAGCTGCCAGTGGTAACCAGCCCAAATAACCAAAGACAGGATCAAAAACTAGAATCTAGCTTATATTTGCTATTTACACGACTAATATACAGATATTATCCAAAGAAAAGGCATTAACCTTGTCTTTGCTTGTGCTTACCATTGCTCTTGCAGTAAACAAACACTCTTCCCTTTCTTCTCACCATGTAACAGTCTTTGCAGAATTTCTTCACGGAGGTTCTAACCTTGAAACCTCTGACTGGCAAGATGGACAATGCCAACTTTGGCGCCATCGGAGTAACATTAAACAAGTTAACAGCAGGACGGGAAATCTGTGTCTTCAAAAGAGATGATAAGGCAAACATGTTTAACAATTCAGGTTTTGCTCAGTGGAATCTGAATAATTGAATTTCAAAAAAAAAAAATGAAAAACGTAGTCGTGTATTACCCGATCAATAGTGCCAGTCGACAAAAAACCAACACGTACACAACAGAGATTGTCCTTCAGTTGCCAGTAGTTTGCTATGTCTACGCAATCGTACAAGAACAATGACGCATATTCTTCGTCTGGGTTGCCAGACAAGATGACGGTGTTCCAAGAATGTTTGCAACAGTTCAACGCCTCGCCTGTCAATGCCAAAAAATGCCGTCAGTTGCTTGCAAAGCTTCTTAGATTACTTTATCACGGCGAAGAGTTTCCAGCACAGGAATCTACAACTTTGTTCTTTTCTATCTCCAAATTGTTCCAACACAAGGACCTGTCGTTGAGACAAATGGTGTATCTCACCATCAAGGAGTTGGCTGCTACCTCGGATGATATTTTAATGGTGACCTCCTCCATCATGAAGGATATCCAGGGTGGTGATGTTATCTACAAGCCCAACGCTATTAGAACATTGTCCAAGGTGTTAGACCCAACAACCGTTTATGCGGCCGAAAGATTGTTCAAGACAGCTATTGTTGACAAGAACCCAGTAGTCTCATCAGCAGCATTAATTTCTGCGTACAATCTATTACCAAACGTGAAGGACTTTGTTAAACGTTTTACCAATGAAACTCTTGAAGCTGTACTGTCTTACAAACAGTTCCCTGCTAACCAATTTCAGCTTCATGAATTATACAACAACTCTCCTAACTTACCTTCCACAAGTTACATGTACCAGTACCATGCCTTGGGTTTGTTGTACCACTTGAGAAACCACGATAAAATGGCATTGGTCAAGTTGATTACTTCTTTGTCAGAAGGTTCCTCGTTGAAGAACTCGTTATCCATTATCCAATTGATCAGATACATCAACAAAATTTTGAACGACGATGAAGCCTTATTGCCTCATTTGTACCCAATTTTGGCAAGTTTGCTCAAACACAAGTCTGACATGGTTGAATTGGAAGCTTGTAAAACTTTGATTAACCTTCAACATTTGATCAAGGATGACCAATTTATGAGTATAATAACCACCTTGCAAAAATTATTGGGTGTTCCAAGAATTGCTACAAGATTTGCTGCTATTAGATTGATCAATAAGATATCCATCAAGCATCCAGAGAAGATTATGGTCGTCAATATCGAATTGGAAGGTTTGATCAATGATCCTAACCGTTCTGTTTCTACTTTGGCTATTACTACTTTGTTAAAGACTATGGGTGCCGGTAGCATCGACACCGGCTCCACTGGTGGTGAAAATGTCGACAGGTTGATTACAAAGATGACGTCATTGATGGATGAAATCACCGAGGACTTTAAGATTGTTATTATTGAGGCCATTGAAAACTTGGCTTTGAAGTTTCCAGCCAAGCACAAAAAGTTGGTTTCTTTCTTGACTGATTTGTTGAGAGATGATGGCTCGCTTAGTTTGAAGACGAGCATTGTCGATGCTTTGTTTGACTTGATTAAATTCTTACCAGAAGCCAGTGCCAAACAATTGATTTTGATGAACTTGTGTGAATTTATTGAAGACTGTGAATTTACAGAATTGTCTGTCCGTATTTTACACTTATTAGGTGAGGAAGGACCACATACCTCCAACCCTTCGTACTACATCAGACATATCTACAACAGATTGGTTTTGGAAAATTCTATCGTCAGATCTTCTGCAGTTATCTCATTGGCCAAATTTGCTGCAGTTTGTGGCGGTGAAATCTCTGCCAACATCCAAATTTTGTTGCGTAGATGCTTGAACGATGTCGATGACGAAGTTAGAGACAGGGCTGCTTTATCTTTGAAATTTATTCACAGCGATAAGCCAAAGTTAATTGTTTCCAGCTCAAGATACGACTTGGCTATTTTGGAGAGTAAGTTGACTCATTATTTGAACAACGAGGCTAACTTTGTTAACAAGTTTGATATCAATGAAGTACCAATTCTTTCTAATGAAGAATTGAAATCTATTGAATACAGCAGAAAGATCAATAAGCTTGACTCCACCGTAAGTGACAATGCAACAGCAAGCAAGATTGAGGACAGCAATAACCACGGGGATGAGAAGTCAGGTGCCGATGATTTGGCTAATGAGTTATTAAGACAACAAGAATATGCTCAAGAATTGTCTGCTATACCCGAATTTGCTAACTATGGTAAATTGTCGAAATCTTCTAGTGCTCCGGTTTACTTGACTGAAAAGGAGAACGAATTTGTTGTTACCGTTGTCAAACATTTCTTCATCGAATCACAAAAGTTGATTTTGCAATACAATATTTCCAACACATTGCCACGTTCAGTATTACAGGACATCAATGTGATTGCACAACCAGACAACGAGTTGTACCAAGAGGATTTTATTATTCCTTTGAGTGAATTGAAGCCAGATCAAACGGGTGCTGTTTATGTTTCTTTCAGCACACCAAGTATCGATGACGAAGAATTGCTTGTTGCTTTTGGTAACACTATTGCATACACAAACAAGGATGTTATTGATGATGATGGAAATATCGATCCAAGAGATGACGGATGGTCGGACGAATACCAGATTGATGACTTGGAAGTTTTGGCTGGCGATTTTGTCAGTCCCTTATACAACTCAAACTTCACAGCTATTTATGACCAATTACCGCACTATGCTAGCGCAGTATTGACTGTGACTGGGGTAGATGATATTGAAAATGCTGTCACCAAGTTGAGGGCAGGCTTGAACTTGCTTACATTGGACGGATCGGACTATGTGCCTAGTGACTCTACTTCTCATGTCTTGAAGCTTTTGGGTAAAGATGTTTGGGGAGGCAAGGTTGGTGTTATGATTAGATTAGCCATCTCAGGTGGTAAGATTGTTGCTAAACTTGAAGCAAAAACCGAAACCGAAAATTTCAACCATATTGTGACTAGTGGAGCATACTAATTTCAATATTGAAAACTAAGCTTATTGAGTAACCAGCACTCGGTATACTTAGTTAAAAAATGCAGATGTTAAGTATATTTTAGGTAGAATTATTGATGTATATCATTTCATACAAAGCTCTTGTACTAATGGCAATGGTGGTCGGTAATTGACAACAAACAAAAAAAAATACGATTGAGATAAGATTTTGAAACTAACTAATTAGCACACCTCATAAAGTTTTTAGCGACCGTTGTATGGATAGTTCAGTTTGGACCTTGGTAGACTACAGGCAAAAGATGATATAAACTACTGGCGAGTATTCTATTTTGAATTATACAAAGTTTAAGTTGGGAAACTATGAACAGGAAAGTCTCCATAGGAAGAGAGGGGGGGTAGAACAATACAACAAAATACGGGGTTACACAGATAGGAATTCCACCAACCAACCAATAACTACGCAAAAAATTAAGGGTGTAATATTTTTTGCCCTGTCGATACAGTCCAACTTCGAGAACACCGATTTTCATTTTCTTTACTGTGGAAAATGTTGAATTTAGGTTTGTTCTTGAAATAAGCCTTGGCATGCTCATATTAATATTCGGTACTGTCACGAGACATGGCAACCTCTTTATTATAAAATTGCCCGATGTTTCTTTGGCAGCCGTAACAAAAAGGCAAAAATATGATGTAAAACAAGAAGGTAAACTAACCCTCTGAGTTGATCCAAATCTCCTTCAGTGCGTCTGATTCTGAGATGTTGAAAAACAGATAAAATTACCTGTTATCAGTGAAAATAATAAGGGAGTGACAAAAAAGTGAAATTAGTCACACCTTTTGATAAGGCGCTGTGTGTTGCTATCATTTCGCACAATTGTAAAAATAGTTAATGATGTGCTTTCCTCCTATTCTACCCACTTGACGGGAGTGACGGGAGTGAAGTCCTATGTAACATACTCAGTAGAGGTACGTAGTAAGCTTGAAAACATGAGCTTTCACCAGTAAGATTTGATGAAGTAGAATATTTTGGCTCGCATAATCATAAGACTTAAAAAATAATGGTTTGATGGGAAATTATTTTTTGCTGTATTGTGGATAGATTGCAGCCACAGACACAATCCTGATAGATCAAAAAATTTATGCGAAACCACAGCATAATCTATAAGAACAGGTAGAATTCCACATCATATTGCAAGTTGTTAAAACACTCATCTAATAAATATATTACGTTCCATAAATAGTTTCTACAACTAAGAAGCATGTCGTCGCAAAGCTCATTTAGCAGCCAAGAAAAGAAGGCCAAAGGGGTGGAGATTGTCACTGAAGTCCACAGTTTGATCGAGATCGATGACACAAATCTTAGTTTTATTGAAGGTGACCCCACATATATGAATAACTCTCCATACCCTGAAGTTCGGGCTTCAGTACCGGTTGAATTTGATCCAACAGTTAAATTGAACCACTGGAGAACATGGTTTCTCGTTACGGTATTTGTTATAGTCTTTGCCGGTGTTAATCAGTTCTTTTCCTTAAGATATCCAACTATTTCCATCAGTTATGTTGTTGCCCAAATCATTTCGTTCCCAATTGGGAAGGGCTTGGCAAAGTTGCCAGACTGGAAAGCAAAAAGGGTTCCTTTCTTTGATTTAAACCCAGGTCCATTCTCAGTCCAGGAACATGCTTTAATCACAATAATTGTTTCATTAACTGCATCCACAGCATACGCCATGAACGTTCTCATTGCAACTACCAACTTTTACAATATTGATGTGAGTGTTGGCTATCAAATTTTGCTTGTTTTAACAAGTCAATCATTGGGGTATTCCGCTGCTCAGTTAAGTCAAAGATGGACAGTTTATCCTGCTCAAGCCATTTGGCCCCAGGCTTTAGTCACAGCTACTGTTTTTACTGCGTTGGCTAAGAGTGACTTTACGGAAACACTCCATGTAGCCAAAATTAATTGGTCAAGATACAAGATGTTTGGTATTATTACTATTGGCTCCTTCTTTTGGTTTTGGGTCCCTGGATTTTTATTTAAAGCTTTATCCAATTTTAATTGGATCTGCTGGATTGCCCCTAATAATACAGTTGTTAATCAAATTTTTGGTACCAGTTCTGGTTTGGCAGTCGGGATTCCAATTACTTTTGATTGGACACAAATCACACAAGCTATGGGTGTTTCTCCGTTAGCTACTCCATTTAATGTTGTCGTGAACACATACGCATCAACATTTTTATTCTTCACTATAATTTTGCCAATATTATACTATACCAACACCTGGTACGCCAAGTATATGCCAATGGTCAGCTCATCTTCTTTTGATAACCAGCAAAAAGTATATAACGTTTCCAAAATTATGAGGAATGGAAGAGTTGATAAGCAGTTGTACAAATCATACTCACCATTATTTATTCCTTACTCTTACTTGTTGTCCTATGCTTTAAATTTTGCTGCCGTTACATCACTTATAACACATTCAATTTTGTACCACGGGAAGGACATTGTGAGTCTTTTTAAGAACTCTTCGCATCTTGGTGATGATATTCATAGACGCCAAATCAAAAAACATTTCAAGGATGTTCCTATTTGGTGGAGTGCAGTTTTCTTTTTGATTGCACTAGGGTTCGGCTTTGGTGCAATTTCTGGTTATCCACAATACAGTCAAATGCCAACTTGGGGATTGATTCTTGGGGTAGCAATTGCATTGTCAACATTCCTCTTTGAAGCATTGCTTCAAGCCACTACCAATCAACATGTCGGATTAAATATCATAACTGAATTAATTGCTGGTTATGTTTTCATTGGTAATCCTATCGCAAACACCTTGATAAAGCTCATAGGTTTTATTCCTAATCGTCAAGGGTTGTCTTTCCTTCAAGACTTAAAGCTTGGTCAGTATATGAAGATCCCCCCAAGAATATTATTTGTCTTTCAGATTTATGGAACTGTTTTGGCTTCGTTGGTTAATGTTGGGGTGCAGCAATGGATGCGCTTCAATGTGAAGAACGTTTGTGTTGCAGGAACTGAATTTTCTTGTCCAAGTGGTAAGGTTATATATACAGCAAGTATTACATTCTCCTTAGTTGAAGAATTGTTTTCTTCAGGCAAGAGATACAATGCTCTACTTTGGTTCTTCCTTATTGGTGCAATTTTCCCAGTGTTTACCTGGTTATTATGGAAGAGATACCCTACCAAGTGGTACGGCAGGATCAATTCTCCAGTGTTTTTTACGGGGCCAGGAAACATTCCACCATCTACATTGTATAACTACTCGTTGTACTTTGCTACTGGTTTTGCATTCAACTTTTATCTCAAGAAGTACTACAGAAATTTCCATACAAGATACAATAACGTTATCTCGGCTGGATTTGATGCCGGTGTTGCATTTTCTGCTGTTATTATCTTTTTGTGTGTCACTTATCCTGGTGGTAAGTTGAACTGGTGGGGTAATGAAGTCTACAGGAAGACGAAGGATTTCGCTGGAGCTCCTTACTATAAGTTGAAGAAGGGAGAAACTTTTGGTCCAGCCACCTGGTAAGTCATATAGAAAACTAATGTACAAAAAATATGAATATGATGCTTATTATTTATATGCTATACCTTGGAAGTCCTGAACTTCTGAAGTTGCTTGTAGCCTGCAAAATAAACTAACAATGCTGACAATATGATAACTAAAAAAATCCAGATAGCTGCCAAGTCATTATGTTTGGCTGCCGTGGGACAGGCGTGGTGTGATCTCACTTCAAAATAGTATGTGCAGTCGTTGAAGGAGCCAATATAAGAAACTGCAGCTTTGGCCATCATCTCACGGTCACATGTGAAAGTAAGTAAGGTAGATTTTCTAAGTTTCTCTCCAGTTTGGCTATTGTAAAGGTTTTCGCAATAGGACCCATTTTCGTAGGTCATTACGAGTTTCTTACCTCTAAATTTTGGGGTGGTGGAGTATTCTCCAAGTGACACGTATTGGTTGTTCACTGGGTCAATGTAGTAAGCCCCAACATTTGTCATATTGACATTATCTTTCATTACTTTACCATCATTAGTCTTACGGAAAGGGTGGGAACAGATACCGATAGTGTAGTTTCTTTTGCTGTCATATCCTCTCGCTTGCCAAGGCAACGCAATACCGTCGTTCTCTATGGATGATAGACCACGTAAATCTATAAATCCGTTGTTTGAAGGATGTATCACAGTGCAGGGATCAGCTTTCTTTTCTTCTTCTTTTTCTTTAAGCTGTACCGGCTTACCACTTTCGGGAGAGGTAGACGACACAGGCGATGGTGGAAGTTCTGACACAGGCGAACCTCCTTTCGTCAAGTATTGTGGTTGTGCTATTTGGGTTATAGTGTCCAATATTTGGGAGCTGGCAGGAAAAGCGTTCGTCCTTTGGTTCGCAAACAATAGCAATACAATCAAAAGTATCGTCATCACTGCTGGTACAACAATTCGTTTAACCTGACGCATCTTGCTAAATTTATGTTACAGGGTCTTTTTTTGTGAGTTAGGTGTTTTTTAATCTGAGTTTCGTGGTATAAAAGTGCGATAACCTGCCGAATTTCATTAATCCGGGTGAGCTTTCCTCAACTGAAACTAAATGAAACCAAATTAATATCGCGAGCCGACGCTCATCTCTAAATCGAAATAAATTTGTAATACCAGTTTAGCCGACACTGGGTGCAGGTATTAGACAAGAAAAATCCACCTGCACCAAGAAAAACGACAAAAATAAACCTAAATCGGTGTTAAGAAACTCAACCCCAGTTATCCATAAAGTAGCTAAGTAATGAACTCATGGGCTGTTGCTACAGGGGTTATTCCTACAATATTGAACCACTCAGACCCGTTGATGGCACCAATGTTGGCAGCTAAATCCACCCTTCAAAGTCAATTGGTACGGGATGTTGCGGGAAGTAAAGATCTTCAACATGCATTCGCTGAGTTTTTAGTAGCTGCCTGTGAAGGGGACTTGGTAACCGTTGAGTCTGCTATTCGTATGCATAACCAGTTTATCAGCCAAATTTATCCTGGAGAAAGGGGTGCTACAGCCTTGATTTATGCCATCTGTTTCAACCATTCTGCTGTCATCGAACTGTTATTGACCATACATCAGGCAGACCCTGATCAGCATGATACTGTTGTTAATTATACGCCTCTCATGTGGGCAATTCACTTTAACCAATTCGATACTGTTAAGTTACTTTTGAACTATCAGGCGGATCCCTACCTTTCACCAACCACTGGAGGCAAAAATGCAGTATCCCTTGTCACACCAGAAAACCCCGAAGTATACGAATATTTCAAACTCCACAACTTGTTTCAATCCAATTCAATCGATAAAGACGAAGTATACACCGCAGATTCGTTTCAACCACAAGATCCACTAATTGATGATGACTTGACAACAAGGTTGAAACTACTGACTATATCCGCATCGAATTATCATGAACAAGAAGAACAAGAGAACCTTGTACTCGAAGAAGATGACGAATACTTCTTATCCAAAAATCAGTCCATCACTGAATTGCCGGAGTTCAGCTATGATAAATTAATACCAGATCAGTATATTAAGTTCACTGATAGCGACATTCCCTCACTTTTGAATTACATTTTTAATTTGAGATCGAAACAAATCCATTTTCAGCATGATACCAAGATTCCAGCAGCAATAGCATTTCAATTGATCAGATATGCCCATTTGAAAGTTAACAGTAATGAATTAACCGAATTCTTTTTCGATTGTTTTGTCACTAGATTAAGAACCGTAACTGATACCAAATCAGGCGTGATCAACATTGCAATCCAAGAAAACAAGCAAGGAACTGTTGGTGGGTCTGTGGATATCGTATGTATCAGTTATTGGTTATCTGTGATCCAATTTTTGCATTTTTACTTGAGTAAAAACGAAATTTATGCCAGTTTTCCCAAGTTTTTACAGGAAATGATTAATTTGGTACACTCTTTGACTGCCACATTATCATTCTCAATCACTTCTCGGTTACTTCATTTGGTCGATGATTGTTTGTTGAACTATACCACACTCAGCGATGTTTCAAACGTCTTGTATGCTAAAGATTGGAACCTCTTTAAAAATAAGAAGAAACATCCCAACACTTACGAGGATATCTTTGATATGTTATATCCCCCAACTCAGTTCGAGCTTATGAAACCATCCCCAATCCGATATATCCAAGTGTTGGGTGCATTAGATTATGTTCTTGAAATCCACAAGGTTGACAAACTTCTACGTGCTCAAACATTTTCTCAGGTATTTTACGGAAGCAACTGCCTGATTTTCAATAAGATCATAAGCCAATCAAAGTACTGCTCTCGATCCAAGGCAATACAGATTAGGCTTAATATTTCTACTATTGAAGATTGGATGAGATCACACAACTTCCAGGCCGCTTCCACAGATAGTTTTGGGGACTTGAATTCTTTGTTAGGCAAGAGTGACTTTGAATTGCATAACTTATTGAACGAAGAAACCAATGAAAATGATTCTCATGATCCTCATTATCTTAAGTTTTACTATAACTCGTTGTACCATATTGGGAAGGATCAATTTCGGTCATCAATTGAAATTTTGCAGTGGCTTCAATGTATGTCCCTGTTACAAGACGAAGAAAGTTTGATCAATACAATCAATCTGTTTGACTGTTTGAATTACTATCAATTGTTCAAAGTTGCCAACAAGTTGTATAAATATGAAGTTGATGAATCAAAGCTTCCAAAGAAGTTAACCAATTTGATCAAAAGTTTGATGAATGAGCAAGGACAGAATCAAATATTAAGGCTCAATATGCATTATATGGCACAATCCAACTTTTTATCAAAGGAATTGTACGTTTACTTGAATCCCAATTATGTGTCTGACGTGGCTTTGCCTAACTTGAAGGAACTTCTTAATACTTATGGCTCTGGCTTAGGAGGTGTAAGAATATTGAGGAGTAAAAAGTATCAGCCAACTTTGCCTATTTCTGTGATTGATGACATTGAAGATATTATTACAACAAACAGGGAAATGAACTTTGATGATACTAACGAATATGAACGAAGTGGAGAAGAAGAAGAAGAAGAAGAAGAAAAAGAAGTAGAAAGAAACCGCAAGGTTGAAGAAAATATTGACGATACGGACCATGAAAATACAGTTGTTGGTCCTAGATATTCACATGCCGGAGAAGAGGAAGCTACTCTAGTATCAAAACCACTTGATTTTAAAGGTGATGAATTGTTCAAAGAAATTCAAATGCCTAATTCATTGGTTCATAAAGCATGGGGGGATGCTGAATTTGAACAAAACCCATGGTAGAACCAAACCCTTGGTAGTAGTACATCATATTTACGATATAAGAACCTAGTTCAAATGATAGAAGATTAGATTAAAGTGAGTATGCTTCATAAGGCGATATTTTCACATAGACGACGTGTAGCCAATGTTTCAAAAGTTCGAATTAGGATCTGTTTCAAAAGTAAATGTTCGCACCAAATCACAACTTCTGACATTCATAGTCCACCAACCATACCCTTTTTAGCAAAAACCATGCTACTTGTGGGATTGTTTACTTGCTAATTCAGCAAAGCAAAGACTATTTTTTGTAGAACATACGAACTGACTTTGATTTTAGTGCGTTCGTAATGCTTCCTCCAGTTGGCAACCAAACCGTTAAGCAATCCAAGTAGAAAAGACACCCAAATTAACATATATATGCTTGGATGTCAGTTGGCACATCTGCGTAATCTTTCGGCTAATTTGATTACAATATTGAGGTCCAGTTTGGAGGATTGGTCAAATAGAGGCATTGGCAAGATGGATGCATGCCGAATAGCCAAATTCTGAAACTGCCGATATGGCTAAATATAAATATACATTTCAATTGCAGCATTTGCTGCTTTTCACATCTTGTGTTATATTCAAGTATCAACCGTTAATCGCCCAGTTGATTGTTCCCATATACGTTGTTGTTATCCTAAAATGAAAATTTCCAAACTAGTACTGACTTTTGTGCTTTTAGTTACAGCTTTTGCAACCGATGGGTTTATTCAATTGGATTTTAATGTTCTCACCGGTGGAAATTTGAGAGAAGCTCTTTCATCTTTTAAAGGACTAACTCAAAACCTTGCAGCAGGTATTTCAATTCCAAATTTTGAAGAATCCAGTACTTCAATAAAGGCAGCAAACGATGACACGAATGGATCGACATATGATGTAACTTTAATAAATAAGAAGGCATTTTATGTTACTTCTATTCAAATTGGTACACCAGGAACGACTGTTGAAGTATTGCTTGACACCGGTTCTTCTGATCTTTGGGTGATGGGATCTGATATTCCACAATGTCAGACCAACGGTGGAACTATTGACTGCAATCAATACGGAACTTTTGATACCAAAAAATCCTCCTCCTGGGTCAAAAGTACCACTCCGTTTTCAATATCATATGTTGATAAGAGTTTTGCCAATGGTATTTTTGGCCAAGATACAATTTCATTGTTGCCCAATTTACTGTTGACTAATGCTACATTTGCAGTTGTTCATAACACCACCTCAAATGTGGGTGTATTTGGAATTGGTTATCCCCAACTAGAAACGGTCACTAAAAAGTATCAAAATGTTCCTCAATTAATGAAGGATCAAGGTTTGATTAAGAAGGTTGCCTATTCATTATATTTGACTTCAGCTGATGCCAAGTCTGGTTCCATTTTATTTGGGGGAATTGATCAAGCAAAATTCACTGGAGATTTAATCTCAATTCCTGTTGAACAAACGAATGGTAAGCCAGTTCACATGCGAATTCCTTTGTCATCCATCACGGTTGATCTAGAAAATCCAGTGGATGTTCCAAATTTGAATTCTACTTCTAGCTCATCCTCCAGTGTTATCTCCAGCTCAGACCCTACTTCTGATTTGACTATTGTTACCATCCAAGAAACTTCTACTACTGCAGCCAGTGAATACACTCTGGATACTCCACAGCCTACCTCTCTGGCGTTGACCAGTTCCTATCAAAGTGATAATCAGCAAATATACAGTTCAGACTCTGATATTACAATAGTTACAATTCAGGAAACCTCTACCACACAGGGTAGCTTATCTGTTGAAGAAACTGCAACTCCCATTCCCCTGCTATCTGACTATTCTTCTCAAGGCGAGAGTCCTCAATTGCTCCAATCGGAGTCTGATTTGACAACAGTTACAATTCAAGAAAGCTCTACTCAATTGACAATTTTGGCGTCAACTGAGCTGAATACCACTCCACAGGGTGTTATTTCGCAGCCAAGTACAATTGCTACGAATGTTCCTGTTGATACCCCTTCTACCAGTTCTTTGTATTACTACACATCAACTTCAAGTTCAAACGGTTTCCAACAACTGGATATTCCCAACATGAATGATGGACAGTCCCAAACAAGTGAACACACAATTTCATTTGGAAGCGAAAGTTTCTCTCAACTTATATCGGTTATTAACGGAGAAACAACAATTCACAATTTGACTTCCAGTGGACATTTCCATGTAGGTGGAAACTACCCTATCCTGTCAGCTCCCGGTATTTTTAGTGTTTCAGGGCTTGGTGATTCACCTTTCGGATCTGCTGATAACGTTGGGTTCAAGCAAACATCCGATCCAATCCAGGTTAGCGATGCCACTCTTATTGATTCTGGTGCAACTTTGTCAATTCTCCCCAATACAACGGTCAAAGGTATAGTTGATTTAATTGCACCTAATGCTACTATCAGCCCTCAATCCGGAGCGTACATAGTGCCATGTTCGTTAAAGAATGGTAATAATTCGTTAAGATTTAATTTTAACGACAAGCAAACCATTATGGCTCCTCTTGCTGATTTTGTTTCTGATGGGGGAGCTCTGAGCTCTGGAGATTCGTTTTGTATCTTTGGGATTATTCCTGGCACCAATTCTATTTTGGGAGACAATTTCCTCAGATCGTGCTACACCGTCTTTGATCTTGATGACCAAACTATCTCTCTTGCCCAAATGAAATATACCACAGATGTCCAGATCAAAGTTATTGATTAAAAGTATTTGTATTTACTAATATGTACAAGGAATAATTTACACTGTAGGACAATTTAGTTCTTTCACTTCATATTGGCCAAGAAGTTATTGCTCTTTATCTTCTTGGTGTTCTGATCACCTAACTGCTTTCTTCTCCATCTCATGAAATCAGCATCCTTCATTTGCTCGTCAATTTTATTCTTGTCAAGCATATCCCATAACCATGGTGGATATTCTGAGTCTTCTAGGGCAACAGGTTCGTCCCCATTCTTTCTGATTTTCAAGTTCAACACAGTACCAGCAGCACAAGAAGATTTTGGTCCATTTCTCAAAGGCATGGCCATGGAAAAGGTCCGCAGTTGGCGGATTATGGATCTCAACATGATCTGTTTCAGTTGGCTACCCAAGGTACAGAGAAAAATTTAAAGGTGAACAAAGTCAATTGCGACATTCTGTTTTGTTGTCAAATATCCTACGAGAAGTTTCCACGACATTTTTTTTTTCACTGATCCATCAAGCAAGGCACGAAAAGTAATTGAACTGATAATAAAAAGTCATCATTTGAGAACATGCCACCAAAGAAAAAGAACGCTCAAGAGAAACCTATTTTGTTAGGTAGACCAGGCAACAACTTGAAGTCTGGTATCGTTGGCTTGGCTAACGTCGGTAAGTCTACCTTCTTCCAAGCCATCACCAGATCACCATTGGGTAACCCAGCCAACTACCCATTCGCTACCATTGAACCTGAAGAAGCTAGAGTTATTGTTCCATCTTCAAGATTTGACAAATTATGTGAATTGTACAAACCAAAGAGTGAAGTTCCAGCATTTATGACCTTGTATGATATTGCTGGTTTGACCAAGGGTGCTCATGCTGGTGAAGGTTTGGGTAACAATTTCTTAGCCAACATCAGAGCTGTTGATGCCATCTTCCAAGTTGTCCGTTGTTTCGAAGATGCTGACATTATTCATATTAACGAAGAAGTCAACCCATGGAACGATTTGGAAATTATCTCTGAAGAATTGAGATTAAAGGATATTGAATTTGCCGAAAAGCACTTGGAAGGTATTGACAAGATCACAAAGAGAGGTGGTCAATCCTTGGAAGTTAAGCAAAAGAAGGAAGAAGCTGAATTGGTCAAAAAAATTATTCAATTGTTGAAAGATGGTCAAAGAGTTGCCAACCACAAGTGGACCCAAAAGGAAGTTGAAGTCATCAACACCATGTTCTTGTTGACTGCCAAGCCATGTATTTACTTGATTAACTTGTCCGAGAAAGACTACGTCAGAAAAAAGAACAAGCATCTTTTGAAGATTAAGGAATGGGTTGACAAGAACTCTCCAGGTGACTTGATCATTCCACTTTCAGTTTCATTGGAAGAAAATTTGGCTGGTATGGCAACTGATGAAGAAAGAGATGCTTACACTAAGGAAATCGGTGCTCAATCTGCTTTGCCAAAGATCATTGTTGAAATGAGAAAGAAGTTGGATTTGATTTCCTTTTTCACCGGAGGTCCTGATGAAGTTAGAGAGTGGACCATTAGAAGATGGTATACCGCTCCACAAGCTGCGGGTACTATCCACACTGATTTGGAGAAGACCTTTATTTTGGCCCAAGTCATCAAGTATGATGATTTGATTGAGCTTGGTGACGAAAACAGTGTCAGAGCCGCAGGTAAATTGATGATGAAGGGTAAGGACTATTTTGTTGAAGATGGTGACGTTATTTACGTCAAGGCTGCTGATGGTAAGGCCCGTTAAGCTGCTGTATATCTGCTAGATAGTAACTTTATTTCATGTCGAGTATACTGTAATATTTTTTTTTGTCAAGGGTATAACGGAACGTACGCGAGACAATTTGATTTGAGCCACCAATCGAGGCGTATGTGTAAAAGTACCACTCAACAACTGCTGTGTCTGCCTTTTGCTTATTGATTGCTAAAAATGAGGTTCCTGCTACGTCGAGGCATAGTGTTGCTCTTGGCCACACTTGCAATAGTCATCCTTGGTACCTTCTTCTCCAGTCATCTTCACAGTCTTTATCGAGGTATAATATTCGACAATTCATACGATAAGGACGGGTTCTATGCGTCTGATTTTGTTGTTCGGTCTGATATTCACTACACCAACTACTTATACAGTGATTACAAGGAGTTTATTAACCTCTTTGGTGGTGACTCCTCCAAAGTGCTATCCAAACCGTTACACGAACGGTGTGACGCGTTCTTTGCACACTTTAAGCTCAAGTATCCTAATTGGGAGCTCAACGATTATCTAGGTGACTCCAAGTATGATAAAAGTGTCGCTGACAAGGAGAAATATTTTAACGAAGCATACGCCAGGCTCAAGGAAACCAAACCAGAAAAGTCGGATAACAATATCACTGATGCAGACAACGATAGAATTAATTCTCAGTACAAAGCGCATGTACTGGAAACGAAGAGAATAGGCAACTCAATGGCTGACACGGTGACTTTGATGCGGATATTTGGTAAATGCTTTATTGACAATGTGGCCAGTGACAAAGAGGCTTATGATGACCTTTCTAGGCGTCTCTTTCCATTTATGACTAACAAATTACCGCAGTTTGAACATGTGAATAACGATACCAATGTTGAACAGTTTCCTATATTTGAAAACGATAAATTCACAGGCAATTACCATGAGTTAAAATCTTCAGACAACATGCTTGACTTCATACACAAAAAGACCACTGGTCGAGGAATTGTCATTTCAGTTACTTCTAGATACAGCCGTGATCTTGTCAAGTTGATACGAGTTCTTAGGGCTCTCAATAACAAACTTCCCATTCAAATCGTGCACAGGGGAGATCTCAATAAAAATGCCAGGGAGATCATCATTCATTCTGCAACATCATCAGTGGAAGAGATATTTGGTCAAGATCTCACCTATGATCAGAGGAATTTTATGCCTGAGCTAGATTTGGCTAAGAAATACAAAGAATATGGTAGTGACTTTCCCGTGCAAGACTTGTGGTTAGTCAATGTGGCAAGATCCATCGAGAGGGGTCATAAAAACAAATTTAGCGGTTATTCGAATAAGATTTTGGCTCTACTCTTTACTTCATTCCGTGAGGTTTTGTTACTAGACGCTGATACGGTTCCTCTTGTGCCGCTTGTGGAATTTTTTGAATCGGAAGAATACCAGAAATCTGGTACATACTTCTTCCAAGACAGGTCCTTACGAGACACCAATGACTTTATCGAGACCAACTATTTTTCTCAGTTGTTTCCCGTGAATAAAATATCCATGGATGCCTTGTTTGATATACCCTTGTTGACAGACAAAACCATGAGTAACAAGTACATGACTGGGTGGCGTCATTTCCAAGAAGCTGGTATTGTGGCTATTGACAAATATAGCCATTTTCTAGGCATATTAATGACTTACCCCCTTGCTATCTGGAAGGAACCTGTCATGTCATCCATTTGGGGTGATAAGGAAATGTACTGGTTAGGATTGGCTATGGCGGGTGACGAAAACTACGAATTCAATCTCAATGCAGCCGCAAGTGTTGGAGAGATACCATCAACACCTAACCGTACTTACTACCCTAATTCCAACTCAGTAGAGTTGTGTTCCACACATCCAGGACACGTAGATCGCGACGGAAAACTATTGTGGATCAACTCAGGGTTCAGTTACTGCAAAAAGAACGGTCATTTCAGAGATAGAATGAGATTCCCACCTGAGTACTCCAATGATGAATTGGCTGCATTATACTCAAGTCCACTAAGGATTCGTGCAGCAGTTGTTCCACCAGATTTACCCAGACTTCGGGAACCCGGGAGTCCACCTAACAAGACACTGGAAGAAGCTTTATCTCTGAAATGGGACCAGCGAAAGAAAGATATGGATCAAATTAATTTGGATGTACCTCCAGGCCAACCAACTGTTGATCAGATAATGGACTGGGGGCCACAAAAAGGTTGGGTCAAATCCGGGGTTTGTTCAGGATATATGTATTGTGGTTACAGTGAGATTGAATCTTACGGTGACAATGGAAATGACAAAGGGGAGGTCTTTCACTTTGACCTCGATAAGGGTAAAATGTATGACTACTTGAGTAAAGTCTGGTTTACAGGATACACAAGGATCAAGCAAAAGGAAACTGTACCATCCAAAGTTGTTTCGCTTGCGAACCCTACAACGTCAAGTAAGGCCGTACTCATGCAGACAGAAGAACAACTGCAAGAAAATGATAGGCAGGTAAGCCAACCCCCCGATGAAAGGAAACCTGAAGCACTGCAAAATATTGACACTATCAAGGATTCTAAAAAGGAACCAATTGATTCGTTGGGTGACTTAGCCGACGCTATTATGCTGGATCTTAAAATTAATCAGAAGGCTCGACCTTTGTGATAGAAATCAGCATTCTCTAGCACATAGTTATGATGGTATATTTTGTTTGTTTTTATACTTTTATTTGGTTATGAAATGAATCAGACTGGTCATAAAACTCCCTATAACGAAATACAAAATATATAAAACCTATCTCATATTATTATATTATTATATGTTTGTATAACCGTTTATGTCCTTAATAAATAATCCTAAATTGCCCTTTGAGCCAAGTCCATCTGATTGGCCTTGCAATAATCCTTGATGCTAGATAAGTACATTTCATCTTCAAGATATATGAAACTTGCCTTCATCATTCCTAATAGTTCTTTGGCTTCAGCCTCAGAAAGTATCGTCTCCATAAAATAAAAATTCAAAACTTTAGCCATTGACGATTCGGAGACTAATAATTTCGTTAATATTAATCCCAAAACTTCGTTGGCTTTGTTCAAGGTAAAAAACTTAATCAAAACTCTCAATTGGCTAAAACTTAGGTGATTCCATCCAACCATCTTAAAAAATTTCATCATATTCTGGAACTTAATTATTCCGGCAGAGCCTTTCCCCATATAGGTCAATTTGAGTAAGTTCTCCAATAATGAATCAATTAATTCACTTTTACACTTTTGAGTAAACACAAGTTTATTATTCAACTCAAAAGTTTCTTTCATTTGCCTAAGATTTCCAGTTAATAGGTTCATTGATAAATCTTTTATCGTTGAAACTGTTTCTGCATTGAAGGTTTGTAATCCATAAGCAGATGCTAAGAATTTGGCATACAAAATCGATGACTTAATACCAGCTGAGTACTCCGAGAATTTGTCAAAAGTAGAAATAGCAAGCTTTATATTATTCTCATCTCCCATGAAAATGTGGTACTTCACCATCAACTCTATCAAGATAGGTGACTTCTCGTAATTGTATTTCTTCAAGGATTGCTTGAACAATTCGTTAAATTTTTCCAACTCTCCATTCTTTAAAAGAGCAGAATAGTAAGTTTCCAACAATATAATCTCTTGTTGAGTAACATTCGCGTGTTTTGGAAGTAAATCGTAGTCTTCTACCAAGGTAATAATCTGGGAAGAATTATCTTTCAATAATTGAAAGTATTCCATAATCCATTCACCATCCTGGTTTCCAGCAAATATCATTGTGAAAAATTTCCTCTCGCAAACAAGATTTCTGAAGTATATATTTCTGGACCCTTTGGCTGAATCAATCACGTTCAATACCAAGTCTGTGTCCGTTAATGAGGACTTATGCATAAACTCGACCACCTTTATATTAATCTTATCCAGATTGAACTTCAACAAGGACTTGAAGTGACCAATTTTCTTTTTTTTATCAAAATCCAGAGACCAGATACGTTCAATCAATTGAGAAATAGGCACCATTTTGGAAGCAACTTGCAAATATTGTACATAAAAATTATGGTTAAGCACAATTTCCCAAGTTAATGAATTAAATTTATAACCTTTATTGAACAACTCGACAAACTTTTGAAGCCCTGTCTGGTAATTGATGTTCAATAAATGACTCAAGTTCATTTCATGGTCAATCTTTGTCTTTGAAAGTTCCGTAGCTTGCAGGCTAACAGTAATGTCACACTCGGTACAAGCTGCAATAATGTTAGAAGTTAAGTCAATTTTTTCTTCCCCCAAATTTTGAAACAAAGTTTCAAAATGTGACTTCAATTGTGAGTTGTACTGAACAACATCTTCGGTGAATTTGACATAATGGTTCTCCGTGTCTTCAAATTGATTGATCATCCTAGCTTGAAAGTTTAAAATTTTATTGAAAATTGCTTTATCGTCACCAGCATATCCCATGACGAATTTCGAAATTACAATGAGACCGTAAATATTATCACGCAGTAATTCGAAGTTGTCAACAGCATTCTCGACCATTGAGGAGTTCATAAAAAGTCGAACAAAATGGTAGTAAGTTTTCATATCGGTATTGCCGATCGTCAAGTATCCAACACATTCTGAAACAAAGTTGTTTAAATCATTCGACTTGGTGACATAATGAGTTGATTGAGTTTCTACCAAGTTCCAAATTAATCCGAGATAGTATTCATTAATAGCAGCACCATTCGCATTGTAAAAGACACCATTGTGCACGTAACTAAGCAACATTTTAAAGGCATTTAGATCGTAAATCAAATGATTTTTCAATATAATCTCCTTAATTAATTGAAAAATTCTTTCGTGGTCACCCAAGCTGATACTCAATGTCAACAATTGTTCACGGCAATGTGATCCAGAAGTCAACATGTTAATAGTAGATGATGCCTGAAATTCCTTTGTAATTGCAACGTAATCATACAAGCTCCATGCCCTTGCATACAAAGTCTGCTGTGATGATTGAAGTTCTTCAAATGCCAAAGCCGACTTCATTGTTTGGGACTTCTTGTGTTCCAATTCATTATACTCTTCAAAGTAGCTTGATATTAATTTTCCGTAGACCTTGATGGATAATTCAGGAAGATAAGATATCAGATTGAACTTGTCAACTAACTCATGAGTAGTCTTGAGGTTCTTTTTGTCTTGGTTGAGAAATGCCAAAAGATATGAAGAAATAATGTTTGAAATTTGTTCTTTCCTAGGCCGATTCGTATTTTCCAACGATTGTTTGTAGTCCAATAAAATATCATCCAAAAACTTAGAAGCCATGGTAAAATGACCATTGTATATCAATGATTCGATGAGTTTAGCATATACTAGGTATTCGTCCTCGTCAATCTTGGCATTTCTATAGTTGTTGTAGATGGATGTAATAAAAGTGTATACCTTCTCGCTCGTATTCCATTCAAATTTCGTTAAATATTTGGACAAGTTGATAAAGTCGAGATGGTATTTATGATTAGAAGTGCACTGATCCAATAATAAGGGAAGTATCTTTTGCAAGAGGTCTTTCTTGATTAATGTTGGGTGGTATCTCAAGACTTCCAATAAGTTAGGCAAAGTCAGATTTAAGTCCAACTTGGATAGATCGTTAATAGAATTAACAATTTCAATTCCAATTTGACCAAACTCCTTTGATTTGCTCTGGCAGGCAACATGCTGGTAAGAATTGTTTTGGTTAAGCTTGAATACATTTAAGCTTCCTTCCAACAACCCATTAATGATAACATTATAAGTTTCGTAATTGGGTTTCATCGAGTGTGACAAAATGTCTTGGTAAACGGTCAATAATGTGGTAAGTTTGGTTTCAAATGCTTCCAATGTAAGCTCGGAGTCGAGTGACCTTCCAATGATTGAATTCAAAATGATATTATAATTGTCAATATTTGGCAAGACAATTTCGTTTCTTTTCAATGCTTGGTATAATGGGTATATCACGTTTAGATCTTCTGGGGTATTGGCGTTGTTGTATACATCAATAATGTTTTTGAGATTTGTCTTGAGGAATGTAGTTTCAAATGGTTCTGGAGATTCATCTTCATCCTTTATCTCGATTATTTTTGGTTCAAGTTTAATTTGTTTCTTATTTACCGTGGAAAACTGTCTGGCGACCTGGAGGAAAACATGACCATTCCTGATGTTAGAAAGTGATGATAAGAATCGTTGTGAAATGAATCGAATGGTATTGATGTTGTTGTTGATTTCTTGGTTGATTTTCAGTATGAAAAACTTGGTAGCATTGTCCAAGTATATGAACTCGGTACGAAATGATTCTTCATAATTTTTCATGTGTTCAAGAATGGCTTCATTGGGGCCTGATTGAATTTGTTTCTTCCTTTTGACCTCGTGGGAATAAATGACGTAGTAAAGCCCATAATGACCACTGTCTATCGTCAAAAAGTGTCTTGTGTCTGCACTAGAAGGATGGGGACCTGCTTTGCTCCAACGTTTACTGAAAAACTGGTAGTATGAGATTAAGGAGGTAGAATGTAAATAAGGATACGAAGACTGGAAGAACTGAAGCTTCTCATGGTGTGAGTATTTTGCTTGTTTTATAAAGTTTGCAAACACCATGATCCTAAATATTCATTCTATAAATGTGTTTTTGTCTTACTTCGCCTAATTTAAACCTTTGCCATCTTGGCCTTTGAATCATACGAGCTAGTAAAAAAATCCAGTTTGCAGGTTAGGACCAATCGAGTCACACAAAAAAAAATACAAGTTATGTGACTGACTCTCATTGGTTGACTCAAGGAAAAAAACGGAAGGATGGGGAAAACGTTCCAAACCCCGAGTATAACCATCAAGAATGTCGTCCTCGCTTATAATCACTGTTCGACGAGAGAAAGTTGCAAAATTCTTTCAAGTTGGTCTTCTTCCGAGTCAAACGGTACTGATGAAAGAGCTAGTGCCTCAACCAAATCAGAATCGCGACTCTGTTGATAACTTTCGCTTATTGCTAAGGCTATTGACAATTCATCGTCCTCATCCTCGAAATTTGTCCCATTGTAACGATCAAAGCGGTCACTAGTCCGTTTCTCCAGATCTACCAATGTATCATACTCGTTGATTTCATCCTGGATATTTTGTCTTGCGTCATTCTTGTATCGTCTCTTAGTAACCCCGCTAGTCTCTTTTGGTAATTCTTTATCACCAAACTGAAAATACTGCAAATAATCACCACAGACAATCAATCCATTGGCTACCTGCTGGTCGTTATTAAGGAAAATTGCTGTGGTAGGCACGTACTGGGTATGGATTCGCTGAAATCTTTTGGGGAATTTCGTACCAGCATCTTTGATAAACTCTCCACTATAAACCTGAAACAAACTCACAAACCCATTGGGGCCACCAATAGCTAATACTGACAGATTAAGGGCAATTGCCATGATATTAAAGTCAAGCGATGGATCCAAGTATTGTCTGAAATCGGAAACGCAGCAAATAGGCACTATAGGGCCTACGTCACGCACATTCCAGACAATAACGGAACCATCAGTCAATGAATTGGCAAATAAAAGTCCATCCTTACCCACAAGTTTGTGATTCCTCTTATTAATCTTGGTATCTGGAACTGTTTGGAGTTGTGAAAAGACTACTTGGTTTTCACCAAGCTCCATCACTCGCACTGTAAGATGGTTATCAAAATAGTTGAACACTTTTATATGGTTCTCATAACATATAATAGCATTGCTGTCGGCAAAATCAACATGGAGAGTGTTGATTCTGGAAGGGATGCTGGTCGAAAAAGTCGAAAAGGTAGCCTCGTTTATGTGAACCAGGAATCCAAGCTCGGTAAAGGACAAGACTTCTAGTGTGCTAAAGTCTAGTATGTATAATTTTGTGTCGGTGTTGACAATGATATTGCGGATGAAATCCGATGCAATGTTAAGAATTGGTCCATCTAATAAAGTATTACGGCCCTTAGTCCCAGTCAATTTCCATAGTTGTATCACGCCAGATATGGTGCCTGTGATCGCATCAACTTTCTGTTTGTTTTTGTCGGGCTTGCTGTTCAAACATGTTGCAGTAACAGTCGTGGAGTGTGTCTCAAATTGTATATATGAACGACTAGATCCCGACAGCAACAAGTTTTTCAAGTATATTTCGCCCTTAGTTGTTCCCATGAGTACATATGTCCATGAAAGGGAATAGGCAGTGATAGAGTATAAGAAAGGTCTCCCACCAGGAAAGAAGCTTTGCTCACGGCCATTTTTAAGGTTTCCGATGGCGATGGAGCCTTCTCCCTGTGTGAAAAGAAGAACCTTTCCAAATCCGTTGTTGGTATTAAAGTTAACCAAGCATGCATCAACCATTGAACTGTTATTGAGAAGTGTGTAGGAACGGTGCACAGCAGCAGCTCTGTACCAAAGCTTTAACGCTTTAGCTCGGCCATAGTACTCCACCAACCAGAGCAGAGAACCCGATACTGATGGGAAAACGCGTGGGGTACGAAACGTGCGACGAAAGGCAGCTAGCCAAGTCTCCTTATGGGAAACCGCATCGTTCCAAGCTTTACAGACAAGCCTTACATCATTAAGTTGTCTTGGATCAACATATGAGAAGATCTGAATAAGAATTTCCTGGGGAAGATGATCCATTAACTAGTAGTATTCAAACAGTTCAATTACAAAGAGCAGGCGTAAGCTGAAAAATCTTTGTCGTACTGTATAACTTTTGGATGCAGTTGAGTTGAGTATTGTTAGCTTGTTAAGCTAATTAATCGTCAGGTGGCGATGGGATAACGCTCTTGATAAAGCTTTTGATAGCTTTCGCAGCAAAATTAGTTGAATTTAAATGAGGTTTGAAAGCATACGAATTTTGCCACAAAATAGCGAGAAAAACAGTAAGAAAAATAGTGAGATATTTCAAATCTAGCGAGCGGTCAACCCATTTGAGAGGACGAAAGAGAGAAAATTATGATTAGAGTTCTTCCTTGAGTTACAATCTTTGAACTATAGGTCACCGGGTTTTCGCTTATATTATATGAGAAAGTAATGCAGAATTAGATTAAATGCGGACCTTTTAGAAGACAAATTCTTGAGTTTGTTACGACCGCAAGATCTAATGTATTTGTATTGTGTGTTATCACTCATACCAATTGATTGTATTGTTAAAGCACTTATATCCTCAGTAAATTCGCTCTTGGTATCTTACAGGTACAATTCCTTGTACTGCCATCGTCAGTACGTCTCGAGTCTTCTTCTCAATTAGTCTGGTATGCACCTCCTTCCTAGGTTCTATGGACGTTCACTTTTTCTCAATTTTTTCCCCATTTTCAAATTTTTCACCACCAACATGTCCGAACCTTCTCTTATTTTGAAGGTCTCGTTGCCTTCTAGTGTGGCTACGAACACATTGGAAGTGCCTTCGTCGCCTGCTGAATCATTGGCCGATTTGAAACTGGCACTTGCCATCTTGCCAGTGTCCAGGAATCTCACCAATTATGACATTTTTGTCGACGGCCTTAATATCTCGGCTACTTTTGACTTGGTTTCAACCTGGGAAGAAGTGTTTGCTGCTTGGGAAAAGGATATTCCAGAACAACTCGATGTTCATATTAAGGACAAGGCCTACAACTTGGCTGCTATCTACGACCATATCACTAGATTTAGAGAAGTCATTGGTCTTCATTACTTGGATCGTGTATCCCAAGATGTGGGTGTGTCTAGTGGAGCCACCAAACTTGACCAAGTTGGATTAAGTGCACTTGAAGCTGTTGCTCCCGAGACTGATGATAAAACCCCAGCTTTCACGAAAGATCAGGTTGAAACCA
This sequence comes from Teunomyces aglyptinius, assembly GCA_030581575.1. NCBI lineage: Eukaryota > Fungi > Ascomycota > Pichiomycetes > Serinales > Debaryomycetaceae > Teunomyces > Teunomyces aglyptinius. The sequence goes on from JAKTTR010000002.1 coordinate 696,328, forward strand.
TTGTATCTCTCACAGATGATATTGCTGAAATTCAACATACTCCAATTGTCTCTCATTCAGTTGTTTCCCGTCTCAGTGATAACTTTAAGGTCCCTATTACCTCCTTGGCCGTTTCGGCCTGGTCAGTTCCGCCATACCAACGTACTAAAGGTGATTTGCTCTACTTGACCCTTCTGACCTTGGAGAAGGAAACCTTCCATTTGACATGTCACTTGACGGGTTTCTTTGTCAATAAGTCATCTGCTGCTACGTTTAATCCTGAACCAAGAGCACTCGGTGCCAAGGGCTCCAAGTTCGTTTTGTACGATTTGGTTTCTGGGCTTTCTTCCAAATTTGCTCTCGCTGTCGAGGATAACGAATCGAACTGGGCTGCTACGAATCACCCAGAAACATATTTACTTCCGAATTCGTCATTCTTGGCCTCGCCGTGGGTTGTTAACCCTATTGGAAAGACCACTGCTGATATGTCACGGACTCAATTGCCGTTGATTTCCAATGGTGTTGATGGAAGTGACTATGTCAAGGACTGGAATGAAGACATCCAAGCTCTTCGTGATCTTCCAAGCGAATCTTTCAACGAGAGAATCTTGAAAGAAAAGTTGATTACCAGAACTATCCATGCCTTCGCAACGACTGCTTCTAACACTGCCACTAACATTGTTTTGGGTAACTTGGCTCCAATGAACCCAGCTGAGCCAGAAGACCGTCATCTTTACTTGAAAAATGGTATCTTCTATGCAGCCAGTGCCACCACTGCCGAAAACTTTGAGACTTCTGGTGGTGAGGAAGCCGCCCGTTACACTGCCGCAAAGGATATTTCGGCACTTCGTGTTATGAATCGTGCTGGACTTGATATCCGTACTGTTGTGACCTGTCTTGTTGATTTCATGGGTAAGAGAACTGTTTGTCAAGCTCCTGTACCAGGCATCTTTGTTGATGATGGTGAGAAGGTGTTATACGGTTTGACTAGTGACAACGAAACCATTGTCAAGGACGAACAGTTTGTTGAGCCGTTACAACAAGTTGCAAAGCTTTTTCATTTACAAAAACACACTGTTAAGGATGTCGAGTTGGTTGTTTCCCAAGATACCAAGGGTATTAAGGGTACCGATGGCCGTCAGTACGTGATTGACTTGTATAGAACGACACCAAGGGATGTTGAATTTACCAAACAATTTTGCACTGGTGAAAATCCATATCCTCATGGTGAATCTCTCTTACGTTATGAAGCTGTGGAAGAATGGTGGAAAAGAAAGGTTGTTAAAGAAGTTGAAAAGGATGGTGAAGCTGCAAAGAAGGAGCTTCCAACTATCGAATTCAACCCTGATGGTCAACTTGAAAATGAAACTGTTGTGGAAATGTCTAAGTTTGTTAAGATTTTGATTGACGAATTTTTGGATGAGTTCTCAGTCCAAGTTGCTTCATTTGACGGTAAGCATTTGTCTGAAACTTTGCATAAGAAGGGTATTAACATGAGATACTTGGGCTATATTGTTGAACAAGCTTTGCACAGAAAAAGTGTTGTTTTGAAGGAAGAAGAAGAGTTGATTTCGAAGAACTTGGAAGAAAACCAGAGACAAGAAGACGAAAAGAAGGATGAATCTAAGGATGAAAATACCGACAATGCAAAGGATGAGAAGAAGGAAGAACAAGAAGAAGAACCAACGAAGGGTACTTTTGAACCTATTATTGCTAACTACAATGTTCTCATTCGTCTTTCTACACAAGAAATGATTGCAAGAGCTGTGAAGCATTTACTTCGCAAGTTGTCTGTTCAAGTTCCTAGTTATTTAATGGCCAGCTTTGTTGCCCATTTCCACAACTGTTTGTTGGGTAGTGCCATTACCTCGACTCCTGAAGCCGATATTTCTGATTCGGTTAAGTCTTTTGGTGGTGCCGATTTTGCCAGTTTGACCAGTGACCAAGTCTTTGCCTTAGTCAAGAACGAAGTTTTTGTTCGTTTCCGTTATGAGTTGGCTGACAACTGGGTCTCTGAACTCAATTCCAAGCAAGTTCTTCGTGAAATTGCTCTTAAGTTTGGTATTCAATGGAAGGCAGTAGAATATAAGTTTGCCGAAAAATCTAACAAACGATCCTCGACCTTTGTTGCTGCTGATGTGGTGGCATTTGTTCCTATTGTCAAGGATACATCTTACCGGTCAGCAGTGATTGATGAAATCTTTGCTAGTGCCAGAAATGAAATTCTTCAAGGTGACAAGGAACTTGGTGAGACCCTTTTGTCGGACCTTGTAGCTGTCCAAGAACAGATCTACGGTCCTATTCACATTGAGACGTCGCGTATTTTTGCTCTTGTTGCCCAAGTGTACTCTGAACTTGGCCGTGAACTGTTGTCTGCCATGATGTCTCGTCGTGCCATTGTTATTGCCGAAAGAACTGCTGGTTTTGACTCTCATGATGCCATCACTGCCTACATGAATGCTGGGTATTACGAAAGTGATTTAACCAACTCATTGAAGTTGTATCGCCATGCTATTTCTTCGTGGACTTCGGTTTACGGTGAGAAGCACCCAGCTCAGGTCACTGCATTAATCAACTTGGGTGAGAGTGTCGCTCGTGCTGACACAGCTGCTGCATCTAAGTTGTACTTGCGTGCCTTGGAAGTATCGAAAGAGCTCAATGGATTGGTGTCTCAAGTGACAGCTTCCATTCAATATCGGTTAGGTATGGTTGCATTAACCAACAGTGAGTTTGAAATTGCATTGAATAACTTTGCAGCTGCTCAAGATACCTTTATCAAGCTCCTTGGACCTGGCGATACTTTGTCGAAGCAAGCTTCCAAATATGCAACTTCTTTGGTTAAGTATGTTGAGTACTTGGAGCATGAAAAGAAACACAAGGTTGCTGCTTCAGTTGTCAAACCACCAAAGGCTCCTGAAGCACCAAAAGCGACACACAAGGGACACAAGTCCAAGAAAAAGAATAGTGTTCAATCGGACCCATCGATTGCTGAAAAGTCTGTTGATGAGATTTTGAAATTTATTGAAGGTGGCTCGAAGAACAAGAAGAAGAAGAATAAGAAGTAGTGTAAATAGTAACCTCAAAGATTCGTTCCGGCGATCTGTTTATATCCTAAAATAGAAATGACATCAACTTAACAGACCCTTCTAACTTGATGTTGGAGTTGGAGTTCTTCTAGATAATTTGTCTACTTTATCTATTGTAAATCTATATGAGAATATTTAGCTGTGCTCGTTTTCGCGTTTGAACAGAATAAAGATGTTTCTGACAAACTTGTCTTCTTTGATGATCATAGCTTTCAATTGTTCTTCAATCAGGTTTAACTCGTCAAGAGTCAAATTTCTGTCTGTCTTCAAAGTTGCATAAATATTTGTGTTGGCGCCAGCTGTCAATACTGAAAGCTGGGCCAACTCCATATTCTCGAAGCTTTCAAGTTCTTTGTTGACAATTTTTGATACTTTTTCGTAAGTTTCATCACCATTACCTTCACCACGGTCAACCAACTCGTACCAGGATGACTTGAATGTACCCCAGCCACCCTTGATGATAAGAAGAGATACACCTAACCCACCAACGGCATCCATCCAGGCCACGTCAAATAACACACCGCCAGTCACTGTTAAGAGAGCCACGACCGACGTTAAAGAGTCGACTCTATGGTGCCATGCATTGGCAACCAATACCTTAGAGTTTGTTTTTGTAGCTACTTTCATTGTTTGGCGGAAAAGGATTTCTTTGGCAATGACAGAAGCACCAGCGAGCCAAGCTGCGTTTATATTAGGCCTGGTTCCAGTTGTGGCCATTATAGTGTCGCCAAAAGCATCATGTCCATGATCGTGTGTGTGAATATCTGCATGCAGATGGGAGTGGCCAATCTGGATCATAGATGCATACTCATAAATCTGAGTTGGTAAGGTGTATTCAAATACCTGCAACAACGATGACCACCCGACCGAAATACCAGCAAATAAAAGGATGCCGCAGACAAAAAGGGAACCCATCGATTCCACTTTGCCGTATCCCAAGGGATACTTGTCGTGGGAGCCAACCTTTGATGCAACATTGACAGTGGCCAACGTGAGAAAGTCGGCCACCATGTCTGACACCGAGTGGATAGCATCAGCTACCAAGGCCTGGGAGTGAAAGTATACACCTCCAATACCCTTTGAGATTGCCATGGTTACGTTTACAAGAAGCCCGATCCACGTTATGCGGACAGCAGGGTCCGTAAGAAACGACTTGGCGTCGGTTTGGAGTAATTCGTTAGTTTGATGGGAGTGCGTGTGGCTGCCAAAGATCGAATGGCTATGGTCATCATGCTGTCCCGATGCATCCTGTGCATGGGTATGGTTATGCAATGCTGGGGTATCTTTCGTCTGTTTCATTGTTGACAAATGTGGGATTTGTTGTTTGCTCGATTTCGATCGTAGAGCAGACACGCGAAATGTTCTAGTTATATATGTCTGGGTTAGAAACGGATGAATGCAGGATAGTCTATGTGAGCTCAGTCTGTTCCGTATTGTAGCTAACACTGTGCAATAGGTCTTGCAGCCCGCAGTTAATCGAAGTAGCATTGCTGGCACCAGGCAGGTCGGGTTTTTTTCGACGATGTGGAACGTGAGCGCATAGGGACTTTCGGTCGGATCTCGGACACAGACTGTATCTCATGGGAGCGGAAACGGGGCATTGACAACGCCTTGTTTGCTCGCTTCAGGTCAATGATACGCAGATATATAATGTATGAAAGTATAATACATTTCTATTGACATTGAATACAAACTCAAATATAGTTATGCGAATAATTGCTGCACCATCAGCGTGGTGTTGCTTGTTTCCGTTGAAGGCTTTGTTTCTTGAGGTTTTGTTTCAGCTTTGCTCATTTCTTTTAATTTCTCCAACTTACGTTTTGTCTGTGTCACTTCCTGTGCTTTGAACAACAGTCTTTCCATTGTGGTTGTAGGCTTCCGTATATGCATGAAGTTACAATGGTCTCCCCGTGAACACGTCGAAACCTCGTGTGCCCGACAGTTGGCTTCCTGGAAACTATCCACAGGGGAAAGTTCACAGTAAACTGGGCGACCATTGAACCATTCCTGGTTCAAGGTTATAGCTGCTTTAGTGGCCTCCTCACACAGCACAAACTGTACGTAGACATTACCGTTGAGATGGTCGTTTTCGTTTTCACAGATCACCATTGCCAGAACTTCACCAATTTTGGCAAAATGAACAAAGGCATCTCGAAAAAATTGATCAAAGTTTTGCTGTAATTTCTTCGGATCCCATTCTCCATCATCGTTGTTCTTGTTTAACCGTGGGTTCTCATAAAGATTAGCAAGAAGAACCGTTCGTGATGAAACTGGTTTGATGTGCCTTCGGGAACACTTTTCGCCATGACGACATGCTCCTATTTTATTAAAAAATGTACAGTTAACTCTGTCGTCGTTTTTATAGCGATTCATCAACGGGTGTAGTTTTAGTTATATGGTTCGTAATGCATCATCATTTTTGGTTACCCTCTCCAGAAATTATGTAGCACGTGCAGGAGGCAATATGGTGTATCTGGAGTGTTTACCGGAATCGGGGAAGATTGAACTAGTAATGGAAAGCAATTGTATAATGGTTACGTAACTAATCTAAGCGGATGATCTCATAATATGCTTGGGAATCATCTCTTTCTTTTTATGCCACCAGGATACACCATGTGTGGGTTGTTAAAAGAAATAGTACTTTCCACATTTTTGTTCTATGTTTCAGATTATCCTTTACATCACTGTTTAGGACATATCAATATTACACATGCCGTAATCGTTGATCAATTAGAAAAAACCATATACACTCTCATCTTTATCTCGAGATATTCCGTTGTTTATAATATTCTTCTCGCTCAACAATTGGTAAAACCTCCGCCAATTGAGACAATAATAAATATGTTTACAGTATTTGCAGAACGGGTAATTCTGTTATATACGGATACCTTTGAAACTATCTTCATGACTTGACGAGTATAAGATTGATAATAACAATAGGATAATCGACCTTGAAAGTCGAGCACTGATGTTTAAATAAAAGACAAATTTACCGGATTCGGACGGTTGCAAAGTTGAGTATTTCTTTTTCGCCAATCTTTATTCATAATTTAATCATATATTAATTTGCTATAACTTGAGTGTCTAGATAAAGGCAACAATATTTCCTTTCTTTTCTATTTCTGTACATTATATTGTAGTCATTCAGTTATTTCTTTTCATTCTGCACGTAGGTCACTTTGCTAACCTCTTCTTCTCCATCTATGACGTAACTGTCACCGTAAACCAAGTCTTTTTCATCAATGTTACTCTTTGGACCCTTGTACCACTTTCTGGCATCAATGGCAAACCATATCCATGATAATACAAGTGGGCCAAAGAACACCAACAGGGTCCAGTTCATGGTTTGAGGGGTAAGATCTTTACCCTTGACAGTAGGGAAACAAAGTATTGGAATCATAACAAGCACAAAAGCACAGGAAACTATTCCAATGGGCGTCGACCAGCGGCCCAAATTCCAAGGCCCCGGTTTGAATTTATCTCTTGAGATAGTGATTTTAAGGGCAGTTGGAATAGTGAAAGATACAAAGCCTGCAATTCCCCCCACAGAGAAGATGGCACCAATAGCAACATCACCAGCAAACATCAACAACAAGAGAAGTTGTCCTAATAAAACGTTAACCCATACAGCAGCAATTGGAGTCTGGGTACGAGTGGAAACTACTTTCCACCACTTAGAACCTGGGAAAAGTCCATCACGGGAGTAGGCAAACGTTACCCGTGAGGCTGCAAGCATGCATGAGCATCCCATAAAGAAGGAGGAAACGATTGTAAGTGTGGTTGCAGCAATAACAAGTTTTCTGTTAAGAATTTGGGTGAGGTACGAAACAAATGGTTGTCCCAAACCTTCTGGATCGGCTGCAATTTGACCAATATCAACTACTGTGTAGGCAATGGCAATCATGAATAAGAAACCAATAATACCACCAACAGAAGAAGTTAGAACAATAGCACGTGGAGCGGCCACTGCAGCATTCGAACACTCTTCAGCCAAGTGGAAAGGAGAATCGTAACCACTCATACTCCAAATGACACCCAAGAATGACATGAGCATGGCAATACCTTGTGGATAATCTGTTTGGTTGTCGCTAGCCCAAGCGGTAGCGTTGCTGTTAAATTTGGAGATAATACCAGTTACTCCTTCAACTCCGCCATTGGCAACAATATTGACACGGTCATTTCCAGCAAGGATCATCACAAATACGATGACCAAGAACACAATGTTACAAGTAGTTCCTACCGAGTTAAACGTAGCAAGCATTCCTGTTGGTAAAGATGAAATGACCCCATGTATTACCATGAGAGCCGTTGACAATCCGTAAACCATACCGTTTGTTGGCTTGAAATTAGAGTTGGAGAAACTGGCCAAGGCCAACATCATGGACGCTCCACTGTAGTTGACCGAAGGAGCTGCGGTAACTTGACATAACCAGTTGGCCCAGCATGTTGTCCACGTCAACAACGCCAGGATCTTGGGTGGAGCTAACTGAGCTACTGCATAAGGTGTGCCTGAGGCCACAGGAAATGCCAGGGCAACTTCTGCAAGTGATAGTGCCACTGATGTAACAAAGAAGACTGCCAAAAGCCATGGAAGCGGTGAAATCCCTATCACCAACTGTTGGTAATCGAAGCAGGCAGCGATAGACGGTAACAATCCTAACACCGAAAATGAAACGGCAAATACTGTCCACAAAGAAAATTCACGCTTGAATTCTTGCTTATAGCCCATAGCAAGAATCATGGCCTCATCTTCATCTATTACATGATCAACATTAATAGTGACGTCTTTGTTGGAAAGTATCGAATTGAAGGGAAATGAATCCACATGGACTTGAGATGTCACAGGAGATAGTATAGCTGAGTTGGTCATTACTAACCGCAAAACTTGATGCCTTGACAATTTGGATGCGAATGGAACATTTATATAATATCTTTCCCCACGATAAGATGCGTTATCATGGAAATCGCAATCAGCCACGAGACACAGAAACAAGGTGGAATTGAGCCGCAGGAAAAGGCGAAAAAATAAAACGTTTACCAATTACTTAGTTGCTACATCATATTCTTTGTCTTAGCCGTCTTAGTGGTCTTGGGTACTGTCTTGTACTATTTTAATGAACTACAACTAGGTGATATATGTGGGATTAATCTGTTCCAACGCGCGCATCTGCGTCTTCCTATTTGGGAATAAAAAATATGCGATTAGGTTTCTCCTCTATCGCAAACCCTATTGTTGATACAGTTAATCAGATTTTCTGTGCCAGCGGTATTACCGTTTTCGGATTACCCCGCTAACGGATAGTGCCTTGAGCTTCGAGAAAGCTGGACAAAACTAGAAATCTATTCACCCATGCTACAGGTGCTGCATCTAGATGAGTCTCTCATACTATGCATACAGAATTCACCTAGCAGCTTGAAAATTAGTAGCAACTATACATATTGTTTGTCAATGCGGAAACTCGATCAGAAATCAAGGGATGCTTTGAAGCAAGATACGAAAATACTTTGTTTTTCTTGTTTTTCTTCTGGTTGGGCGATCTAGACAAACAATATTTATTATCGTCAAGAGTATTATTCAATGCCTTGCCTCATATACTAAGAAGCATTGATGGTTTTTTTCTGCGTCATTCTCATTGGTACTTATGGAAGATATAGCCTTCTCACGTCGACTTTCTTTATCTTGTAAAAAATATAATCTTTTCGCAAAAACTCCAAGATTTTGAAAAACTATAATGTTTAATTTCAAACAAACTTTGTTCTAAGCCAGACATGAAGGCTGAAACCAGTTCAGCTGGAACCCAGTTTTAAATATCTTGACTACAAATGCAATTCGCTTTTGTTATTTATTATACTTTTATACAGTTATTAATTCTTTCTCTCAGCATCATACTTCAACACGGCACCCAATAACACTTTAAACCCACGCTCCACTTCTTCAGGAGTACTGTACTCCTCAAAGTTGTGGCTTACACCATCTTTTGATGGAATGAAAATCATTGAAGTAGGAATCTTGGTACTGGTGCTACAGGAGTCGTGACCAGCACCACTGACAATGTCTCTGGAGGTAAATCCATTTTGTTCAGTGGCAGAACGCACACAGTTGATACAGTCTTCATGGAAGTTGACTGCCTTGGATGTATAAATGTGTTCAAGTTCAATCTTGAGTTTACTTCCTCCAGTTTTGATAATTTCTTGGAACTTTTCCTTGACTTCGGCTTCAATGGTTTCCATGCCAGTATCCGAGACATGACGAATATCCACAGTGAATTCAACAAATTCAGGGATTACATTGACAACAGCTGGCTTTAAACTTAACACACCAACACTGAAAAGACCATTGTGGTTCTTAGCAGATTCATTACCAGCAACAATCATTCTGGATGCAGCCAAAAGGGCATCATTACGATCAGCTAAAGGAGTCGTACCAGTGTGTTGGGATTTTCCATAAACACGGACCTTGAACCACACGTAAGCTTGGACTCCAACGACAACACCGATTTCTTTTTCTTCACGTTCAAGAATTGGACCTTGTTCAATATGAAGCTCAAAGTGCGCCTTTAGTGGGTTGCTCTTGTACAGCGCCTTCGTTATACCTTTGTAGCCAATACGGTTTAATTCAGACTCCACAGTCACGCCCTTTTCTTCGTCGAAGACCGATTGAAGGCCATAGACATATTCCAAGGTTTGATTTTCAGCCCACACACTCAGGGCCATGATCGACATAGGGAATCGAGCACCTTCTTCGTTGGTCCAGTCAACCAATGCAATGGGATATTGAGGAACATAGTTATTTTGTTTCATGGTACGTAACACTTCTAAACCAGAAAGGACACCAAGAATACCATCATAACGACCACCAGTTGGTTGGGTATCTAAATGTGATCCGATACCCGTTGGTGGACCTTCCTTTTGACCAGGAAAGATGGAAAAAATGTTTCCAACTTCATCAACACGAACTTCACAGCCTAAGCTGGTTGTTTCAGCAATGAGCCAGTCTCTTACTTGCTTATCTAAGTCCGAAAGTGCAAGCCTACAGACACCAGTTTCGTTGATATCCTTGCCCCAGGCACCAGTGGCACCAAACTTGTTGGCAGTTTCATGAATAGTAGAGAGAAGTCTTCCAGATTTGATTTCTAATTGAGTCATATTGCTTAGTAGCCAAACAAGCTGAGGTAGGAGAAGTCTTGATTTTTATAGTTCTCCACAAAACGGAATCCGCATTCCATTTCGGTGATCACGTGACTAGCTATCGGGATCTTATCAACTGTGTCCGCACCGTTGGATAACAAATGGCAAAGCCCGAGAGATAAAAAAGACTAGTTACAATACAATGGTTAGCAAGAAGTGGAGTAAAATGCATCCTGCTTGTTTGGGTATAATTATGGTTTGGGTGTCATTTCTACATGATTGGCGGAGCCTGTCAATCATTCATGCCAGATATAGTATATGATCTGACTAATTCGAAATAACGGATGGTTATGAATAATAATTAGGTGGAATGGATATCTATCACAAAAAATTGACCAATGAACAAGGGTTAGACTTATCAATAAAAAAATTAAGAATCTAGGATCCATAACTAATCGCGCATAAGTAGTCTTCGGCATGTACAGTATTACTCAAAAACATGGTGACATTTACTGATGTCGCTACATGTCACAAGTGTCGTTAATATGTCGCAGCGTCTGAAATATCGCGACACATGTCGAATCTTATGTCGCATGTCTCTTCGTTGATGGTAGTTCACCAATTCTAACATGTTCAATTCTCTCATGTTCCGATGGATACTACATGTTGTTTTAATAGTATCCCATATAGCAGGTCTTGTGGTCTTTCTTAAAGGATTTTTTCCCTCGAAAATTGCACTTCAGGGATTCAACACATTTGCAGATGACGCGTCTCCATTCACCACGACTGAAAACACGGCCCATTTCGATAAGTTTGTCCTAATGGTGGTGGATGCCATGCGTGCAGACTATATGTTTCTGGAAGAATACTCAAACATGCCGTTTCTCCATCAATTGGTTTCTAACAGCGCGGCCGTTCCATTCACAGCATTCTCTAACCCACCAACAGTAACATTACCACGACTCAAGGGTATAACAACCGGGGGCACCCCAAGTTTCTTGGATGCTATCTTGAATGTGGCTGACGACAAGGATCAGTCACAAGGCCTAGGTTCCCAAGATTCTTGGGTTCATCAATTCCTACATCAAAACAAGTCGATCCATTTCTTTGGGGATGATACTTGGCTCAAGTTGTTTCCTGGTCAGTTTTCGGAGGTTGATGGAACCAACTCTTTCTTTGTTAGCGACTTTACTGAAGTTGATAACAATGTGACGCGTCATTTAGACACACAGCTTTCAAAGAACAATTGGGATGGACTTATTCTTCATTATTTGGGGTTGGACCATATTGGGCACAAGGGTGGCCCCGATTCTGTTTTCATGCGTCCAAAACAACGAGAGATGGATAATGTTTTGGAGCGTTTGTACTCACATATTGCCAAAAATGAAGATACGCTTTTGATAATCATGGGTGATCATGGTATGAACGAAATTGGCAATCACGGTGGTTCTTCGGCAGGTGAGACTAATGCTGGATTGGCGTTCATTTCACCAAAATTCAAGTCAATTGGACTCAATAATAGGGCCCCTGTACCAGACACCGACGACTATTCATACTTCTCCAAGATTAGCCAGATTGATCTTGTTCCTACGTTATCTTACCTACTTAATCAGCCAATTCCAAAAAATAGCTTGGGGGTCATAATACAAGAATTCCTCCTGCTTGGAACACAGAAACAACAGAAGATAGTTTTACAAGAAAATAGTATTCAATTGATGCAATTATTTGCTGCAAAGTATGGATCTGAAACTGAAATTGGAGATCAGTTTGCAAAATTGAATTTCTCAAGCCTGGTTGAAGAGTACTATGAGTTTCTCAAATCAACTCAACAGGAATTAGCTTCATCAGCGACCAACTACAACTACGACGATATTTACCTTGGATATGGCTTGGTTCTCATTTCCTCGGTCATTTTGTTGGCTATATACAACTACTACCTTTTTTTTGAGTCTCAGGTTTCTCGTAAAGTGATCATCTTTTTTGAGAGTCTCTTTCTTACATATTCATTACATTTTCATGGATCGTCATTGATTGAAGAAGAATACCAAATTTGGTGGTTTCTCATCATAACTAGTTTGGGAGCATATATTGTCTTTGATTGGAAACATCGCAGCAACAACGTGTCCTATTATTTTTTGCTAGTGGTTTCATTACGAGTCATGAGAGGGTGGAACAATAGTGGGCAAAAGTTTGTTTCAAAGCTCACATCCGCATCATATTTGATTGATAATCCTGACATATTGTGGTCACTAATAGTTTTCACCTATACGTTGTTCTCATTTACCATATGGTTTCAAGGTGGTCTTAACCGTTGCTTGGACTTTGTTAACTTTGATAAGGGAGCAAGAGAATATCAGCAGATGGGTACATTTATTTCCTTCCTCGGAGTATTTATTTCAAGTTCCCTTTCCTTCCTGTTTAAGGTGTGCCAATACCACAACGATGGCTATAAATTACCACAATGGATTCAATGGTTACTTCACTGGATCTTGGGAAACTACGGGCTCAACCTCGACAATACCCAATTATCAGACAACGAACTCAAATTCAAATTACAGGACGTAATAACTGAACTTTCACAAATGAGTAGTTGGACCATCTTGTGCTTGTTGGGATTCAGAATTACATTTGCTAAGATTAGGAAAGTAAGAATAGGTTTGATTTCAGATATTGCTAATATATCAACATTCTTCCTTATTCAACAAACCAGGTTTGAAAACATACCTATTTTTATTGCCTTCTACATTGCTCGTTTTGCACTCACAAAGATATTAACCTCGCAGTTTAAGCAACTCAATGCGGATCAATTTATTGTATTGGTCACTATATTTGTAATTGGTCTTCAAAACCTTGCATTCTTTTCAATGGGAAATACTAATTCGCTTGCTACTGTTGACTTGTCTAATGCTTACAATGGCATAAAGAGCTACGATGTGGGACTTGTTGGAGTGTTGACATTCATTTCAAATTATGCTGGTCCCATTTTCTGGTCTTTGTCATCACTTCAGATAATATTAGAGTCATTCAACATTACTTTTGAGTTCAACGAGGAGAATAAGAACCTTACACATCTTAATGGGCTCCGAAAGACAATATTGCTCATCAAATCAAACACTTCATTCTTGTTCTATTCGATTGGAGCAATAAATCTCATTGGTTCATGCATAAATTTACGCTTCCATCTTTTCATATGGACCGTATTTTCGCCAAAGTTACTTTATTTCGGCGCGTGGTCACTACTTGTGAACCTTGGGGTTGATTTACTCGTGGCATCTGTTCTTTTGTTTATATTCTAATGGTATTATTGCAATAATGGGTCTCTAAAATGAGGCTGGTTATTGATGAACTTTTGAGCTCTTCTATCGTTTGTATCTTCTCTCTTCTTTTCTCTCGACCAAGCTCTTTTTTGAGTCGCCAACTCTTGTCTGTCCCTCAATGACAACATGTGTCTTGTCTCAGCAGCAATGACAGTTCCTTGTCCCTCACTCAAAATTCTCTCTGGAGCCAAGTTCTGTCTCCAGTATCTATTGTATGCACGGTGGCCGACAACTACACCAGAGGGCAAGACAAGCTCCGTGCTATTGGAGAAAAGAGTATTAGAATCGGCTGGTAACTCTTCATCGTCATCATCCCCATCATCCTCTTCACCAGAAACATCTTCCCAATCCTCATCATCTACTTCGCCTTCAACAACTTCATTGTCGTTGTCGTCGTATGTAGAACTAAAGTCGTAGAATCCTGAGATCTCCAATTTTTCATCTTCTGTTTCGTATGGTATTCTCATATGTCTCTTTTGCTTCATGTGTTCTCTCACGGCTTCAGCATTCTTTCCTTGATAATTACAAGCTATGCAGAATCCAAAACTAATTTTTTCAGCAAGATAGCTGATTAAACCAGCAGCATCAACAAGGTATGTCCGTTCAGGTATGTAAAGACCAAAGTTCTTGAACATATGCTCTATATTTTCTTCCACTGTATCAAAGTTCTTGTTGTATTTTGGATGTGAGAAAAGACAGGTAGTTGGGGGAATGTCGATTTTGTTCTTGAGTTTCTGGGCATATAATTGCTCTTCGGTCAATTCTTCGGATTCATTATGTTGTTCTTCAACCTCCTGTTTGCTTTCTTTCTTTATTGGAACATCTTCTACTGTCGTGGCCACTTTCTCATGATCGTCTTCTGCTTTCTTTTCTTCCATCAACTCACCAGCAGCCATTCTAGCTAACATTTCCCTTCTAGCTGTCTCCAAAATGGCCCTTTTCTTTTCCTGCAAAACCTCCTTTTCTCTTCTTCTTTGTTCCTTCTTGGTCATTTGCTTTTCTTTCTTGGCTGGTTCTTCAGTCACTGACAACGAAGCCACCTTGCTGTTGAACGTATCTTCATCGAGCGCAGGTAACTGGGACACTCTTCTTTTCAAGTTGTAACGATGCCAGTCAGACTTCATATGCGTCCTTTGATCTTCAGCCGTAGGAAACGACAAAGAGCATGTATTACACGTAAACATCTTGTTTATGTTAGTGGTATGTTACTAATAGATGTACAGACTTGATTTTATGGCGATGAGGGATCCCGAAAATTCGCGATGGGATGTGGTCATGTGCACTTTGTCGCGTGATTTTTTTAGCTTGGAATCTCGATGCCTTTGGAAATTTATCTTGCTAGTCTTCTAGGTACGAAATCAAGGATGACTGACCCCTTCAAAGATGTGCTTCCTCAAGTATTGGCAACTATTAGGGCATCTTCAGCTCTTGCTGCACAGGATGTCAACTTTTTTCGTTCGGTTGACTCTGAGCTCGGAAAGGAGATTGATGCAACAGCTTCCAACTTGATGGATCTCACCAACCGGCTCATTTCCACAGTTGACAATACTGATGACAAGTTAATTAGGTTTGGAAAGGATAATATTGACTCTGAGCATACATGGAAGCCGATAGGAAATGTGTTGGACCTGATTTTTGAAAAGATAGACAATGCATTTGATGGAATGAAAGGGGGAAACAATTCCAAGAAAATGGTCTATTTAGAAGGAGACTCAAGTGGAGACGTTCCGGCTACATCTGATAATGCTTCTTCGGGACGTATCAGTAAACCTCAGAAGAAATTTCGTGTCCCAGTCGATCTTAGTGAGTCAGGTCCGTTTAAAGCTAGAATTACTTCCAAACCTCACAGCTTAAAGCCATTTGAAGAATCCATTAGTCTTGTTAAACCAGAATATAATGAGGAAAATGAACTGTATCCATCCCACTATCCACATCCATATTCCTATGAGATTGATAACCAACCGTATCCAGAGACCATTCTTAAGAAAATCGAACCTATCCCGTCTAAAGATTGGACCTCCACCACTGCAAAATGGGTTGATACTCCGGAATCTTTACAGGAAATGATTACTGAGTTGATAAAGTCTACTGAAATTGCAGTGGATCTTGAACATCACGATTACAGAACATATTATGGGATTGTTTGTTTAATGCAGATTTCTGACAGAAACCAGGACTGGATTATTGATACAATTGCCTTAAGGGACGACCTTGAGCCATTAAATATTGTGTTCACAAACCCAAACATCATTAAGGTCTTTCACGGAGCATTTATGGATATCATTTGGTTGCAACGTGACTTAGGGTTGTACATTGTTTCTCTCTTTGATACATATCATGCTTCACGTCAATTGGGATTGCCAAAATTCTCATTGGCATACTTACTTGAAACATACGCTAATTTCAAGACTTCCAAGAAGTTCCAGTTGGCTGACTGGAGAATACGGCCCTTGGGACCCGCATTATTGGCATATGCCCGTTCTGATACTCACTTTTTACTTAATATCTTTGACCAGTTGAGGAATAAACTTGTGGATGCCCAGGAACAAAAACTTCAGGTAGTTCTTCGTGAATCGAGAAACGTCGCCAAGAGAAGATTTGAATACACCAAGTATAGGCCATCTAATGACAAGCATGTGTGTGCTCCAGTGATGGCTAATAATGCTTCAGAACCGTTTTCTTCAATTATGTATCAGTATAATGTTCCAATGTCGCGAAAGGGTGCTGTTTCAGTGTTGTATTGGTGGAGAGACATGAAGGCACGTGAAGATGATGAATCGGTCAGGTACGTGATGCCCAATCAATTATTGGTAAATCTTGCCAACTTATCGCAACCGGTTGATGTTCAAAAGGTATTGACAGCAGGCAACTATGTCACCGAATATGTTCGCCTTAACGCGAAGGAACTAGCTGAGTTACTTGAAAAGAGCCTTGAAAATGCCGAAAAATTAGACGTTGTGGATCAAAAGAGTAAAAGTGAGTTTGATGTCATGAATAATGACCAAATAATCGCTGCTGCTGCCAGTGTTGAGAAGATAGTTGCTGCGACAGAGAAAACAATGACCCTCCAAAACAATGATCTTTTGACCGTTTCACAGTTGTTTCTGGATATTTTTACTGCTGATCAAATATCAATGGAGTATGACCAAGGAGAAGTGATAAGACATAAGTTTAACCAAGAACTCGGTCAACGAGTCGAAGAGGTGACAAGACAGTTGCAGGAGTATGAAAAAGTTGTCTTTGAACCAGCACATGTTGAAGATGACGATGGAGCTGTCAATACCAATGATGAAGAGAAACAGTCTGTTGCTGAGAAAGCAGAACCACAGCAGCCAATTCTTGAGGAACAACTTGATCCTAACGAAGTTATTACTCTTCGTAAAAAGAAAGTTTTTGAAAAGAAGGGGTCGAAGCAAGCTCAGAATCAACCAGTTTTTGACTATGCCAACGCTGATAAGATTTTGCTTGACGTGAAGAACAGGGACCGTAGGGATAAGGACAAGACAAAGAAGCGGGCATTTGATCCATATACCAAGGAAAGTGCAGGCCCACAAGCAAGCAAGAAGAAGCCTAGAATTAACGCTGGTAGAACCCTGACTTTTAAGCGTTAATGTATAATACGAGTAGATAGGGATAAACGAAACGTCATATGTAGCCCTAATGGGTGCAAAAATTGATGTGATTTAGTGTACTGCACGACGGTTACGTAAGTGATTAGGTAACTGAGGTGTATAACTAGATCTAACCAGAGTAGCGTATCACTGTATCCTGATGAGTAGTTACCGTAAGTAATGGAGGGGACTTCCTTATACTGAACGTATAATGGAAGCAGGTTTGTACTTAATTATCTCTAACTAGTAGCACCACTGTATGTCAATGATTATATGAACTATAACTAATGACTAGACTCAAGGCTCAATATATATCCTTTTATACTGAACGTATAACCTGAATAACATTGAAGTTTTATTACTGAACCAATCCGGTGCGACAAATATGAACTATTTATACTCTCACCAAACCGGCCTGGTGGCCCTACCCGGTGAACTGCCTACAGTCCTAAGGCCGCGTGGTCAATCTCACGTGACAAGAATATCAACAAAAAGTGGTCTATGTAGTAGTGTGCAGTATGTGTTTTAATGTGCAGTCCCGACGCGTAGTATGGATCACATCTCGACTCTCATTAGTTGGTTTACAGAATTACCTTCAGGCAATATGGCACTTCCAGCACATCTACAAAGAACACTTCTTCCTGCAGAAATCAACTTTCTTGCAGAGAATGAGATGATCACCATTTTGCCGCGTTATTCCATGAATAAGATTGAACTAATTGGTGTATGTAGTCTAGAACTAGGACGAGCAAGGACATTTACTAACTAGCAGGCCAAAATCCCCGCCCTTAGAGCTATGAGACGTGAACAAGTTCCAATTTGGACAGCACTTATTCTCAAGTCACAAGATAAGTGTAGCATTGTACCTCCCGCGTGGCTCAATGTGGCATACTTGAAAGAGAAATATGAGGACGAACTCCGCAAGCCGCTTCAGTTCAGTGATCTTCCGTGGAACTGGCTTGAAGTATCTAAGATCCTATTGGCGCGTGCTGCAGACGACCTATCAGATCCAACACATCTTCTTAGGTCTGTACTTCAGGATTTACGAGAAATACGTTTGGTCAAATCACGTAAAGGTTTGCATGAATTGAACGAGTCAAATATCCAGTTGATGGGACTCTCCTTATTGGAAATTAACGAATTGCGGCCCTTCGTATTAGGTGTAATGAACAAGTTACGCCAATTGCATGACACTACGATAAAGACAGAGGAGGTTGAATCTGATGGCGATGAAGAGTATTAAGGACTTTGCTTGTTTAATTACTGAGGTACTGGTGCTTTATTTTTTTTTGTCTGACTCAATTTTCCACACATATATTTACAAGTGAGGATTAATGTCAACAACATGAGCAAACTCAGGGCGTTGAACAAAGAGTTCATATCCAATCTCAAGATACACAAATCAGTCACCGATGCCAAACGCAACTTGATCTTGTCGATCTTGAAGTCGACCACCACGAAACGAGAAGCTCGCAATTACTTGACAAAGTACCAGAACCAGTTTGAGTTTAGTAATATGAGTTTTAACCGAGACATTGACCTTGACTTGACAAAGCGGGATAAACAGCGTGAGTTATTCATTAATCGTTTTCTCAACAAACAAAATCCCTTCATTGGAATATACGACGAAGATACTAAATTAAAGAAGATTCCATTACGATTGGCCATTTTCAAGATAAAGTTTAGTGGAATCAGTCAAAAAGAATGGCATGGGATTCTGGAGACTTTCAAACGGTTGGTCAACCTCGGGATATCTCCCGTCATTATTTTAGATTATGACCATTTGGCCTCAGCCACGTTTAAACATAAGGAATTGTACATGATCAACCAAGTTAACAAAATCATGAATTTTTTAGGCAGGCCATTGGAGGAAAATGGACTAAAGACGACTGTATTACGGCTGCTTTTCACAGATAAAGATGGACAGCATGTCATTAATAGTTTGGAACTGGTGTTGATTCCGCTTTACCAAGGTATTATTCCGATTATCCAGCCTATTACCTTTGATCCTGTGTTATCAATGCAGAAATATATTAATCTGGATGATCTCATGTACGCGATATGTTCATCTGTATTGGAAACTAAAGAACTTCTTTCGATTGAAAAGGTAGTCATTATTGATCCTATTGGAGGGATTCCTTCGATTGAACGTCAGCAAACAAGCCATGTATTCATTAATCTTTCTCAGGAGTATTCTGATATTGTCCTGGAGCTTTACATTGGATTCCTTGAGTCAAAGATGCGGGACTTGCACATTACCAATCTTTCAAGCATGAACAGGATCTTGAACATGGTGTCGGCAAAACTGGGCAATGACGATACCACTGGGGTCATTACGACTCCTTACATCATGTCGGTGAACAATGATCAATTGAATCCGATTATTTACAACGTATTGACCGATCGGGCGATCATTTCGCTGTCGTTACCAAGCAGCAACAAGTCTACCCCTCAGCTTTCGACGTCAATTTTAAAAAAAGGAGTCGAAGTAGTGGTGTTGGACGAGGGTATGTACCCTGGGGAATTTACCCTTGACAATTTGATACGTGACAATCTTGTTGACCGGGGTAAATTGGTAGATCTCATTAACGATTCGTTTGGGAAGTCACTTGATGTTGACAAGTATTTTGAACGTATCAAGGAATCATTAGCAACTCTCATTATCCTTGGTGACTATGATGGAGCTGCGATCATTACGTGGGAAGGTGACGAACGCATTGCATATTTAGATAAGTTTGCGATTGCAAAGAAGAATCAGGGTTTGCCGGGACTAGCCGATGTGATATTCAAAATAATTTTACAGTCACATCCGTACGAATTGATCTGGCGGTCGCGAAGCAACAATCCGGTGAACAAGTGGTACTTTGAAAGGTGTTGTGGGTCGCACTGTGTTGCTGGCTCGCCATGGAAAATCTTTTATACTGGCGAAGTGTTCAACAAAAAGATTGACAGAAGCAAAAAGCGTCGAGCCGAGTTTGTGGATATTGGAGAGAAATTGGTCAAGTACGAGCAAATCTGTGAGGGAATTGAGCTGTCATTCTCCGATGGCTAGAAACCATCAGTTGTTAGCATATATAGCATTTTTTATAGAATATCGCGCACATGATGCATGATTTTGGTTTTGTAAATCAAGCATGCTCTTTTATCACGAGCTTGACGAATGGCAGAAAGACAACCACTATATTCGTTCAGGTTACGTGGGTGAAACACGGTCATTCGCCAAGTGTTTGCGGAGCTTGTTCTATGTCCATAACGAGACTGTCAATATCTATACGCATCTTGTTCCCGCAAGCATTGTGTTCGCGTTTATTGTCGCGTATACCAAGTACTGGCTTCCGCTGTACACCACATACGAAGGCTGGGAAGGTGCCAATCTTCTTCTTTTTGGTGTAGCAGCCACCGTGTGTCTCGGACTGTCGTCGATGTTTCACTGCACCAAGTGCCACTCCTTCGCGGTCAAGAAACGCGGCAACCAGTTGGACTACTTTGGCATAGTGGTCCTTATTACTGGCAGCTTGATTGCGGCGGTGATGTTCTCATTCCACAAGAACTCCGTGTACCGTGCCTTGTTTGTGTTACTCTTCTTGGTCTTGGGATTTGCCTGTGCCACCGTCACCCTCGTACCGCAGTTCGACACCCCAGAATACCGTCCCATCCGTCTGGCGCTCTTTGTTGGCTTTGGCTTGTCGGGAACGTTGCCTGTTGCAGCAGGATTTTGGCTCTATGGGCCAGCAGAGGCTGCTCGTGCCTCGGGACTCGCCTGGGTATTGCTTGAGGGCGCCCTCTATATCGTGGGAGCCGTTTTGTATGCGGCCCGGTTTCCAGAAAGCATGTTTCACGTGGGCGATAAACCAGTACGGAAACCAGGTCCGTTTGATCTTGTTGGCAATTCGCACCAGATCTTTCACGTCATGGTTGTCATTGCCGTGTTCTGCCACTGGAAAGCCTTGATCGTGAGCTATAACTACATGCACGAAAAATATTGAATTTCCATTCGTTCTCTTTCCTTTAAATGTACACCACTCTCGTCATCTTGCCATGTCATTCGATCTGGAAACCTATTGACGAATCATCAGTAGGTGACACGCGTGACGAATGGCTGTTGGCAGACTTTCAGATTGACGGCTACGACCATCTCTGCTTCCGAGACCATCTCGTTCGCAGCGCTGCCATTTTGGCCAACGATCCCACAGCTTACTTGGTTATTTCGGGTGGACAGACCAAGGCTAGCTGTGGACCTATATCGGAAGCAGCATCATACTTGGCTCTAGGCAAACAAATGGGTCTTGATTTAGACCATCGTACTGCTCTCGAAGAATATGCTCGTGACTCGTTCGAAAACGTCTTGTTTCTGATGTGCCGTTTCCACGAGTTATTTGGTCAGTTTCCCAAACGTGTGTGTGTTGTAGGGTTTGAGTTTAAACGAGATCGCTTTGTCACTAACCATCTAGAACAGGCATTGGGGTTCCTGCGCCAAAACATCGACTACATTGGCAATGAGCCCGATCCAAAGGACATGCATGCCGAGGATAGGAAACAATACTTTGCTGACCTTGATGAAAGCGAACACCGACACGCAGTACGACACTTTCAACTCGACTGGTACGGCTGTTGTCCTCCATTAAGCGATAAACGTCTGGCAAGAAACCCGTTCAATCGCCAACACCAGTATGCCAAAACCACTGGGTTATTAGCGTTTGATTTGATGGAACGTGGCTCAAGTAATCAAGAGATATTTGCTAGTATATCGCAAAGTTTCAAGGGTGGTGTTGGAACGGGTGCAAAATAATAAAAATGTATAAATTTCTAAATTTTCAATACTTTTTTGTTTTATTCTAAATACATTTATATATGTTTACTGCTTGTTTAAAGCTCTTCTCTTTTGCACAGCCTGGGACAACTTGGTCAACATGTCAACGGTCTGTTCCCAAGAGACACAACCATCGGTGATGGAAACACCGTACTTCAACGAGCTCTTGTCTTCACCAGCAGCTGGCATGCTTTGCTTACCTTCGTTGATGTTAGATTCAATCATGACACCAATGATGGTGTTTTCACCGTTGGAAATCTGTTCCACCACGGAGTCCAACACCTTAGGCTGGTTTCTGTAATCCTTCTGCGAGTTGTCATGAGAACAATCAACCATCAACTTGATGTTAGGGTTGGTGGACTTGGAAATGGCGTCCTTGGCTGCAGCAACGCTTTCGGCATCGTAGTTGGTGATCTTCTTACCTCCTCTCAAGATGATGAAACAGTTGTCGTTACCCTTGGTAGTGGTGATAGCAGCCATACCGTTCTTGGTGACACCCAAGAAGTGGTGGCCCTTGGTTGAGGCCTGGACAGCATCCAATGCGACAGTCAAACCACCATCGGTACCATTCTTGAAACCAATAGGGAAGGACAAACCAGAGGCTAACTCACGGTGCAACTGGGATTCAGTGGTTCTGGCACCAATAGCACCAAAAGAAAGCAAGTCCGAAAAGTATTGAGGTGAGATGGTGTCCAACATCTCAGAACCAATAGGTAAGCCAGTGACACCAGTCAAGTCTGAGTATAACTGACGCGAAATTCTCAACCCACGGTTAATATCGAACGAGTTGTCCACATCAGGGTCATTAATTAAACCCTTCCATCCAACGGTGGTTCTAGGCTTTTCGAGGTAAGCTCTCATGACAATAAGCAAGTCGTTTTCGAGTTCAAGACTCAACTTCTTCAACTTGGCAGCATATTCAAGTGCTTGTTCAGGGTCGTGGATCGAACATGGACCCACGATGACCAAGGCACGGTCGTCTTTGCCTTGCAAAATCTGAGATGACTCAAATCTTCCTTTAATGACAACTTCCAAAGATTTGGCAGAAGCCTTGATTTCGTGCTGCAACAATGCAGGTGGAACTAACGGATCGTAGCCCAAGATACGGGTATCGTCGTATTCAGCTGGAATAGGAGTCTTGCTCATGGTAAATAGTAAAGATGAAAAAAATCAGCAGTCTTGAAAATTTGATAGACGCATCGTTTTTGTCGACCGGTACAGGCAGTACTAAAAAAAAAAGTACTCCGTAAGCAGAACAGAACACCAGACAAAAAAAAAACGTGGACATATTCTTAAATGGAGCCGGAGGTAGAATATTAAACCAGACAATACAACGTGATATACCCTCCAATTGATATAGGTTGGATACAGCCCAAGTATTTGAAAATGGCTTGGGACATGTAGCGGGCCCAAAACTCCGAATTATTTGTCTCCGATAAATGTCAGACCAAAAAGACAAGACCCTAGTTGGGGAACGTACTGTATCTATTGTTTACTATCTTTTTTTTAGTTGGCCATAGTATGACATCATTTATAAGGAACGATAACCTAATGTATCTGGTGTTTCTTTCTTTTTTTCTTTTTGGACTTCTTAATAACGTCCTCTATGTCGTCATTCTATCAGCTGCGGTCGATTTAGTTGGCTCGTCACGTCCAAAAGCAATTGTGCTCTTGGCTGATATAGTTCCTGCCTTTATCTTTAAACTTTCCGCCCCCTTCTTTATACACCACATATCATATTACCGTCGATTATGGACCTTGGTGATATTGTCGTGCACAGGCATGGCTCTCATAGCACTCTCTTCTTGGAAGATATCCGGAATCATGTTGGCATCGCTCTCCTCAGGTTTAGGGGAACTATCTTTCCTCCAAATGTCACATTTATACCATTCCGGGGCCCTTGGTGGGTTTCTGTCAGGAACAGGAGCTGCTGGAATATGTGGAAGCTTTTTCTACATGCTATTGACTAATATCTTTGGGTTTGCCTCATGGTCCGTGCTATTTCTATGCTGTATGGTCCCTATTGGTTTTGTAGTCACCTACCACAGCATCCTCCCCTCATATGAGACATTAGAGTTTCTGGAGACACAAGATGCATTGGGTGCAGAGTGCTTGTCTGAACCAAGCAATCGTCGAAGCACAATTGCTCGAATTGCCCCGTTGTTTTTACCATATATGTTTCCACTTGCATCTGTTTATGTATGCGAGTACGTCATCAACCAAGGAGTCGCACCAACACTTCTATTTCCACTAGACAAGGTACCACATTGGCTCGTTACATCTTACCGCGATATGTACGTCGTATATGGCTTTTTGTACCAATTGGGGGTATTTTTCAGCCGTTCGTCCATTAATTTTGGCATCAGAATCCGAAAGTTGCACATCCTAGCTACATTACAATTAATCAATGTAGCTATTGTGCTCCACCAGGCGATATTCTTCACTCCTTTCACTAGAATTGAACCAGTTTTGGCCCTTGTTGCCTACGAAGGATTGTTGGGCGGTTTTGCATACGCCAACACGTTCATGTCGGTGACTGAGGACATCGAGGTGGAAATGCGTGAGTTCAGTTTAGGTTGTGTTAGTGTCAGTGATCTGTTGGGTATTGTTGTAGCTGGATGCATCTCGTGGTGGCTTGAACCATCATTATGTCGCATACAGGTAAGTCGTGGTAGAGACTGGTGTACTAGGTAATCTCTGCCTATGCTACAAACAACTAGGCAGACACAGAAAGCAAGTGATCCACTGTTGCAAACCACGTGTCTACCTCAGATCTAACGGAGGAGAATAGTTTCTAGATTAATACTGTAGGGGATGGGACAATGTACAGAAAAAAGCATGAGTACTACATGAAGATGATCTAACGGCGTATCCTAGAATTAGAATGAAACAGAACTGTGTCTATTCCAGTAGTTTTTTACAACCGATGTACTAGTAATTATATCCGAAAGTTAACACCGAAGAGAAATTAACACCCGACAATAATCTCCCCGATATTAAATCCGACATTAATTCCGCAACTGATCTCAGGAAACACATATCACCACGTGACTGCCACGAGGGTGATAGAATCAATTCGTTTAATCGAACGAAACACCAAACAATGCTTTCCATCACCAGATACCTGTTACGTCACGCCACACGCCATGTGAGCGCTACTCGGTATATTTCAACCGACATCGGGTTTGTGTTTGACATTGATGGGGTGCTTCTTCGTGGAAATAAAGCAATTCCATCGGCGAAATCGGCATTACAGCTTTTGGAAACGCACCATGTGCCTTACATCTTAATGACTAACGGAGGAGGAGTCAAGGAAGCCGAAAGGGTTGGAAAAGTTTCAGAGTTGCTAGGAGTTGAAATTAGTCCTTTGCAGCTTGTACAGAGTCACACACCGATGAAAACCCTTGCCGTTGATCATGTTTACAACCGGTTGCTTGTGGTTGGCGGTCCAGGGGATAAAGCACGCCATTGTGCATTGGACTATGGGTTTGCCGATGTTATTTTACCGGTTGATATAATTAGTCAAACACCTGCAGTTGCACCACATCACAGATATTCGGCTCGCGAGTTGCAGGAATATTCTGTACCTGCCGATCTCACTAAACCGATCGATGCCGTTTTGGTGTTCAACGACCCGCGCGACATGGGCTCAGACCTTCAAATTGTCGTCGACATCCTTAATTCCGAAGGCGGCAGGATTGGCACGCGCCGCAAAACGCGGAAACCCACCGTTGAGCCGGCAGTGCCAATCATCTTTAGTAACAATGATTTTTTATGGGCTAACGACTATCAAAATCCTCGCTTCGGTCAGGGGGCATTCCGTATGTGCGTTGAACGTCTTTACGCAGAATCCAACCTGTTGAAGCCCGACGAACAGTTGCAACTGACCATCATGGGTAAACCCTTCAAGATGCAGTACGATTTTGCCGAACACGTCCTCATTGACTGGAGAAAAAGAATTTCGGCCCGTGACCTGAGCGAAGCCTCGCAGATATTACCCAAATTGGGGCAGTCCCCGACACAATCTCCGTTTAAACAAGTATACATGGTCGGAGACAACCCCGAATCTGATATTAAAGGCGCCAATGACTATGGCTGGAAGTCGGTTTTACTACGTACTGGAGTCTATAGAGACGGCGATAATGCAGTTGCCTTGCCGACGGCTGGGGTGCACGATGATGTGTTACAAGGCGTCGTATCTGTACTACGGAAACACAATATTCTCTGAGTACGGGAATGAGGAGTAGCACACAATTAGCACATATTTATTATATATTTTATTTAGAGTTTAACAGAATCTGACAATTTAGCCCGACATAATCGATGTTGCAATCTTTGCCGACATGTTGTTTTAGTGTTTGGGGGGAGGCAATAGAAAAAATCAAGAGGGAGCTCAATCGTATGATACCAAGTTGCATTCAGAATAAAAACATCCTTCCCGGGCACGCAATTTTAGATACTGACAGATTCTGGCGGAGCACCTAACCACTTCATTGACTCGGAAGTCAACTATGTTCCGAAAAATTAAGTCGAAGTAAAAACCTACAAATCTTAGATCGATTCAAAACCAAATATAGCCGGGGTGCATTGTTAGCGGACAAAAAACGACCCTAGTAGTTTATGGTCTTGTGTAACCAGGACGAAAACGTAAAAAATTGTACAAAAAATAATTTTATTTCCGATACGACTGGTTTGCCCGCACATTTTTCGTGTTAAAGTTTTGTAACTTCATTTTTTTTCTGGGTGTTGCACTGGTGCCACCGCCCCCAAACCCTTAATTCTAAAAAATAATGCAAAGACCTGCAGGTTTGCAGATTCTGGAATCATTCTGTAATTTTCTGATGAAACTGTTGGTTTTGAAACATGGACAAGATCCCAGAAATGGGCAGCAGTTTTGAGTTGAAATGCTTAGCTATGCTGTAGATTTACCGCCGTTCCCGTATTCATATTTTGTTAGATAACAGCTTCAACGAAGGTGCTTTGTGTTTTGATACGAGGCCAATTAACCTTATTGTAGTCGATTTCTTTGCATTCTTTTGTTGAGCAACAAAAAAAATATTTCTTTACTACGTGTACTTCTTTTCGCCGCATCGACTCTCGCTTGCCACTTAGTCTTTGATTTTACGGACTTCTACATTACAATATAATTCTATCGGAGGTAATCATTATTTATTAAAGTGTCATTATTGGCGAATTAAAGGCATTGACATTTGAGGTGGGTAATTGTATGGCATACTGTAAGTTTGAGCAGGAGCATATTGTCCGACTGGAGGTGGCAATGGCAATGCCATCATAGTGTTTGGAGGTGGAGGAGGACCAGAAGCAGTAGAATAGTGTTTTCCTTGAATGATAGTAGTCGTTGAGCTGTTCTTTAACAAACTTTCGTTAAAGAGATGCTTCTTCAAGGAAATCCTTCTTCCATTTTTACCTTTGCAAACTTTATTATTCAAAACCTCCTCTGCCGCCAAAGCAGCACCCTTTCTCTTGACCAACTTAGCATGAAACAAACCGCAAGCATTACACAATGTTCTCACACCGTTTGGTCCTCTTCTCCATTCTGGAGTTTCTGTTGTTCCACAACGATGACACTTATTGATGGGTTTATTAATGACTTCAGGGATTGCGTATTGTGGAATCGCGTATTGTGCTCCACCAGGATACATTTGAGGTTGGTAGAATGCAGGTTGGGGTACCAATGGGCCTTGTGGTTGGTAAGAATAGTATTGGTAATGCAGTAATGGGCTTGACTCAACAGGAGGTATTGGAGCAGCAGTAGCAACAGATGCAGCTGGGGCCGGTGCCAGACGTTGTGGAGGTGTTGGAAGTTGGTTGAATACTGGCATAGTGTTTATTTTATCCTTTGTTGTGTAGTTGGTAAGTGGTTTTAATGAGTATCCCTCTCGTATGATTGGAGATAATTGTGTAGGTTTCTCAGAAATTGGCGAGTTGGAAGTTAACTCGCTAATAGAAGGTAACTTGACGTTTACGGTAGACATTGTACTGGAAACTATCTTTGATATCTGATGATCGTGAAAAATATCAGATTTTAATCGAATGAAGCAGGAATTTCCAGATATATATATATATTTTTACAGGGTGGTTCTATGAATAGACGATTATAATTATCCTTTGATATAAGCAGTCATTAGTTTTTTTCTTTTTTTTGTTAGGATTTTTTTATTTTAAAACTTGTTATTATTTTTCATATTTTTAAGCATCTTTTAGAAATTATTTTTTAAAGTATATTTTATTCATGTAGTAGAATTTTTTTGTTCAAGAGATGGAATTAATTACTATCCGTGCGAAATTTCATGTTTCGTAAAAACAATTGACAACTTCTCCACTACGGTAAGATACAAAGGTCTATCCCAGGTTTGAGAGTCACACTAAAAATTACCCTTTGTTCCGTTCCTTCTTTGACAAATAATGCCACACCTGAAACAGAAGCGCAACTTACTCATTTACAATAAGGTCATCTACATGTATTTACAATCCTGTAACCGATGGCTTAAAATTTAGTCTTATATCCCGATTAGGACAAGGAAGAGGTCTTAATCGTGGAATCTTAATCTTGAGATTATCTCCATTTGACCAGGACCGCAAATATGTCGGCGACAAACATAATATGTAATCGAGGCCATTATTTTGTAAAATTGAGCCAAGTGATTCCAGAACATGACATATACATCGATGATGAAACAACTACTATCGCTAAATATAATGAGGTACCAACTAATCACGGCAATTTCACAACAGCCAACGATGAGATGAAACAATTTTATGTAATTGATTAAGTAGCAAGAGCAAGTAGTCGAAATTAATATCGCTAATATCCATCGATCAAGAAAAAACACCATAACCGCCTTAGGCACACGTCGTGGTTTTAGCACCAAGATTTATCTACAAAATAGTTTATGGTTGGGGAAATGCAAGGCAAGGTAGCGGCAGGAAATACATGATATTTCAATTTTTTCGGAACTCATCTCACAATCCGATACTCCCTTTGCATATAGTTGCGCACACCCGGAAATTGCTCCTCACTTTTTTGAGCGGCAGGTCTTTCAAGATTTCACCGATGATACGAATTTGGGGCTTATCTAAACTTAGCTTTCGTAAATTCACTTTTTTGAGCCATAATAATTGTCTTAGATTGTAGCGTTATCTATGGGACCCCACTTATACTTCAATCAGCTAACTTGTTCTTAACCTTATTTCTCATGAGCTGAGGTTTTCAAGTAAGGGCCACGTATCGTTTGACAGAGAGTTCGTTATATGTGTCCTTATTCTAGAAGGGGGCTCAAGTAAGCAAACAATATTTTCTCTTGTGCCCAAGAGAGATGAATCAAAAAATATCCGCGGACATTACATGCGGACACAAAATCAAGAAAAAACAAATCAAGAAAAAAACAAATACATCTTGTCAACTAAGTTACCACTCACATTACAACCATAAGATTATGAGTAAGAGCCTTTGAAAGTGGCGGTGACCTACCAATATTATGAAGCGAAAATAAAAAAATGCCGCAGGTAACCTCACTAGCAAAGTGAAACATGTAGAATAAAGTAAGGGAAAGTACAGGCGCCTCAATTTTTATCCAGCGTGGTGAACCCAAATAGTATTTGCGCGTTTTTAGACTCTTTCATATGAAAATGCATTAAATCGGACAATTTCGATGCCCTGACAGGAAGATTTATGCAGGCGGCTAAAGTGATGCAGTACAAGATTTTAAGCAAAATTATAATTTTGATGCATGGGGTTAGACGGATTCCGCTTAAGGTTCCGGCCCATACTAGGTTTGCCATTCGCGAGCCGTGTATGCAAATGAAAGAACTCAGTTACTTCTCTGAGATATTTGTTGTCGGAGCAAGTGCTGGGAACACCAGTGTATCACATTATGTGCTTTGGAATCGATGAAATTCCTTGGTCCTGCACGAACACATAACCAGGGCGCCGGAAAGTAGGCTATAGATTTAGTGGGCCGGTTATTTTGAAAAGATTTTGTGGGCTCAAAGATACAATATATTTTTTAGAGAGTAGAAACCTGTGTTTTCTATTGCTTCGAAGTTAAAGCAAAAAATAGCATAGACGACATCTGCAAGTGCGTAACTTCTATAGTGCTAACATGCAGATCTGCAAAGCGAGTTGTTTAGCGTCGATTTTATCTAGGGTACTGTTAAAAGTAAAGGGGACCCCTTCGGCAAATAAATAATATATATGATACTTATTTGTGCACTGAAAGGATGTGGAAATCTTCTAGAGATCAGATTATTTTATGGCTGATCATCATGATATCATACCCATCGTCTTTTTTTTGCCAATCCTTCTGATACAAAGGAGCCGGTTTGCATGAGGGTTTCTGGGTGACGTCTTTGAACAGTAAAAAAAGAAGCTCTAGATCGATAAACCACATAACTAGATTTGAGGCATGGTGCTGAAATTGGTTATTTACGGGATGCGTAACGCAGATGGATCTCGGAAATTCGGGATATAAATTTGAACCGGAACCTAATTGTATCACGTGAAGTAATATCTAGTAAAATAGTGCTTAAAAAAATACTTATTATTAAACCCTTACTATTTGAAAACGGGCTAAAACCTTTCAGTAAGGACAATAGATTTTGTAAATATCTGAAACGTGTAACGGCTATGGTGTTTATTATATTGTGTTTTCATTCTCTTTGCTGAGTGAAATACCAATCTCTATAAAGACGCACAAGAGCAAACGCGGGTAGTAGTAAGCGAATTTGAATCTGAACTAATATTTTCTGCATGCTATTGCGTCAGAGAAAGAAATCAAGGCTAAGTAGCACCGGGCTCGGCAAACATAATTCAACCAATGCGTTGTAAGTCAGGTAAGGTGCAAGGAATCCAGACTCAATTTCAGGTTGGCCGAGGCCGCTAAGACTACTTCGGATTAAACTAGTCTGGGTGAT
Organism: Teunomyces aglyptinius; assembly: GCA_030581575.1. Taxonomy (NCBI): domain Eukaryota; kingdom Fungi; phylum Ascomycota; class Pichiomycetes; order Serinales; family Debaryomycetaceae; genus Teunomyces; species Teunomyces aglyptinius. The sequence goes on from JAKTTR010000002.1 coordinate 727,193, forward strand.
TCCGTGCAACAATATAAAAACAAACTTCAAACAATTAACATTGTTTTTTGTTGTGGCCTAATAAACTAGTTCGACTACTGTTGCTAAATTAATAATAGTAAACAAAGAGATCTCGAATTTTAACAATTCTTGCGGATAATGTTCTGTTGCTCTATTAATCTAAAATAATAGCCATTGTTAAAACATAACAATAAGCCGGTCTAGTATAGTGGTTAGTACACTTCGTTGTGGCCGAAGAAACCCAAGTTCGATTCCTGGGACCGGCAGATTTTTTAAGATTTTTAAGATTTATTGCTTATTCATGGCTTACATAACATCCAATTTTTTTTCACCAATGATATCAAAACGAAATTGTACTAGTTGAAGTATCTAGTTGGTTCTATCCTATTTTACGACATAATGACCGCAGCTACTGAAAAGTACGAATACCCAGCTATCCGTAAGTAAAAGTTTTTGATTACATTTGGAGATCCACACAGTTCCAGTATGAGTATCGATTAGCGACTAACACCAATGCAGCATCCCAGAAAGAGATGGATGACCATAACGTCCCTTATGTCAACAGAGACCGTTGTGCTGCCCATTTGATCAATTACTACAAGTGTTTAGACAAGGGAAGTTCTTTCTGCAGCACAACCAAGGACGAGTTCTACAAATGCCAATACATTGCTTTGAAGCAAAGACTTGACGCTCACGCTCACCAAGCCTCGTAAACCACCTTATTTACTGGTTCCATTTACGTACATGGGTTGCTAGCCAACAAATATTAGTCTGAAGTAAGAATCTTTGTCTTATTCGACTACTTTACGAATGTATTTTTTGCATATAGAAGTAATATTACAACAAGATAATATGTAATGGCGACTGTAAGACGGACAACACATTGAGTGGACTATTCTTTAGTTGATCTAATGCCAAGTATCCCAAGTTCGATGTGTAAATTAGCAGGTAACGTTCAATTTGTAAAGGTACCAAAAATGTGTTCCTGTATGCAATCAATGACTTTGAAAGAAATTTAATTGGCCATCAACAAAACCTTTTCATCAACTAAACCCAATACAATGTCGGTCACTGAATTCCCTCCACTTCGTAAGTAACGAACATTGAGTATTCCAAACACAACTAACTTTCGTAGTTTCCGAAGAAGATTTGCAAAAGTACAAGGTTCCATTGCGTTGGAGAGATAGATGTGCAGCTTACTATGCGCTCTACCATACCTGTCTCATAAGACAATCTGCCAACTCGTCGGTGGATTGCAAGCACGACAAACATGCCTGGGAAGAGTGCCAGAACTTAGACTTCCAGAGAAGACAACAAGAGTTGAGAGACTTGAAGGAACAGAAGCGTGCTGAACGTTAATGCCGGCACAAACCCTACATAAACTCTCTTACTTACCACCTTGATACTAAGCTTAATGCCCCATTACTATTGAGCTCAGTTATCTACACAGCATAATAAACAGTTTACAGCAGACAAGTTCCTAGGAAGTAATGTAGACGAGTTCTTGATGAGTCCCCCCAAAAAAATATTCTAATGTAGCAACCAAAAAACGAGCTGAGACTCTGTTCATTTGATCAACACGGCTATATTTCTACAGATGGTTTTGTTCGATACTTGGCCCTTTACGTACAAATCAATAAAGTAAGATTTATCCATAAAAAATCAAGCCCAGTATCGGTCGCTTTGTCTCCGCTGTCCACACTCTATATCGAGAGAAACAATATAAAGCTCTATCTAATGGTCGGAGGTTTATTAAAAATACTATCAAAGAACAAAACTAATGGAGGCGAACTGAGAATCTTTTATATAGTAAGCCACCCAAAAAAAAAACACTTCCGGTCTTGGAAATACGCTGTTAAGAGTATAATTAGTACCGTTACATGAAAGGATTGTGAGCTTGACCAAAAATTGCATTTTAGGTGACGATACCCAGCACAAGGATGGCAAAAAAAGAATCCACAACATTGAACGTAGTTCCAAGTGAACCAGTAGAGCTTGAAGAGGAGAAGACCGAGAAGCCCCAGGACACTCCAGTTGCCAATGATGATAAGGAGTTGGAAGCGATCCCTATTGATGAAGAAGAAGTTCCACCTCCACAGCCTATGAGACCAGTTGATCCAATTACGAAGGTGACGAACGAGTTGAAAGAAGCATTTCCTGGTATTGAGGATAAGTATATTACTGCAGTGTTGATTGCGTCTCAAGGTCATGTTGATCCTGCTTTCAATGCGTTATTGTACATATCTGACCCAACGTTCAAACCCGAGATTCCTGCGCCCGTGCGTTCAAATGAACAACATCCACCAAGTAAGAAACATGAGCTCACCGATGATGAAGTGTTGGCTCGCAGATTACAGAAGGAATTTGAATTGGAAGAGGAGAGGAGAAGAAGACGGCATCAACGAAGAGCACGCCAAGCGGCTGCTCCTGCTGAAGAAGATTCTCCTGATGAATTTGAACAGATCAAAGAAACATTTTCGCAAGGTCTTGAGGATGCAAGAACCACTCTCAACAGTTGGGTGAGTGGATTAGCTAGGAAATTGGATGGAAAGGAAGAACCCACGTCACCACAGAACCCAAAGTTGTTTGGTGCATTGGGCGGTTCATCCTACAACAACAACAATAACAACAACAAGAGGAACAACAACAGATTTGATGAGGATCCAGAGATCTTGTCTCACGATTTCTCCAACAAGATCAACTTGAGCAATAACGACGACAGCAAGGACTTGCCTCAATTACCCACCAGAAACCAGAAATCTCAACAACAACCGGGTACTGGTGACCAGAAACCCGAAGCCAAGAAGTGGCAGCCTTTGAATTCGGATGTTCCGGCCAACTCCGATGCTTTCTTGGTTACAGATCTGGAAGACGAACACTAGTGTTAATTTATCATTTTTTTATTTTCATCAAACTATTTGCTTCTTTCTATATACAACATATAACGTTAATCAAATATACGTACCGAATTGTATAAAGACTCAGTCTCTTTAGGAATATTGGTTTCAAACTGTTTCGATACTGATTCCAAGTTGGGGTGGTACTTACCCCAGTCGATAGTAGGTGCCTTTATGGGAACGTCAACTGGTGGGAGTTCGATTTGTTTATTCAAGATCTTCATGACAAATGCTGTGAGTTCTTCACGGTTGTCGCTGTCGAGATATTGATGCCGAAGCTGTGCCAACTCGGTAATCTGTTTCTCGATGGTGGAATGTGTTTTTGTTAAAAGACGCAACGAGGAGCCGAGCGCAATGTAGTCTGGGTTTAGGTCGAGGTTTTGTATATGTTCATCATTGCACTTTTCGTCAACTGGAGAGGTGTCATTATTGTCGTTAAATGGTTGGTCATAATCGTCGTCGTCTTCCTCCTCCTTCGGAGTCAACAACAGAGGCGAACTCTGGAACGGTTTGTCCAAAGTGCTACTGCAAGACAAGGTTCTGTTCGTTTCTGCTGTTGTTGCTGTGGTCGACACCGATTTGTCTTCATAAGGATGTGGCGAAGTGCCAGGCGTCGGTGGCGAAGGAGGTGTTTGTGTGGGCAGTCGTTCTTTGGAAAACTTAGTCACGTTGAAGCTGACTTTGAGTTTCTTGTGCTTGGATCTTGTGTTTGTAATATCGTCAACTTCTGTCTTGCGTTTGAGCTCACGTAATGAGGCGGCCATGATGAGGGGGGTGGAGGGGTTCGAAGTCGAGTGGTGACGGATGGTACTTAGTGGCAAAAACAGCTAGTGATAACGGCCATAAGATGGGTAAAAAAGGGGGGATAGTATCACGTGGCAAGAACCGAAAGGCAAGAACAAAAACCGCTCGCTATTGGTCAAGGCCTATAAAGAGGAAACGGGTTGATGCTCGTAGCAATTTCCAGTGCACAATTTCAAAGTTGGACGATAAGACGGAGCGGGGTTACGTAAGCGATCGAAACACTAACAAAATAAATCAAAATAGAAACATTTTTCCATAACATACACAAGCTATATACAGGTATGGCCAAATAGAGGGATACAATAATAAATTTTTGCAACCCTTGTTTCAGAGTTGGTTCATTTCAACTGTTTGGGCTTATTGTTTCTACGTTCCTGGAGTTCTTGAACGTAGCTCTTGGCCAGTCCCACGTCTTTTTTGAGTTCCTTGGCACCCAATTTCCATTGCCAAAAACGGCCATGTTCTGCACGCAAGGCTTGTTTCTTCTTTTTCACTTCACGGTTGACAATACCAATTTGTTCATCATATGGAACACCAGCCTCTGCTGCTGCTAACGTTTCCTTACCAAACAAGAAGTCAAACACCCTTCCGTCAGACCAGAAGAATCCCTTACGGTCCACATACCAAGTTCTCGATTTGTTTTTGGCCTGCTGTTCCTTCAATGCAAAGAAGAACATCGAATTATCGGCAGTTCCGTAGAAACCTTTGCCGGTCCAGACACGTGCGGTATGTCTTCTAGTCAAGTTGGTAAGCGGAACGGTGATAACAGGCGTTGGACGTCCGGGAAAGAGTGGATACGAAGTGAACCGGATGTGTTCTACAGGACCGGGCAAGTACCACATTCTGCGGACCAATCTCGTGGGAAACTTACCAAACCCGTAAGCAGCAGTAAGCATCACAATGCTGAACACTGAGTTTTTCAAAAGACTGGTGAGCCATTGCTGCTTGCGATCGACATCATTGAGCTCTTCAACATTTTCGTCGTAGTCCTTGTTGGCCTGGAACACAGCGTACTCAGCAAGCACAAGGCCATAGATGGTAAACATCACGGCACAGCAGAAACATGCTAAAAAATATAACCGGTGGGGTTCAGACTCATAGATCAATTCAGGCTGCGTCTTGCTCTTGAGGATCTGAATGACTTGGCGGAACGAGTACTTGGTTCCAACCTGAGGCACACCGGGACGTGGCAATAGTGTGGGCACAATCTCTTTTACCAAGGGAAACTTGGGCATCCGGTCTTGAAGCGTGTTGGTCTGCACCGACTCGCCGGGGATGTGTTGTTTCATGTGCTTCCATTCGCCCTGCGACGGGAGGGTTTTCTTGGGATGAAAGTCCTGCGGCAAGTTCGACTTGTATCGCACAGATACCACGACCTTCAGTGGGCGGAGTACCCATACATTTCGCACTGATAAACGTACCCCGATGAACATGGCTCCATATAAAATTTTCGCCTCGAGCACCAGACAAAAAACTTACTTATCCCTCCATTAATGCCCTACATGCTACCTAATCCTATCTTTTCTTCGACACCTTTATCTTCTCTGCCCGTTTCAACTGAACAGGATGCTGGCCAATGTACTTGCCGTTCATTTCCTTGAATGCACGGAAATAGTCTTCGGCATCGACAAATGCCACAAACCCATACCCCTTGTTCTTGCCTGTCCGTTTATCAGTCGGCACCTTGGCCTTACTCATCGTGGCGTACTGTACAAATGCAGAGGTAAGCATCTCATCCGTAGCATCGGGTCCCAAATTACCTACAAAGAGCCGGAAATGTTTCGGATCCCATTCTAGAAGCGTGGTGTCTTGCCAAGTCCGACCGCCGCCAGAACGTTTCACCGTGGCTCCTTCACGATGATTCTGTGTTTTTGTCACCTGCGATCGTGCAGCAGAAGGTTTGGTGACACGCAGTGCATTCGCAGTTACCAAGTAACTCGCCGCGTTTCGTCCTCCAGCCAACCTTCGGTCCGATGTCTTTGGCATTTCGGGATTTTTTTTTGTAGGTGTAAAATGGTTTATTTTTCAGGATTTCGTTCGCAAATCAAAGAGCCATCGCATCCATCAACGCCATGTTTGTCCTTTCCGAAATCCAGGACCTCGTGCGTATCCCGCCACACACATTCAATATTCCTATTCAACATGCAATAACCGATGAATTGAACAAAAAATACTCAAATAAAATCATCGCCAACCTCGGGCTCGTGGTGACTATATGGGACTTGCTAGACATCAAGGACGGGCTCCTCAAACCTGGAGACGGCGGAGCATTTGTCGACGTACGGTTCCGTTCCATTGTCTGGAAACCATTCATTGGCGAGATATTGGTGGGCTGGGTCTCAGAATGCTCAAGCGAAGGCATCAAAGTTAAACTCGACTTCTTTGACGAAATCTTTATCCCCAAATCATACATCTTTGAAAACTGCGAGTTCAAACCAGTAGAAAAGGCATGGGTCTGGAAACCAGACGAAGATACCGAGTTGTTCATCGATATCAACGACAAAATCCGCTTTAGAGTGGAGGAAGAAATCTTTGTCAACATTAAACCCAAGTCGAGCAACGAGGCCCTTGGCTTGGAAGACGTGCCCAACAAGGCTCCTCCTTACGCATTGTTGGCCTCGTGCCAGACAGATGGAATGGGCTGTGTCAGCTGGTGGGACTAACAACTTCAGATAGACTTAATGATAAAATGTATATTAATTATATTGCATGTATTGCGACGTGGAACTGAACTTCAAGTTACCCTTGATCACCTTGTCCACTGCCTTCAAGAAATCTTTTTCGTTGGCAACCTTTCTTCTAGCACGGATAGCAAACATCCCGGCTTCCGTACACACCGACCGCAACTCGGCCCCGGTGGCATTAGGACACAATCTCGAAATCAACTCCCATCTGATATTCTTCTCACAACTCATGGTCTTGGAATGAATGCGGAAAATGTTGGCTCTTCCCTCCAAATCTGGCAACGAGAACTCAACCTTACGATCAATTCTTCCGGGTCTTAATAATGCAGGATCCAAGGTATTGGGTCTGTTGGTAGCAAACATCACCTTGATATTACCACGAGGATCAAACCCATCTAATTGAGTAATCAATTCCAACATGGTTCTCTGCACTTCGTTGTCACCACCAGCACCGTCATCGAATCTGGCGCCTCCAATGGCATCGACTTCATCAAAGAAAATAATACATGCTTTCTTGGTTCTGGCCATCTCAAACAATTCTCTAACCATACGAGCACCCTCACCAACATATTTCTGAACCAACTCTGATCCAATGACTCTAATGAATGTGGCGTCGGTTCTGTTGGCCACGGCTCTGGCACACAACGTTTTACCAGTCCCCGGTGGACCATACAATAATATACCTTTAGGTGGATCAATACCCAACTTGACAAATCTTTCTGGCGAGAGCAATGGCAATTCGACGACTTCTCTCAACTTTTCAATCTGTTCCTTGCATCCTCCAACATCGCTGTAGGTGACGTCTGGCTTCTCTTCCACCGTCATCATGGTGACGCTGGGGTCGATTCTTGGCGGCAATGGAAGCTGAATTTCGTACTTTTGTCTATCCACACCCACACGCATACCTTCTTCTATATCGGTGGGCGATACCCGTTCACCCAATCCAGCCACAAACTTGGCTATTTGCTTGATATTAATCACGTATTTGGAGCGGTTATCAGCATTGCTCAAGGTACCAGGACGAGCCTCCGATGTAGCTTCAATGATCTTGGTACATCTGGCGACCTGGAGGGGCTGTTCTTCGGACATTCTTTGTTTGTCGCCCATGACATCCCACAAGTGAGGAGACGCCAATCCCGTGTCGCTTTCCTTGATACCAATGTTTTCCTTTATTCTTTCTTCAATTTCCTTCAAGTCCTTCTCGATCTTCTTGAGTGACGTCGCATAGGGGGCGATTCCGTATGTTTTGAGGACCTGGATGTCACCCTCACTCAAGGGCACAATCTTTTCCTGGTTTTTTTCGTCATCCTCCGAAGGTGCTACATACTTGTCCCAGTCAGCTTTTGGTGGCATTATGTTCGAGTTTTGTCTAGTAATTGGTCGAATGCACTACACTCACAGTGGAATCCAGTAGTTGTATGGAACCTGTTGGTGGTGGCAAGTGTCGCGATTTGCCTTCGTCAAATTCGCCGGGACACGTCCTTCAAACAACAAATCTCTAAATTGAACTACGTTTTTTTGGGTGCGAAAAATGAACCAAAATTCAACGTGCTATTTCTATATGTGCGACGTTCTCTCTATCAATTCCGTAATCTGTTCACGCTGTGGATGAAATCCCCAGTCGTAAGGAAGAGCCTGGTGAAGTCTGATTCCCAACAGATCAGCCCATGTCCAAACCAAACCAGGATTGCGTAAGAAACCTTTCCCTACCAAGGCAATATCAAATGATCCTGATTCAGACAATTGGTTAGTTTCGTGTGGATCCACAAGCAGACCAACACAAGCAATGATTGCCTTATCTCCAAGACTCTGTTTCAAAGCTTTAGCCAAAGGTTCGTGAATTGGACCCTTTCTACCTCCTCGTGCAGCTTGTTGGTGACTGTTACCACCGGACGAAACATCAATGACATCAACTCCCTTTTCAACAACAATATGTCCCAACTTAATCGAGTCTTCAATCGTCCAGCCCTCAGGATTAGCGACGTTTTCCAGAGCAGAGATTCTAAGGAAAAGAGGAACCGTTTGCGGAATTTTTTGTCTGATATTGTCAATAACTTGCACCAAAAATCTAATTCTGTTATCAAACGAGCCTCCGTATTCATCAGTTCTCTTGTTGGAAACACTGCTCATAAATTCATTAATCAAGTAGCCGTGAGCACCATGGATTTCAATAAAGTCAAACCCACTGATTTCCACTAATCTACGGGCAGCATCTCCAAAGTCTTCTATGAGTGCCTTGATCTGATCCAATGTCAATTCCTTTGGAAGCACTAAGTTTCCACCGGGTCTAAACTGAAGTGCAGAAGGTGCCACAACCTTTTCAGGCCATCCACCAGCCGTCTCATCGGCAATTTCTTCTAAATGTACAAACATCGTCTGGCCACTGGCCTTTCTGCCTCCATGGCCAATCTGGATCCCTACCAATTGTTTCTGGGCATGAGCAAAGTTGACAATATCCTTCAATTTCTGGGCCTGTGAATCGTTCCATACACCAAGATCGTGTGGGGACAACCTACCTTCTGGACTCACCGAAGCAGCTTCAAGAATTGTGATTCCGGGACCTCTCATCAACAACAGGCCATAATGTGCCAAGTGGAACGGTGTAGCTTTACCATCCACATCGGCAGAATACATACACATTGGTGAAACACCAATTCTATTGTGTAATGTCATGCCCCTGATGGTCAATGGCTTGAACAAAACCGGTGTGGACTCCGTTATGGTATCATGTAACGTTCCTGGAGCCGTTTGTGGTTCAGGGAAATAATATGGAACATGTCCAGACGCAGGTGTGGTTGTAGATGAAGAAACAGTCATTGTAACACTAATCCAAGTACAATTCAAGAATGATACAAGGATGATTCATGGACATACAGTGGTTTTTATATACTCACCATATCATTACGTTATCAAACTCTAAAGAACGGTATCTCCGATGCAAAAGAAACGCGGCTTATTAATTACGCGAGGTCCCTGACACAAAAAAAGGAACTTTCTGAATATTACACCACTTTCCAGGACTGGTTCTACGTGTGATGTCACCAAGAATTACTTTGATGCAGATCCTCATAAATGTGTCAAAGTAATGTTCTTGCTCTTGAACAAACTGTTCTTTGACTGGTGTTAGCAGCTTTTAGAGCAGGTCGTATACATGTGTTTTCCTTGACAATACTAGTCAGCTCACATCACTGAAACCAGGGCGCATCGTTATTGTAGAAGCGGATAGAGTTTGTAACCTGGGCCGCATTTTCAAGAGCAATATCATCGAATACCTCAATTAATTAACGGTGGAAAACTTGACCAATTCGGCCAATTCTCCCATTATCTGTCGTTCCCCAAAACTATCTTGACAATAGCCCTACTCAACATGATTATGTAGATACTTATCATGAAACAGCATAAATATAAATGTCGCATATGCTCAATTAAGATCTTCAAATCCATACGACTGTTGAGCCCGTTTCCATTATCCCTGCCCTTAAATTTATTTGCCCACAGCGACTTGTTGCAGGTGTTTAGTTTACGCTGAGTACCTGTTTGACCAGAAGAAATTGATTTTTAACTAATCATAAACGAGAGTTACCACCAGAACAACACTTTGGAAGTTTTCCAACTGGATTCCCTAGACGTTTTATGTACCAAACTTTAAAAGAAAACTTTGAACAGTATATTCAGCTCATATGGTGGAAGATCTCTAATCATTTGGCGTTGAATGTATTTGGACAGCGCTTCCACCACCAGAACCAGTATCCACAATTTAGTAGCAGTTAAAAAAAGGACTTTTCTTTAAAGGGATAATTTTCACAATTCGGAGTTGACTGTATCATCAAATTGGTTCTTATTAAACTGTTAATCATGAAATCATTAAATAATTTATGCGATGATGAAAAATCTATTTAGTAGATTTTTAATCATTTAAAAAAATGGCTGCAAAATTATTCTCAAATTATATTATTTAATTACGGAAAATAAACATGATATTAAGATTTGTCCTTGATCGAGATTTCACTTTCCTCATCAACGTGATCAGGTGTCCCAAAATGACCTTTCCATCCATTGCTAATCAAGTAGTTCTTGAATTTGACGTCTTGTTCCAATAAATCTTCGTCTCTCAAGTGGGGAATAAAGAAGAATGTGACAAGAATACCAGCAAGACCACAAATGGCAGCAATGATAAATGTCCATTTAACTCCCAAGTTTTTCTGGATAGGGGTGAATGTCTTCGTACCGACAACAGCACCAACTTTACCGATGGCAGCTGAAATACCGTAGCACGTACCTCTGATTGGTGTAGCAAATGATTCAGATGAAACCAACCCCAAACCATCACCAGGACCCATGTTACCAAACGACATCATCAAACCGTACAACACAATGAAAGTAGCTGTACTGGTCTTCACCTTATTGTAAGCCAAACCTACAGACAACCCAAAAATAATGTAACCTGAGAAACCAAGCATCATGGTGTACTTCCTGCCAATCTTATCATTCAAGTAAGCACCGACGAAAACACCTGGAACTGCAAGAACACCCAAAAGCAAGTTCCATTCGGCAATCTTTTCCAAATTATGTGCTTCACTCTTCTTAATAACGTTGGAGATGATACCACCAGAAAAGAACGCGTTAGGGAACGTAACAAAGTCATACAAGAACCAGGCAACACATGTACCAAGCAATCTTGGCCAGTAGTATTTCAATGCTAACCAGTAAGGAGCTCGTTGCTTGATGGCAGATTTCTTGTACAATTCAGAGGTAGCCAACTTTAATCTGAAATAGAAGATTGAGAGCGGCCAAAACACCCCGATAGCAAACATAGTTCTCCACAAAGCAGTCAAATGATGACCACAAATACGGTTGACAATTAAAAAGATACAAAGTGCAAATGGTCCACCAATGGATAATGGAAAGTTGGTACACAAGATAAAGGCACCGCCTCTTCTCTTAATCGATTCGTTGGCAGCCTCTGAAGCAGAGACTGACGATGATGGATATTCTGCCCCGATACCAAACCCAGTGACACCTCTCGAGATAATCAACATCCAAAACATTCCCTTGACCGTAACACCATGAGAAGCAGCACACAAGATGGTACCACCGATAAGGAAAACAGTCCCAGTGATAATGGACCATTTTCTTCCGACATAATCTGCACAAACCCCAATTACCACTTGACCAAAAATCGTACCGACAAGAGAAGCATTGGAGACATTGGTCTTCATTGTTGGAGTGAATTCCTTGGGGTACAACATCGTAAAGACAGTATTAAGCATTGACATAACGTTATTCTGATACCCGTCCGAAACAAGAGCAAACCCAGCACACAAGATCATCAAGATGTCCTTGAACTTGGCTCCACCAGCCAATCTTTCTCTTCTGGCCTCACCATCGTATTTGAACACTTGATGAATAGGTTCGTCATCCGAAGTGTAGGCAACAACTTCCTGATTAACGGTAGCTGATGAGAGCTTGTCTTTAGTAAGCTCGTGTGTGCTCATGGAACTTGTTTATCCTAATTGGAGAAAGAGTGAAAAAGGGTTCAATTGACATATTTATAGTGCTGCAAGGGATTCAACCGATATTATCGGCCGTGCTTCTCGGAAAGAAATAAAGTTTCAGAAACTATGTCTAAAATTGACATCGCCCATGTGTCAAGTAGCAGTAGTGTGATAGAGTTTGCAAATATGAATATTCGGCCTGTATGCTGAGTATAATAAAACAAGTTTACCATAAACGTGGTACACGTGTAGCGAAATGATGGTTATAATGCATCCATGGTATAGTCGTACTCGATGGCTGGCGTCACGCTGGCTATGAATTTGAGGAACACGACCAAGTACTGGTCCACACGGATTCCTTCGTCGAGCAGAAGCTGAGAAAGGTCCGGGACGTCTGATTTAGTAGTTACTGTTGCTGCAACCAACTTCTTGTGGCGCTCTTGCGAATGCTTCATCAACACCCGCATCACAGACGAATGTTTGCATGGATGAATCAGCACCGATGTCGTATCTGTAGCCACAGGAAGATTCTCGATTGTTGCCGTCTTGTCACGGTAGTCGCTGTTAATATCCTCAAACATCTGACCAGGGAGAAGCGGGATTCCATTCGAGTTGAAACCCACCAAGTACAACTTCGGAACGCGATACGACGTCGAGTATGTGATGTATAGATCGTACTTTCGGAGACTACTGGCGTCTTGGATCATCTCGAGATCGTCAAACTCATCGTCAGTACCATCACCTTCAGCTGTCTCGTCAATGAAATCGTCTATATCGGTCAATTGGACTGGTTCCAGACGCGTTGCAGTTTGTCCCGATGTGACCCAGCCGTCTTCGTCCTCAAAGTCGATATCACCGTCACCACTCAAGTAATCGGTGGCACGCTGGTGACTGGGGACGTGCCTTGTGACTAGAAACTGTTTATCTGCCGGTAAAAAGCTCTTCTGCAACGCTTTGGCACATCCCGACCACTGCCACGTTGGAAACTTGTATACCAAATAGTCGCCAGCTAGAACAAATTCCTCAGGACTGATTTCACCCGTGGTGGAAAAGTTTGAGCTATGGTTTATTGGAGTTAGATACTCTCTGAGCGAGGAAAGCTTGGATCTTAGCATTCGTGTACTGTACGAGATGTGTCGTGTTTAATGAGTGGCGTCACGGGTTTTAGATAAGAAATGAGGTAATTGAGGGTCGGGTCGTGTCCGTAGCTAAAATGTGGAGACGGGTGCGATTCGAGTTCATTGCCGTTTTGAGTAAAGGAAGCCAAATCATATGAAAGGAGGTGGCTACGGGCTAGTTCACATACAATCGGGTCTGAAACAAGCTGATGTGTATCGCATGTGAATTTCAAATATATATTTAAGACTCTCATTTCTCAATTGGTATTATCTATAATGTCCAGTGTATTGTTCTGGTTCGTCATTGTATTTTTTCACAATATATCTCTGGGGTATATAATTCCCCGATCCAATGCACAAGGATACTTGAAGTTAGACTTTGAACCGAAACTTGTGCGTCAGAATGAAAATAACGAGATAAAAAACGCTAATTCTCCAACCTTCTTATCGGAAAACGTGGTTGCATTGCCGTTCGAATCGCAGTCCATATTTTATGCAACCTCGTTACAGTTTGGTTCAAATAAACAAGTCATTAATGTTAGCATCGATACTGGAAGCTCGGATCTTTGGATAGTATCCACAACCGGAACATGTATCCAGACACCGGATCAAGTTGGTGATTACTGCAAGACTGGCGGCACATTCGATTCCTCCAAATCCAACACGTTTGAGTCTGTGAATAATCCGTTCCAAATTAAATACATGGACAGCACCTCGTCTCAAGGAAATTATGCAAAAGACCACGTCACGATTTCAAATGGAATCACCTTGAAAAATGTACAGTTCGGGCTAGTTTCATCCACATCAGTCCGCCATGGGGTTCTTGGTTTGGGACCCCCTTCCCTCGAGGTATCCAATTCCCAATATCCCAACTTCCCAGCACAATTGAAAAATCAAGGCTTCATAAAAAAATCGGCTTATTCATTGTATTTTGACGATACCAATGGTAACAGTGGCTCTATCCTTTTCGGTGGCATTGATACTGCAAAATACTTTGGCACGTTAAATACACTATCTCTTGTTCGGTCTGATAGACTTTCTGTTATGCTCAATAGCATACAGATAGATAGTGGAGAAAATCTACACGTGAATCAAGAAGCACTTCTAGATTCCGGTTCAACATATTCCAAATTACCCCAGAACATTGTTGCAGCAATAGCAAGCATAGTTGGTGGTACACCACATGGGAGTTACTATGTATTCAATTGCGCTTCAGCAGAAAATAAGGCTATTGCATTCGAATTTGCAAAAGGCATTTCAATTGAAATTCCGCTAACCGAGTTAGGCGCCCCTACGTACAATTCCGATGGCACAAAAGCTCCCGATTGTATTCTCTCGATAACCCAGTCGGATAGCATCACTTTAGGGGTCCCCTTTTTGAGACACGCGTACACCGTATTTGATCTTGATGATAGCACAATCTCTCTTGCTCAGAGTAGATACACCAGCTCGTCAAGAATTATTCAGATAACATAGCTAGCATATTTTGGTATAGAACTAAGCTAAAAATAAAAGTATTGGCTCGCAATCAAAATTTCATCATGATTAAGATTTATCTTACAGAATATTTTTAATGCAAAAGGAAAAAATAGACTTGTGTATACTTGGGCATTTTGGTAACATAGGGCCAACAGGGTACACGCTAGATATAGAAAACAACGAAAAATCGTTGTCAATTTAATATAAATTAAGGTTTCGGTTTAGTTATCCGGTTCCACACCGAAGAATTTATCAAACATTACAAAATCTGATCAGATTTCAGATTTTCGGGCAGGGCAATAACTGTCATAATTGATAGTTGAAGCATTTCATTCTTCTTGGGGCGGATGTTTGCATAAATAAACGAGAGTTTTGATTTTTTGTTCACTAGTTTAGAAAATCGGTGATTGGCAAAAGTATTGAATTGCGCTTCCTACTGTGCTTAGAACGAAACTAATTAATAGCCAAGTGGTGTATAGAGTGACCGATGTTGAATTTGTTCCAAATACTTTGTAATTAGATTAGTGTTCAAGTAAATAGCAACACAACGTTTTTAACTCCTGTGATTATTCATGAAATTTCCAGATAATATTTTTTCCGTTTTCATGTACAATTGTTAAAATAATAATTGACTAGTTACCTGGGAAAGATATGAAGAGAAACACTAAGGAAACAGGGTAAGTCCTCCAAGCATATCGAGACTTACAGGTGTTAATGAATTAAAAAAATCAATGCAACATAGCTCACATTAGAGTAACATCTCAAAAACAGGGCGGGAAAGCACATTAATTTCACTTGATATCATAACCAGTGGAGGTCAAACAATTTCAGTAATACGAAGATGCATGTTTTCAAACTCTGTTTACAAACTCTGTTTACAATTCTTATTGCTATCCGAGCCGTAGGCAGCAAATATCGAATCATTCATTGATTTGTTATGTGAAATATCAACTCCGCCCGAAACACGGTTGTAATTGCAGACTACCCCAGGAGGTTAAAAGATTATTTTGAAACATAAAAGGACATGGTATTTCTTTCTTAAATATTCCAACAAACAATTATATTTTGAATTATGGTTGCGTTTACCTCTTTAACTTCGAATACCCTCTTGACGTTAGCACTTGCTGCCTTTTCCAATGGTTTAGCCATTCCTAGTGACTCGGAAGGGCTTGTTGCGAGAAATGATGGAAAGTTCTTAAAGTTAGATCTCAAGAGACAACAACCCAGCGAATTATCCAAGAGAGATGGCGTTTCTATCAATTTGGCTAACCATAAAGCTTTTTACTCGACTACATTGCTTTTTGGTTCCAACAAAGACCCAGTGACCATCGATGTGGACACTGGTAGTAATGTTTTCTTTGTGCCAGGAGCTGACATCAAGTGTGGAGCGGACCTTGACGGAAAAGTTGTTCCTTGTACGGATTATGGTGTTTTTGACTATAACAAGTCAACAACTTACAAACATGTTGACAAATACTTTGATGAAATTTATGGTAGTTTTACATACAGCTTGGGAAAATTTGGCTCAGACCAAATCCAAATCCCCAATGGACCTGTCATCCCTGAAGCTGTGTTTGGTGTTGCCAATATGTCTTCAAATAAGTTTGGAATTCTTGGTCTTGGTATTCCAGCACCTTCAGTCTTGACTCCCGACATTTTCCCCAGTTTTCCCAGTATTTTGAAGTCAAACGGTTTAATTTCCACAGAAGCTTATTCATTGTACTTGGACGGAAACGATAAAGATGGCACTGTTCTC